>OU862899.1:12576864-13826864 GCA_917880725.1 Selenia dentaria | reverse complement strand
TATATTATAAGTTGTAATCTGTTCACTCATTATTGTGTTAATTTGTTTATTGGTCAAAACATGTGTAAGCATTTTTCGCCTGAGACACAGGTTTACCTAGTTCAGGCATAGTGTAATATATATAACTAGATTGGATTAGAATTAGGAACATGATGTCCATCTTAGCTCTAAGGTAATGAATAAAGATTTATTATTATTATTATTATACTTATGTCGCAAACCGCATATCAGACTTTCAGTCTACTTCGCCATCGCAACACGTATATCACGTCGCAGGAGTTGATAACCCTGGGGACATGGTGTCTCGCGCGCTATTGCCGTCACAGATTTTAAATAATGACCTGTGGTTTCATGGACCTTGGATGTCTTACCCTTTGACAGAGTGGCCAGTTAAACTTTTCTCTCCCACTCAAAATCAACTGCCTGAAGAGAAAACAGTTTCTCATGTTACGGTGGCAAACGAGGAAAATCTTCTCGTAACTTTGGGTTCAAAGTTCTCCTCTTGGCTAAAGTTTCTGAGATCCGCAGTTTTCCTACTTCGTTTTCTAAAAGTTGTTCCTCGTAATGACGTAATAACTGCCACGGATCTGGAAACAGCTGAGAATAAGATTATTCAAGCTGTTCAGCAAAGTAATTTCGCTAGTGATATACGGAGTATTCAAAAGAACCAGTCTTGTTCTACCGCATTACGAAAATTATACCCGTTCATTTCTAATGAAATTGTGCGAGTAGGAGGGAGACTTTCATATTCAAGTCTGGATTATAAACAGAAGCACCCTGCTCTAATGCCCAAAAATGGACATATCGCTGAATTAATAGTAGATTGGTACCACCGTGAAAACAGTCACGCTGGACCTCAATTACTCATGTCAATACTCCGACAAAAATACTGGTTTCTATCCGCTAGACGTTTAGTACGTAACCGCATTCACAAATGCATTCGCTGTTTTAGACTTAATCCCAAACCAACGTTTCCAATAATGTCAGACTTGCCCAGTTGTCGCGTTGAACCTTGCAAAGCCTTCACGCACACTGGCGTGGACTACGCTGGGCCTCTAAATATCACAACGGCTAGAAAACGTGGTCACCGTAGCCAAAAGGCTTATCTGTGCGTCTTCGTGTGCCTTGTGACCAAAGCTGTGCACATAGAACTAGCGTCAGATCTAAGTTCTGCTACTTTCTTGGATGCATTCAAACGCTTTTTATCCAGGCGTGGCCCATGCAATTTCGTGTTTAGCGATAATGGGACCAACTTTGTGTCCTCACAATATTATTTGAAGGAATTGTTTGAATTTTTAAAATCTGACGAATATTATATCACCTTTAATAATGAACTCTCTAAACACAATATAACCTGGAAAAGATCCCCGCCTCTAGGAAGTCATTTCGGAGCAATTTGGGAAGCAAATATAAAATCAATAAAGTCCTTACTTTTTCGGGTAATCGGAAGGCAGATCCTTACCTATGAGGAAATGCTTACGGTTCTCAATCAGGTCGAAGCTGTACTGAAAACAGTCGACCTTTGTATGTTCTGAGCTATAACCCCTCAGAACCAACCGCCTTAACACCATCGCATTTTTTATCTACAAAACCGCTAGCTTTCTTACCCGCGGCTAATGTAAGTCAAGAAGAACGGCCAAATCTATTGTCTCGCCATGCGTTGTTGGATTCTCTAGTCCAAACATTCTGGAAACGATTCAAAAATTAATACCTCCATAATTTGCAAATGCGCGAAAAGTGGAACACCCCTAGTAATCCACTTACAGTAGGCACTATCGTTCTTTTAAACAACGAAAACGCACCTCCATTGTCGTGGAAAATCGGAAGAATCTCTGAGGTGTTCCCTGGTAAAGACGGTAGAGTGCGTTGTGCGCGAGTGGAAACCTGTGATAGCTCGTATGTTAGGCCGACAACAAAGTTGTCTCCTCTCCCTATTCAGTAGGGTGACCAGACATACTAAGCTTGAATAATTACTACCGGATATTTTGTCATACCCCGCTATTTATATTTATTCTAATTTATCTATTCATATTTACGCTATCCGCTAATCTCGACTATTTTTGTTAAACGCAACGCTATTCTGCACTCCTTTGTTTTGAAGGAATCCTTCAAGTAGGGGGAGATGATGGATATTTATCCAACCGTGTAATTTGATTTGTAAAAATGCACTTGTAATGGTCTACTTCCTATCCTTATCTCCTTTCCGCATGCACGTGCGCATATAAAGCCGTCCTACTCTGACGACGGACAATCTCCGAACTGCAATGTAATGCATTCGGCTTCGCTCGCCAAACCCGCTAGTTTAAAACAAGATGGAGAAAGGCCCCGCTATTACAACGTGCGCGTGTGTCAAATCAATTCATATTTGATGAACTCATAACTATTTTCTACTGTGTCTCCGCTACCAATGAACGTGTGAAGTGTACCGCTTCTGAACCCATATAAAAGGTGCCGTTAACGAGCAGCAACTGCGAATCAGCGCCAGGTCGAGTTATGACCAAGGCGCGAGGCTGAGGATCCTAACTCCAGGAGTCTACAGGTACGTGCATGCTTCCTTTCCTTTTAGCTGCTGTATTCTACTCCTGTGATAAATCCACTCGCAGCAGTGTTGTCTCCTTATTGGTAGGTCATTACAAGTGCTATTGGGTTTGTGTAGGTATATCTACTAACTAGGCATTTTTTTTTGAGGGGGGAAATGCTGTGCACACGCCCTGTGTCCCCCTTGGCGGCACCACGACTATTTTAAGACTATTAAAATTGTTACTATATCATTATAAATGATTTTTTTTATATATAAACACTAGCTGTGCCCCGCGGTTTCGTGTTGGTAAGTACCAAAGATAGTAATGATTTAAAAAGTTGCCTTATTATTAACGAATTTATCTGAGAATGTATACATCATACTAATATTAGAAAGAGGAACAATGTATGTATGTTTGTAACGAATTGGCTCAATTTGGAAAGCTACATTCACCCTGAGTAACATGGGCTATATAAGATTCATCATCCATCACCGCACGAGTGAAACCGTGAAGAGCAGCTAGTCTCTAGATAAAATATTAATTCACCCAGGCAAGTTCTGCGATCAGTAGACCACGCGACCATATATAATGGGATTGTATTGTACCATTCATAATAAATAAGCACAATACACATATAACATTAATTTATAACTTACTGGCGCTGTCACCATTAGGTGCATTAACAATACTAATTAGTAGACACTTAATTCACCTGTAGTACCTATGTATTTTTAGTATTGTTTATACACCTAGGTGAATTAAGTCTACTAATTAGTATTGTTAATTCACCTTCTGACGCATAATGACCAATATAATCTGTTTTTTATCGCATAACGACGCATTTGTAAAATGACACATCAGTATTTAAACGGATTTGAAAAATTACCAATATATTCTGATTCGCACAATGACGCATTCGTACAACGAAACATCTGTAGTAGTTTTAATGTTTTCAAACCTTTTTTAAACGCAATCAATAGGTACTCTTTAATCATAATTTCTTCACATGCCCTTTTTCCTAAATTACAGCTTATAAATAATTTCATGTTGCTGCCTTATTGGTCGCATAATAAAACTCCTTGCTTAGTTGTTAGTTATGTTACAATAAAGAACCTTAAATTCACAACGCATAGAAGACCAAAATCCCCTTATTTGAATTTGATTATCAATCTATTCTTTTTGAACCCACTTTGCATCTTAATTTAGACATAGTGAAAGGGGATCCGTTTGCTAATAAACATTTTCTTAGGATTAAGGATAACCTTAGGCGTGACTGGCATTGCATATTCACTGATGCTTTTAAACTTGACCAGAATGGGTGTGTTGGTGTCAGGGTTATATCATCAAAACTATGACATTGTTCAAAAGATAAAGTGTCCATCTGAAACTTCAGTCTTTGTGGGTGAATGCAGGGGTATTATGGAAGCTATTAACTATATTATTTTGTTTAAATTAAATAAAACTGTTGTTTTTACAGATTCTCTAAGTGCTCTTCAAGCATTCCAGAGTAATCCCTTCAAAATTGGTTCCAGGAACTGGATTGTATTTCAATGTAAAAAGCTATTATTAAAATGTACTATGTTAGGTTATATTATTCATTTTGCTTGGGTACCTAGCCATAGTAATATCACTGGTTATGAAAAAGCTGATAGGGTTGCAAAAGAATCAGTATTTGTGGTGATAAGGTTCATTTTAAAAATTATCCGCAAGATCTTTTACGTTTACCTGCTCGCGACTTGAAACGTAGATGGCTGAAGAGATGGTCAATCAGTAGTAAACAAAAAGGCTCTAATTTTTCAAAATACCAACCTGATATTAAAGCTAAACCCTGGTTTTCTAAATTTAAGTGCAATAGGAAAATTTGTTCTATTATATCTAGGTTGAGATTTGGTCATTGTTGTTATGCTGTTCATCTTAAGAAGCATAGAATTAAGAATTCATCCATCTGTGAGTGTGGTTTAGATGATGAAAACCTTAACCATATTTTCTTTTCTTGTCCTCGATTTAATCATGATGTTATGTATACTACACTTATTCATTATGAATTTCCATTACCTGTTTATATAGACAATATCCTGTGTAATATAAATCCTGTCACTATCAATGTATTGTCATCCTTCATCTCTCAAAATGATATTAAACTTTAGTGGTTATTTTCTGTTGTCGCTAGGATTTTCTTTTACTAGTTTCATTCGTTTTTGTCATTAGTCCATTGTACCTAGATCTCATTTTAGATATGTAGTTAATAAGATACTTTCTTTTGTTCCAGATTATTAATTCTAAATTTTGCCTTTTATTTTTATACTTATATCTCATCTGATGTGTCGTTGGCAAAAGTGTTCTCAAACAGTTTGCCATGAAATAAATAAATAAATACTAATATGTGTATACATACATCTGTATACATGAGTACAGTAGTACATGAATGTATTTTATTATTAATTAAGTATTATTATATATTTTTTCTTGTTAGTCACACTCACTTCCATAAACAAACTAGCGTGTTTCCATACGACGCTGCGGAACTGGCGTTTGTCGTTTCCAAGTTAATTTCTACCATTTAGCTCACGCTAACGTTCTGTCTGTAGCGTGTGCGGAAAAACGCTTGCTTGAATTTTGTCTAGGCCTGTAGGTCTATTGTCGAGCGACCGGCTCTGTACGCGTACTGTCTCTCTGATAGAACTTCGCGACTGACAATAAAATTGAGCAATCTCGTATTAAGATTAGCAATTGACTGCTACTTCAACGATCATTTAAATGACGGACAACAGTTTATGGTCAAATAATTATAATTGGAAATTAATAACAATTCAATTTTCAACAAATCTAAAAGGATTTCCATATTTACTATGGAATGGTTATCGTTATAATAAAATACGAGAACAAATTTGAATAGTACCACTATATGAAGATATGTGAAAAGACAAGTACGTTCAGCATCTATAACATTAGATAGTGAACATAATATGGTGCGATCGAGTGTTCATTCGTGTGAGCCGGATCAAAACAGAAATAAAGTACGTGCCGATTGCAAGAAGAAGGTTTGCGAAGATTTGATTTCAACAGTACAAACTATCGTTGAAAACACGTTCGAGCCCCTTAAAGAGCCTGAAGAGTCATCTGAATATGTTCACTACATCCCCTGTACGAAAGAAATTCAAGATTGTTTATACAGAGCCCGAAAAAAGTTCTAGATACAGATAGGTTAAAGTATATTCTGAAAATGGTGATTCTGAATGCTAAAATGCGTTTCACTCAAGTTTGTTCAGATTTATATTCAAACTGCAAAAAAGAATCTAAATTTTATGATTATCAAATCAAGAAATCGTTATTTTCTAAACCCAAAAAGAATCGCAGAAAATGTGATATTGATTTTGGCAAAACTGTCAATGTTATTGCGCAGATTGGAAAAAGGACAGTTGAATTGAATAACATTTTTGAGAAAAATATTTTTTAAGCTTCCAAAATTAACATACCTGCGTTGAGGGGTGCAATGGACATGTTCCTTTCCCGCTGCATTTTTTTAAAATTTCAATGTAATATGTGTTTATTTTTGTTTAATTGTAATTAGAAAATTTAATAAAACAATTCTTGTTATTTTTCTTAACCGCGGATTAGTCATTTTGGCATTGTACTCGTATTATGTATATTGCACTATTTGCGTGTATGTCAAAATGCGTATTGTACATATTGCGTAAATGTCAAGGTGCGTATTTAAAATTAGTCAAAAAGCGTGTTGGTAATTTTCGTGTCAGAAGGTTAATTCACCTGCGTAAATTTACGCAGGGAATTAACAATACTAATTAGTAGACTTAATTCACCTGTTTGTATTTTTAGTATTGTTTATTCACGTGAATTAAGTGTACTAATTAGTATTGTTAATGCACCTGGGTGAATTAAGTCTACGGCACCGCTAGATTATTAAAGGAAGTAAACATGAAAGAAAAAAAACACTATTTAAAATGTAAATAGCTTGCTAACTACCCTGTAGCTACAGATTGTTATTAATCAAAAACCCAATTGGGATTTAACATAGTTTACATAACATAGAAATAATCTACTTTATATATGTATGTAATTGGTTAGCTACATTTTTACAACTACACCTTTAAAACCATTTAACAAAGTTAATCTTAGTTCAAACATTATGTAAATATGATTTTAATTTTCAGGTGAGACCCATCAAACTGAGTAAAAGACAGAGGCAAAATATAAAGTCAAAGAAAACAAAACACAAGAAAAAAATATATAAAAGACATGGTTCACTGCGAAGTAATGAAATGGTAAGATGAGTCTAATTATATAAATTAATATATATTTTATTTATAAAAATAAAATGACTGAATCTGACTGAGTAAAGACCAAAAAATGACATATATTTTTCATTATTATGAAGCGAATATGGGATTCGCCGCTTCATGGCCAAGAGCTATAGTGCGACTGAATGTACGACCCGACTCACCGCTACATCGCAAAATACCCTCCGTCCACTTGGATCCACAGCTTGGAAAGGAATCAAAATATTCACAGATCCATCTGTGGATTTAAGAGGAAAAAGAAGTATTCACAGATCCACCTGTGTATTTTAGAGGAAAAAGTAATATCCATGGATCCACCTGTGTATTTAAGAGGAAAAAAGAAGTATTCACAGATCCACCTGTGTATTTTAGAGGAAAAAGAAGTATCCACGGTTCCACCTGTAGATTAAAGAGGAGATAAAGGTATCCGCGGATCCACATGTGGAGCCAAGCTGTGGATCCAAGTGGACGGAGGCGCAAAATAGACAGCAATAAATACGCGAGACATACCTAGACACTTAGAATAGGTAAAATGTGTACAGTGTACCAGGCCCCATAGCCTGGAAGAGAGGAAGTCAGGTCAGAAATAGCAGCACAATCATCTAAGGACATCACCACCCTCGGTCAGGAAGAGGGTTGCACCCTGGTATTTTCTCAAAGTACTCACATCTTCCCCTTTGAACGGTACTGGCTGTACCTACACAAATTATATAAAAAAAAGTTCGCTTAGGCAGGCTAGCTTAAGTGGCCTTTTTTTACAGGATCTTTCAGGTCTGCTTTCTTATTGACCACTGTATTACTTGTTTATACATATAGTATGATCCATCAAAGGTCACTGATCATCATGCGGCCAGACACAATAAAAATTTCATTGTTATAATATAACAACTCTTGAAGGGATAATCTATTTTAATAATACGTGTTAGTTCTTATGTCGGGCTATTAGCTGTTTTATTTAAATATGTTACCTAGTGAAATTTGAGTCATACTAGTCGTTCTTATAACTTTAACCACCTTTTTATAAAATATGGAATAAAGATGGTCCTAGAAATGTAATATCGGAAATTACTTTAAAAGTTTAAACCATACTTTGTACTCCAGACTATTTTTAGCCTGCTCTTTCTAATAAGATGGTTAAAGTTCTGTGTAGAACTGCATTGTTGTCCAACTACAATATTAATATATTGTTAAGAAAGATACAGGGCACTTAAACACATTAACACTTTGTTAGACTACAATTATTACTGATGATAATAACTGGCTCTGTATCACTTTTAGACAAGTCACATGCTAAAGAGACACCTTGATATTAACTCTGTTAGCAGTTTTAATCTGTAATAAGTATCTTTTTTTCTTGTTTACAGGAGCAAACTTGTACATTTTGTAAGAAAGTCACCACCACCAAATTGAAAAAACCTGAAAACGAATATATTAAAATAACTCACATAAAAGGACAAAATGTTTTGAGAGTAGATAACCCTAAAGAATCTGTAATGAACAAAACTTACAAGAAAGAAAAGAAAACTCAAAAGAAAAAAGAAACAACAAATATCAAGGTAGACTTGAAAAAGAGTACCACTGTTAATGTATATTCCAATGCATATGATGTATTTTCATTGAAGAATGAGAAGAATACTCTATCCAGCTCCTTAAAAGGACCGGCTAAAGTAATAAAAAACAATAAAAAGAAAAAGGACAAGTTTGCTGGGCTTTGTCAAAAAGCTGTACTAGCATCAGCTAAATTAAAACATAACCCCCAGGAACAAAAATCAATTAACAAACTGGATTTATTTCTAAAACCATCATCCAATTAAAATAAAACAACTGTTTGTATATCAAACTTTTATTTTATTACTTTAAGTACTTATACTGCCATGCTTACGATAAATGCACTAACTATGTTTTGTCATTTTTCGAGCAAAACAGGTTTAATGTTTTTATTTTGCTTGTATCTCGGGAACTTCTTAAGATACAAATATTAAAACACATATTTATGTACTTAATACATTTTTACCTCAATCCTTTAATAATACATTATGATCATCTACTACTTCAAATTATGTGTTTATATTAAGGAAAATGGGTAAATTTGAGGAAATAACACAATTTGTTGCAAAATTATCCAAGAAAAGTTAAATAGAATTAAATCAATTTCCTAATAAATGCATACTTTACAAAGTATTACCTGGCAAAGTATCGAGTGCTTTGGAAAGCACATTTAAATTCAGAGTTATATATCTATTTAGATTTTCTGTAGCTTTAAATGAAGAGTGATTTTTTCCCTTTTAGGTGACTTAAAATTTAGTATTTTCTGCTCATGTTTACTGAAATAAATAACAATTAAATTTCGTAAGTAAACTAACTGTCTTTATTATTATATTTTGGTGTTCATAAAATCAAATTAAATAATTTTAGTTTATTATAATGACCACGCATGAGTTGGATTCGAGTCGATTTTGATAAGTACGTACACAACGTATGTTATTGACAATTTTAAATAATGTAAAATTAACGTTTTATTATATCATACTAGCGACTGCCCGCGACTACGTCCGCGTAGTAGGCTCGGCCTCCGCCCTCGCCATAACCTCCCAACTTTCCTGATTTTTCTCAACCTTCTCCTGACTTGACATTAATACAACAAAAAAGAATTAGCCAAATTGTGTCGTCCGTTCACGCGTGATGCGATAACCAAGAGAAATAGCATTTCATTATTATATATAGGTTATTCTATTACATTATCAGTTAGTGCATTTTTAGATAAAATACAAACGTTTTTTAAATGCCGTTTTCATCCTTACCGCCAGCATTTCATTATTATATATAGGTTATTCTATTACATTATCAGTTAGTGCATTTTTAGATAAAATACAAACGTTTTTTAAATGCCGTTTTCATCCTTACCGCCTAGAAAGAGCGGTCATGTTTTACAAAGTTTTTGTAATATATTTTTTTAAATGTAAATATATTACAATTTACTTAAGGTACGTACATATTTTACTTATTTCCTAATTATTTCGTTTATTTTATTTGACTTACTACCTATATTAGATTTTTGAACTATAGACAATCAAATAAAAAGTTAACTTATTCATTTATCAGTCAGTGATTTAACATTCAATTAACTCATATATTTTTGTTGTTATTGTTAATTTAGTATATTACAATTTACTTAAGGTACGTACATATTTTACTTATTTCCTAATTATTTCGTTTATTTTATTTGACTTACTACCTATATTAGATTTTTGAACTATAGACAATCAAATAAAAAGTTAACTTATTCATTTATCAGTCAGTGATTTAACATTCAATTAACTCATATATTTTTGTTGTTATTGTTAATTTAGTGCCTGCTTATCTTCTCGTCAGTAAACATCCACTTAAATGGGAAAACTTACCGCGTAGAGCTAGCTGCAAAGAACTAAGCCTCAGCTCGGTGCTATCGCCGTTATTGGCAAAAGAAACACAAATATTATCTGCCGTTATATTTCAGGGTTCAGTACTGCATAGGCGCTTTGCTTATTATAAACACACTCTTGTATATTTATTGCTATGTAACTTGTATTACAATATAAAACAATCGCATTATCACAAGTGCTACTAATCCAAGCATGGCGCCATTAATGTTGCAGAGATTGCTAGCAATAAACGCACTAACTCCAAACATAGTGCATTTATGACTAGCAAGCCATTGAATGATAGATAACAAGTTTGTACTAACTATAGAACGCACTATGTTCTTGATCAGTGAAACTTCAATCAAAGTCTTAGTTAATGCATTTATGAAATCTGAAAAACTGGGTTCCTGAAGAAATCATGAAATGTCACTTTGAGAATCAGATAATGTATTAACTCAATTTCGCAAAAAACTATGATGCGTTTATCATAAGCGCAGCAGTATAATTTACTATGTGTTTCCACCAATAACTTATTTCTCTGTGCTCAGATGCAAAATGGATGATTCTTCGCTCCACCAACCAGTCTTAACTGTTTTCTACTTTAAACATGCAACATTGGTGGAGTTGCAACAATCCCACAGGGATCTATATATTAACCCTTACCCTACCGAGGATGTAGATGTTTGTCATTTTATGAATGCAGTCTTTTGTTGTAACTAATAATGGTAGGGAAAGGGTTAAAAAGTAGAAGTTGGGATATTATTTCTGTGTGTGTACTAATGACTATATCTCACATGTTTTGTTAACCAACTTCAAAAAGGACGAGGTTTCTCAATTCACAATATTATATATTCGGTGTGTTTGTATCGTCAGGTTCATGCATAAAAATAAAGATTTCTTGTCCATCAATATGTTTAATGTGAATGTTTCAGCAGAGAACTTGCAGTTAGAGCCTGTGGAAAAATGTACCAACAAACAGATGACATTATAAAACCAGGAGTTTTTTTATGATTTAACCTGTCTGCATCTCAAAATCCTTTGTTCTAAGCATATACAGGATGCCAAGTTATTAAGTAATATTTTGTTCATAATCATAACTTACAATAAATATTGATAAACTTATATTTTTTAAATAGAATAACTGGCAATGTTTAAATTGGTTTTAAACCATAAGCTAGAGCCTTGCCATAATATATTGGACTGTACTACTGTATTATTTATCAGTGTTATTATTTATTAAGGTTAACTAACATGCTCTCTGAATAATAATCAAATGTGTATCCATCACATTTGTGTTGGTGTGTCCGGTAAACACATGCATTATACCATTTTTGAAATATTTGTAAAAGTTATATGAGTCATTGTTCTCTATAAACTTCAGGACATCAATATTGGCTTTCTCGCAATCAGATATTAAGTCTACATAACCTATAGCACCAGCTGCATCTGTAGGGCCATCTATCCCATCTGTGCCTGCACTCAGAATATAGACATCACATCCTTTAAAATCTTTTTTAGCTTGATGGATACATTTTGAGAATTCCAAAACAAACTGTTGATTCCTTCCGCCTTTTCCTGTACCTTTCACTTGTACAGTTGTTTCTCCTCCAAGTATCAAGCAAAACTGTTTCCCGTTTGGATCCTGAATCTTTTGAAGTATTTCTATAAATTCTGTTTCTATGCCTGGTATCTTGGTACTCTTCACTTGATGTTCCACAGTGTCTATTTCAATTTTGCAATTCATATAATCACAGAAGACTTTTGCCAATTTAACATATTCATTTGCAATATCTTCCACATTACCAACCACTGCTCTCGAAATTATAATAGGCACATAATTGTTTTCCAATGCTTCATAATGTGCTGCCAAGATACTGGTTTTATTGGATGCTAATATGTAGTTATGAGTATTCTGTTTTTGAAATGCTTCTGGTATAGTTGGGTCTTCTAATACTTTCTTAATAGAATCAGGTAGGTATTCATACAAGTTGTATTTTTTTATTACATTTATAGCTTTTTGAACATCCTCTTTATCTTCAACAGTTGGTCCACTTGCTATTATATCCAAGGGGTCATCAACAACATCAGAAAGAATTAGAGCAACAATTGATGCAGGGCTTGCAGAAATTGCTAACTTTCCTCCTTTAATTGCTGATATTTTTTTTCTTACAACATTTAGCTCATTTATATCAGCACCTGAGTAAGCTAATTTCTTTATGAGACCAAGCTTTTCATCTAAAGTTATAGGTTCCTTTGGCAGTGGGAGCAAAGCAGAACCTCCCCCTGATATTAATACTAAGAGGAAATCATCTTTTGTTAAGCTTGAAGCAAGATCTTTGATTTTTCTAGCTGTAGCTTCTGCTGCAGCATCAGGCAAGTTGTCTTGAGCTCCTTCATTATAAGTAAGATTTGAAGTTACTGAATCAGCTACCAGACTATTTGCTGGTATACTTATTAGACCTCGTGTAATTTTAGATTGAAGCATCACATCTATTTCTCTTGCCATGTACTGAACTGCTTTGCCAGCACCAACGACGTAAACATTTTTGTTAGACAAACTGTATTTAATACCAGTAATGCTTAATGTCTCGCTTGTTGGATCGTATGAAACACATTTTTTAATTATGTTATCAGGAAGCACAGCTGTATAACTAGCTCGAAATACCTTGAGTAAATCTGCAATTACTGACCTTGTCATGTTTTAGAAGAAGCTCATGAAGTAAATATGAGAATTTAATAGTATCATACGATACATCCAAAATAATTTATGTAATGTTATGAAATATTGATAAGGAAATTCTGATAAAGTAGTAGGTATGTTGATAAGTTACACCAAAACACTTAGATGTTAAAAACAACATGGTTTGGTTAGTTTGTTTTATTTTCTAGTATAAAAAGTTACTTTTATCGTTATTTTTCTTCAAACAATAAGGGGGCGTTCAGAACCTCAGAGCTAAGCTAAGTGCGTTCGAATTTTCGAATAGATCACTTCTGATCGTTTTTAGCGAAAATAACGCTAAAAACGCTCATAAGGGGCGTTTGAATTGGGAATCTGTCTGTGGGTGAAAATATGTTCATGTCTCTTTTTGTTCAGCGTTTGGAAAGCTAAAAAAAGAGGAATTTTTGTCACCAAAAAGTGCAGTTTTTGACCCACGTCCGGAGCATGGTTGTTTGGGTTGTTTGTGATCGTTTTTTGACAGCATAATCGTGCGATTTTATTTTAGTTCTTATGCTCAGTTGAGCGTTGGAATAATGCCGCGTACAGACCAAGTGAACGAGGGCGAGCGAAGGGTAACAAGCGAGCGCAAACGAATCAGTGTGGACGTCATGCCGTAAGCAAGCGAAGCCAGACGAGGGAATTCGCTCGCCTTCGGCCGCGATCCGACGGCTGTCGGTACATCAAAGAGAAATGGAACGAACGTACGGACGCGGTGTGGACGGACGAGCGAATGCTCATTCAGTTGCGGCGGTTGCACGCAACGGACGTGTTGTTTTTTTCTCTTTATTTATTTTATACAGGGTTTATTCTGTAAGAATATGCCACCCTTGTTCGTTATTCATTATTAAACTAAATTACAGAAAAAAACAATAAACAACAAAATAAGCTTACCCTATGTACTAAGAGTCTTTATGACTGCCTGGTACAGATCATATACCTTTTTGGCATCTTCAGAATAAGGCTCAGATAATACTCCATTACATCCTCCTACCTGCCAGAACTCGTGGTCGTCAGCAAATAACTGTCGACGGAGTCCTTCGTTCCGGGCACATTCCATGATAACATGGAAGACGTCTTCAATTGTACCACACTGTTCGCAGTTAGGACTATTCGTTTTGCCCATCATGAATCCAAACTTGTTCATAGGAATGTGCCCCGATCGAAGCCTTAATGCCGTTACTATTTCATTCCTTCCCATTTTACTCTTCATAAACCATGGAAAACGAGGAAGTGAAGGTTGAACCGTTTTGTACCATATACCTTTAGATAACGATCTTTTATCGAAGTACTCTGACCACGACTCAAATGACTGTATTTTTATAAATGATATTAAGTCTGTATAATTCGGCAAACAATTAACTCTTAATCCGTCCGAAGCTGCTTCTTTTGCAAGTCTATCCACTTCCTCGTTACCTATCAGACCAATATGAGAAGGAATCCACTGAATTTTGATACATTTGTTCATACTTCGAATATTAATCAAACCGCTTAAAATACTATATGCTATTGGAATGCCTCTGAAGCTAGACCCACTGACACAACGTGCAAGATGAAATATTGCACTTTTGGAGTCAGTGAATACAACGAATTTATTACAGTTTATCGATTCTATATAAGATAAGACTTCCGCTAAGGCAACAATTTCCACGTTCATTATACTTATTTTTGATCTTATCATTACCTTCATGAAGTTACCATTTTCTGCGTCTAAGAATGCGGCACCTCTTCCGTGATCCGTTAAGGAACCATCCGAAAAAAGTTTATAAAATCCATTATATTTTGCACATAAATAGGTTGCACATTTAAATTTTAATTCATAGGGGTGATAATGTCTTTTGGGTTTATCTACAATCTCAAGATTAGGTTCCAAAACATCACTCAATTTTATATTACTCATCCAAGTATTCAAACTAAACATTTCTAATTTCTTACTGCTATAAAAACTATTACATTTTAGAGTATCATGTATCGTTACTAATAGTGGCTTTTTTTTTAGTCCAGTATGCTGATTGTAATAAATGGGACAGCTCTTCCAGCGATTCAATAATTTGACTATTATGAAAAGATTTTGACTTTAACCAATATTTTCCAGCAAGGTATTGCCTTCGAACGAATAGAGGTGGAATATATGTAATTCTGATTCCATAACATGTATGGGTGTACTTTTAATAAATCCTCCTATAAGTCTTAAAAATTGGTTCTGTAACGTATCAACTTAGAAATCCTACTGTGGCAACAATTGTCGTATAGGAAACTACCGTAATCAAGGCGACTACGAACGATAGCTATGTATAACCTTCTCAAATGTACAGGGTGTATTCCCCACGTAGAACCGACTAACACCTTAAAAATATTAACAAATTTGAGACATTTCTGCCTAAGTTCATTCATGTGTTTTGTCCATCTTAGACCTCGATCCATCCATAACCCTAAATACTTTGTTTTCAACCACATCTAACGAATAATTATTTATTTTTATGCTCGAACTGTCAGTTTTATACCCCCTTTTGAAAATACACAATTTACTTTTCTGTGATGATATATCTAAACCTAAATTGTTTAGTAATGAACTTATTAACTTTAGAGAAGATTCTAACTTATGACTCCCTTGTGTAATATTTTTACAATGATTATAAATAACAAAATCATCTGCATATTGAAAAATATATACTTCTTTTTCTAACAACGTGCAAATGTCCATAGTTGCAATATTAAATAGGAGAGGAGAGATGGGATCTCCTTGCGCTAAGCCCATGCGAGTTACTCTTGTTATGTATTTTTCGCTTTTAAGTTGTAGAATGCGCTCTCGTAGAAAGGACCATAAATAAACACATATTTTTGGGCCGACACCTATTTTATTTAATGTCACTAATAATGCAGATATATCAACGTTATTATAGGCATTAGTAACGTCTAAGAAACATGCAATAGTTGAATAGCCTTCTGAAAATCCTATTTGTATTCTATTAATTAGTAAACTCAAGTTATCTGTGCATGACTTAGCTTTTCTAAACCCTATTGTGTTAGCTGAAAACATGTTGTTATGCTCTAAATGCCACTCTAATCGTTTATTTAAAATACAATGAAATTTTTTACATAAGCATGACAGTAACGATATCGGTCGTAGCGAAGAAACTTCGTCCGGATCTCGCCCCGTTTCAGAATAGGTACTATGCCTACCTTCCTCCATTGTATCGACACAAACCCACAACATAAGAACCGATTGTATAATAATAGTAGCATACACTTTCAATTATCTGGCAAGTGTTTTATCATTGAGTATGAAACACCATCACATCCAAGAGATGTATCCTTGGATTTGATACACACTTCTAGCTCCTGTATAGAGATATCTACATCTATCTGTGAATTTACATTCATAAATTTTAATATGGGTTGGCTTGGAATTACGTAATCGGGAGCAAGAGAACTAAGTAAGTTCGATGCTTGTGTTTTGCTATATATGTTGTTGGTTATACCTATAGCCTTTAATCCATCGCATACGTTGCATCTCAGACGCGGAAGTTTTTTCATTTACAGATGAACCAATCGTATACCAGCTATTGTTTCTTGCTTTACTGATTAATTTCTGAGATTCATATATATTTTCCCTAAGCTTGTCATAGTTATCTGGAGTAGGATTTCGTCTAAACTGTGTCAATGCTAATCTACGTGTGGCCACTGCTTTAGATAGTTGACTGTTCCAGTATGGTTTAGGTATAAATTTAGTCTCGGGGTTTTGATTGATTTTTACAAAAGGAATATAAATATCTGCAGCAGCATTTACACAATTTAAAAAAAAATCGTAACATTGTTGATTGTCTGCACTTGCATAAATGGCGTCAAACCTTTCATTTAAGTATTTTGTGTAGTTATGCCAATCAGCTGCCTTATAATTGCGTTTAATTATACAATTTAGTGGAGTAAAATAACAAGATGATATTTTTAAAATAAGGTGATCACTCCCTAGAGTTTCCTGCAGAGTATTCCAATTAAAATCTAACGCAATATCTGCGGTAATTAACGATATATCTGGTGATGATTTCTGTAGATTTCCGTTTACTAGCTTGACCCGTGTATCCCGACCATCATTAAGAACCACAAAGTTGCTGTCTAGTAACGCATCAAATACTAAAGTACCTCTTCTATCTGTTTTGTATGACCAAGTATCATTATGTGCGTTGAAATCGCCTAATATAACACACCGGGTATTAAATAAAGAAAATAGATTGTTCCAGTCACTTAAAGTAGCTTGTGTGGATGATGAACAATACTGAAATAATGTGGTCTATTAATCTACAATTAAATATTTTAATACAAACAACTTCAATATTGGAATTGGACATTTGTAATTGGACTACTTGAGTTTTTATCGATTTATGTGTAATTATAGCCACGCCTCCATATGAATCGTCGCGATCTAAACGATAAACATTATATTGACTTACTTTGAAAGAGCTGTCCGGTTTCAACCACGTTTCATTTATTGCTGCAATATGAACTTTTTGTTCTAATAATAAAGACTCAAAAGATGTCAATTTCGGCCTTATGCTTTGGGCATTCCACTGTAGAATATTCAAATGAATTAAGTTTTTACTAACCATTAACATTAATTAAACCGTATAATAGTTTAGACATCGGCCGACATTTTATCAACCGCCACTATTATGATCCATTCAACACATAACTGGATAACGTTCTTTACCTTTGTCGACATATCACAATTGTTCATAAATATAACTTCCTTGATTCTAGATAGTAGTTCACTAAAATTCGTCTTTTCTGTATGATCATCTCTATAAGTATGTTTTTGCTGTGTTGTCTCACTTTCGCTTTCGGATTTTTCTTCCAGTGTGCAAGGTATTTCCCATGCTGGCGTACTACGATATTCATTTTTCTGAGACTTCTTAGCTTTTTTTTGGTTGTTTAGTAGGTAAAATAACGCTCTTTTCCGATAATATCTCGGAGGCCGTATCTGTAGCACCAATCACGTAAGAATTTTGTTCTGTGTGTTTTTCCAAACCACTTGCCGATGCTACAATCTGAGTTTTAGCCAGTGAGGTTCTTTTGATATCCGCTGTTACTATAGTTGGGGCTGCTGCATACATTTGTGACGCCTTGACATACGAGTAGTTATGTTGTGCCATAATCTCCCTAATTAATTTTTCCTTCACATAAACGGGGCAAGACTTAGCCATCGCCATATGGTTTCCCGAACAGTTAGTGCATTTAAATATTTTTGTCTCGCAGTTAGCATGATCGCCGCTGCATTTTGGACAGGTTTCTTTTTTTATTGTGCATGTTTTCATTGTATGTCCCAGTTTCCAGCAGAGGAAACATTGCGTCACAGGATATACGTATGGTTCTATCAATACTCTTACACCATGCACATATATATATGGCGGCAAACAGTTGCCCTTGAAACAAAGGCGAACTGATTCCGACGGAATCCATCTTTCCTCTTTATTGACGGACGTGTTGTTCCAGCAAATACATTGTTTCTATTTACGATTATGGAATGGACTAAGATAGATTGCTAATGCTCATAGAGCTCTGTAAGCAGAAACCGAGGCTTTGAAATCCTAAACATGGTGAATACCAGATAAAAAAAGTAAACAAAATCAACGATTGCTTTTAATTTCATTTCATCATAATCAGCCCATTATGTTTCCACTGCTAGGACTCGAGTTTCCTCTCGGAGAAGGTTGGGCCATAATTCACCACGCGGGCTCAGTGCGGCTTGGTGGAAACGCTCGAAGGCCTTCGATACATAGCCTAACGACTGTTGTTCAAAGACAAAAAACCGGGACCGGATAAACAACGCCACTAGCGGTCACCCATCCAAGTCTTGACCACAGCAATTGTTGCTTAACTTGTTTATCGCTTCACCGTTGATTGTTACATCGGTTAAAATCAAGTCAAACTCCGCTGCGAGCGCTTCCACTCAACACACACAATTTAATTTAACAACCACATAACATTCTTGTAAAATTAATTAATTTATTTATTGGAATCCAGCTCTTTTTGTAAGTCGTTCAATAGTTGGGTTCCATCATACAATATTTTTTTAAATAACGACTTCATCCACCAGCGCCACCGTTTTCGTCCATGATCACTAAAATACAACGTGAGTTAAGCAATGAGATTAACTGTAGAGGCGTTTTACTCCTTGAATATGAAGAACATGGCAAATTTTATGCTACATAATAGCTGTAGTACACCACTCGTACAACGACATTAACTACGCTGACAAGATTAAAAAACACGAAGATATATTAATATAGTTGTCAGAAAGGGATCAACATATTATTAACAACGTTCGCCTGTGGCCGACCATTCGATCGCCAATGACAGCCTCGTTCTCTCTGTCGCTCGCTACTTGTCTCGTTCGCGTATTTTTGATATTCAGGATTTTCCAATTTTGATTGATAAAATAGAAAAATAATACTTAAATATGAAAAGACACTATTACATCATTCTTTTTTTTACACACGTCCCAGTAGTTTTGCAGTTTCTGAACACACGGCTGGAACTAAGTTGACTCAAGACAATTAGCTTGTGTTGATGTCGCCAAGCCGACCGCAGTATGACGTATCTACCTCCATTTATATATAATATCATTGGAAGCTTCGCCGTGGTTCGCCGATTGTCGACGAACTTCAACACGTTCTTTTAGTGTGGACACAACAGCGAAAGCAAGCGAGCGTGCGGTACTGATCGGCAAATCCCACTCGTTAGCATTCGCTCGGTCGCGTTCGCTTGGTCTGTACCCCGCATAAGGTGTGGGCAAATGTGGCAAAAATAATGTTTTTTGAGCTTTACGAACGCTATAAAAAAGAGCCATCAATGACAACGCCACCAATGCCCTCATAAGCTAATCGAACGCACCTAGCATAGACCAAAATATCTTAGTCAGTGCTGCCAGTAATAGATACTCAAATGTAACATGAGATGGCTCAAAAAGTAACATTATCTTAATATAAGTGAAAAACGACATAATATTATACAATACCTATATTAAATTACTAGCTGACCCGCCAGCGGCTTCGCTCAATTGATCTTGGTGAACTGGTAGATTACAATAGCTTCGCATAAAAACATACCTGTTGAAACATGATTAAATGATTTTGTATCATGTAGTTATAACTATACTTATTACATTTGGGGATCAGAACTTAGTTGATCGTAACTTGACATCTCAATGTATCACGATTTAATCAAAAAGACCTCAGCTGGCCATAAATTGACATATCAATATGTCAATTTAAAAACAGTGCAAAAAGAAAACTTTTATGTGTATACGTTGAGATATCAGACAATGAATATTGTTTTTGGTTACTGAGTATACGTTGATATAACAAAAATATAAATGTTCGTTTACAAAAACTTGTAAGTCGTTAATTAAACATGAGGTTTTGTTAACCCTTTATGGGGCTCTGTCCATATATTGGACACCATACATTTTAAATTTTCGCGGCTAAACTAAACGTCGAACAAATGTCACTGTCGGCACTCTGGTTGAGCAATTAGATCCTGATAACGAAACGTAAAAAAAAAAAAAACAAGCATGGCCGACTTTTATCAGGTGATCGATCATATGTCAAAAATTGATGATTTTTGATGGTGGTAAAGAAATCTAAGAATATCTTCAAAAGCAATGAACAGAAAGGTAAGTTTTCTTTTATGTATTGTTCCAAATGTTGTAAATATGGGGTAAACGCTCTGATTTTTGAGATTGTGGTTCACATTTCTTGTCAGAAACGAAAAATTATGACGTCCATATTTTGGACACTGCCTGCGTAGGTCATGGTAATTTTCATGCATTAGAATCAGATTTATAATTTTTGGTTTCTATGTAACTAAGTATGTAACTGTTCCTATTTCAGACGCTTCCATTAGATAAACTCCAAGATGTTCTCGAAAACCTGTTCGCATTGTCGGATGGTGAATACTCTGAAGATGGTAACGAAAGTGACGAGAACGACACCGAAACTATTTTCATACCGCCAAGTGATGCTGAACTTCAAGAAATTTTGGAACCAAGCTTGCCTCTTAGACCTGCAACAGTTTCAAACCTGAGGATAGAGTCATCTTCTGCAGGTACATTTGTTTCACATACTAGCTCCAGGCAGCCACATCCTTCTCCTGGAACTTCTAGATTGTCTCCTGCTCTAACAACTGCTTCTGCATCTTCAATACCACGAAATATTACACCTCCTGCTGATGCAGGTACAGAATCATCTGACGATAGCTCTGACAGTGATGACGAACATTGGAAAAAAGTGCAGTTTCCCCACAATCCGCCAATTGATAAATTCGATGATAGAGTATTGAAACTGAAACAGTTTATTCCGAACAGAAGTAGTCCTGCTGTATATTTTACAGCTTTTTTCACGGATGAAGTCTTAGCTAGCATTGTTGACCAAACTAATTTATATGCAACACAAACCTGCCAAAAAGATTGGGACCCTGTCACCGTAGCTGAACTGAAAGCCTTTTTTGGAATTCTGATATTCATGGGACTTCATGTACTTCCTAATGTGGCACTATACTGGTCTTCTGATCCACTGTTTTGCGTAGAAGAGATTGCAGACGTTATGCCAGTGAAGCGATTCAAAAAGATTCTGTCTAATTTACATATAAATGACAATAGTAAAATGCCTAAGAGAAATGAACAAGGGTTTGATAAGCTGTACAAAATCAGACCTTTGATCGACAGCATGAATGAGGCTTTTCAAAATAGTGCAGCATGCTCTTCCTCACAAAGCATTGACGAATGCATGATAAAATTTAAGGGTCGCAGCACGCTCAAACAATACATGCCAAAAAAGCCCATCAAGCGAGGCTTCAAGGTTTGGGCGCGCTGTGACAGTTTGACGGGTTATCTTTACCAGTTCGAAATATACACAGGTAAAAAAGACGACACCACGGAAGTTGGATTAGGTGCCAGTGTGGTGAAAGGACTGTGCAAAAATCTGATTGAACAAAATGCTGAAAACATTCATGTCGCGTTTGACAATTTTTTTGCGTCCTGTGAGCTTATGCAATTTCTATTTGAAAAAAATATATACTCAACAGCCACTGTTCGTCAAGACCGCACCAATTTGCCTGAATTGATAAGAAGCCATAGGAAAAAGAAAAATACACCTAAACCAGCTGCTCTAAAATTGGACAAAGGCCAACACAAATGGCGAGTCAACAAAAATGTTGCATTCTTCGTATGGAAGGATACCAAATTGGTATATGTACTAAGTACAGCATATCACCCTCGACAAAAGCGAATCTGTAAAAGAACGCAAAAAGATGGGACGAAATCTGATATTCCTTGTCCTTTGGGCATTTTAGAGTACACAAAAAGGATGGGAGGTGTGGACAGATTCGACCAGAAAAGGGGTACTTACCCTACTTCAAGACGCAGTAGAAGGTGGTGGATGCGTATATTCTATTTTTTGGTGGACGCAGCTATCACGAATGCCCACATACTTTATACCCAAAATGACAGAGTGCATAATCCAATGAGTGCATTGCAGTTCCGCACTGAGCTGGCACGTAACCTGGTCAACAATTACAGCTCCAGGAAACGAAGAGTATCTGTCTTGCCCAACTTTGCGACCAAAAGACCAAAGGGACCAACAAGCAGGCAGAAGTCTATTTATGGTATCCCTGACGAGCTAAGGCTGAATAATGTGGGATCGCATATGCCGGGAGAGCTGCCCAGTTATAGAAGGTGCAGAGCTTGCAGCAGTAAAGCTCTTGGAAAAAAGAGCAAAATAGAGTGTGTCAAATGCAAAGGGCCATTATGCATTACACCATGTTTTGCACAATTTCATATTGTGCAAAACATGGTGTAATGTCATGAGAAGGGGCAGTGTCCAAAATGTGGACACCATAATTTTTTTTCACGGAAAAAAAAAAAAAGTGTCTCAAAAATTTTCAATAAATACTACTTTTAATATCCCAGTGTTTTATTTTTAAAATACAAGCCAGGGCCTTCTGCCCTATAAAGGGTTAAGAAAAACCTCATGTTAGCCAATCAATTATCATATATAATCAATTAGCCAATAAAAAAATCATAGAAGTCGAAATGTCAAAGTGTTCACGCCAGCCACGGAAACATACCTTTAGAAGTAACGTAACAGGAACATTTTCAGCCATGTAAAATGAAGATAACACGAGAGGGTCAAAAATAACTTAAAATGTTTTAAAACATTCTGGCAACCATATTTATGTGCGTGTGAGTCTCTTGTGTAATTAATCTGTCATTATCTAGCGTAGCGTTATATTCTCTTTGGTCATCATCACATCACACTGCCACACGTTCAGGACCTCAGAGTGCGGTTGTTTTTGTTTTCTACTCGCTCTGAGGTACGGCCACGGTTGTTTTCTCGATTGTATAGTAACCTCAGACTGACAAATTCGACATTGACAGATCACTTGATCCTTACCTCATTTTCTTTGAGAAGAGAGAAGAAGAAGTTTGTTGTGGTGCGAATTAGTCAAAGTTATGTCAGATGCGAGTTGCAACCATTTACTGATTTGATGGTTAAAAAGTTACAACGCTCCGAGGTTCGGAACACTCGGGTTGAGAACAACAGAGTGCTTTACCTACCCTGAGCACTGAGGTTCGGAACAGTGGCGTTTTAGAGCGAAAAGTTGCACTCCGAGTGCGCTCTAACCGAGGTTCTGAACGCGCCCCAGCTGCCTGCATGCTGATTGATTGAACGCCATTGTACTTTTGTGCGTGGCACCTAGGTGGCACAGACCATTATTATGTTGGTGGTGGTCTGGGGCCTTACTATGAGCTCTTAAAACAGGACTTCTAGACAACTGCCCGGCTTATTCATACCATGACAATTTTAAAGCAGGCCTGCCCAAGCCTACTATTCAAGAACCGCAGAAAAACCGTTCACCTGTTTTTTTGTTTGGACTCTAGTTAACATCACTCAAAATCCACTCAGTTTATTAGCTTACTAGTCTAGGCGTCTGCAATGTTGGTTATAGTAAATTGTTAGGAAGCCAGAGACAATATTATCCGTTCATCTTTGAGAAAACAATATTCAAACAGTTCACCAAAATGTGCGTCATGGTATGATTTCATTCAAAACTGTTTAATTTGAGAACTGGGGCCTTACTATCAGCTTTGTAAAAACCATGCAAGTTCCGTGCAGTTCTTAAACCTGTCATAAACAGTTTTGAATGAAATCATACCATGACGCTTATTTAGGTGAACTGTTTGAATATTGTTTTCTCAAAGGTGAACGGATATTTTGTCTATGGCATTCTAATAATTTACTATAACCAACATTGCAGACGCCTAGACGTTTGTAAGATAATAAACTGAGTGGATTTAGAGCGACATGTTAACGAGAGTCCATACTAAAAAAACAGGTGAACGGTTTTTCTGCGGTTCTTGAATAGTAGGCCTGGGCAGGCCTGCTTTAAAGTTGTCATGGTACCAATAAACCGTGCAGTTGTCTAGAAGGCCTGCTTTAAGAGCTCATAGTAAGGCCCCTGCACTGAACTTGCATGGTTTTTACGAAGCTCATAGTAAGGCCCCAGGTGGGTGGACTTACGGCTTACCACGGTGATTTTACGAAAATATGTGTTCGATTACAGACTGAGGCTTACACGGATTACACCATACACAAATCCGATTATATCCAAGATTACTTATTTATTGGATTACACTACACGGCTCAGAATTAATTAAAAAACTATTGTTTGAAAAAAAAATTGTAGAAATTTGATAAATTATCCTGCGATACGTATCTACCTATTATTTTTTATCGAATGAATCTTAGTATAATAAACGCATGTCTGGCATGCCTTGGCCACATCGAGGTTCAACGTCAATGCTCAACATGCATCGCCTTAAAAAACGCGCTAATTATTTCGATAATTATCTAGATAAATTAAGTGGCCACACTGGTACCGTGAACATCTACGCCCATTTCATTGCCGATAAAATGGGCGATGTCACCGAATAAATAAAAGTATTTTTTTTTCCATATTTAATTAATGTTAATTTGTATTATATTGTATCCACGCGTAGTGATGGATGATGATGATAATGAAAAGTATCACTTGTGTAAACCAGTGCCTCGTCTATCATCAGTATACCAATTACCAAATTTCATTCAAATCTTAGCCGTTTCGCGTAATTGAGTAACTGACATCCATACATACAAACTTTAACATTTAGGAACGAAGAAAAATAAAATACATGTCTTTGTCTACAAGATTTCCTGAAACTTAATGACTTTTTTATTCATACACCCCATAATTGCCATTGTACAAACAAACACGTTAGTGCGATCCCTTCACGATGACGGTGTACAATGACAAACGTTGGTGTGGCCACTTCAACGCAATAATTCTCGCGTTAAATATCTTTGATGTGCCTAAAAATACCGCCAGCCGATGTATCGCCCCACGTCAACATCAATGTTAATGCCGTTGTCGAATTATCGCGATAAGAGGTGGCTACATCTACGGTTATCGTTCAACATCGCGATAATGAACGGCGTTTCTCCCATATATGCTCTTTGGTTTCTCCTAAATGTGGCAAAGGCCGCACCGCTGTCGCTGTTTTGTTCATATCAACAAAAATTAACTAAATAAAATAAAATAGGCAATAACTACGTAGGACTAGGATAGGAGGAAGTAACCAACCAAAAGAAAACGGTTCTCTAATTAGGGTTCACGCCGTTCACGGCACACGCCCGCCATAGTCCCAACCTTACAACAAACAACCCCATATCGGGTCGTAATTATACGCACTTTTTCCATCCCACCTGCGTAAAACGGAACGTAAATATATTTTAAACGTGTTCGTACAAGTTAGCGCCGTAAAATTTGAAAAAGTAAAAGCATGTGATGTGAGATTGTTTTATTTGATTAATTTTTGTGAGTGCTAATTCGTTTGGGTTATTGTTTGCTATTATTAAGTGTACCTATAGGTAATTTGTATTACATGTTTCTAAGCTTTATTGGAAATGGAAACACCCATTTGCCTATCACAATATTTTGTTAACAAACAAAATGTGAGATCGTATAGAAATATTAACAAAGACAGATTGAAGACTCAAGATGAATTGTTGTTCTTGAAAAATTTGTTCCGACCGGAAGAAAGATTAACGACATTTTTGACCGAAGAAATTAGGTCTCTCCTCTCTGAAATAAAAACTAAAACGGAGATGGCATCGAGAGATGATTTTAAAAAGCTTTTTGCAACTGAGGATAAAAAACTCAATTTTCAATCTATGACCAATTTACAAACAGTAAACAAAGCTCTAATATTTGAAAAGTGTTGGAAAGCTTTAAATGATATTGTGCCTAAAAAAATAATTGGTAGCAATAAAAATGAAAAAATATTTCAAAGCCTGATCCAAACTGTTGTATATAGCATGAGACGGGAGCATATTGTCCTGGTGAAATTTATTGATAGGTGGAACTTATCAGTGTCCCCATGGCTAAATATTTCAAACAATGACGCAAAAAAGATTTTGTATTATATTTTACTGTGGATAGTGAAAAATATTCTATCAGCTATGATAAGCTTAAACTTTTATGTCACTACATGTAAAATAGATGTGGATGAAAATAAGTTACATTATTTTTGGAAATTTCAATGGCAGAGTTTCTATGACAAGAAGATATCCAATTTAATGGTCACAAAAGTTATAAAGAAATGTGAACAGCTATGTTTGGGAAAAAAATTAAAAAGAAATCACAGTCCAAGCGAAAGGATTCAATTAAAATGTCTCAAGAAGGAAATACCCAAGTTGCATCTCATTTTAAAAAATAACAATGAATGCAGACCTATAGTTCGATACAAGAATGGCTCACAAAGTCAAACCGAAAAATATAAAACGAAAGAAAGGACACAATTTCTCAAGACTTTAATGACCAAAACTTCCAATAAAATAGAAAATGAATTTAAGACGTTGCATGAGAAATGGTTGGCATCAAACAAATCAAAACTTTATTTTGTCAAAACTGATTTAAGCAATGCTTTTGGATCAGTTAATAAAGATAAACTACTGAAAATATTAAGTGAGAGGCACATACATTTTCAAAAGACAGAGAAGAATATTATGTTGAAAAAGAGAATGGCTCAACGGTATAGAGAAACAATGGATGAGCTCCGAAAACCCTTGCTGATTCGAGCTGGATCTACCATTTTTGAATGGCAAGATGGTCTTGTTCAGGGGTATAAATATTCACCAGCCTTGTCAGAACTTTACTATGGTCATATGGATAACATATACTTTTCAAACCACTTGGAAAAGTCAGAAACACAAATCAAATTGTTTACTAGAGTAGTTGATGACTACCTGTACATAACAAATTCATTAGACGATGCCTATTTATTTCTGAATACACTTTCTAATTACAGAAATATAAATTATGGAAAAACTGTTGTTAATTTCAAACATCCAAATATTAAATTTAGTGATGAAATAACTTTCTTGGGATATAGTTACAACACAGAAAATTTGGAAGTGAGCAGGGCTGCCAATGTATTTGTTGGTCAAATGTGTTACAAAATTGCCTTTACAGGTGCCATTTCAGATATACAGAAATTTCTCAAAAATCGCATTGGTCAGTCAGGAATTCAAATCAATGGACATATATTTAATTTCCTACATAATCCTGAAGAACTCATTTGGAGGCACATTTTTACGACGTTTTGTCTGTCTGCTAATAAGTTCTGCACCATCTTGGCAATTCTATGTGATGAAAGGGAAATGGCAAATTATTTGAAGATATACAAAAAGCGGGTAGTTGTCAAATTATGCAATTCAATACTAGACACACTACTGAGGAATAAGCCTGCTAATCATCAATTTTTTTATTGCATCAATCATTTTCAACATCTATCATGGAAAGCTGTGTATTTATGTGCAAAAGGAACACTTAAGTGCAGTGGTCTGATTCCACATATAAAAGGTGAATTGGCTAAAACAAATTGTTTATTCGGTAAATGGAGGGAACATGCAAGTGCTATCCACTCGAATGGAGAACCATTTCGGGCAGCTGTAAGAGAAATTTGTCGGAGATCCGATTTGAAAACTATATTTAAGATATTTGAAGAATTGCCAGAAGGATTTCAGTGTTATAACCATAGGAAAGTCTACACTACTACTACTGTAAATAAAACCAAATAATACCACAAAGTATTTTATTATGTGTACAAAATATTAAAGCTAAGTCAAAGTTATTGTGGACAAATATATAAATGTAATATTTATGAAAACTTAATTTGTTAGAACTTAAATCTAAGACACATTGGACGGATTAAATTTTTTATACAATCATACCAGATTGTTATATATAAATATGTACAGTCACCTGCAATAAGATGTACCCATTCTATAATTTTCAAAATAAGCATTTGTGATCATGTCAGTTTAAAAACTTATAATTTTCAAATCATAACAATATACATAAAAATCATTTTTAGCAGGAAAATAATAGGAATAACTTAATTTTAGAATAATTATATTAATTTTTAAGAAATTTAATGCAGGCATAATTGAAAATTGTGAAATGTATACATCTTATTGCAGGTACATAATTGTTGATGAGATTCACATATAAGTCTATTTTCCATTTAATTCTTACTTTCTAAACAAGTAAATTAAATGCCACCTAGTTCCTTACCAACTATTCCCACTGTTGAGGTTATATGGAAATTCTTTGTTCACATATCCTTAATTACTCTACATATAAATGTACTATTGGAATGGAGGGTATAATATGCAGGTAAATTAATTACAGAAGAAAACTAGTACAGATTTGATAAGACGGAAATAAAGTACAATTAGAAACAGAATAATAAACTTTGCAACATCGTCAACCATGAAAGAAATGTAGTATGCCCACTATAATTTCATACACAAATGGGATACTGGATGAGTACCCACAATTATTTACAGTTAACATATTTTAATGGGATTTGAACAATGTAGTACTAATTGCTAGTACAGGAAAAATGCTAACAAGAACTTTATTTCTATAGCCAGTAGAGAAGTTATAAGAATCAAAGTAATACACTTTTTGGTAATGTGTGTGGATATTGATGATGTTTGCAGAGTATATGCATTGTGTTCTAGAGGACAGCTAGTACAAACATCGCGAACGCTAACAGAACTCCCAAAGACCCACTTCTATAGGCAGTAGAGAGGAAATTAGGATCAGAAGCGATATAATAAGCGGCTTGGGGTGCGTCACAGGCTACAATACGAGCGGCGCGAATTAGCGCGGGTCCGGCCACTAGTTCCGCGGAGCGGGCTGAATGTGCGAGAGGCTTTAAGCGGACAGCCACGTCGCTGAATATCAGGTCCGAGTATGGTGCCGGAGAGTAGAACATGCTGAAGCTGTAGTGATAGATTTTATATCATTAACATTGCTGAACACATGACTCTAAAATTAATCGTTATCATTTCGAAATCTGAAATTTTTAACTGTGACATAATAGTAACTTTGATTTGTTGACACAGAGCTATGTTATCATCATCATCTCAGCCGTAGGACGTCCACTGCTGAACATTAGTCTCTCCCATAATTTTCCAAAAGGACCGGTTGGAAGCGGCCTGCATCCAACGTCGTCCTGCGACCTTCATCAGGTCGTCTGTCCACCGTGTCGGTGGACCACTTACGCTGCGGTTGCCGGTCCGTGGTCAACATTACAGAACCATATGACCCCCATCGGCCATCTGTTCTGCGTGCTATGTGCCCTGCCCACTGCCACTTTAACTAGCTAATCTTCAGGGCCATGGAATATATATATATAAATTCTTCAGGGTGACTTTCGTTCTTCTACGGATCTCCTCATTTCTGATTCGATCACGTAGAGAAACTCAGAGCATAGTCTCCATAGCTTGTTGTGCGACTTTGGGCTTATTTATGAGGCCAAATCTTTATCTTTTTATCTTTAATTACAGTAATAACGCATTTCAACATGATAGACTGGCATGCGATTTCAGAGCATGGAACACATGGAGTACATTATGATACAGTTAGCCAATGAGTCTGACCTTAGGTGTTTAAACAAACATTCCTCGTTAACACTTTACTGTCTTTGAGATCACAGGACATAGTTTAATAAAACAGCCGAGAGAGCAAGGATCTTACGATAAACTTGTAGAGAAGATAAACTGAATTATCAGCTATCTTACCTTGTCCCTAGCGTGGATCTAGCTGCTATAGCTATATAGCAGGTATTTTTTTACGATATTTTATTCTATCGACAATCCATGCTCGCACCGCAGTTCCGTTAAAGCTCATTCAAACGAGGACAATTCGTGATCTTTTTCCTTGCTGTTTTCAAAAAGTTTTCGTAACTCGTCATTTTTATACGGTGGCGAGTGTTTGTATAAATACACGAACCACAAATCGTGAAAAAATGACGTTCACATCTTAAATGGTCCGTCTTATAAAATAAAAAAAAAAACACGAATTCGAAAAATTCTTTGATCGACGACCAATAAATATAAATACAAGATTAAAGTTTTTACATCCATCATGTCGGATAGGTCGTCCACTAGTTCCACGACTGAAATCTGAATCACTACTCAAGTGTGAATATCTAATAGAAAATATTAATTATCATCATCTCAGCCGTAGGACGTCCACTGGTGAACGTTGGTCTCCCTCAGAAATTTCCAAAAAGACCGGTTGGAAGCAGCTTGCATCCAACGTCGTCCTGCTACCTTTGTCAGGTCGTCAGTCCACCTTGTCGGCGGACGACCTACACTGCGCCGGCCCCATCGGCCGTCTGTTCTGGGTGCTATGTGGCCCGCCCACTGCCACTTCAACTGGCTTACTTGCTTGGACTATGTCGGTGAGTTTAGTTCGCTTACGGATCTCCTTATTTCTGATTCGATCACGTAGAGAAACCTCAAGCATAGCCTTCTCCATAGCTTGCTTATGAGGCCCATAGTAAGAGACAACGTTTCAGTGCCATATGTCATCACTGGTAATGTACATTGATCAAATACTCTCGTCTTGAGGCACTGAGGTATTTTTGACGAGAAGACTTCTTGAAGTTTCCGGAACGCTGCCTAGCCGAGTTGTATTCGGCGATTGACCTCTTTCTCTAAGCTGGACCTGCCTAGTTTGACTGTCTGTCCTAGGTAGATGTATTCGTCAACAACTTCGAGTTCCCAACTGATATGGGGTAGGCCAACAAGGGCACGACATAATTTTCGTCTTGCCCATGTTCATCTTAAGACCTACCCGTTGAGAAACTCGATGGAGGCCTTCGAGCATTGCACTGAGGTCTTCCATGGATTCTGCCATGACTGCAATATCGTCGGCAAATTGAAGGTGAGTGATGTACTCGCCCTTGATATTGATGCCAAGTCCAGGAGCTTGATGCAGCGGTAAACAGTTTTGGAGATATAACGTCTCCCTGTCTCACGCCTCTTTGCAATGGAATTGCCTTCGAACTCTGCTCCTGTACTCGGACTGACATGTTGGCGTTTTTGTACAAACACTTCAGCACTTCGATATACCGATAGTCAATGCGGCACCGCTGGAGAGACTCAAGCACTGCCCACGTCTCAATCGACTATACCAATTGAAAAAAAAAAAATTGTTGCCGTATATAATGTGAACATGCATCAATAACGTATCGTCAATGAAGAGTCGCTAGTGAATGATCTTTTACTCAACTGTTTTTCTTAACTCCCTTCTCAATTTGTGTGTAAAACCGAGGTTGTGTGTTTACCTGAATTCGTCGGTAGTAACGGCTCCGTAGAACTGCTGTGCGTACACGAACAGGTCGGAGTATGTGTCGAGTTCCGTGTGGTTGGCTCTCCCCATCAGCACTGACCCAGGGACTTTGCCCAGGTTGCAATGCACGTACTCGTGGGCTTTTGCTCTAGTGCCTGGAAGACAATGTTGCATGATAGATCACAAACATTTATTTTGGTTCATTGTGTGACAATTTTAGATTTGACGAAAAGGTTAAGTCGAGGGTGTAATGTAACCTACACGAGTCTTAAAGGTTTGTAGTCGGCAAGTCGAGATTACACTGGTAAGATACTTTCTTTCTAAGTAGTCTAAGAAGTCTTAAGGTACGTCGTCGGCAACGAGGTATTAAGTCTAGAGTAAACTGTAACCTACAGGAGTCTTAAGGTACGTCGTCGGCAACGAGGTATTAAGTCTAGAGTAAACTGTAACCTACAGGAGTCTTAAGGTACGTCGTCGGCAACGAGGTGTTAAGTCGAGAATGCACTCTAGCCTACACGACTCTTGAGGAATATCGTCGGCAACGAGGTGTTAAGTCGAGAATGCACTCTAGCCTACACGACTCTTGAGGTATGTCCTCGGCAACGAGGTGTTAAGTCGAGAATGTGATGTAACCTACATGAGTCTTAAGGTACGTCGTCGGCGGCAACGAGGTGTTAAGTCGAGAATGCACTCTAGCCTACACGACTCTTGAGGTATGTCCTCGGCAACGAGGTGTTAAGTCAAGAATGTGATGTAACCTACATGAGTCTTAAGGTACGTCGTCGGCAACGAGGTGTTAAGTCGAGAATGCACTCTAGCCTACACGACTCTTGAGGTATGTCGTCGGCAACGAGGTGTTAAGTCGAGAATGCACTCTAGCCTACACGACTCTTGAGGTATGTCGTCGGCAACGAGGTGTTAAGTCGAGAATGCACTCTAGCCTACACGACTCTTGAGGTATGTCGTCGGCAACGAGGTGTTAAGTCGAGAATGCAATCAAGCCTACACGACTCTTGAGGTATGTCGTCGGCAACGAGGTGTTAAGTCGAGAATGCGCTCTAGCCTACACGACTCTTGAGGTATGTCTTCGGCAACGAGGTGTTAAGTCGAGAATGTGATGTAACCTACATGAGTCTTAAGGTACGTCGTCGGCAAGGAGGTGTTAAGTCGAGAATGCACTCTAGCTTACACGACTCTTGAGGTATGTCGTCGGCAACGAGGTGTTAAGTCGAGAATGCACTCTAGCCTACACGATTCTTGAGGTATGTCGTCGGCAACGAGGTGTTAAGTCGAGAATGCACTCTAGCCTACACAACTCTTGAGGTATGTCGTCGGCAACGAGGTGTTAAGTCGAGAATGCACTCTAGCCTACACGACTGTTGAGGTATGTCGTCGGCAACGAGGTGTTAAGTCGAGAATGCACTCTAGCCTACACGACTCTTGAGGTATGTCGTCGGCAACGAGGTGTTAAGTCGAGAATGCACTCTAGCCTACACGACTCTTGAGGTATGTCGTCGGCAACGAGGTGTTAAGTCGAGAGTGCACTGTAACTTACAAGACTTTACGAGTCTTAATGTACACACATCAACAAAGTCTAGGGTTATTGAACATTTCATTGATTATCTAGAAAACTATGAAAAATTAGTTATAACTATTATTAATATTGATATTATATATATAACATATAATTAATGAATATGTAAGAATTAAAGATAATTTCAAAACCGATATTTAGACATAAACTACACAATGCTGTTTTTATTTTCTTATGGTAAAAGTGTTAAATTATGAAAGCCATAGAAAATTACTGAGTAAACAAATACTTTTTATTGATATCAAATTATTAAATCCAATTAAATAAATAAAAATCTAATAAATCTGATAGTTAGTGATCGGTTTTGTCTCCTCTGACATGAATCACATGGTGGCAACGATTTTTCATACTTTAAATTAGGGTGTCAACGTCTTGCGGGGGTATGCGCTCCTAAGTTCTTTGTAAATGTTAAAAAGTTGGTGTTCTATTGTCTAATTGGGTGGAAAACCCCTAAATGCTTTTCACTGTAACATGTCCCAGGCGTGTTTAATTGGCCGAGCGACATGCACTTGTGACATTCATTGTCATGCATAAGTTGAAATTTTACCGCCTTTTGGGTTCTGAACGGGACAATAACACATTCCACTACCTCCTCGCGGTATTTATGGGCAGTCATGCTGTCCTGAATCCAAATGAGTTGGGTTCGTACCCCGATGCGTATTCGTGCCCACACCATAATCGTTCCGCCTTGATAAGAATTGACCTTCTGAGGATGTCGAAGGCGGCTGACTCTGCCTGCAGTTCTCAAAACGCGTGTTCGTCGCGAATCTGGATGAAATCCAATGCATCAATGAACAGCACCAATAACCTTTGTTGGTCACTTCATGTTAAATGTTATCGAGACCATGAAAGTCACCTACCGCGATTGCCACTTCGTAGCGCTGGAACTTGTAGCGGTCTGCGAGCATGAATACCAACTTCATGCAGCCGTCTTCCCACGGTTTGATCGGTCACCATCAGCTAATAGCCCTCCTGGAGCCTTTGCACTAGTTGCGTGACTGTGATATTGGGTTGTCTTCTGGTGGCAATTTAAAGAAATCGATTCTACTTCTAAGTGATAACACGATATCTTTTCGTGTGCCGTTAATCCACATCCCCAGTAGCGCGATAAGGTGACCACAGCCTGGATATTACATTTTGCCTTGGGCCCAGAGCTTCAGCAACGACGCATTGAATAGCACCGTTTTATACATGCCCACAGGTCGTAACATTTAATCTTGACTTATTTAAGTCAAATGATGGCGTGGCATAAAGCTAAAAAGATTAAACAACCAATCAACAAACTAATCCATTTTTCTTCACTTAACACCCGAAAAAGCATTAAACATTTTAATGTGACTTCTCACAACCAGGTACCTACTAGGATGATTGCGCTGTTCTTTGTGGTTTCATTTCTCATTTAAATTCCTAAAGACAATCTAAAGTAAACAAGGTTTACAATAATTTACAATAGAACGCCAACTTTTCAATCTGTATATAAACTTTAGAAATGAAATAAAGTAGGTTTTAAATAATAAAGCCATGTTTCATTTCGTAATAAAATATCCCTAGACTTTGTTGACGTGTGTATGCCGTTGGCAAGTCGAGAGTGTACTGAAGAACCTACATTAGTTTTAAGGTGTGTCGTCGACAACGTGGTGTTAAGTCGCTATTCATTAATTTAAGACGCTATTGCTATTTATGTAGACTTCTGCCCCTGGGGCAGCAGTGCAATACGTACCGTCGGGACAGAGCAGCTGCAGGTCGTCGGGCAGCAGATCGCGGGCCCACCATTCTCGGCGGCGGCCGGCGGACACCTCGGCGGGCGCGGTGTGACGTACGAAAGCCGCGTCTCCACCACCCTCTACCATGCATCGCAAAGCGCCCACGTGACCATAGTACGGCTCGCTAGCGTCTCGGCGGCACCGTCTGTATATAAAAATTCGGACTATATAATATACAACATGGGCTATATAATATACAACATGGACTATATAATATACAACATGGACTATAATAATATACAACACGGACTATACAGCGTGTAACAAAAGGTGTAGTAATACTGAAAGTTGTGCATATATATATGTACCTATATATGCACAATATCAGGTAATAGTCAGGATTCACATGGCAAAGTATCAAAATTTAAATCGCTTATAATTTTTATCATACAAAGTTATCTGAAAATAATCCAGGTAATGTCTATTATGTAGTGGCCTTGCGCGCATTTTGGGATACCTTGGGTTTGACGTCAAATGTCATAAACTAGGCACAATGAACTAAGAAAAGTGACGTCATGAATTGATGGGAAGCGTCAGTTTAATTAAAAAAATGTAGTGTAACTAAGGCCCAGATAAATACGAGGGTGATTTGAAAAGTTCTTAGCCTACCATGGTTAAAGTTATTGTTTTTTTTTATAACTACCCTCATTTTGTAGTTACATTATTTAGCAACAAGTATGCACAGTTTAGTTTATTCACAGTAACTCATTGTTCGTTTACACGTGATACCGTAAGTCAAGTCAGAGCTATTTTTGAAAATGGATAAAATTGAACATCGTGCAGTGATAAAATACCTGAATTTGAAAGGCTGCTTCTACATCAAAACAAAGAAAAAATCTATGATTTAATTTTATCTGATCGAAGATTGACCGTCGAGGAGATAGCTAAGACTGTAGGCATCTCATCTGAGCGAACACATCATATAATTACTACTGAACTTGGATTCTCTAAGGTGTCTGCGCGGTGGGTACCGTGACTGCTTTCAGTGGAACAAAAACGCAACCGACTCACAACTTCTCGCGACTGTTTAGAGTTATATGAAGCTGACCCAATAGAATTTGTTGAAAGATTTATAACCATGGATGAAACCTGGGTTCACCACAATACACCAGAGACAAAAGAACAGTCGAAACAATGGAAAAGAGCAGGATCGCCCACCCCAAAGAAGGCAAAGGTGCTTTTATCGGCGGGCAAAGTCATGGCATCCGTTTTTTGGGATGCAAAGGGTATAATTCTCGTGAATTATTTAAAAAAGGGTGAAACAATAAACTCCGATTACTATTGCAAACTGTTGCGTCGTTTGAGTGAAGAAATCAAAGAAAAACGTCCAGGTTTATTGAGAAGAAAAGTCTTGTTTCATCAGGACAATGCGCGCGTTCACACCTCTGTGCAATCCATGGCAGAAATCCATCAATGTGGCTTCGAATTGTAACCTCATCCCCCATATTCACCGGATTTAGCACCGTCCGACTTTTATCTGTTCCCAATGCTGAAAAAAATTTTAAGTGGTGGGCCATTTTTTTACAAATGAAGAGGTCATAGCCGCCGTGGACGCTTATTTTGAGGAGTTAGACGAAGATTTTTTTAAAACGGGTATCGAAGCCTTACCGGGTAGATGGAAAAAGTGTTTTGAGCTCGGAGGTAGTATGTTTAAAATAAAAATAAATTCAAAATCGTATGGTTTCATTAAGTATGTTAGGCTAAGAACTATTCAAATGACCCTCGTAGTTGTTACTTTACTCTAGCTAGCCAGTTTTACTTTCAAACTGTACTTAGCATCGCTTTGCATAAATATACAGTACTTTCGAGCAATACTTTATACGAAAGTCAACCTAATACTTAGTAAAGGCAGGGTCATGAATATTGTGTACTTAGCACTTAATTCTTCTTCTTTTGTTACTCTTTCAGTCTCAAACGACTGGACCAATTTTTATGAAATTTAGTATGGAGGTAGATGAGGCACTGGATTAACATATGGGGTAGTTTTCATCATCATAACATCATCATCATCCATCACCACGCGGGTGTAACCGCAGGGCGCAGCTAGTATAATCTATTCTTTCATGCGCGTATGTACTTGGTGAGTCGACGGGTGAGGAAAAACACACACGCTAATCTGATGACCGGCAGGCCTAGACAAAATTCAAACAGGCGTGATTCCGCACACGCTACAGACAAAAATGTGTCTACGAAGTTAGCGTGACGTCACGTGACTTTTCCTCAGGTAATGTCAACGCCGTACATTTTGAAGTTGTCATTTGGCGTTAACGATAACAGAAACATCTTTTGTCTAGGCCTGCAGGGTCCCAAGTATCTTAGCTATTGAGCAAACGCCACACTACGGCTATGCTTATGCGATTGAACTGCGTTTTATGTTAAATTTGATAGTCTGTTAAATCTAGTTCTTAATCGCAGTTGTATAGCAATAGCATCGCTGTCGTATGGCTGTGCTATGGCTTGCGAAGGTTCTCACTGAAATGAGATTGAAAAATGTCTGTGTATTTGCGCCAGTCAAAACATCAATACAATAGATATCTAACACAAGTACAATTTGAAAATTTGAATACCGACTTCCATTCTATTCAGTTATTGGAGTATAACTAAAAAATTACTGGACCGAATTTACTGAACCGATGAAATTCAAATGGGACCACACGGGAAGCACCAGCTTTCAAACAAAAAAATAATTTTGAGACTCGGTTCACCCTATCGAAAGTTATGAGGTAACAAACATTTAAAAAAATACAGTTGTTGAGGACCTCCTCCTTTTTGGAAGTCGGTAGATAAACACAATAAATAAATTTTAATTTTTATCATATTACTTAATTTTAATCATTTTGCGCCCTAAAAACCTTCAATATAACGAGGAAACTTAATTTATGGATCAGACTGCCAATGTACAGCACTGTAACAATTCTCAATTTTCTGCTGGGCTGTCAACAACTGTCAATTTTCGGAGTAGACATGGATGGAGATTATACTGACCTGTAAGAAGCACCATGACACAGATGACAGAGGTTATCGTGGGGCACAGTTCCGGAGTCCACATATTCCGAGCTGAGCGCTCCAGGTGCACAGGATTTGGTGAAGTATTCAGCAGCTGCGTGCGCCCCATCACAACCATATGATCTACAATTGGAACAAGGAAACAAACTGAATATTTGAAAAGTGAACTGACCTAGTGTTAACTTTGATAAAGTTCGTTTAGAGTACAGTAAATCGGTCAAAAAATCTTCGTTTGTTTATGAGGGCTTAGCATGGAAACCACAGCTAGACGCGATTAGTCGCAAGTTATTGCATCCGCTGGTTCCCTTAGGAGACTTGGAAACTCCCTCCTTATTCCACCAAGATTGCGCTTGCGCAATCTCTTTGCTTCCAGTTCTTGATTACGCTGATGTCTGCTTCCTTGATCTCACTAAGGACCAGCTAGATAAGCTTGAGCGACTTCAAAACTTTTGTAGTAGATTTATATTTGGTTTTCAATTTCGAACTAAGCTGAACTGGCTTCCTATACGACTTCGCCGGAATACTCATATACTATTTCATCTCTACACTGTTCTGTTTACTCCATCCACCCCACCATATCTTAAAGTGCGTTTTAAATTCCGTCAAACCTCTAACATCCAGTCTCTTAGGTCATCAGAAAATCTGTGCTTAGTTACCCCTGAGCATCGATCGTAGATTGCCGTTCTGCTCTCGGCTCGCGCGGTTAAGAGTCAGCGGTGCCCAACGGAGTATGAACGCTCGTATTGTAATGTAATATATTACCTACACTAATAAGAAGGCCTAGCTAGTATATCAAAAGAAACATCAGAAATATAAATAAAGTCATAATGATAAGTAATACATGACCTGGCGGATAACACTTCACCACAAGTCCACACACACACGTTCCATCAACGGTTCCAGTTAGATTCTGGCTTTATCGGAGGCTTCAGTTCTGGGCTCAGAGAACACGGGGTACCTCCAATAGTTTGTTTTATATATCAGGGCGAGAGCACTCATCAAACCAACACCTCACCCTCAACTATAGGTTTCCAGGGAATATAAATAATTCGTGTCTCGACACACCAAATTCGAATCTTCCTATAATATTTTGTCCATCGGACGAAATCGGTGATCCATTCCTCTCTCCTCCCAAAGCAAAATTAAAAAATCCCTGACGTCTCCTCTGTGTCATTCAATCATTGTTCTCTCATTTTTAAATTTGTCACGTTGCAGGTCAGTTTCGAAATCGTTTTTAAATATACAGTACAAATAAGGATTTATGCAATGAAATGAGGTATGGTGCTGGCGATTGTTTGGAAGCAAGCGTCGATGTGTTGCTATGGTAAAGCACGGCCCCTTACGCCGAACCTCATACCTCACTTCGATTGAGACCTAAAAAACGTATTCTGCACATTCAAGGTCATCATCAACTTACGATCTTGATCTGACACGATCTGATCATTGACCTTGATCTATAGTTCTGCGAACACTAGACCTCGCGACTCGCGAGCACATAGTCTTATCAGCGGCAATTTTCGCAGTTTGAGCTATCTGCCCACGGTCTATTGGTGTAACATTACTGGATTCGTACGTTTATACATTTGCCATTCCTCAAGTAATTTAAGTAAATGTTTATAGTTGAATGAAATAGAGATTTTTTTCAAGTAATCAAAATCAAGTCACAGTCACATAAACAAGTGTGTCATGAAGTAGTAAGCGTTGATCACATTGCTAAAATTATCTAAGTCGAGGAAAACACAAAATCAATAGTAGCAATGCGCTTGTTCAGGACACCAAAATAAACGGTTTTAATTCTCATATAAGACATCCGTCACCTCCATGACAACATGGTTACCAAATATAATATTTAACATTCGTCATAGTTAAAACATACACAACAAATAACAAGTTACGGCGCTAAGACAGGACAGAACAACATTATATAGGTACAAGCCGACTAGGGTATACCTACTCGTCTAACGTCTTCATTTGCAATCTTTAAAGAATGTTATGTTACGGTTAATATGACGTGTTGAGCAAGTCGTTTTTTAATACATTAAACAAGCTATTATTTTTTTATAATTGAGGGTATTTTGTTTAAAGTGTGCACCTTCAAAAGTAATCATTGTTTTGTCGTAATCGCAAAACCAGAAAGCTTGCGCGTCCAGTGCACCGGTTGGAAACATTTTTTCGCTTATAAACTCTAACTAAAACCTATTTTCTTAAGGTAGATCTTATTCTGTTCATGCTGAAGTTCAAACTAGTATACCATTTGCAAATGACAATAGTTAAATTTGTCATTTATATTCAATTGTGGTTATGTTTAGTGCTAGTTTAATCGTCATGTAAGTTCGTGCTCTCGAAACTAGTCTAAACTGATGTAAGATTACCCACAATTGAATAGACTAATCATATTTTTAGAATTATCATGCTAAGTGTTAAACGAATGTGGATTTTAGTCTGAACATAATAAGAACTACCACAGTTTACGAGAATTTTAGCTTAGTGTATTGAACAAGAGAATCACCAAGGTTTAACGACTTTGCACACTTTGCCTACACTCGTGTACTATAACGATAACGAACGCTAAATAGTCTATTACACGTCAAAACTTAGAAAGACAAAATTATGGTCATTGATAGTTCGCGTATAACTTATATAATTTTGTCGCGACGTTTCGAGCATTTTTCAGTGAACATTGTGAGTGTGGTTTTTCATACATTAGGCAAAAAAGGAGAAGCATTGGTGTCCGCATTACAGAACATATAGCTGACATGAAGAACAGATGTTTGACCAAGTCTGCAGTATTGCAATACATCAGGTCGATAGCCCACAATTCTAGTTAGGGTGAACCGCTATGTGCCGAGAACGTTAAGGCCATATAAATTTAAAAAAAACACCCTTATTTCAGAGATGACGGTTGGGAAGTACAACCTGCTTGGGATCTAATGATCAAGCTAATAAAATCCCAAAGCCAGCACACTATTGCAAGACCTCTGGACACTGTTAGTGACTACTGCATGCATCGGGAACGTTTAATTAAAATATGATAGGCGGTACATAAAAATGATTTCCATAACTTTATAACCAATTATTTATTATATTATTATATCATCCAGTCTACCCGTGAGCATGTTCACTAAAAAGTGTTCGAAACGTCGGAATGAAATATTATAGATTATGCGCGATTTAATCCGTTTAAAGTCCTTTAACTTCAACATATAAGAATCGCGAAACCCTAAGAAATGATCAATGTTATGTTTTCCCCGCCCTACAGTTTCAAATGAGTCGAAGACACTACTGATGTACAGGAGAGGTATACGTACCGTATCCACCCGTTGGATATGAGGTAGGCGAGCGGGAACACCCACCCGGCCGCCATGCCGATGCCCGTGTGGCAGGTGTTCTTGCCGCGCAAGTACGTCAGGTCTGTGTCCGGGTCTTGTTCCTTCGCCACAGCCACCGCGTAGTACCAGCTTTCCCCGCTTGAGTACACCTAGCAAATAAATGAATTGAAAATATATTTATGTATGTAGGTACTATAAAACAAAATAATGTACAAAGTAACCAAGAATAATATAGCAAAGTCAAATGTTAGACATCGGTCCCAACTCAGCATTGCTTGATCGTTGGGACTGGTTTGTGACTTCACGGAGGGAAATGATATTTATAACAGTTTCCCTGAGAACATAAGTACTAAGTATTTAAATAATGCCCTCGCTGCTAGACCACGCTTTTCATGAGGATGGGCATCAGTAGGTGCATTCGTTTAGCTTTTAGGGCATTGGTGGCGTGATCATTGATGGTGATGATCTCTTTTGTTAAAGCGTTTGTAAAGCTCAAAACCGTTATTTTTGCCACTTTTGCCCACACCCTATTCGAACGCTCAACTGAGCATAAGACCTAAATTCGCATGATTATGCTGTCAAATACATAGCTGTCAAAAAACGATCACAAACAACCATGCTCCGACGTGAGTCAAATTGCAAAAATACCTCTTTATTAGCTTTCCGAACGCTGAACAAAAAGAGACATGAACGTCATTTTAACCCACAGATTCCCAATTAGAACGCCCCTTGTGAGCGTTTTTAGCGTTATTTTCGCTAAAAACGCTCACAAGGGGTCTATTCGAACGCACTAAGTATTGCCCAAACACCGGTCGGAGTATAACGACTAGATGATAGACGTGAGTGTTTGCCGGTTTTACCATTTTTTATGAGTTCTCACGGAAATTTTTAGGACAATATACTAAGTATTTGATGACCATAAAAATCAACGGCACAAGTAAAAGAAAAGATATATATCTATATATAATGTTTCCAGAACAGAAAAATGTGGTAGGTAAAAATGCAGGTATATGAATTGTTCTAGTTTAAAATCATAAATGGCACGGAATTGTTTGGGCAAGAGTGACTTTTAAATCTAAAACAACATGTAAGGAAACTTTATATCAGTGAATATTTATATTATGTCTAATTGACCGAGCGAGCAAAACGTCTCTGCTTCAACTGACCAAATTGCCTTTCATCTGTTCGCATGTTTGCATATCCGCCGCGATGTAACGTTGTGTGATACAGACCTCCTGCATGAAGGGCACGAGGCGATGCCGGTACGCGGCGTGCAGCATATCCGCCGCGTCCGCCGCGAGCAGGTCGCAGGCGCCAGTGGCGACCGCGCGAGCGCAGTGCCGCGCGCTGTGCCCGCGCCAACACACCAGCTGCGGTTGGAGGAACGCAGCCTTCATTGCGATCTGAACACAAACCATAATATTATAATCAGCCTCTTACGTTCCCACTGCTGGGAACCGAGCCTTCCTCTCAGAGGTTCCAGAGACCAAACCCTCTTCCCCTCTTCTCCCCCTCCCCTTCTATTCCTTTTAGAACTCGGCAGCGCGTTGGCAACGCCCTTGGTGTTGCAAACGTCTATAGGCGACGGTGATCACTTTCCATCGGGTGGGCCGCCTGCCTGTCTACCCACTTTTGGCAATAAAAAAAATATTTTATTTATTATAATAATAAAAATACTTTACGCGGACGAAGTCGTAGGCAAAACCTAGATAAACCTATTGATACACAATATAATATATAACATATTATTTTAAATTTAAATTTTAACTTACCCTCATTTTAGTACACTTGTCCATTTCAGCGTCACTAGTAACACACAGTACCGATCGTTTGACGGGGCAGTCTCTGATGCCTATAACCGCTTTCTCCGCTTGATCGCCGACGTACTGGTTGTTTAGAATGTGTTTAGCATTTTGCTCTTCCTCTTTCAACATGCGGAAGTTTACTGTCGCGTCCTGGAATAATGGATTATGGTTGAAAGAAGCTAAGATTTGTATTTCACTTTAAGTGACTTTTTCGTCTGGTTAGTGGAAAAGAGAACAGAAGAAAATAAAGAAAAATCCTACGCAGAAATAATATCAGAGCAAATTCCACACAAAAAGTGGCCCTTCAAACCAAAACAACGTATGATTCTATATAAGAATTATTTCCGAGGTTAGAAATAGACATGTTCGATGATTGGTTTAAATTCAGAAGGAAAGCAGGGATTGGTCCACGCGCGTGCTGCAACGTCTACTATGACAGCTGAGTCGTAGCGGCGACTTTTATTGAGTAATTTTTTATGGCAGTTACTCTTTATGATATTATTTCTTCATAGGAAATATCATACGGCAGCGGCTACGAGCTTGTATTAGAAATAAAACCAGTTTTTGGTATGTTGAAAATTTGTACATTACTATCTATAACTACAGATAAATACAATTAATATGTTTGTAATTCCAAATAAGCAGCTTTTCACTAAATGCATATGAAAGTTTATACGGTATTTACATAAAAAGCTATTTTTTTCTAATTTATGTCTGTCTGTATGTTTGTTCCGGTGAATCTCTGAAACGGCTGGACCTTTTTTAACAGTACTTTCACTGGCAGATAGCTGATGTTATAAGGACTAACTTAGGCTACTATTATATAAAAAATAAAAATAAAGCTCTGTTCCACTGTCTGTTTGTTTATTTATCACGCCTAAACGGCTGCACGGATCGTAATCAAATTTGGCATGGTTATAGATTATATTCCGGGGAAGCACATATATGATACTTTCATCATCATCATCATCATCCATCACCACGCCTGTAAAATCGCGCAGAAGAGCTACTTTTAAACTGAGCAAAGATAATGATTACATACCTGTAGCAACAAATCCGTCGTTCCGTTAGACCTGAATAGTTGGAACGGCAGTTCTATAGGCCTCCCAGCCGCGTCCTCTCGGGGTTTGAACGGCGGCAGAGTACTCACTCTGCAAACATACATTTATATATTGACTTTTTTACATCTTTATTCAAGAGCTTTATTGCTTTTGCGATAATGCCGCTCTGATAAGAAAATCAGCTTAACGTATTATACAAACATTGATGATTAACTTGCTGTTTGCTCTGCCTCTATCGATAAGAGTCAAAGCATAGATTCTGTGGACGAGTAGAAGTTGCCGTTAGGATCTCGCGGTTGGTAGTCAGAAGTGCGATTAGAGTGCTTATTAAGAGGAAAGGCTGTCAATTAAAACATACCTGTTTTCGTCATAGTCGCCTGTCGGTTGGCTCTGTCTGTTTCGATACGCGTCATAAGCGTAGCGCTGCGGTTCTGTAGTGGACGAGTAGATGTTGCCGTAAGGATCTCGTGGTTGATAGTCGGACGTGCGGTTTGAGTTCTTGTTAGCAGGATTCAACTGTCCATACAGTTGCACCAGCTTTTGCAGGTATTTTTGATATCTGTAAGATAAATTTAATATGTAAATCCGAGTACCATAGACCAAGAATCAGAGGCAGTAGCACAAACGATTTGCAAAAAAATATTCGTATCGCAAATGTCAACGCGTCACGTTTCGGCGTACAAACTATGAGTTATCTGTGTGAAAGTTGCTATAGATAAATGACAGTTTGTACTGTTACACGTGAACGACACCTTACGTTACACTTACGCAGTAACTAGTTCTAGGCACTGTTAGGAAAATATGCTTCAATCTAGGGTCACAGCTATACATCTGTTTGAAGAAAAGAATGGCATATGTCCGTTCCGTTAGCTCGGTTGGTAGATACCTGAAGTAAAATTTAAAGCGCGGGGCCTTTGATTCGATCCCTCATCATCATCATCATCTCGCCTTCCCCAGAAATTTCCAAAAGGACCGGTTGGAAGCGATCTGCATCCAACGTCGTCCTGCTACCTTTGTCTGGTCGTCAGTCCAGATCTTGTCCGATCCTTGGTCGGGGTTAATATTTGTATGATGAGAAAAAAAGTAGGGCTGCAACGATACTCCATTTTTCCGATACGATACAGATACCGATACTATCATAAAAATATCAGCGATGTCGATATGCTTATTGAAGTCAAAAAATAAAATAAATAAAACACAAGTTAGGCTATAAAGACAGGTTTACTTAACAGTTCTAGTAAATTAAATTAACATTATAAAGATTTTTGTTATGAAAATCAAAGTACTCCTAAGTTTTGGGGAGATAGGCGATTTCGCAAATCAAAGTAAGTTCGTATCGCGTTTGCAACAAAGGAAACGAGACAACATTTAACGCGCGTTTACATTACTTTTTGGATGGCGAATTTCAAAAGTTTCGTCGACCGTAAAAATAACCCCAATGCCGATACATCTGCCAACCCGAAGTATCGCCGATATATCAGTATCGGATGCATCCATAAAAAATGTATGTTCTTGGTTCTTGCATATTGTGATGTGTTATGTATGTCCATCTCTCCCGCGACACAGGAAACCTAGTGTGGGAGTGTGAGTTGCAAGATAACATGATGTTATTAGGTGCAACGCCCGACGTTCTTCCGATTAATTTATCTTTCAATACTGCTAATGCACAAACTTGACATTGCTGCACGTTTATGTCGTAGCTAAGCTGCGATGACGCAGTAGCCGGCAATGCATCTAAATTTTAGCGTCATGCCGCGCCGTGTGGACTGACTCTTACCTGAGCCTCTGTGCGACGGAGGCCGCGCTGGTGGTTAGAATGGCGTCAGCGGGCGCTCTACCCCAGTTGCAGCGCTCCCACTCGGTAACGGCGGCGCGCGAACCGTCGCGGCAAACCAACTCGAATTGCTCCTCTTGTACACCACCTTACAAATTGCAACTTTGTATAAAATACTAGAATTCGTCTTTTTTTTCATAAAAACTCTTTTTATTTTTATATTAAAAACTTTTTCATGATTGAGCAGCGATAAGTGAAATTTAACAAAAATAATTAAGAGATATTGACATAGAAAAGTTAAAAGATGAAAACGGGAATTCGGGAATGGCTTTGGACCCGATAAATTGCTCAATAATAAGAAAATTCTCACAAACAAACGGACAGATAAAAGCTAATTTGACCAGTTAAAGCAGAGACGCTTCGCTCGCTCGGTCAATTATAAGTAGTAGTAGTAGGGGGGTACATCGGGGACCCAATAAATACGTAGATCGAAATTAAATCGTAAACAAAACAAAAACTCACCTAAGATCTGATGCGACAAGAGCGCGTGTTGTATAGTGGTGTCGCGTACGAAAGCAATCTCCCCCCCATTATCTGTGACGAGACACCGCAAAGCGCCTTCGTAGCCTGCATGCGGGTCGGCTAGAGTGCACCGTACGCCTGCGCCGCCCGCGCACAGCTTGCATAGCCTGTAAATATTGGTTACTGGTTATATTGTGCAATTTTTTTATTATTTATTATTCTAGACACTATTCGCGATTTCGTACAAGACGGGCACTTGCAGAAAACTTCCTACCATCTTTTATTTTGGGGGCTGCGCGTATCCATGATACAACATAATTTATATATTCATCGGCCAAACTTTTATAGTATCAACCTCTATCAGAAGATGCGTCCAGAGTGCATCTAAAAGAGATTACCTATTTAAGGTCCTTGACGTTAACCGCCTTGATGTGGGCCTGATTCAAAGCATTTTAGCTGCGCCAACATCTAATGCAGCTGGGATGCTCTACCAGTCCACATATAAGATGCTCAAGGATAAAGTGTAAAAATGTGTACAAAATTTTTGAGTAAACTATTGGACTGACATAGTCGTTGCACGACTCAAAGTCGCTAAATTAAAAAAAGAATTAAAATAAAAACCTGACAGTTTGATACAAAAAAACATAATACAAGAGACCAACCACAACTATGCAAAAGTTAAAATAATTTATTGATTCAGGCGTTACTTTGCGGAAATCCATTATCAAAAAACTTATGTTAAAATATTAAATATTCATACGGTTGTAATATTTGTATATATTTATGGATCACATATTCTCATTCGCTTTCCATTTTAGCCTGTTTTTGATATAGTTTTATGCACTTGCGTATTTTAATACCTGAGGTTTACTTCATCTTGGAATCGGGCAGTGGATGTGTTTGACGAATTTGAAATGATTGACAGAGGAAAGTGAAGGGGAAAAATGAAAAAGAGAGGGACTCTGGTGGTGGAATCGCTGGAGGATACTGCTCTAAGCTCTACAATGTATATGTTTATGCTCGCTTATGAACATATTGTACATAGGCGAACTTAATGCTAATTAACAGTTTCTTCCAGCTAACCTTTGTGTAGTATGGAAGAGTGTTTGAGAGTGCTTTATTTTAATTTTGAGAATTCGCGTTCTATACAAATATTGAAGGTGGCAATTCGATACATAAAAAATAATGATGAATAAGTAACAATTAATTATATATACTATAGATATATATACGAGTATACACACATACAATTAGTATACATATTTAAAGAGCTCAATTAGGTTTATTGTTTAGCAAGGAAAGGTAATTGACAAATCTTAGATTTCAATGTTTCCAAGCAAGGTTATGTTGATGAATCTCAAGCAGCAGGTGATTTGGGGAGCACATAGAGCGTGTATGAGAGGCGAGCAGAAAGAAACGTTCTCTTAGGTCATTTGGAAAGAAGGGATTGTGAAGAATATTATAAAGAAGACCAAGTATGTGTGTATTCCGACAACACTGCATTTCTAGCCCGTGTAGCTCTGTACGGTAGAAAGAGATATGGTAAAGTTTCGTAGTCCATATATGTTTCTTATGCAGAGATTCACCATCCGTTCCAGTCTGATAAGCTGTTCCTCAGTAACTTCAGGTAGAACATATCTCCATAGTCCAAGATAATTATAATCACCGCGTTACCAACTGAGTCGTATGGCCTAAACGTCAATAAGGATAGGAATGTGCAACGCTTCCTAACATGTTATCGATTAACATGAATTCGACCCTCATTCACAAAGCTATTGATAATGTTACACAGGAAGACTGGGTCAAGTGTGTGAGGCATGCCGAGGAACTTCAAAACACTGACTTACAGAAAGCCATTATAAGAGATCAAGCACCATTCATAATCAATCGACAGGAAGATACAGAGGACGAAGATTTCGATGAGGAAGAATAAACGTTATTTATTTAACATTAATTACAAACGACCCTTTTCAGGGCCACAATACTATCTAATATGTTTCTATCTGATTTTATTCTTATCGATATGTGCCTATAACCATCTTACGCACATGCGGCTTCATAAGACCCACAAGTGCGAGCGAGATACAGATAGTGAAATGAATTATGGCCGCACGACTCAGTTGGTAACGCGGTGACTATAGTAATAAGGAGTTTACAAGAGTGAACTAGGCAGAAAAGGGGTAAATAATATACATTCTATTATTGAGCGTTATGACCTACGTTGCGATTGCTGGTCCATCTCCACTCTAGAATCTTCCAGTTTGTATTATTGTTGTTAATCCATTTGAAATGAATGTCCGAACATAGAAAACGAAGACAACTTACTGATCAGAATTGTCTCCAATAGGGTTATACATGTCTTTGAGAGAGTTGGGTGCGCACGAGTCCCCGAAGAAAGCGATTGCAGACTTGACGTGGTTATTGCAATCTGTTACCTTCAGACCGCCTTGTTGCATCAACTGAAAATAAAAGTACTCACTTTAAAGTAGTTAAAACAAACCAGTATTGTTACTGACTTGAAGTCACTTATTTTTGATTAGGTTGTTAAAGAACAACACACTTACATCGACGCATATTTCGACATTATATTTCGGAACACTTGCATGCGCCATGTTCACGAGTAAGTCTCAGTTTTAATATTTCTCAGTTAATTCTTACATTAGTGACCATGTCAGTTTAAAAACTTATTCAGGATGATACAGTTAAACGGATTTAAGTGAAAAGTAACTTAAATATATATACATAAGGTAGTTATCACGCGGGCGAGTGTAAAGGCGCGGATCGCCGTTGGTACATAACTGTGGGCCGGGCACGAAAATCTGCTTAAGTGTAACGTTATCGTGTCGTTTACGTATTCAGTACAAACTATGAGTTATCTGTGCCACTATTGTACTAGATAAATGACAGTTTGTACTAAATACGTTAACGATGCAATTACGTTACACTTAAACATATTTTCGTGTTCGGCCCACTGTTGTTCATATTCTACGCACGCTTACAACACGCACGCTCACAATAATCTGATTTTTATCACATCTATTCCTCGTAAACACAGAACAAAATAGCTCTTAATTCCTAGGGACTAAAAGTGTTTTTAATTTGGGATGTGGATATTGTAAGTTATCTTCCAATCAATCCAACCAATGAAATCAATCAATCAATCAATCAATCACTAACGTTGTATAAACGCAAGAAGGTAACAGGCAGTAAGGAAACCGCGCGCCGAATTTAGTAAAAGTTTATAAAGTAAAAAATAAAAATACGCGCGAAATACGCCTTCGTTTGTATAGTAAATGCTTATGCAAATCCGAATTCTAGTTATATGTAGTTTTATAAAAATGAGTGCCTTCCTTAAGTAATGAGAATGAAATAAAATTGTTACGATGCATTTCCATAATTGTTCAAATATAAACATTAGTCTCTAATTATTTCTAATTTATGTCACATTGTTCATAATTGTAAATAAATAAACGTGCTATTAACGTTAACGTGTAGAGTTTCCACCTCGGGAGAAACACTATTTTAAGCTCGACTGACGCACTACTCTAAAATCCTTCGCTAAGCTCTGGATTCAAATAAACACTCTCGCCTTAAAATAGTTGTTTGCTCCCTAGGCAAAAAATCTACTATTTTTAACAATGTTCAGGCAATATTTATCTATAGTAGCTAATTATAGTCACGATTTCGAAAATAAAATATCAAAGCCTTTACTAATATTGTTAATTACAGACAAGAAAGATATTTTGATAATCAAACTACAAAGAGTTTCCTATTTGTTCTCCCAGTAGTACCTACTTATATTAATCTAAACTAAATACTTGTTTAATCAATATGATATTTCTTACTATTGTAGCCCACTTGTTAAGAGTGAAATTAAGTTTTATGACGAATATTATGATGATCTTACCACGTGGATAGGCATGACCCACCCGGCCAAAGCACCCACGCCTGGGAAGCAGGCTCGGGCACCTCGTAACGCGTGCAGACCATAACCAGGTTGAAGGTTTGGCAGCCCACCTTTCTTGATCACGGCGACCGCATACTGGTATGGTTCTCCTCGACCGTAGAGCTGGAATTAATATTATTATTATTAGTTTTTATCAAGGAGATGCATAATAATTCAGTAGGTGCTGCAATGGTATGCCACGGATTTAGGAAGGGATGCATTTATTCTACTGATTCGCATGTCACAGTTTTTCAATTACGCATTACCACTTGACTTCACATCTACAAATGAAACAATAAACTCATAAAGTAATAGACTGAACGCTCATTAGTTACACAAACTCATTACAACGCACACAGACTAAACAAACACTAACTCCCGGCCGATAGCAGCGGCCGTACTATGCGACGATGTGCGCTGAGAGTATCGTAAAACGCAATACTTTTTAATGCGGTATTTGTTTGTTGAGTTGTAAACAATTTCATAACACTACCGGCAATGGGTGTCGAAATTAATATGCTGACACACTGACGCGCCGATATTTACGATGTTTTGCTGGGACTTTTCATCAACAACACATTCCCTCCCTTCCTAAATCCGTAGGTATATCAAAGCGAGACGTCATCGACGCGGGCGTCCCGAACATTCCTTGAAAAAGACGACCACCGAATGTGGTCGAAAATATTGTCGGACCTACCCGACAAAGTATTACGCGAGTAATCCCGTATTTCTCAGTAAAAAATAGATAATAGCAGAGGCCGAAACTGTTTTCATGGTGAAAAATACTTATAAAATACTTAATAATTTTACTGACTGAAAGCACCTAAAATACTGACCTTGTACTGACCAAACCTCCAGAGGTACTGACCCTTCATTGACCAATTTACTTTTTAATAATAATTTCGACTTGCCTATGTAACAGCGGTACTAATTTTGACGGAACTTTCACTGGCAGATGGCTGATGTTTAATTTTTTTTTATCAAAAAATAGAAGAGACTTGTACACTAAAAATTGTGAAATAACTTTGTTGATAAATGAATAATGTGTTGAAGTCGGTACCATGATAGTTCAAAAGTACTTCGACAAGTTATTTCACACTTTTTAGTGTAGAAGTCGGTTCTATTTTTTGATAAAAGTTTTTTTTTCGCCCTTTTTAGTGACCTAGCTACTTACGGGATACACCGTCAATGATGATATCATCAAGATAAATCAACACTTCAGTGTTTAGAGTGTAACTCAAAAACTGCTTGACCGAATTTGATGAAATGTATATGGGACCACCACGGAAGTATACTCTATCAAACAAAAAGAGAATCATTAAAATCGGTTCATAAGCGACGAAAGCTAGTTAAATATAATATGATTATTACCTCTTGCATTATAGGCACTAAAGAGTGGTATCTCCCAGCGACGTACACTTCACCCGCGTCGAGAGCGAGTAGCGTCGCTTCACCTCTGTCCACCCAATTCATGCACTCTTCGTTGTCAAATGCCTGAAACATAGTATATAATGGTCATACACTCATACCACCGTACCAGGATTAACACATCATACCCATCCAAGACAAGCTTAACATTGTTGATCGGTTAAGATCGCCAAGTCAAGCTCTGCTGCAAGCGCTTAACTATCCAAGACGCGACAACAAATATATCTCATCACACAAGTATTTGTAACCTCAGATAAAATAAAAAAGTCAAGACAGAATGTTGTGAACAGAGAAGTGAGGCCGGTGCGAGAACTACGCTTCGACGTGTCCATACATAATTACACACAAAACATTTGAAACTACGCCTTGACTCGTCAGTCGAACTATCGCTGTGCGTGGAAGCAATAGGTAAAATTTGAATTATCATTTAATTAATTTTTTTTTTTTATTTATTTTGAATTTTCATGGCAGTACCGATGCACGCACATGTAGTTTAGAAAACCGGCCTCACTTCTCTGTTCACAACATTCTGTCTTGACTTTTTATTTTGTCTGAGTTTGTAACGCGATGTATAATTATTATTAGCGATCGTAACCGATATCGGTCAGTAAGTCGCCATTGACTAGATTGACTTAATTAATAATAATATTACCTAACGACTAGACGGGCCGCGCTAACATAATATCCGAGATTGTGGTGATTTAACGAGACAGTAGCAAATTTGTGCTAACATGTATACTTCTGCTCAGAGCATCTATGCTAGGGGACCAACTAGGTTAAGAGGGTCATTCCGTTTTCATTGTAGGTAAGATGTAAGATGTTCAAGTCTCCTCTAACACTCGTTTTTACCCAACACCTTTATATTCTAAGTATGTTTATCATAATTAATAAAATTAAATTATAGTTTATAATTGTTTGTAACTAACATATCTGTGTAGTCATATTTATTATACATAGCCATTTTTTTCAACAATAAATAGTGGCACGTTTTTTCAATTGTAACTATAATGACAATGTACTCCAAAATGATGCACAGCATATACGAGTCTATTGCTATCCTTTTCATTTTCACGAACAAATGGCATGTGCACTCTCTTTTTTTTTATTCTAATTTAATTTGGGGACATTGAGTCACACATTGACTATGTCAGTCCCATGAACCATTACATTCATATTACTATCAACAGATATCAATTGTTAATGGACAGCTTGTAGATGCCCTGACAGAGCAATCTAGCTGCACCAGATGTTGACTTAGCTAGGATGCTCTGGAGTAGACCCACATCGAGCTGTACAAGATTCAGTGATGTGAATATATATATAGTCTCAAGTCAGCACTTCGGCTACACTCCATTACAAGATGATAAATATCTTCGAATACTCCACATAAGTTACAATTGGGGCTCTCTGTTTTTTTCATTAAAAATTTAAAGCCATTAAGGGGCATATGTCCAGAGCGCAATCTGTATGCCTCTACAAGTAGGTGTCGACTTAACTTTATATTGGCACACCATGGTATATGAGGTGGTTCATTTTGAATTGTTTTGAACCAAATACCTTTTTCTCTAGACAATATTAAAATACTCCTTCCAGTGCAAAGAAATTTTTTTTTTGTACTTAATGAGTATCTCTGAATATTATGGTTTTAAGTATACTTCGGTGCCATTTGATATTGCCTCTGGAGCTAGCCTATCTGCCTCCTCATTACCAACTCTCTTTCTTGAAATGGGCGGACATTAAACAGCTGCTATGCTGTGTCCTCTTCTATAGCATGGGATGGTTGGTTGGGAGCTCTCTGTCGCACACACACATTCACTCGCAGCAATATTAAACTTTTTAGAATTCGCCAACCGGAATTTTGGACTGATTTTTCGCAGGCAACCCCATACCACTGTGTTCAGAGTTATATAATCTTTATTATCATATAATTTTCATTCAATAATCAGACCAGTGCAAAATGCTAGTATCGATTTACCTGTTTATACCTGGCAACCTGAGGGTTGTGACCGGAACAAAATAGGCAACCTAACGTTTGCATATTCTATGGGCTTCATACTTTCGATGTTATAGAATTTGTCTAATAAGCAAACCTGTGTTTTTTTTCTTTTTTATTTAGTCTTTGAGTCGTCTAACGACTATGTCAGCCCCATAGTATACACCATTTTCTATTATATATTCCTAATAATTTTACATGTGGATCAATACAGCATCCTAGCTGTGGTAGATCATTGATCAGCCAGGATGCCCTGGAACAGACCCACATCAAATATACTTATATCTAAAGTATTATATAATTCTACTCTCATTGTTTCACTCCGGACACTCTCAGAAAATGATGGACCTCCTCAGGCACACCACACAAATTGCAGTTAGGGCTACTAACTTTTCTCATTAAAAATTTGAACTTATTCAGTGGCATGTGTCCAGAGCACAATCTATGAGCAATTACAATCAGCTCTCTAAACTTCACATTCCCACACCACGGTATATGAGGCAGCGAAATATTAAAAAATAATAATCATAATAATTAATTAATCATATCCTGGACTGAAATTTGCTAGGCAGCCCATATGCAACATGTTTATTGACATATTAAATTAATATATATCGGCGCAACTACAACAGTTCGTCGAGAATAATTAAGTTTAATCATTTGATTGCCCTAAAAATAGTTTATAAATCATCAGTTGCTTATTTTTGAGTTGATTACGATGTAAAATTAATGTTATGATTGTAATTTCAATACTTTACCAACAAACTTGTAAACTCGTGCACGTGCGCCGAGTCCTATAAGTACGGCCGCACTGTAGGCGCTCGTCTCAGTCGCTCTCGAGTCGCCGTACAGTACGGACCTCTTTGTGACGTTGTTACGCTGCTCGTTGAATATACGAAGCTTATAAAAGTACTTGTGAAGTTTTACTTCGAGGACCCAAAAATGAGTGATCATCATGAAAACAACAATTGTGACGTCAGCAATGCTGACGTCACACTTTTTAAAAACACTCCGGAGGTGCTTTTTCCGTCATCAGAAGTGGGATCAGAACAAGCTCTGGTCCCAACCACATCCTCATCGACTTCGGTTCAACCTGTCACGGCTGGAACAGCGCAGGGCAGTACCAGGCTGATAGGCCCTGCCTCATTGAACACTTCAGGAGTACCAGCAAACAACTTTAATACCATGCAGCCCATCACAACGGGAATTACCACAGACATGACGTCTACACCAATCGCTGCGGGAGATGATCTCGATACACTGCAAAACAACGCTGCAATCTCCCCTGATTCAGTGTCATCCACATCTCAAGCTGGCCAGTCAGTCCGGATAACTCACAACGACGAACACGCATCAACGGATTAAAACCGGCGAGTATAAAATTCATTATGTTTCACGATATTTTCAACTAGAATCTACAAGAATAAAATGTCTGGAGAGTGATACCTCTGAGCTAACCATGTGTTACCCTTGAGCTAACCACGGATCCTTGATGCATCCACAAGTGAACCATGAGATACCGTGGGGACGCCTTGTGGAACTATGGGTAGACACGTATACACCACAGATTCTAAATTAATAAGGCAGTGCACTTAAGATGTCTTAGTGTACTGTTGTAATCTACAAAAATGTCTGGAGAGTGATACCTCTGAGCTAACCATGTGTTACCCTTGAGCTAGCCACGGATCCTTGATGCATCCACAAGTGAACCCTGAGATACCGTGGGGACGCCTTGTGGAACTATGGGTAGACACGTATACACCACAGATTCTAAATTAATAAGGCAGTGCACGATGTCTATGTGTACTGTTTACTAATCAAAATACTCCTAAGGTTACATAACAGTTGTGTTAATGTAACAAACAAGATAAAGCAACGTAAGTTGTTTACAGACTCACTACTCAGAGAATATCTCATTCTTTGCAGGCCAGCCATAATTAACAGCAGTCTGCGAGAGTTAACGAGTCAACAAGGCTGGTGCAGAGCGCGCACCGCCTGTCAGTATGACCGTATTGGCGGGAAACGAATCACCTATTCAACGAGATCCCACTGCAGAATCAAATGAGCCCATTCCGTCGACCTCACGAGAAGGGCTGCAAGTACAGCCAAACCACGACTCGAACCAAGATGACCCATCAGAATAAATGGTCTACGAGAATCCAAATAATCTACGAGAATCCATAACAATCTACGAGAACCAACGAGGCTGGTGCAGAGCGCGCACCGCCTGTCAGTATGGCCGTATCGGCGCAACTACAACAGTTCGTCGAGAATAATTAAGTTTAATCATTTGATTGCCCTAAAAATAGTTTATAAATCATCAGTTGCTTATTTTTGAGTTGATTACGATGTAAAATTAATGTTATGATTGTAATTTCAATACTTTACCAACAAACTTGTAAACTCGTGCACGTGCGCCGAGTCCTATAAGTACGGCCGCACTGTAGGCGCTCGTCTCAGTCGCTCTCGAGTCGCCGTACAGTACGGACCTCTTTGTGACGTTGTTACGCTGCTCGTTGAATATACGAAGCTTATAAAAGTACTTGTGAAGTTTTACTTCGAGGACCCAAAAATGAGTGATCATCATGAAAACAACAATTGTGACATCAGCAACGCTGACGTCACACTTTTTAAAAACACTCCGGAGGTGCTTTTTCCGTCATATAAAATATGTTTAATCAAATCAGCATCTCGGTGAAGGTCGTTCTATAACGAGATCTTAGACTAAATCCTGATTAAATGCGCGAACTTTTAATGGCACTTGCCAAGGCACTTTAGTACATTTTTGAAAGGACTTTCAAAATCGACAAATTTTGAAAATTTTATATTCATAGTTTAACAAATAGTCTTAATTCTAGAAAACTTGGGGCAGTTGTGTCATTATTTTTGACTGTGGTTCTAGAAATGTTATTAAGGGTTATGGTTCCAAAGTTTAAATGAACAAAAATAATAAAAATTAACCACAATAACCAAAAACCAGTTACAGGTTACAGTTTGACCAAATTTCTAGGTTTTTCTTAAATGCCCATAATTTCCAAACTGCATGGAATAGATTTTTTCTTATTTTTCTCATGATGGTTACAATCAATCCTGTCACCCCGTTTCGGCTTGATGTTGAGTTCTGGGACAACCTGTATATAGGTGACAAGTTCAGTACAGTGGCATGCGGGACATTAATCCTTGAAGACCTGGGTTGCTTGCTATCATGGAAAAGTATGAACTGGGCCATCCCAATTAGGCAAAAAACTTGCTCAACCTGACATACACATGTAGACTCACGCAAAAAGGTTTTTTTTTTCGTACCAGAGATGTAAACTTATGCGAGTTTCATTCATAAATCTTTTGTTTTAATTATCACTGTATAGTAAGGGTTATGGGACTTAGTTGTCTCAACCATGCCAGCCCCATTGCTGCATACATAATTATGAGGAACTATCCAGTATTTTGGAGCACCTGCCATAGAGCATTCCAGCAATGTCTGATGTGGATTCTGCTAAGACCTAAGATTAAAACAAACTTACCCTTTTACACTTGAGTTCCAAGTATAGATCTTCATATCCTCGGCCTTCCATACTTTCATTACTAAAAAGTCCCTTGTCCAATAAGGTGACATTTGCTAGTTTCTCACATTTCTCTTGCTCAAGTATAGAAGTTGTGCACCATGTGACTGTTTCACCAGAAATAAGTGTTTCTGTAGTAGCTTTTGAGATTCCTGAAATTGATAATATTAGCAAAAATCTGAGTAACTTGGGAAGATGTAACAAAAACCAGCTAAGCTAAGTATGTTGAACTCGCACACAAAGGGTTTCATACAAAGCATGTAGCATTGTAGCTCTAAATATAAAACAAAGTACACATTTACATGTACATATTTAAGTTTTTATAGTATTACTTTTTAAAACACTAACACCTGCTTTAGCGATTTTAAACCTTGAAATTTTTCTCTATAAATTTCAATTTATTTAAGTTTTTCAGATATTTCTCTTTATATGTACTATAAGACAGCACTTGTTGCCAAATTTTATAATTTCATGATTCTAGGTTAAAAGCAAGCACCATTATAGGTTGTGATTCCCTTGTGAGTTTTGCAAAGTTAAAAGAAAATATTTCTATGACATTTATGTTTTTAGTTCAGCGCGAGGCGATATGCAACCATGAGCGTTCTGCACTCCCTTGAAAAAGACCACCGGATGAGGTTGAAACAATAGTTGGAAATATCTGACTTATCTAGGTGAGTAATACCCTATTAATTAATTATTATATATTAATTATATGATTAATAATTATATTAAATTTTTTGTGGGATAGGTTGGCGAAGCAGGCGGCTCACCTGATGGTAAGTGATACCATCGCCCACAAACATTCACAATACTAGAGGTCTCGAGGATATGTTGCCAACATTCGAGGAAGGAATAAAAGGGGTGAGGGTGCAAATACTATATGGTCATATCTTTTGATTGTTTTGACATACTGATCAAACTGTGGATCCGAGTTATAGATAAAAAATTCAACTTGAAAAAAAATGGGCCTTGACAGATGAACAGACCTCAGTCATCAGACTGACAACAAAGTGATTCAAAGAGTTACTTTGTCCTTTTGACATGACTTATTTGGTGACAAATGTGTTTACTTAAATGTCTCTTCTCGAAAACTGTTAAATATATTAACTTGTTTCCATTCCTACAGCATACCAATTTTAGGAGGTGTATTTTTCGTTTTCAAGGGATATTGTGTATAGTGCTAAGTGTCAATAACTTGTTTGTGTGCAGGTCGCCATATCCTAATTGTTATGAGCCTTTGAATATCATATCAGATGCTAAACTTCCTACCAAGAGACCGGTCATGTGTAATATTAGTTTAGTAAGTGAATACAGCGTATCGGTCCATCATCACGATCAAAAGAGGTTATGCCCAGTTTAGATTACTCATATCAAAATATACGTTACCGTATAATTTATTTACTGAATGAAGGGTAATACAAAACCTTACCAATTAAACAAACAAGTACTGCAGTAATTAAAGCTGCCATTTTACTGATTTATCTATGACATGCACGGTAAAACATTTTAATTATAAATCAAATCAAACGTGAATTTATTGAACGCGCAACTTAAAACTTCCGCTTCAAACAAAACCAAACACAATTTAATTTCTTTTGAATTGTTTATGACAGATCACAGACCACACCCCAACCATAGACTAAAACATGCCGGGCTCTCTTAGAATATTTGGACTTGCTCAGACTGTTTGTAAGGAAACTACTGCCATCTACATTTGGTGCGGTAAACTATTTGCTCGTCAATTTAGCCACAGGAATAACAATTATAAAAAATGTGTTTCCACATAGGGTAACACCGATGAACTTGAGGAATGGCAAATAGAGAAACGTACGAGTGCAATGCAATTGTAAAGAATAATTATATTTACCAAGGAGAATAAAAACACTTCGTTTTACTATTTAAGCTGATCTCAGACAGCCGGAATAGCTCTCTGGATTCATAATTTAGAATTCATAATCTTAATTCTGGCGTCTTGCCTCACACATATCTTAAAAAATCAGATTGATCAGTAGTCTCGTGCTCGTGGTTCCCGGCACATGCACACGTCTTTATGGAAGAGAAATGAACACTAATCGCATTACTTTTGGCTCTAGGTATTTAAAAAAATAAAAAGAAATGCAAAGGCAAATACTGGATTCATTCTTATATGTGAACAGAGTAAAGGAGAGTCAGTAATACATTACGGCGAGAAAATTACAATAGTACCCTGACAGATTCTTCGTCAGTGCAGTGGCATCATATGATGAACTGGCTGACCCGCCAGCGGCTTCGCTCGCTTGGTCTTGGTGTAGTGGTAGAAGTGCCTTTTCGGAACCTCGAGGTCAAGGGTTCGATCCCCGGGTTGGACAGTTATTGTGTTTTCTGAGAAAGAAAGATATTCTCAATAACAGTCCGGTGACTAGAACAGTCATCGATCATAGAACAATCGCCAGCGCCATCTATCCTTGGTATGGAAAAGCTTTAAATGTATACATACCACAAAAAAGGTAGAAGATACCAGTCTATTTCCTAGTATATATTTTAGTCTATGGACTAAAATATATGACCACAACTTGATGGGTGCCTTGCGGGTGTCAGCGAAAAGTTCCAAATAGGTACTAGTTTATATACCACATTATAACTATATTTTCCGATTTCTTGGAAATCCATAACCTTAAATTTCAAATTATAAATTTGACAATTTCGCAATTGTCTAAATTGTTTATTTTCATATTATAAATTGTACTAATTCTTACATTTCCGAGCAAGTACAATTAGGAGTAAGTTCGAATAGACCCCTTGTTCATCATCAGCTCAGATCAGCCCCGTGTTTACTCGTGACCCCCCGTGTACGCGGGTGCACGATAAACTAACTCCATAAACATTATACCTACAAGTGACACAACACGACAATCCGTGAGCACGACGTACAAAGCAGGACGCTTTTTTTTTTGTCCAGGGGAAATCCTTATGGATACCACCTACCACGGGGAGGTAGGTGGTTATGTGGGAGTCCGTATACCCACCAAAACCCCGGGGTGTTCCGTCACTGCCGCCCTCGGCGGGAACGCGGGACAGATTTTCCACACGACCACGAACCCGCCGCGGCTGTCCGTTGCCGGACCCTTCTCTTCGCGGCACGCCAGAACACATGGCACGCCGCAACTACCTCGGAGACCAAACCCGCCAACAATGAGCGCCAGACTTCCCCGTGTCTGGACGCCCGTGGTCTCCCTGCGGTGGGTCGGATACGTAGCCCCACCGCCTGCTAGGTCAGCCGTAGGGGATAATCCCCAGCGACCCCACCTCCTCGAGTCTGCGCCGAGCGCCCGGACCCCACCTCCTCGAGCCTGCGCCAAAGCGCCTGGGCCCCACCTCCTCGAGTCTGCGCCAAAGCGCCCGGACCCCACTACTCCTATGTGGACTTGGCGGCCAAAGCCCATAGGAGCGGCCCCGCCTGAGCCGGCCAGCGCACCCCAACGCCGGCGCGGCCCCTGGGTTCCTCTTGGCTTCACCGTGGTGCTCCAAGCCACGGCTACTGAGCCCCCCCGCCACGTCAATGCGAGAACCCTTCGGGGAGGGATTCTTACCTAAACCTAATCTTACCTTAACTATTCTCTCCTAACATCTTTCACAACTATCGTATGGTTGCAAATAGCTTAACCACCCTTTGTGAGCGTTTTTAGCGAAAATAACGCTAAAAACTCTCACAAGGGCCGTTCTAATTGTGAATCTGTGGGTGAAAATGTCGTTCATGTCTCTTTTTGTTCAGCGTTCGGAAAGCTAAAAAAGAGGTATTTTTGCCACCAAAAAATGCAATTTTTAACCTACGTCCACAGCTTGGTTGTATGTAACCTTTTTTTGACAGCTATGTATTTGATAGCATAATCATGAGATTTTAGGTCTTATAGTTGAGCGTTCGAATAGGGTGTGGGCAAAAGTGGCTAAAATAATATTTAGAGCTTTACGAACGCTTTAACAAAAGAACCTTCAATAGGTGCGTTCGTTTAGTTTTTAAGGCATTGGTGGCGTTGTCATTGATGCTTTTGTTTAGCGTTATTTTCGCTAAAAACGCTCACAAGGTTTTACTAACGCTTTAACAAAAGCATCAATGACATGGGGTCTATTCGAACGTACTACTAATTGTACTTGCTCGGAAATGTAAGAATTTGTACAATTTATAATATGAAAATAATGAACTCAAAAACTCTCAAAAGAAACTCTGAAACTAATGGCATAATGGAGCGAAATGAGACTGCAGTCTGCAGTTGCGTATAATATGTGAACCATTTTAAATAATTTCAACTCAACGACTAGACTAGACGTCTCCGTTGGCCAACTGTAAGGTTTACATAGACTGTGCTATTACTATGATTCCGCTATCCGTTTGTTACCACGCTGTATCTCATCAAATCCCATCACTATTTGATTGGTAGATTTACGAGAACTAGTAAATAGGACCCGTGATAACACTGGTACACAGATGAATATCAGGACCTGGGGGTGCTATGGGCCCAAATCCAAGTTCCCGTGGTACACCCAGGGGAATCTTCCAGGGGTATATTGGGTACGGAATGGATACTATTATGATGATCCTTGATCTCATGAACCGTGATAGTTAGACGGTTGACATTTTCACAGATGAAATATTTCTGTTCCCGCTATAACAACAAATACTAAAAAGCTGGCCAAGTGCGAGTCGAGTGGTAATTATAGATAATGGTACGGAACCCTTCGTGCACAAGCCTGACTTGCACTTGGTCAGTTTTTTTTTTATATTTGAGTGCATTACTACAAGTAAAAGTATAAATCCATTAGTACCAATAGCATCATGATTTATTTATTTTTGCTTTATGTATAAGTGTTAAATAACAACGAGATCCCTGAATTTAATATTATATTTAATTAGAAATTGATATTTACACAATACATTATTTTCATTAGACGTTCGACGACCGACAGACATTTGTTACATAAAGCACGAAAAGGAGGTTTCTATATGAAATCAATTCCATAACACACCCCCTTGATATTAATAAAGAAGTCAAACTAAAACCAAGTCCACATAAAAATTAACAATTTCAAATGTCCGAAACATCCACTCTTCTTTTTAACACATAGTAAATCTCTGAGGCATTCAAACTTAGCTTTACATAACGATTTTGTTAGAACATCTGCTAACTAGTCTACAGTGTCTATCTTCTTAACATTGATTATACCTTTCTTCTCATAGTCGTGTACGAAGTGATAGCTTATGTCAATATGTTATGAATTTTTACAAAACCTCCCGCCGTCTTATTATGGTTGAAGGTTTTTAGCTAAACTGATAGCACCAGTATTATCTTCGTAAATACTTACCGGCTTTTTAACTTCAATACTCACAACTACAATACTTCAACGCCTAAATCTTTAAATACACCTATTATAGGTAGAATTTCCTCCACGCAATCAGCTATAGCGTAATACTCTGCGTGAGTAGATGCCCTTGAAACAATCTTTTGCTTTTGTGATTTTCACATTATTAGGTTATTAAAATTTCTTACTATAATTCCAGTTGTTGATTTTCTGTCATTTATATCCACTGCAAGATCCACGTCCACGAAAGCATCCAAGCTTCATCAAAGTCTGAGTTATACGAGTAGTTCAATGTTAAATGTCTAGTACAATACAAATATTTCAGACCTCGCAATGCGTATCTGTAATGAGTGTTATCATATGAATTTTGGAAACGACTTAAATAGTTAACGCTGAATGATATATCTGGTCATTTTCCCATTGCAATATACTCGAATAACAAAGCTCCAATCAAATTTATATATTTCAAAGATGTATATTCATTACTCGGTTCAAGATTAAGATTCATTTCCATTGGCGTGTCAAATTTCTTGGAATCCTTTACATTATACTTCTCAGCCAAACTATTTATGTACTTTTCTTGACTTAGTGTCATTTTCTTCTCTTTAGGTTCATGTTGAATATAACCTAAGTATTGTTCTACTTTTCTTAAGTCTTTCATGCGAAAACGATTACTCAGATTTTGTTTGGCTATATTGACAGCATTTTCATTTTTTCCGAAGATTAAAATATCATCAACATACACACTTATATATATGGTTTCATCATTAATATTTCTGTAGTATAAACAGTAGTCGTAATTCGATCGTTAAAACTCGATGCTCGTCATAAAATCATTGAAACACTCATACCAATCACGAGGGCTCTCTCTTAACCCATACAGTGCTTTTATAAGTTTGTATACTTTGTTAGGTGCAATGTCATATCCTTCAGGTGGATAAATATACACTTCCGACCTTATGGTTCCATTAAGAAACGCAGTTTCGACTTCCATTTGCTCTATGACCCATCCCTTTACACACATAGTAGATAGTAAATATAGTCATCTTAATCATCCTAGCAACCGGTGAATAATTTTCTTCATTGTCGTTATAAATTTGGTGATAGCCTTTTGCAACTAACCTGGCTTTGTAATTATTTTCAACCTTCTTATTATAAACCCACTTTACATCTATAATTTCTTTATTTTTTGGTCTGTCAACTAGTATCAATTTTTTTTTAATTTTTTTTTAATTTTTTATTTTTTTTTGACGCAGAGGAAGATTTTACATCCTGATCACCAGCCCAGGGTAGAGCTGGTGCGCGTGTGGGAGTCTCCGCCAGAAGGGCAGAATACCCACCAAACCTCTGCGGTGTTCCATCGCCATCGACTGGTGGCAGGGGCCGTGGGACCATTCGTATTCACCACAGCCCCCACCGACGTCGCTGCCCGTCTATGCAGGCCCAGCCTCTAGGGAGGGTGTAGAGAGCCCTCCCCACTACCATCTCGAGGGATGCCCCGGAACACGCGGGCCATCCACACCTCGTGAGGACCTGATCCTAATGGGGGGCACCGGCCGTCCCCACTGCCGATACCCCAGGTCCTCTGAGCGGAGACGGAGTGCAAGCCCGATCGGCTCGCCTCCTTGTCCGCGCTCTCCGGAGCGGGAGAGAGAGGGGATCTACCTCTCTTTCTCGCTCCTCAGCCTCTCTCTGCAACATCACGACCTCGCAGAAAGAGACCATCGCCTCCCACGACCTCTCATCGTCCACAATCTTTGTAAGAATGGTCGACAAAGAGAGGTCCGCCCCCACGACTGCAACCAGGGACTGCCGCGCCACGACAGCCCCTGGGCAAACTTCCAGCACGTGCTGCGCGGTTTCTTCCGCGCAGCCGCACTGGTGGCACTCAGGAGTCGCCTCCCTCCAGACAACGTTGTACAAGTACCTCCCGAAGCACCCGTGCCCCGAGAGGACCTATGTCATCCGGAAAGTAAGCAACCCATGCCCTCGATAGACCCACTCCTTCAGGATGGGCTGGACCGCTTCGAGGAACCGGGTTGCTCCGGCTCCCCTCCGCGGACCTACGCCCAAGCGTCTGCTCCAGGATGCCAAAGCGGCCTCCTTGGCATCCGTTCGCCACTGGCTATACTCCTGAGGGGCAGGGCGGAGACCCTCCTGCTGCGCCCACGTTTTACGCCAAAAGACCGAGGACAGAACCTCGGCCTCTAGATCCCATGGAAGGGATCCGGCGAGAACGCAGGCCACCTCGTGTGAGAGTGTGCGATAGCCCCTGCACACTCTCACCGCCATGGCCCTCTGGGCTTTATGGAGCAGGGCGGTCTCCTGGGAGTACAGGGACCCTGCCCATATGGGGGCACCGTAGAGGGCCATGGAGCGCACCACCGCCATGTAAAGGTGGCGGCAGCTACCTCCTCCACCCCCGAGATTGGGGAGCAAGCGACCCAGTGCAGCAGCCGTACCCACGAGTCTGGGGGACAGCTGCTGAAGATGAGCCCTGAATCTCCATCTGCTGTCAAGCACAACACCGAGATATCTCAGCGTTGACTTGACAGCGATAGAGGTCCCCCCAACAATTATATTGCAGCCTGCGGGCGGTGCTCTCCGACGACCGGGAAAACAGATAGCCTCGGATTTGTGGAGCGCCACCTCCAGGCCCAATTGCCAGATCCGGGCCACTACCGCCGCTACTGCAGGAGTGGCCAGGATAGACGCCTTCCCGATTGTTTTCCCCCGGGCGGTAACCAGGGTGTCGTCGGCGTAACAGATGACGTCGACGCCATCCAGGTTAACGCCCCGCAGCACCCAATCATACCCAACGTTCCACAGGAGTGGTCCAAGAACAGAACCCTGCGGAACGCCGCGAGTCACTGGACTTCGGCCTCCGTCCTGAATTGTCGGGTAGACCACCTCTCTTGCTGAGAGGTAGTCCCCAACGATACGGCGTAGGTACTGGGGTACCTCATGATGCCCTAGTGCCCTCAAAATCGTGCACCACGGCAGGCTATTGAAAGCGTTTGCGATGTCTAGCGACACCGCCAACATGACCTCGCCGTTGGAGCACGCCACCTCGGAGAGATCGTGGACCACCAGTATACCTGGCGCCTACACTGTGGGGCTCTAGCACGGGGCATAGATGCATCGCACACGTGTGACATAGCGTCGCATAGTCCCCCAGCCTCCGTGTCCAGGTCAACTGGCTCCGAGGGGGAGGCATTCCATGCCTGCACAAGGGCCGCTTCTCGCAAGAGCTCTGCGTCCAGGCGGTTTAGCATCCACCTTGGACCGACCACCAGCGGCACCCGAATGTTTACTGAAGAAGAAGAGGAGACGTTGAACTGAATATAGCGGTGATCGGACAGCATCTCCTCGCCCACCAGCACCTCCCAGTCTCGAACAAGTACTGCGAGATCAGGCGTGGCGAAGGTCACATCGACCACCGACCCGCCCAACCGCCGCACGCACGTGTTTGTCGACCGACGGTTGAGGACACACAACCCCGTCTCCGTCATCCATTCAACTACCGCCTCTCCCCTAGCACTTGTCCTCGGAGACCCCCACGCCGTGGCTTTGGCGTTGAGGTCCCCGAGAACAATGACGGGCACAGGCCGGTTCCGGCCGACCAGTGTCCCCACTTCTCCGAGAAGAGCCTCCAGCTCGTGCAGGGGCTTATTGGGGGAGTGGTATACCCCGATGACCATTGCCCTGCCAACCCGGGCTGCAACAAAGCCCCTGCCCCTCACGACGCCATCGAGGGGAGGGGACTGGGTGGGAGACTGGGTGGTAATCGCGACCAAACCATCGAGATCCCCAACCCAGTCCGATCTGGATGGAACCCAATAGCGCTCGGCGATCACAGCCACGCTTATCAGCCGCTCCGCCAGGCTCTGGAGTAGAAGGTCCTGAGCCCTAGCGGAGTGGTTGATGTTCGCCTGGAGGAAAGTCAGGGCCATACTAACTTTCCTCCATTCGATCCTCCTGCACTGTTTCAGTGTGAGGCGGTTGCGACTTGGCCTTGGCCTTGGTTGCAGCTTTCCTACTCCTCGCCCCTGTCTTGGTAGGGGGCTTGGCGCATGCCTTGCCCCCGGAGAGGTGCTCTGCTGGCTTACCGGCTGCTGCACATAAAGTGCAGTGCAGGGCAGCGGAGCAATCGTTGGCCTTGTGGCCCTTTTTCCCGCAGCGATAGCACTCATCGTTGCGGTCGACCTCTGACTTGCACTGGGCCTTAATATGACCCAGTGCTAGGCAGCGGTAGCAACGGCGGGGTCGGGCTTCCAGTATCTGAACCCGCGCTGCTACCCAACCCACCAGGAGCCGGCCACCGTTCGCCCTTATCTTTATGGCGGCCGTCATGGGGCATCGCACAAATGCGATACCCATTCCCGCCGCTCCCTGCCTGATCTCACCGGCTTTTATTGCCAATGGGTCACAGCCGCCCACCTTAGCGAGGGCCTCCAACAGCTCCGAGGGGGCGATCGAATCATCGAGACCGCTCACACGCAGGTCCGTAGTGACAGATGGCCTCGAAACCCGGACTCGTTCTGCCCCTTCGAAAACCTCCTTGAGCTTTTCAGCTAGGGAGTCCGCTTTCACGCTCTTGTCAAGGCCCGGGACCTCAAGTATGCGGGCCCCAGTTGCCGCTGTCCTTATTCGTAAGGGCGGCATTTCGAGGGCTCCCAAGTCTATGCGACTTTTGGCCTCGGCAAGAACCTTAGTGTAGGTTAGCCCTTTTGCCTCCGCCCCCGGAAGCAACGTGATAGTTACAGCTGCTGTGCGAGGGGGGCGGAGTTTCGTCGCCTTTCGCTTCGTGGCCTTCTGAGGCTGGGCCTGCGACACCGGCTTCGTAGCTTGCAGTCTCTGAGACGGCGTTGGCGACGGTTTTGGCCGTTCCTCTCTTTGTGCTCTCCTCGCTACCCGTCTAACTACCTCAATCCACGGCTGGAGTTGAGGCAGGGGAGCTGGAGGGTGTTCGACCGGCTTAGCTGCGCTGACTTCAATAGCTGCAGTCTTTTTCCTTGGGGCCCCCTTGCCTTTGCCTTTGCCCTGCTTGGGCTTAGGCTCCAGGGCCCGTGGAGGGTAAGGCTCACGAAGAGTGACCTCTCCCAGGTTGGCTCCACTTGCCGTCTTCTCCTCCCTACGTCTGTCAGCAGCCAGTGAAGGCCGGAGGCGCTTCTCAGGAAGCAGCGGTTCTTCCAAACCCTCAAAGCAAGCACTGATCATGGTACTTACCTGCACCATGACCAGTACGCACCACATCTTCGAGAGCAGGCTCCTGAGCCGGGTTTGGGGCAGGGGCAGCATCTAAGGCCAGAGCTGGTTGCGCGCGAGCCGCCCATAGCTCTTCCACCTCCTTTCGCAGCATCTCCATCTCACATGAGAGGCGCGCATTGGCTGTCTCTAGACGAGCCATCTCCTCGGGCACTGTACGGGCCCGTATTTCTGCCACGGAAACCTTTATGGTCTCAGCAGCTTCCCTCAGGTACTTAACATACGTCCCTTTCAGGTTGGCGGATGTCTTGGCGACCTTCTCAATAGTCGCCGAAGAATCCTGCACTAGACCCTCAAGGGCCGCAGTCCCTTTTCCCTCCTCGACCGATTTGGCAGCTGCTACTCTCGGGGATTTGAGGAAGAAAGCGGCTGTGGCTTCCCGCTTCTTTTGAACCTCTTCCTCAAGCCTCGCTTCGGCTTCAAGTCGTCTCTCCTTAGCCTTGGCCGCTTTTAGATCAGGCTTGGCTTTCGCCAGGCCGATGTAATGACCGGTGATAGGTGACCGGCCACTCGTAAGCTGGGACGGGGCCACCTTTGGCGACGACACATCGTCGTCTGCGGTGTCACCACTATCCCTCCGACGCTTACGCCATAGATCACCTGATCATGCTCGGGACGCCACAGTCTCCAAGCTAACATCCAAATCAGATGCTGATAGGTCCAAGGTGTTTGACCCTACCCAAAGGCCGCCATCGCTGGTCACCTGTTCGGAGCTCACGCTACGAACTAATCCGGTCCGGTGCGTCACTTCCGAATTTACGCTTCGCGCGTCCTGTCCTGTCCAGTTGTGCCTGTCTAGGCTTGCGCTGCGCGCTTCCTTCTTTACTTTTTCGTCCATATTAGCGCAACGGGTTAAAACCACGTGCGCCCCACTCGTCAGTGCCAATTCACGTGCATCGGTGTCCAATTTCTTGCCAGATTCGTCGTTGGTGCGAGGGTCGAGACCCTCGAGGCGGATGTTGCCCCCCCTAGATACGGTGGGGCAGAGTGCCGGAGCACTGAGGGATTGGCCCTCCTGGGGAATATGTTCATTCGCCGTGTGATTCATTTTGATTTTTCCTGTTTTGAAGGGGGTGCGGTCCCCCTTTGGTAGTCTAACGGCCGAGACGACCATGCTTGAGCCCACGAGCCCGGAGGCAAGGCGCGAAAGCGACAACCTGCCTCAGAACCCGAGACCCCAAACAACCCCATCGCCGACCACCAAATCTTGAGGAGACATTCACAAGACACACACAACACAAAACATTACACACGAGACGAAAGCCTCCACGAGGATAAAAGCTCCAGGTGGATGCTCCCGTCTCGCTGCCCAGACAACGTGTCGGACCCGTCCTCGCGTTCCAAGAACATCTTTGCAGAGGTCCTCTTCACGCCATCCTGACGTAAACGCCAAGACCCACCGTGGCGGAACCCAACTTGAGTCCTGCCTGCCCCATCCACTGTGCCCTATGCTAACTTCATAGGGACACGCAGAGGAGCCCACCGTGTCAGATCTTTAGCCAACGGTCAACAAGATCCCGCGGAGAGAAGTTGTTAACCGTTGCCCAGGATGCACCGTCCCGAAATACTGCTGTTCACCCGGGATAAACCGTATCCAAGGGGACCAGCAGCACTCGAGCACACGAGGAGGTAATCTGACGTAGCACCCCTCAACTAGAATCCATGTATCATTCTTAACAAGGCTGTCTATCTCCTGATTCATTGCATCTTTCCATTCTTTTACTTTACTACATGTCATTGCCTCATCGACATTTTCAGGTGTCATTGCGTCACAATGGTTAGCGCAAATTGAAAAATAACCATACTCTTCAGCAAATTTAACTGGTGGATTTATTTGTCTTTTTGACCTTCTTAATTCTTCATTCATTCCCAGAGATATAGTACATCTATCTCGTTCAGTCGATATGTCATTTTCATTTTTTTTACTTGTATCTATTGCTCGATCTCGTATATCCAAGTAGAACTCCTAATTCAGCTTTCTTATCCCATTTTGACGACCTTTTCTCATCAGGAACTCTGACATATACTCTGCTTTCATATATTCGTAGATTTTTAATAGATGGTCTCGTTTTAAAAAATATCTCATACGGTGTTCTTCTTTCAAACGTTGTTGCATGTAAGGGTATGTTCATTAAATAAGCAGCAGCTGTTACTATTTCAAGCCAATATTTTCAGTCTACTTTCGCCTCCGTCAAAAGGCACCTTGACATGTTAACCGACCTTTGTGGCGTCTAGTATTCTTCCGTCACCAACTTTGACTTTCACAGGTTCTTCAAGTATAAAAAAACTGTCAAAATATCTGTCACTGTTTATTATATGATCAATGCATCCGCTATCAAGGAGCCATTCTATTTGGTCTCCTTCTTTCCTTCTTCTTCTCTTCTTCCTTCTATTTGTATTATGTACAACAGTGGCATACAAATTGTTACTCGTACTTTTATGTTTGTATGATGACTGATGTTGATAATTTCCTCTGCCTCTATTTGAATTTTAAAATTATATGACCCTCCAGGTTTATGTGATACACGATTGTTTGAAAAACCACTAGTGCTCCCACGATTTCCATTTTGATATCTACAATCTCTTTTCATATGTCCAGTTTTTTCACAGTTATAACATTTAAGTATGGTATCAGTTTTAAATGCATTTGACGTTCTATCATCCGATTTTACTTTTTTCTCCTCAATAGTTTTCAGTATTATTTTGCTTTTCAGATAATCTACGTTTCTATCTTTCTCCAGTAGTACATCTATAATATTACCAATGTGACTGTAGTCTGATGGTAGTGGTTTTAACATATAATCTAACTTTTCTTTTTCAGTTACCACAGCACCAGCTTGTTTTAGCTCATTCGTCATCCTTTCAAAATCATCGAAGAAATCATTGACATTCAAGTAATTTTTCAACTTAAGATTTTCCAGATTGTTTTGACAAACAATTTGCAAAGCGGTTGATATTTTAAGATACATTTCATCAAATATCATCATTATTATATACCCTGAATCTAGCTCACATATATATTCCAACTGCTTATTCGATATCGCACTATAAATATAATTCGTCGCCTGTTTATCCATTTCTTCCCAATCCGTAGTTTTATCAGTCTCAGAACGATCATATTTGATAATCTATATTATCTTACTGACAACGCCCTACGTTCTGTCTCTATATCTGTATCATCTTTCAGGTCAGACATCACCCAATGCCCAAGATATTTAACCTGTTCTACCATTTTCAGCGGTGTCCCGTACAGTTTGGTAGATGGTATACTTTCTAGACATTTCCTCTAACCCGAAAGACCATACACTCAATCTTTTTCGTGTTATAGACCAATCCGTGACCAAGTGCGTATTTCTCACAGATCACCAGAAGTTTTGACAACCCACACACTGAAGCGCTCAGCAGCACCATATCGTCCGCGTAACTAATATTATTGAGACAAAGTCCGTCAACATGACAGCCGAAATGTGTGCTGCTGAGCTCTTATATCAGAGCGTTTACATATAAGTTAAAGAGCTTAGGTGAGGTTAACCCTCTCTGTCTCACCCCGCACTCCAGCCCATACGGGTTCGAATAGGCACTCGACCATCGAATGACATTAGCCTGGTTTTGGTATCAATATTTAAAAATGCGTATTAGTTCTTTCGGCATTGAGATTTTATTTAGTTTTTGCCATAAGATGTCATAAAAAACCAGGTCAAATGCCTTCGATAAGTCGAGAAAACAGGCGTAGACGGGAGTACTCCTCTCAGTGTAGTACTTGACAGTTTGCTTCAAACACAAGAACCTCACTTACATGCCTATTCCAGCCTATTACAGGTTTTTTCCTAATAACACGGTTAACAGTGTGACTTTCGGATGCCGCGTGGCATAAAACATACACTTTTTTTTATACATTATGTCAATAATTTGCCTGTGGTCCAACGATCTACAGCTTTTATCACAACATGTGCTTAGTTCACTAGGAAAATCCATATATCTCAATTTATCATTACATAGCTTATGAAACAATTCTGTTTGGTCGTGGTTTTTCTCCCCCCATCTTACTTATTGCAAAATTTGTTAACATTGCTTAAAAATTTAGGCTTTATGCGCTCCAACTTAAATTGTATAGTTAATGGGAAGTGATCACACCACATGACATCATACGTAACGTTAACATTAATAATGGTCTGCATAGCAGACTTTGTGGCTACACAATGGTCTAGCCAGCGTCTACATCCATTTGCGTCGTTTATAAAAGAAATCGATTCAGACCCTAACAACTCAGCATCTGCACATACCCACTCTAATTCCGAACAAAAACAAGTTAATTCTTGATAAAACGGTTCTCCAGGGTAAGCGTTAAAGTCCCCAAATAAATAAGCTGATTCTAAATTTGATTGAGCTGATTTTACAATCAAATCAGCTTCTGTAGATTTAAAAACATTTACAATATCTGCTAAATCTCTGTCTTCCTTGCCCTTATTATTGCGCTTTATTTTGGTCTTTAATCAATATAAAACATGTCGCGTCTCCGCTCCACTGAAACACATAAATCATTATACATTATGATTTATGTAACCTAGAAATAGGATATATCCTATTTCTAGGGACGCGATATCGTAACCAAAAGTATCGATATGAGTAAGTATAGAATACATTCAGATTTGCCTTACAATACAACTCGCATTCGCAGCATAGGGGCGCGACCTATGACTGGCTATGTTGTGGTTTAGTAATGAACCCCAATTAAAACATTAACTTTGTAGTTCTGCGAGCGAACAGTAGGCATCGCGAGCACGTAGTCTTATTAGTGGCAATTTTCACCATACTTCACAACCTAGACACACAATCTAGAAAACTACTTGACTAATTATATGCTCATATTCGAAATTCCTCTTGAAAGTCAGATTCCTAATGTTTGTACCAAATATTATCAAAATCGGTCGGTAAATAGCGCTGCAGCAAACTTCCCCCTTCTTAGGTACACTCCCAATCAAAAATTTTTGACGTAAAAAGTCCACATAAATAGTAGGACATACATACGAAGTTTCGGCAAAATTGGTTGAAAATGCGGCCTGTACAGGAATACAAACTAAAGGCCTATTCAGACCTGAGCGTTATTCGCTACAGCTGTAGGTAGCGAAAAATACCACGCAGAACTCGATGGGTAAATAGTATGAAGTTCCATAACTGCAGCAAAACTTGTGCCGAAACCGCCTAGTGAGGCGGTATTTTTTCTTTTTTGGCGAATCTAGCTCCGCCGCCCTGCTAACCGTTGCCAACGAATACCTTAAACTTACCGCTTTGGTATGAACAGTGAAATTAACGCATACCCTTTTGGATTTCTCCATCGCTCGCGGTAGCGTATAACGCCCAGGTTTGAATAGGCCTTAATAACTTAACAGGTTAGGGTGTCCATACCCCCCCCCCCTTTAGCATGACATCATTAAAATCGTGGTAGGTATATTGATGACGGATAATATATTCTGTGCCATAAAATATGAGTAGGTACGCATCGCGACTATTATGTATCTATATAGTTAAGCTTTGGTTATGTATAATAAACCTCATAATTTGGCTATGTATAGCCGTAAAGCATTATATACCATTTTTTCTAAAACCAATCAAAAGCTTTTTCATAATCTAGGCAGATAAAATTCACGTAATCGTATCACATGAAAGTACAAATATATTATGTAACAAATAAAGAAATAAGAATAAAATAAAAATACAATTAAAAATCTTTCACAATTAAATACTTAAAATTAAAAGTGTCACAACTATTGTTTGTGTGCAGTTGAACTAGCATGTATCCATTTCATGTAATGAGTATGATTTGAGCGTTTGGATTTTTAGTTTTTACCTGCGGACCCCAATGTGACAGCTATAGCTACGTCACTGAATACTGATATTAGTACAAAGTATCGAAAGGCAGTATCGACTTTTGATTACTAGTATAGAATCGAAAAGTAGCGATATGAGTAAAGTATCGGATACGATATCGTGTCCCTACCTATTTCGTTTGTGCTTTACGATCCAATCTGATTCAATCTGATTTATCTATGCGCTTTTTGTCAAACAAGTCAAAATATTTTTCTTTTTTCTGATTCTCTATAAACACACAATATCTTTCTTTCTGCGGCAAGGTAAAACAAATCAAATGTGAAATGCTATGTTCAATGGAATTATTCTGAAATCTATCAAATAAATGCCTACTACTACTGATATCAAAAAGTATTACAAAAATATACTAATGGCTACAGGCTTTGAGGTTAAATTTATTTCTAATTCAAAATTTTAAACACGTGTTGAATTGAAATAATTTATTTATTCAGGATGGTTGTATTTACTTGCGGCTACTGCGGTGAGTCGGTGCAAAAACCTAAGGTGGAGAAGCATTATATGACCAAATGTAGGAACCGAAACCCTAACTTGTCGTGCATGGATTGCTTCAAAGATTTCTTGTAAGTTTATTTTATAGTCATCACAGTTTAGTAATGTATGAGTCTATGTCACAGTTACTCATTACAGGATTAAGTAGGCGTTTGTGTCAAATTCTATAAAAGTGATCACATGAATGTATCAAAAATTCTATACACTTGGACACTTTCCATCAGGTTAAGTAAAGGTCAAATTAGTAGAATCTATCAATCAACCCACTCTAGTGTCTAATTAATTGATCTGAGTATGAACAAATTGAGTTTTGGAATGTTTCAAATACTACATAACTTACAAAGCATTTTTATTTCAAATACCTTTTCATAGTGCTTGTGTTTTAAAAGATTATTTATGGTTCAATATTTCAACATTCAATGTAATTTTGTATTTACATTGTTACTGCTTTTATTAATGTTATACAAAATTACAACAAAAAGGACATGTGGATGTAAAGATGATACATATTTAGTGCCATTGTATACCAGAAGTATGTATTAGGGTCTTATTATTCTGTATAACTACACTAAATAAAAGTAATACCATTAACCTTATGTTGACTTTAACCCTTTGCGTACCAGAGATGTAAATTTATGTGAGTTTCATTCATAAATCTTTTGTTTTAATTATCACTGTATAGTAAAGGTTAATGGAACTTAATTTGAAATACCTAATGTGAGAGTTTACTAAAATGAAAAAAAAAATGGAGCTGACTTTAACTCTAAAAAGTGTGAAATAACATGTTTAGTGCGTTCGAATAGGTCACTTCTGATTGTTTTTGGTGAAAATAACGCTAAAAACGCTCACAAGGGGCGTTCGAATTGGGAATCTGTGGGTGAAAATGTTGTTCATGCCTCTTTTTGTTCAGCTTCGGAAAGCAAAAAAAGAGAAATTGTTGCCACCAAAAAGTGCAATTTTTGACCCACGTCCGGAGCATGGTTGTTTGTGATCATTATTTGACAGCTATGTATTTGACAGCATAATCATGCGATTTTAGGTCTTATGCTCAGTTGAGCGTTCAAATAGGGTGTGGGTAAAAGTGGCAAAAGTTGCAAAAATAAAGTTTTTGAGCTTTCCGAATGCTTTAACAAAAGAGGCATCAATGACAACGCCACCAATGGCCTCATGAGCTAAATGAACTCACCTGTTGAAGTTGGTAGGTGCCATGACAGTTCTATAGTACCTATTATCACAATGTTGTGTGCAAGGTACTTCGACAAGTTTTGTCACACTTATTAGTGTTGAAGTTGGTTCCATTTGTTGTTAAAAAAAAATTTTTACCCTTTTTCACCATCAATGATTATATCATCAAACAAAACATTTTTTAGTAAATGGAGTGTAACTCAAAAAGTGCTTGACTGAATTTGATAAAATTTAAATAGGAACACCTCGGAAGTATACTCTACCAAACAAAAAATAATCATAATCTGTTTATAAACAAAGAAATTATCTGCTAACAGACAAAAACACATATATATATATATACATAAATATATATGTAAATATAGTGAAATTGACAAACCAGTTAAGGTTCCACTGTAAAAATATGGCCCAATGATCCGATCTCCAAGAATACCACACCACACATTAATTAAAAATCGCACCTGAAGTTAGAGCCTTCAGTAGTTTGGCATGGATTGTCAATTGACCAATAATGTAAGTTTTTTCATGTAATTAAAGCAATTGCATGACGTACACGATTCTGTAACTCTTCTAGGCTGTGAACTCTGTCAGCATCCACATGGTCTTTGACAAATCCCCATAGGAAGGAGATCCGGGATCTGGCAGGTCAAGGGGTTGCACTATTATTAGCTATTAGGCCATTATAATTGTTCCTAAGAAATTCATTTAAACATTTGTATTATGTGCAGGTGCTCCATCTTGTTGAAAAATTATCGACCTTCTTTCATCGTCTGGAAATGGTTCAAAGAGACTTAGCATATCGTTTTGTACAAAGGTGAAATATCTCTATCCAGTTAAGGTTACACTGTAAAAATATGGCCCAATGATCCGATCTCAAAGAATACCACACCACACATTAATTGAAAATCGCACCTGAGCTCTAACTTCAGTAGTTTGGCAAGGATTGTCAATTGACCAATAATGCAAGTTTTTCTATTGAAAATGTCGTAGTTTGAAACATTACTTTCATCGGTCCATAAAATTGACCTTACATTGACATAATTATTGACTAGCCAATTGCAATAGACCAGCCGACGAGCAGGATCAATAATAGCTAATAATAGTGCAACCCCTTGACCTGCCAGATCCCCGGATCTCCTTCCTATGGGGATTTGTCAAAGACTATGTGGATGATGACAGAGTTCACAGCCTAGAAGAGTTACAGAATCGTGTATGTCGTGCAATTGCTTTAATTACTCGGCAAATTTTAAGGAAAGTTCATTTAGAAACTGTAAATAGAGCTCGTTATTGTATTGCACAACGAGGACGTCACTTAGAACATCTGCTTTGAATACAAAATTTTGTACTTACTAAGAAATAAAATGTATGGGAGTGTTTAATTTAGAATTATTTGGATATTTCTCGTTTTATTTTTAAAAAGTTATTATTGTCATTTTACTACTTAGGTAAAGTACTTTCGATATCAGTTTAAAGTTTTTTGATATCTGTAATACTTACGGAATAATCGCCTGTGCACACTTAACAATTAATTTACACCCTGTATTGATATGTTTCTGCAATATTTATCAACCATTCTAAAATCATAAAAAAGTCTATCCGCCTTTCATGAAACTTTACTGACTTGCATCCTCTGCAGACATATGCATATTAGAACCAAGATCTCATTTGAAAATTCTTCTGTGATGCTGTCCATTTTAGAATTAACTACCTATTTTGATGGATCTATATTCTCGGATGACATCCCGCAACATTGTATGTTAATTCATTTTTTAAAATATTATTCTTTTCCTTGCCCTTATACCAATGTTGACGCAATAATGATAGACATGATATTGATAATGAACTCTGTGACATCAGGACAACATTGGTGGAGCTGGACTACATTGCTTACAAAATCTCTACATTTTCTCTGTGATCAAGTCCAATCTGAGTTCAAACTCAAAGAGAACACACACCTTGACACCACATTATAATAGGTACTCTTGTCAAGTATCTAATTACATTATCAAAGCAAATTCAGTTATTGAAAAAAAAACTTTGCGATGACTACAGGTTGGACCCAGTATAAATCGACGCGCGAGTTCGTTTCTGAGTCGGTGGCAGCGCGAGCGATAGGTCCTACTTTTGAAAGCGCCGACGCGCGACTGGCGGCTCATAACAAGCAGTTGGCTGCGATCAGCACTGCATAGAAAGGTGCAATTCTAACCTCGGCTGCAGGCTGCGGATGCAGGCAGCACTTGCGGCGGCTGCACAAAGCCGGCTGCGGCTGCACGAATCTATGTAGTATGGATTTCTGCGAAAACATTCCGAACGCGGCTGCGGCAGCACGTGCTGCAGAGTCTCAGCTGCGAGTGCTGCCGCGACTTGCAGCCGCAGCCGCTCACAGACCAAAAGTGCTGCGGCTGCAAGTCGAAACTGTCTTTTATTTAATTGATAATAATTCCTAAACTGATCGTCATCATACTCCAAATGCTTAATTAGTATTGAATAACTTCCATCAGGGGGTCTGCATTTTATATAGGAATCAAATGGCACCTTCGAACCTCGGCTGCAGGCTTCGTATGCAGGCTGCGTATGAAGGTAGCACTCGCTACTCATAATAATATAAATTATAAGGGAAAAAATTAGGATTCTGAATTTAATGGTGAAAGTATTTTTTAATATGGTCCAGTAGTTTCAGAGCCTATTCAATTCAAACAAATCTTTCCTATTTATAATATTAGAAAGACAATTTAAAATCTTATGGCTTCACCAGTTGATTCCAATGTTCTAAAAATAAATAACTTTGTTTTTCAGGGGCAACTCTTATAATGAACATACAAAATGCGTTACAGAAGAGGAACGGTATTCTGGTAAAGGATTTGTTGCAAAAGAGAAGAAAGGCGAAAAAAAACAAAGCACTTGGATAGATTTGGTACAGTCAGTTTTAGATGAACAGAAAAATGCACCTAAAAATGTCCTTCGAATTATAGAAACTATTAGTAAACATAATAATACCCCACGCAAGAAGCCAAAATTTTATAACTTTGTCAAAAATGTTTGCGGCGCAAAAACAGGTGCGAAAGATATCGAACAGGCCTGGGAATTGATTTCTCCTAAACTAGCTGCTCTTTCAAATGCTAACCAGAGAAACCAAAATCAGAACCAGAAGAATGGTGATAATACAACAAATGGTGATACACTAGAGAATGGACACAACGATGCTGACAACCAAGATGAAACAAGTCAGGATACGGAAAATAGTCAGGATGCCCCTTCAGTAGAAAAGAAATTGTCCAATAAACAGCGTAAAGAGAAAAAGCAGCAGAAGTCCGAAACAGTGATACAAAATGGTACAAAAGAGAATGGACACAATGATACTAACAACCAAGAAAATAACCAAGATGACACAAGTCAAGATGACCAGAATACAGAAAATAGAGACTCGGAAAATAGTCAGGATGTACCCACAGTAGAAAATAAATTGTCTAAGAAACAGCGTAAAGAAGAGAAAAAGCGGCAGAAGTATGAAGCAGAGCTACAAAGTGCGGAAGCGGTACTTGAGGAAGAAACCGAAGAAATAGAAGGCAAGAAAGGTAAAAAGAAGAAGAATAGAACTGAATCTCTAAATGGTGAAAATGAGCCACATGAAGGTAAAAAAAATAAGCGGAAAAGACAAGACACTGTTAACAGCGTAACTAGTAATCAAGAGGTCAGCGAAAATGGCACAGAAATAGTTGCGAATAGGACGGCGAAAACGCAGAAAAAGAAACCCAAAGTAGATGTTGAGGAAGAAGCTGAAGAAAGCATGTGCCTTCACGATCAGAATGTAGCTAAAATTAGCGAGTTAGCAGTGAATGAAAAGTTTAATTGGCATGGAGTGATATTATCTCTTTTGCAGAAAAAAGGCAATGAACTGCCATTTAAACGTTTGCAAAAGAAAGTTCTAGGGGAATATTCAGAAATGACAGGCAGAGAAGTTGATGATAGAATTGCGGACAAGTTTATAAAGAAACTGAAAAGTGCACCCAATGTAAGGGTGGACAAAAATAGAGTAACACTGATAGAATAAGATTCATAAATTTAAGTATTATATCGAAACCAATATGGGTTACTTTTAAAAACAATGTCTTACTAAATATGATAAGCTTTTACAAAATGGAAACTTCAATGTCTTTTCTGCCTTTTGTTTGAAGAGATAGTACTTATGATGTTTTAAATATGGTCAAGATTAATTGTATTTAGGAGGCGTTGTGTATGCCTGCATTAGTTAAAAAATATATCCATTTACTTGATATAATGTTTTTTTATATCTTTCTTTTGAGTTACAGGTTGTACGAGTATTTTGTGTGCTTGTGTATGCTAGTGTATTTCTTTATACATTTTGTTAGCTAAAAAAGCAAATTATTTTTACTATACTTAATCTTTTGGGAAAATCATAATATGACGCATGGTACTAAGTCTTGGCACGCTCCAAATGCGACGAAGCTCTAGGCTTTTAAGGCTTGTGGATGGTGGATTTGAAAAAAAAAGCATTAGAAAAAAGCAAAAATTGTACACAAACAAATTTCAAGTAAACATTTGGGTTTTTATTTAAATATAAGTCAAATGAGCACCGTCGCGCTGCAATCACTCCTAAAATTGGTAAAAACTCGCTGGCACATTGCGCTTGGAATAGCGGACATTTCGTCTCTGATATTAGTTTTCAACTGGGCAATCGTTGTTGGATTATTGTTGTAAATTCGACTCAAACTCATCTGAATTCGAACGAAAGAAACTACGAACAACTTTTTACAAGCCATTTTTTAAATATTTTTTTACACAGAACGCACGCTGCGCACCCGTGAAGGGCTCCATAGCGACAACTCCGAGAATCGAGCTATTTCTTCCCACCTCCCGCGCACCCACTCCCTCATACCGTTTCAATGCAATAATGTTTATAAAATCGTACGTCTTTCTGGCCCACCCTGTTACTACGGTAATATCAATATTAATATTACCGTGTACTACCTCATCTACGCGAGGATATCTACCTACCTAACATTTATTCGGCCACCTGAGTTTTGGATCGATATAAGATCAAAAGCTGAGTGTGATACTAAGAACCTCGAGTCGGACAGTTACAAGAAATAACATGTCTTCGAAAGTAGGTGTCGAATGAAATAGACTACTTTTAGCACCACCTGAATCGTAGGTGAAAGCAGTAGTTAAATTTCCGAAAAGTCCGGGGTCCGATGTTAAAATTATAAATCTAAATGCTAAAATCATAGTCAAAACCTACATGAAATAAAAACCCTTTTTATGTATTGCTAGTTAAACTGCATACAAAAAATAGTTACTTACGTTAAGTAAGTTGGTACCTAAAAATACAATTTTAAGAAATCTTAGTGTATAATGTAGCGGGCATACATCTTTTAATAGCTATTTATGAGACAGCAACTTTCATTTTTTAGTTTCAGTGCCTTCTTCATTAAACAATAAGTACCTACCTATGCCAATTCACTAATTTACAATAATTGAAATTTAAAACCTCGGACGGCATTCGAACCCGCGTCTTCTGACTATATCCGTGTCAGACGCCTATTAAAAAAAAGCCAATTATGAGGTTTATTATACATAGCCATGGCATAAATAGATATTTGAACGTCGCGACGCGTGCTCATATTTTGTATCACAGATTATATAATCCGTCATCAATATTCCGCGATTTTAATCATATCGTAATGTCGCATGCTTGAGGTCCGAACCCCCTAAACGTGTATTGTCTATTTATGCCCTTATTTCGTAGGTTATGCCACAGCTTAAGTACCTAGGATATACTAAGAATTATACTACTTTATATAGTTAGACTTATAAGATATAAGTACTTAGAGAATTCATCAATTCAATTCCTATATTATATTATAGCTGCCTAAACCTAGGTCAGTCTAATAACCATTTATACTATACTGAGTAGGCGTTGAAAATAGGCACGTTTTATTTAGCGACGTCATGCAGTTTACGGCCCGTATGTCCAGCCTATTTATATTGTATCTATTATCTTCATATATAGACAGCTAAAGGCTTGAGACATGTCGTAAACGTGTAACATTTTCATTGTCGGATAAAGAGCGGGAAAATATTATATGCTTAAGCACCTAACGACCGTGATACTTAATGAATGAACGAATATGAACGAAATATTTTCTGTGTATTTTTGACGAGCGACGACATCTCCTGTCAATTTGTCTCATATCCACAGACAGTAACAGAGGTATTACAGAGATGCTAGGTAAACATGCTGATAGGGTGTGAATGACCCGGGCCCAAGGAACAGGTTCCAGCGAACTGATGAAGTCCCTTATGTCTTGTGCAAGACTCAGTCACAGAATAACTAATGTCTCAGTGTAATTCCAAGCGATCGGTAAAGAAGTATAGTAGAAGTCCATTGCTGCTTCTGTAATGAAACTGTTCACAATCTGTCCAACAAATAGAGGAATGGACTAGGTACGATATCTCACGATGGACGGATGGATGTGTGGTATGATTAAACTGCTTACATACGGTACCTATTAAAAGCCTTATATCAACGCTGCTTATATTTAAATGTCATTTAGCACTGCGCACAGCAAAATTATTGTGTTGTACTAAATAAGGTCATTTAAAGTTAAGCAGTGTTTATATGTAAGGCCGTTAATTCCTACCAGCATACCCCATCCCTTCCCTCGTCCATGCTCACACGTGATCATGACAGTATATATAAATAATTCTTCATCATCATACCAGCCGTGCGAGTCCCCTGCTAAACATAGGCCTCCCTAATGAGGGATCATACATTTTCAAACGTCCCGGTTGGAAGCAGTGTGGATCCAACGTCGTCCTGCGACCTTTATCAGATCGTCTGTCCACCTTGTCCTTAAACCTTCCGGCTCCATTGGTCTTTGTGCTATGTGCCCTGTTCACTGGCTAATTTTCTGGGCTATGTCGGTGACTTTCGTTCTTGTACGGAATCTATTAATAGATTTAATGATTTCTAATCACAAACGAGGAGATCTTCATTTCTGATTCGATCGCTGAGAAACTCCGAGCATAACCCTTTCCATAGCTCGTTGCGCTTACTTTGAGCTTACACATAAGGCCCATAGTGGGAGAACACTTATCAGTGCCATAACTCATCACTGGTAGCACTAACTGTATCAATGAATTTTGTCTTGAGGCAATGAGGTATTTTTGACAAGAAGTCTTCACGAAGTTTCCGGAACGCAGCCTATAGCCGAGTTGGATCTGTCTGTTGGACTGTTTGTCTACTAAGTATAGGTAGATGTATTCGTCAACAACTTTGAGAACTGAGTTCCCAACTGATACTTGGGTGGCCACAACAGTGGCAGTTGACCTAATCAATTAATCATTGTCTTGTTCATTTTCATATTAAGGGCTACTCGTTGGGATAGTCGATGGAGGCTTATTATCGAGCACTGTCCAGTAGGCCTACCACGAGTTTACAACATTGACACCAACTCAGACAAAATTAAAAAAAAAAAGTCAAGACAGAATGTTGTGAACAGAGAAGTGAGGCCGGGTGAAACTACGCCTCGGCGTGTCCATACATATTTACATACAAAATCTACAACGAAACTACGCCTTGGCGCGTCAGTCGAACTATCGCGGCGCGTGGAAGCAACACGTAAAGTTTTAATTAACATTTAATTTAAATTTATTAATTATTGATATTTTTTTAATAACTTTAATATAGGTACTTTGAATTACCATGACAGTACCGAATCACGCACATGTAGTTTAGAAAACCGGCCTCACTTCTCTGTTCACAACATTCTGTCTTGACTTTTTTATTTTGTCTGAGGACACCAATCGATGCTCGCTATCGACTGCCGCTAAAAAAGGTATGAAAAAAAGAACAGTGCCACCTTGCGGTCAATTGTAAAACTAAAATTGATAGCAAGTACGCCAATCACAAGCTTAATACGAGTAGGTAGGCGAGATCGAGTATCGACAATAGATGACATTTATGTTGCCAACTCATGGTAGAGCCACAGAGGTCTTCTATGGATTGTGCCATGACCACTATATCGTCGGCAAACAAGAAGGTGGGTGATGTAATACAAAATATTTAAATAAATATTTTTGCAAGTAAATAATCAAAGCTGAAAATATCAAACCACTTGGCAGCTTTAAACTTCTAAGCTAAATGATGTTTTATAGGTAGGTACATCTTGCTCTTCGTAGGTATCATATATAATTATGAAAGTATTACGGTCTACTATTAGTTCTGCATGTGATTACGGTATTACTTATTTATATACTTTTTATCTGACTGTCTGTTATTTCCATATAATCTCCGAAATTCACAATATATATTCTTCCATAGCTCATTGGGCCAAAGAATGAGGAACGGCTCTTAGAACGCCAGTCTCACCATTTCCCTGTGTAGACACGGAATCCCTAATCGCTGGTTTTTTTTGACAAGGCTTTCACAGGCATGGCATGTTCATGTTGTGGATAGCTGATGTTATAAGATAACTTTAGCAATTATGCAAAGGGAGATTGCAATGAATGGAGATTCGAGCCTCGTTCATTTTTTAAAGTCGGGTAAAAATCAGCGTGCCTTGCAACGTTTCAAACTATACCCAATAGTCCCAACTTGTGTATTCTAGTCTTGTATTATGTCATCATCATCATAATAAGCCTATTTTGATCCCACTGCTGGGACTCGAGCCTTCCTCTCAGAGAGACTCAGAGAGAGGAGTTGGTGATGCCCAGTGCGGATTGGTGGATAGGTTAGTGGCCAACCCATGTCGTTTTCAGGCCGCCCGAAGGCCCTCGACATAGCCTAACGACTGTTGTCCTAAGACAAACCACCGGAACCGATGGCTTGACGTGACCTCCGAAGCACGATTGTTTTATGTATTTTCATGAAATTGTCCAAGAATAAAATATATGAAGTAAGTGAACTTTCCTGAATTTCTTTTCCATTCTCAGGGATCGTAAAATAGCCGTATTTATAGCTCCACGGAGAGTGCTTTTGCTATAAAATATTTTAGAGAAAAGCTGTCCTCGCCATTCTTCAGTACAAGTAGACACCTAGGCTGCTTGGTATCCAGGGAAATAGGAGAAGATGTCTTTGGATGCGACTTGTGGATTATCATAATTAGGAGCTATTCTGTAATTTAAATACGGTCATAAAAGTATAGTGTTGGCATCTGAATGATTGATTTAGTGGTTTTGGTTTGTAGTATGTTATCATATTTTAGTTTTGTGTACCTACCTATGTGGATTTTGGTTTTATCTATAATACAATATACGTAATAAGTGCCAAGTGAAACTAATATTTATATTATATTAAACGGGGCTTAAGCTTAGTAATACGGAGCGACACTTTTACTCGAGAATGGTACGTGAAGCGGTTGCGATGTGTTCATATCGTGAAAGTTTAAACATTACTAAGTGAAAGTAATGTTTGAATGAGGCTCAAAAACCAATGCCTGAAATACGAGCGCGTATAATGCAACGCAAAATTCAGCTTTGTACCTACTTCATAAGGGATTTTTAATGTTATTGTGAAATGGTGGGCACGAGGCCCACCCGATGCTAAATGGTTATCTTTGCCTAGAATACTTCCTTACAAGTTTAAGTAAAGTAACAACAATAAGTTATTAAGTCTCATGTCCCTGTAATTTCGCCGGCAACCATACCCTCAAACCAGAACACACTAATGCGAACATTGCCTACTGCAGATTCACGGTAGAAAAGGTATGATGGCAAGTAATTCTGCGTTCACATAGTAATCTACTGCTCTTAATAATTAAATAAGTGTATGTAGGTACTCGTATGTTACTTCTCGTTGAAAGAGCTCAATAGATTTAGATCAAATTTGTAATAGGCCCCTGGCCCATTCCACCCCGACAGGGGCTCTACCTGCCCCGGCTTCTTCCCAATGACGACAGTTTCACGTTTATGTAAATACCGTACATATAGATTTTATAATATATATAGATTTTAAGTTCAAAAAGTAAAATCATACTTATCACATGAATATAAATGTTACATGTACCAATATGTGCGACAGTCCTTAAAAACTATAAAAACACAAAACTTACCCTCAATTAATAATCAGTCAAAATTGTAAGACTCGATGTAAGTATGTATGTACTTACTCTGAATACCTTCGCGATATATTTATATGGTATGGCTGGAGTATGGTTACGTGGGGCTACAGTAGGTCACTAATTGGATCTAGAGGCCGAGGTTCTGTCCTCGGTCTTTTGGCGTAAAACGACCATTTATACGAAGATGGTCGACGATGAGAGTTCATGGCAGGTGCTGTTCTCTTTCTGCGAGGTTGTGATGTTGCAGACAGAGGCCGAGGAGCGCGAGAGGGAGATAGATTCCCTCTGTCTCCCGTTCCGGAGAGCGCGGACACGGAGGCGAGCCAATCGGGTTCGCACTCCTGTGGGGACGGCCGGTGCCCCCCATTAGGATTATTAGAATTAGGTCCTCACGAGGTGTGGATGGCCTGCGTTTTCCGGGCCATGCCACGAGGTGGTAGTGGGGAGGACTTTTTACACCCTTCCCAGAGGCTGGGCCTGCGTAGGCGGGCAGCGACGTCGGTGGGGGCTTGGAGAATACGAATGGTCCCACGGCCCCCGCCACCTGTCGATGACGATGGAACACCGCAATGGTTTGCATGGTGGGTATTCTGCCCTTCTGGCGGAGACTCCCACACGCGCACCAGATCTACCCTGGGCTGGTGATCAGGATATAAAATCCTCTGCTGAGTTAAAAAAAAACAAAAAAAAATGTCACTAAGGACGACTAAATGTGCCGAGATGCTTCGAGCTATGATAACGCCCTCCCCGCCTCTACTGTACCCTTTTCTCATTCTACCCCAGGTGCCCGTTCTGCCCTGGGTTCCCATAATATATAAACTATGAGTTAACTGTGCCACAGTTGTGATAGATAAACTATAGTTTGTACTGTATGCGTCAACGATTCGATTACGTTACACTTAGATACGAAAATTTTAGTGCTAGGCCCACAGAAACATTTTAAACCTTTTAACTTTTAGCCAAAAGAGTATAAGCGTTAGATAACAATATGTTTTATAACTCTATACTTAACAGACAATTACTGCCATCTAGTCTACCCGTGAATTATAATCAACCCATTTTGTTCCCACTGCTGGGACTCGAGCCTTGCTCTCAGAGAGAGAAGTTGGGCCATAATCCACCACGCGGGCCCAGTGCGGCTTGGTGGATAGGTTAGTGGCCAACCTATGTCGAAGTTTTCAGGCCGCCCGAAGGCCTTCGACATAGCCTAACGACTGTTGTCCTATGACAATCAACCGGGACCGACGGCTTAACGTGCCCTCCGAAGCACGGAAGCGCTCAGTTGAATAATGCCACTAGCGGTCGCCCATCCAAGTCCTGACCGCCGCAAGTGTTGCTTAACTTGTTGATCGGTTAAGAACCAAGTGAAGCTCCGCTGAGCGCTTCAATTACCTACGCTTTATCTTACTTAATTACGTCAACCCGCAAATACAATTACTAACTGAAAAGTATCCGAAACTTCGGGATTAAAAAAAATATTACAAGTACGTGATTTAAAGTTGTTTACCTAATTTGAATATTTAATCATTGTAATATATCCTCACATCTTTGTCTCGTAGGTCATCAGATAACCTTTTTCTCAAGACACCGGTAGGTACACCATACAGTTTTTTTACAAACCATCTTTTACTGTCCAGGCAGTGTGTTTCTGGAATGCGCTGCCAGTTACCATCAGACGTGCTCAATCGCTCAATAGTTTTAAGGCTCAAGTCAAAATGTTTTACTTATCATCCATTATACCTGTCACTCAATAAAACCTGTCATGCAAATTAGTGTGTATATCTTTTATATATGTATGCATTAAAGTATAAAGTAACAAACAGACAAACCGAAATTTTAAAATCGATTGGTTCTTCATTTACTCATTAAAAGCACCTAAACTAAAATACTGCACTAAAACATGCGTTATCAAATATTATTATTAGTTCAAATATTTCCAATGTTTCAACTTGATGTGCCTTCACAGCTTTGTCATAGTGTCAATAGATTTCCTAGACGGAAAATAGGATGAAAATGTTAATGAATTCGTAGACAATTCAACATTACATCGGATTTGATCATATAGCTTAGTATTATACCGTATAGATAATGAAACCCCAAAAACAATAGCGATCACTTCAAACTCTGTGTCAATCGGGAACTGAATTAGTAACTAGATACTGGTAAATTGTTCCATTTACTCGGTTGAGTGGTTACTGCGCGTAGGGTTACCATAATTTATCACTATTGTGCCTATATTAAGAGACCAGCCCAGGCCGCTTTAGTTCAACGCAAGTATGATAAAAAGCTTTTAGTTTCTTGCAATTGAATAAAATGCAATGCTTAAAAAGGTACGACAAAAAGCGAGACAGCGCCAGAGTCTTCACTTAGCAATAAGAAAAATCCGCTGCGAGTACATTGCATAAAAATATTTTTTTTGAAAAATCATAAAACTTGTTCCAGGCTTTACTATAAGCTCTTAAAGCAGGACTTCTAGAAAACTGCCTGTCTTAATCGTACCACGATAACATTATAGCAGGCCTACCCAGGCCTACAATTTAAACCGCAGACAAACCGTTCACCTGTTTTTTTTGTATGGTCTGACTTTATCATGACGCTCTAAATCCACTCTGTTTGTCAGTTTACTAACGTCTAGGCATATGCAATGTTGGTTATAGTAAAAATTGTTATAGAAAGCCAGGGACAACATTATGCGTTCACATTTGAGGAAAACAATGTGCAAAAAGTTCACGCCAGGTTTAAGAACTGCACGGAACTTGCATGGTTTTTACTAAGTTGATAGTCTGGCCCAAGAACATAATAATATTACTTTTGTAAAAGCTTTACGAGTTTGCGAGACACATTTTCTAATTTAGGTTCTCTGTTGGAAATGTTAGGTTTCTATCCAGGTATCTATATTTTCACAATTCATGAGTAAATTATGATCGACCAAAGTTTGTACAAAACATCATATTATTTTTGGTATGTTTCTGGATATGTGTTTCAGAATTATAAGATTTTTCTTCATTGTTGATTAAAGATGTACTCAGATGTTGTATACAAGATGTCAATTTGTAAACAAAAAACAAATAAGAAGCTGATGCAACCCCATAATCATCCAACATCTACAACGGTGGCAATTATTTATGAACAAGTGACTCCGTGTCACTAGTTTATAAATGTAAAAAAATAAAGTGTTATGTATCATTTCAACCTTCATCGGACTTATTACTAGATAGTTAATTTATTATTTTTTATTTGAATTTATTGGTTGAAATTGTATACATATAAGTATACGACGACGTCGGCCGCTTATTGTGACGGAGCATGCGCAACGGACGAGTGGTTGAGTCACCGCACACCCATCACCACAGCTGCGCATGGCAACCGGAGCAGTGTTGCCAACACAGAGTTCTAAAAAGGTACATATCCAGAGATGGAAACGTACATTTTGGGGTAAAAAAGTAGATAGTTAAGCAACTATTTTACTTGACTTTTAATTTGTCCACTCGCATGTGCTATTTTTAGGCGTTAGAAAACCTACATACATTGTTTTCGCTATAGAAAAAGTGTTACCTACAAAAACATCAAAGATTCGAATTAAACTTGCATTTTAATAAGGAGGAAGCAGTTAAAGTTTTGCCGTGATACGTATTACGTAGAGCCAGTTATACATTTTGTTTAAAAAGAGAGTAGAAAGAACTAACATTACGAATTTTAAATGGCAACTCGCCTCTGCCAGCTGTAAATTAAACTCGTATCAAACTCGGCTGTCATGAGCATAGAAAAATTGTATCCTAATTCATTAGATAAATCCCTCGTTTTCACCGACATAAATTTATACTAAAGGCACATAAGTAAAGAAATAGAAGGTAATTTTTACCACCCTATATTATATAGGACGGCAAATACAAAAATTGTATTTATCTGCTGGCGTATGAAAAGGATACATTTAAATTAAGTAGGTACCTACTACGAGTACTAAAGCATGGGAGATCTAACGTGTAAGCCGTGTCGCAAACGAAACTGCAAGGTTTTGAACATATATAAAGCACAGTTAGTGCTTTATATTCCGATACATGGAGGGTTCATATATTTTTTGGCAGTCTCAACAATGTACGTAAAATGGTCCATGTACCACGATTTTACACATTGCACATGGGAGTCTAAAAAGTACGTAAGTACGTCAAAATGTACGCTAACGGCAACGCTGAACCGGAGCTCAGTTTGCCAAAGAGCTAAGAGTATACAATACTACGAGTACGAAACAGTTTGCTGCGAGCGCTCGTCGCGTGCGCACGTCTCTGTTTTGTTATAATTTAATAAGTGTTCGAAGATTAAAGTTGGAACAGACATTACGTGTTTTCTTCATACCGGGTCACACTTCATGTCCGGGTCACAGCCGATATATATATGGTTGTACCTAAGTCTATGATGGGACTGTCATAAACATGATATGGAAAAGTCCCTAACTTAATTTAGATTAAAAATACATGTCGACGTTTGTATGAAAGTATGATTGGTTGGCCGTTCTTAAGGTTCCTCGAGCCTGCGCCAAAGTGCCCGGGCTCCACCTCCTCGGTTCTACGCCAAAGCGCGCGGAACTGCCGCTCCTATGTGGCCAAGCCACGGATACAGAGCCTCCCCGCCACGTCAATTCGGGAACCCTTCGGAGGGGTTGCCATACTTTGCCTTTTTTTTTGTCGCAGTGAAATCGTTTACAGATAACACCGGCCCCGGGGAGACCACGGTGGTTGTGTGGTAGTCTAGCATATCCAATAAAACACTGCGTTGTCCACCACTGCCGCTTATGGCCCTCCTCGCCTCCCTCGTCCCTCCTCGGGCCCGCCAGCCATCTCCTATCACTGGCAGGCCCATTAGTTCGTCTCAGGGATGTTATGGAGCTCCGTAACCGCAACCGAACCGTTGCCGTGCTTTACCCACTGCAACATTATTTATATTACAGATAGGATGAAATAACCACACACAATGTTAGTAACCCAAAACTTTTTCAGTCATCATAGGGGTGGCGATTAGAGCAGCTTACGGCTGCACTAACGGTCATTGCTTCTTGATTCCATCTTAGCTTTCCATCAGGCGAGAGGGAGCCACTTTGATGAACCATTATAAAAAAACTAATTCCAGTCCTAATTTTAAAACAATTTGTGACCACCCGAACCACAGTAAATATGTTTGCAGACCCTTATCTCAGTACTGTGTGGTTAGTGACCGCTTTTTGTGAGCTTCGGTGTAAAATGATCCGCTGATTGTAACCTTTATGTGACAGACAGGATATGTTTGGGCCGCTCAAATATAGACAGTGTAAAGTCGGTTATTCTGTTCCTATACGATAAACTACACGAAAAAGCATGGTTTATTGTTATAGATATCTGTTTTGGGAAACGGTTTACTCACAAGGGTACTTTGATGGAGATAAAATGGTTGATAGTAGATCATCCTGTTCAATTGCATCAAGTTGAGCAATGGCCAACCAACGTGGGCTCAACTGGTAAAAGTTGAGCAATGGGCAATACCAGCGGCTTAACTGGTAATTGCTCTACTATGAATGTTGGTCCTCCAGTAAAGGTCGCATTTTAACCAATTTTGACGAAACTTAATATGCATTTTATAATTTTTGTCATTCGCTATTTCTGAGCGGATGGTACTTTTCTTAAAAAGGGGGGAAGCTTGCTGTGGCGCTATTTACGGACCGATTTTGATGAACGGTACCTGACTTTAAAGAGGAATTTCGAATATGAGTACTATAATTGGTCAAGTGGTTGCCGAGATAATAGGTTGGGATGTTTAAAAGCTGGACGATTTTGCTAATACTCGGCAAGAATATTTGGTACCAACAACATAATATATTTATTTGTAAATTGGTCAAGATCTTGTCGAAACTATTTGTAATTTTTTTTATGAATTTTGTTCAACTAAATATAGTTCAGACTACGACAAATTGCCGCTGATAAGACTGTGCCCGCAGGGTCTATACTTCGCAGAACTACAAATAATCAATGTACTTTATCCAGCACCCACAAATATTAAAAAAACAATATTTATCTTTTTTCTTAAAACATAAGTATATTAAAGAACTTAACTTTAAAACTTAACGAACTTTATCTTCGGTAATACAAACTCAAATGCTCAACTAGTTGAGCAGTGGGTAACAAGTGGCGGTTGATCAGCAGGTACCTATTACCCACTGCTCAACTACTCGTAGTTGATCAATTTCCAGTTGAGCCATTGGTATAACCCACTGCTCAACTATATGCAGTTCAGCAATCTAGTTGAGTTTTGAAGAAGAAGGTCGCGTCGCCGCAATCGTATTCGATACTTTGTAGGTAACCAAACCTACTTATTGCAAATTTTTAGGAAATAATTATATTACACAAGTAGTACCTACCTATGGTATAATAATATGAGAACTGAGTTAAAACCCCGAAATATCACCTAAGTAATTATTATGACAAATGAATGTAGGTAAAAGTAAAACTATTCAACTAAAATAACTTCTAAGATAAACTGTAAATAAATCTTCAGGGCAATGGAGTAAACGAAAGTAGATTTATATTCTCCACTAAATTAAATTCAAATTGAAGACATACTATCTTAGTGAACCATGAGCTTCGACTTTATAAAACTAGTCTTATGCTTTGTTTACGTCTTAAGAGTAAACAGGCAAGTTCTACAAGAAAAATCATTTTTTATTGAATGGTACTTAAAAATACGTAATAATTCCAGAATTCATGTCATAAATTCCAGGTTGGTGCCCGTATGTACGCACCACCATCAGCAAAAAAAGTCCTTTCAGATTTAAGTCTAATGAAATGGCTTAATAGCAATAGGTATGTTATTCTGAATCTTCTGAAATTCTTCTGAATGAAATCTGAATGAATCCCTTGCAGTCTGGATGCTGATAGCATTGACAAATGACTAATAGGTCAGTGGACTTACATACTTCATGTACGAAAACGTCCAGTAATTTTAGAATCGAGTCAGTTTGCAAACTAAGGACTTACCACTGCTCAAGGAGTTAAGTATATTACTTTTGTTTTACTTTACGGTAGCTCACCTGGTGTTAAGATGACCATCGACGGAAGTCCGCAACACGAGAGTGTAGTTTGTTAATGGTAGGACTTTCCGCCTGGGGAATACTTACCAAAGGTAACTGACAGGCACTGGCAACAAGAACTGGCAAAGGCCAGTTACTCAACCGCCAGTAGTGGAGCGCAAGCATTACTGTGTTTCAGTTTGAAGGGAAATGTTTTCAGTGAAATTTCAGGGCACTCTTGCCCTTTAGTTTAACTTATATTATAATTATAATTATAGTTTATAAGCCCTTTTGTTTAACATTTTATATCTGTGTGACAAGTACATGCATTGCCATGTATGGCTTGAACCGTTGTAGTTTCTAATTCTGATTAGCACTAATGTTATGGGCAAGCGTGAGGCCTAACATGAGGAAAGGCACTTGCTCGTCTCGTCACCGAGTTTCAGTAAAAAAGGGTATTTAATCTTTTCTTGTTGTTTGTCTTTGAACAACATTCGTTTGGCTATGTCGAAAGCCTTCGGGCGGTCTTCGACATGGGTTGGCCACTAACTTATCCACTAAGCTGCACTGGGCCCGCGTGGTGGATTACGGCCAAACTCCTCTCTCTGAGAGGAAGGCTCGAGTCCCAGCAGTGGGAACAAATGGTCTGATTATGATGATGATGATGATTCTTTTCTTGAAGTTTCCTAAATCGTATCGTTTCGGGAATACACCGCACAGGAACACACAGCTGGTTCCATAAACTGTAAGTGTGACGGAGAAAATGCCTGCAAGAATTGCACAGTAGTGGTACGTAGTAATATTACCTAATATTTATTTTGTGGTAGACGGTAGTGCACTTCCAAACAGCGATATGAAATTCATTAAACAACATGCTCTGTCTGCAGGATTACAGCGCGATATTATAATGTATTTGCACGACATTCAAAGGCATAACAAATTAATAAGGCACATAATAAGCAAGTAACGGAACAAGTAAATTGAATTTAAACACACTAATATTATATAGGTGAAAGTTTACGAGTGTTTTGTCACTTCTGTGTACACTTTCACATCTTTGTTACTTCTTCATGCTCAAACAGCTGGACTGGTTAAAAAAACAAAACTATGGAGTAGATGAAACGCTGGAATAACATAGGACACTTGTAATTATCATCATCCACAACGACACGGGAGAAACCGCGGGACGCAACAAGTATATATACATATACTTGTTGCAATACAAAAACTAGCTACGCTCCGCAATTTCACCCGTGTGGTGATAGATGATGATGATGATTAATTAAATAAAGCGTATGTTACTCAGGCATAATATAGCTTTCTACAGATGAAATATTTTTGAAACGTTTATGTAGTTTTTTGCATTTATCCGTTACAAACAAACAATCAAATCATTCCTCTTTATTATTAGAGTAGATAAGGATTAACACCAAGGTACGAATAATGTGGCCTAGTTTGTACCGACGTAATTTATTTATTTATTTATGATACACAAAACAAATTACATTCAATTTCTCACATATAAATAGTTAGTATTACACACTTTGGTTATCGTGACATATTGTATAGTTAGACATTATGGCATTCCATACTTTTTTGTAGACATTGGTGTCTTCAGTGAACCAGTTTGTGACAGAAGACAATAGTTTATTTAGGTAGGTATTTGATCTACAATAAGGTTAATTATGTACTTTAATGTTTTCTGTGTAACCAATAAATTCTATTCTATTCTTCTATAAAACTATAGTAAATCACTTTGCTATATTGTCAAAGTCAAAGTCAAAATCATTAATATCCGAGAAGAAGCGGCAAGAAACTCGGGGCCATTCTTTTTATATAGATGTTTACAATGTTTCTACTTAGGTACTACACATATTACATTTTATAGGTGGCAGAGTGACAGCTTGCCAGAAGTGGAGTATTCCAAGCATCTTTATCTTAATAATGTCGGACTTTATAATAAGCTTTTTTTATTAAAACGTTTTTACAGTCAACTTTAATTTGCCCTCTGTGAGCTCAGTTATGTGTTTTGGGATTTTATTGTAAAAACGCAGTCAATTTCCTAGGAATTACTTATTAGTCTTCGCAAGTCTAAAACTAGGTACAGCCAACCTATTTGTATTTCTAATATTAAAAGTGTGGTGAGCACTATTTAACTTATATTTATGTAATTTTTTACGAACATACATTATATTTTCAAATACCTACATATAAGGAAGGCAAAGTTAATATATTGATTTATTTAAATAAATCTCTCAAAGATTCGCGGGGACCCATTTCGTCCTAGCTCGAATAGCACGTTTCTGTAGGATAAAGAAGGTCTCTATATCAGCCGCTGAACCCCATTGCAATATGCCATATGACATTACGCTGTGGGAATATGCAAAATATACTAACCGCGCCGTAAAAGCGTCTGTTAGCTCTCTTATTTTACGTACCGCATATGCAGCAGAGCTGAGTCTCCCAGACAGTGCATTTATATGAGGACCCCATTGTAATTTTGCGTCAATTTTAATGCCTAGGAAGACTGTTGCCTTGTCCATTACGAGTTTAACTCCATCAAGCGTAACGTTGGACTCCAAATATGGAACAGTAGGCAAAAACAACTTCAAACATTTTGTCTCTTTTTTAATTCAGAAGTAAAATATTAGTAATTATGAGAACCATTTAGAGATACCTACTAGATAGAGCGTTGTTTACTTGAATTAGTGTGCTATCTTTCTTATCTACTTTGAAAATCAGAGATGTGTCATTCGCAAATAAAACAATATCACAAAGATACTTGGCCATAAGTGGCAAGTCGTTAATCTTAAAAAAAACTTAGAACAAATGGAAAATGGACCCTTGTGGAACACCCATTTTAATTATTGATCCCGAAGATGTTACACCATTTATGCCAACCTTTTGCATCCTGTCAGATAAATATGACTCGATGACATCAAGCGCAGCTCCACGAATATCATAATGGAACAGCTTTCGAATCAGTATCATGTATTGTTAATAGTTTCCACAGTGTAGCGATACAGGATTTTTCGGCGTTACATTGCATATTTTAAAATGATAAAGTAGTAATTGTGACATAACTTTAAAACTAAGACACATGGTGTCACGGACTTTAATGTAGATATTGATGTTTTCTATAAAGCACATCACTTGACTCTATTCTCAATAGTTTCCGCAGCGTACACGACATATGGAGGATGTTTTTTGGTATATTTTTCACACCTTAGGTTAAATTGTCGTAGTTTTCATACCTATTACCTATTATACATATTAGGTAATAGGTAGGTACCTATTTCATACCCTGACTTGTTTTAAATATCATATAGCCTTTGTTACTCTGTGACAATGAAGATTTCTACGGCAAAATATTTTTTGAAATCTTTCCAGTAGTTTTTAAGTTTATTCGTTACATACAAAATAAAAAAATTTCATCTTTATAACATTAGTATGTATGTAGATATACCTATACAAGAATTGCTCGTTTAAAAGTATTAGATTAGATACATAAAAGTACTTACTATTTTACCGCACAGAACTCCCTTGTTTTATATAAGGCTTTCAGTACATCTTTTACATCATAGGTATACCTTAAACAAACCAAAACATTCCTGAATAAGTATTGTTATTCTTAAAGCAAAGCGGTTAAACCATTATTCAAATATCCATAAAAAATCCAGCCTAAAAATACAAAGAGAATAAAATTAGATGAGGTTTAATAACAAGGTAAAGCCCTCCGAATTAAAATATTTACGAGTAAGTAACATCAAACGAATTCCAGTGAGGTAATACTGCCTACGGAAAGGACGGAAAAGGCGTTATAAAAAGTACCGGTTTTATACTTTATATATATACCGGAATACATTTCTGTCAATAAGTCGCCAGATAAGCAATGATTACGCAACTTTTACTATTTCTAACCGATTTCAAAAAAGGGTGAGGTTATATGTGTGATTGTAAGTTTTTTTTGTGTATATTCACCGTTTTCTCCCCCGTTTTTAGATCGATTCTCAATTATTTTTTTATTAATAGAGTATACTTTAGAGGTCCCATACAAATTTCATCAAATTTGGTCAAGCAGTATTTGAGTAACACACGTTAAAAAAACTGAAAAGTGTGACGCCTATCTTGATGATACCATTATTGACTCATGACAATCAATCCCATTAATAGTCACTAAAAATGGTGAAAAGTATTTTTTTCCAAAAAATGGAACCACCTTCAACACTAAAAAGTGTGAAGAAATGTTGTCGAAGTCGGTACCATGCGCATAATATTATGATAATAGGCACTTTTGAACTATTATGCTACTGATTAAAACAAGTTATTACTTAGTGAGTACAGTTTTTCAAACTGGATCATTTCCTTCTGTTCAAATGTCAAATGCACTAGGGGTGCGTTTCGGTAACCGCCGGCAACGCTCACAACTGTCGCGCTCCGGTTTGGCATTCCCTTTGATTCCAATGATTATAATGCCCAACCCGAATATAACATTAAAGGCCTATTCAGACCTGAGCGTTATTCGCTACAGCTGTGGGTAGCGAAAAATACCACGCGGAACTCGATGGGTAAATAGTAAGTAATGAAGTTCCATAACTGCAGCGAAACTTGTATATTTTCTCTTGTTTGGCGAAACTAGTTCCGCCGCCCCGCTAACCGTTGCCAATAAATATCTCGACCGCGCGTGGTGCGCAACGGTTGCTTTGGTGTGTACAGTAAAATTAACGCATACCCTTTCGGATTTCTCTATCGCTCGCGGTAGCGAATAACGCCCATGTTTAAATAGGCCTTTACACGGTCGCGGGTAAACGGGGAGTCAACATAATCTCTATTTTTCTTCGGTTATTGAGTCCCTGACTTAAGCGTTGAATAACAAGCAAGTAGACCAACGTCATTACTTATGGCTCGCTGGGAACCAGTGCTCCAAACTAGGAGCTTGTGATCAGAGATGGTGGTTATAACAACATACACATCACACAATTCGTTATTGTAATTGTCAATTTAATTTCATCAATCAATAATACTCTATTATAAGCTACAACGGCACTACAATGGTCAACATTGTAGTGCGAGCATAGATCGTCATTTCGATAAACTTGTTACGTCGATAAACCGATCATATATATTATAGCTTGTCCATATCATGGATCTAGGCGCGATAGCTATATCGCGGGCTGTCTTTTATTCTATCGACAATCCAAGCCAGTGTTGTTATCGTTATCTCTGTTCGAGTAGTTTTTCTTTGCAATTGCATTTCATAGTCTTGCTCAAATATTAGATGCATTCTTTATCAGAGATTTTCCTTATGATTGACCCTTCCGATTGCTACTCGCAACTAACCCCTTCGTTGATTTTATAGGATTGCGTTGATACCTAACATCTACCAGGTTTGTTTAGTAAAACATTTATAGCAAGATATCAAGCTCAAGCTTTTCCTTGATTATGAATGTTAAGTATAGTATCTAGCTACGAAGAAATAATATCAGGAAGCATAACTCAGAACAAATTCCACACAATAAGTGATCCTTCAAACCAAAACGACGTATGATTCCAAATACGAATTACTTCCGAGATTACAAATAGATATGTTCGGTGATTGGTTTAATTTTCAGAAGGAAAGCAGGGATTGGTCCATGCGCGTGCTGCAACGTCTACTATGACAGCTGAGTCATAGCGGCGTGAACGATGTTATTGATTTAGCAAGACTTTTATTGGGTCATTTTTTTAAGGCAGTTACTCTTCCTGATATTATTTCTTCGTAGGTATCTAGTTTACATTAAATGATGTATACTAGCAAGTTCGTTATCATTAAAGATATATACCTTAATAAACACTAGAAGCAAGAATTCTAGACCTCCGAAGTTGGGTGCCCAAAGGTGAATTCATACAAAATTCATCCGGGTCCGGGACTTAGACCCACCCTTTATTTATACACGATGGTAATCTTTGCCTTGTGTGCTTCGATCAAGCGATTTGTTGATAACATTAATTCATTTTCAGGCGATTTGAAAGCAAATAGTCATTAGGAGTAGCACTCCTTCGAGAGTATTTCCTTTTCTGGATTATTTGTTGAGGCGTTTTTTTGTTAATTATTATTATACTACATTTCATGTAGTTTACATACAACAGAAATTTTACTATGATGTGAAACTTGTGAACTATTCAAGATGATTGGGTTGTTCAGATGAAACTTAGTACTTTTTATATAAAAGCTGTACCCTATAGCATCTTGTAAATATGAAGCTTATGTAGGCACATGTATATACTGTAAATAAAACAATAATTTTATCTTAAATTCTGGTTTTACAACATTGAACGACATTGTAAGACATTGGACGAAAAATAACCTAACCTATTTTCAACCACGATTTACAGATAGTTAGAAATAAGAATATGTTTACAATTTGATATTAATACTTAGCTACTTTCAGTGGCTTTCTAAGCATACATGATTTACGTCTAGATTCTTATCCAAACACAAGATATTGTCGTAATAATGCGCAGCGGTGAAAGGTTGCAACCACCCGCCGGGCCGCGAAATCGCAAATCGCGAAGCGCTTTGCATGTCTCGTGATGCGTATCCCCAAAAAAATATATTGTGATAGTACATAATTTTACATATTAACATTTTAGATATTTATTTAACCCTAGAAAGATAATCTTATTTTAGTGTACATAAAAGATAATCATGCGTAAAATCGACGCATGATTTTTAAGTGGCAAAATTTTTTTAATATGCTTACTGTTGTTTAAAATATAAATGTATTTTGTTTTTCTGTATATAAATAAATAATAAAAATAATAATATATTTATTTAAAGTTATTTAATATACAAACATAAAACAAAAACTTTAAACCTCTGAAAAAATCGATAAAATATTTCTTACGTCTCCTGTTATCACAAATTGTTTTTATTTATACCGATAATGTTATGTGTTAACTCATATTTTGAATATTTGATATACGAGTACTAACAATTATATTAGAACACATTACTGCCTACAGATAATTCAGATGCACTTTAGACACATATCAATATTATGCTCTCGACAAATAACTTTTTTGCATTTATTGATCGTTGCTTTTGCCTTACGCCGTGTTTTGAGGGGCAAAACAAGCAGTATATACAATTTTTGGCATGGGCATCTTCTGAATTGTCTTCTGAGGCATCAGGAATGTCTTTTTGCAAGATGCTGGAAATATTCTCCCGCAAATATATCTTCAGAGTAGGTGTTTCCAGCTGCTTGCTCATGAATCGTCGACGTGACGTCAGGGCTAGGCTAAGGTTTTCCATGAATTGTTTTCAACTGAGAGCCTTTTTGTCTTTGGTTGATATTGTAGTTATAAATAATATATGCATTAATGCAGGCAATATTTATCATTCCATAGAATAAAGCCATAGACCATCGAGTCGTCTTTCTGTTACATGTTGTTAGAGAACACATTTGGTTTCCACCGGCAGGCGGGTCTTCATGTATTTCCTCATCTACGAAGGCTTCTTCGCCGTCGCTCTGTTCGTCATCATCAATATTGTGGTGTTCAATTTCGATATCTGAGCCATTACAGGTATGCTGGTCATGACAATGTAAAAGAGCAGTGAGTGTATGCTCTTCGTCTATAATTCGACTTCCCATCATAACATTGTTGGATCAAAATATCTAGAATAACATAAAAATATACATTATCTACGCAAAAACTAGATAACAAGCACTTAGAAAACAAAAGCAACACGATTTCTCGTCTACGTTATAATCGTAAAAGTCACGTAAACGATAATCATGCGTATTTTTTACTCCGCTGACGTTATATTTCAAAATTGGTGGTACTTACCTCAGCGCCAGGTCCACCATACGCAAGCTCAGAGTGACGTGAGAGATAACCGAACCGCTGGGCGCCCAATACGCGCAAATAACAAAAAGAGAGCGATATTTCAATCGCGTATGCGTATTTTTTACGCAGATTATCTTTCTAGGGTTAATTTCCTATGTTGTTTAGTTTCGATATAATATCAACTTTTATGCGAAAAACGGGCAAAATTCCAATAACCTATTTTCAACCATGGTTTACACATAGTTAAAAGTAACAGTATGTTTACGATTTCACATGTATTCTTAGCTAGTTTCATTAGCTTTCTAAGCATACATGATTTATGTATGTATTAGTCTAGATTATCATCCAAGCACGAAATATCATCGTTTTAGTGCGCAGGGGCGCAGAACTGGTTTTTTCCGGAGAGAAGCGGGTACCGGTGAGCGAACTCTGAACCTCGGCGCGCGACGCGACAACTGAAGGGTTAAGCACAACACCAGTTAATATTATCTGTTTTTGTATTTGCCTGGTTCAAATATGTCCTATTAACATTGAAAATAATAGTTGTGACATGTTCACGCTTCCCACCCACTAACTTTAGTTATGGCTGTGCTTACACGCCAAAGAATCCTTCAATGTTTCAAGTTCCCAACCCTCGCGTTAATTTAATTGAACTAAGGCACGGTTTACACGGCCTGAGTGTGTCTACGAGATAAGCGTGTGCGTAACGCATGTCGTATTGCGGCGTTATGACTACCTACGCGTATGTATTGGTATTTGGCGTTGAATTAAAAAAAAGGTAGAATTGTCTTTAGTGTTTGTTTTTCTTTATGGGATACGTTGGCACATGAGCAAGGGGCTCACCTGACGGTAAGTGATATCGTCGCCCACGGACATCCGCAATACCAGAGGTTTCGAGGTTGCATTGCCGACCTTTGAGGAAGGAAGAGATAGAAGGGGTGTGGGTGGAGGGAGAGGGATGGATAGGGGGACGGGGGAGGGGGGAATGGGAAATCGTAACGTCGGTGTTATGTGGGAGTGTGGTACTTCCCCGGTCGTGCCGGCCAATTAGGCATCACCCCACAGGGTGACAGCGTGGCACTACCATTAAAAAAAACTGTAGTGTAGTATAAAGTTAAAAAAACAATTGGTGAATGTACAATTTTCAAAATGATATTGGATTGTTTTTGATGGCAATTTCACAATTTTTGTTACATTGGTACTTTCCACTTCTTTAGTACTCCTTGTGTAAATGTCGGCGACAAAGGTAAATCATACATATTACTGGAAGGAGAAGGCACTAAATTACTCATTCGTGGTGTACCTACATGTTTGTGATTCGGGGCAAAACGTTTTTTGCTTTGTCAACAAATTAATGGCTTGCTTTTTGCCACTGATCTTTTATGAATTATACAATACAAACAATATTTTAATTTTTAAACGCGTAAAGTACGAGAAGCCATCGAAATAAGACGTCACCCTAATTTCAATCGGGATCGTGGGTGGAATATACCGCCGGCCTGGATACCAGTGTTGAACACAAGATGACCTCGGAGCTCTGGAACCGTGAGGTCGACTCAACAAGTGTGGTGTGTCAACAGCCCTATAAACTAAAAAACGGTAGTGACAGTGACACTGAAAGTGACATTGACGGAAAAAAATCTTACAGACACTGCGCGACCGTCGCAGCGCCAGTTATAGTGCCACCAACTTATCTGTTCAGGTGGGCAAAATTGGAACTACAGTGTACATACCAACTAACTTTGGCGTTTATAATATTAGTAGGATTCTTTGTAGAATTTGCAAATTAATGAGTGGCTTGAAAGACTGCCCTATGTTTTGTTTCTCTTTTTTCTTGGTGAATTTCTTAGGTTGCAATACCAAAATTCTACACTAGCGACGCTGTCACCTGAACAGATAAGATGGTGGGACTGTACGTGCTGTGGCCCGCGCTCGCCGCTGTGCACAAGAGTGACTCCCAGAAGAAGAACTTCAAATAAGTTCGAAACTGGTCGGAGAATATTTCCGGTAAATATTACGCGAGTCCTAGCCGGTTTTAAGCGTAAATATTTTAATGTCGTAGATGTTATCATTACTCAAACAATATATATATTTATATAAACGTTAGAATTTGCTCATGTTACTGTAGGTACAAACGAGCATGTAGCTAACCTACTCATACAACGAAGGGATGTCACGGTAAGATGATTAATATTCGACGTTAATTCATTTGACCCAGTTATGGTATAAACAACATTTCAGAACTTACGTAAGTATATATGGAGAGCTTTCCATAACACTTCTATAGAACAACGTAGAGAGTTGGTATTTTTCATATGAGCTTTTGGCATACATTGACTAGACGTAACCTAGTAGTCCTTCCAAAACACACAGCTTAAACTTGTCCCTGAACGAATCCGATTGGTAAGATGCAAGTTTGGCCCAGTACAATGCCTCCAGCCGTGCGATTATCTAAGAGCTAACATCGTTGCATCTTTGACAACAAATGACGAGATGACAAGAAACGTTGGAAAAACAACCTTGTACACAAGGGCGATATCTCATAAAGTATTTGACATCAGTGAGCTTGTCGACGAAGTATTAGAGAATCGCACGCTGGTCATTTTCTATACCAATTACCGACTTTTTGGAATTTTTAACGTTAGTCTGACGTAAACTTGGAACGAAGCGCTCGCAGCGGAGCTCGACTTGGCGATCTTAACCGATCAACAAGTTAACCAACACTTGCTGCGGTCAGAAGTTGGATGGGTGACCGCTAGTGGCATTATTAAACTGAACGCTTCCGTGCTTCGGAGGGCATGTTAAGCCTTCGGGCGGCCTGAAAACTTCGTCATGGGTTGGCCACTAACCTATACACCAATCCGCACTGGGCCCGCGTGATGGATTATGGCCCAACTCCTCTCTCTGAGAGGAAGGCTCGTGTCCCAGCAGTGGGAACAAAATGGGCTGATTATTATGACCGTATCGAAATCCAAATAGGCAGCTAAGAGGTTGGGTAATGTAGGATAATGTAGCTTTGTAACAGCAAAATATTTTTTGAAATCGGTCCAGTCCAGTAGTAAGTTTATTCGTTACATACAAAAATACAAATCTTTCCTCTTTATAATATTAGTATAGGTGCTATTCCTACTTTCGTACATCTTAGTAGTTTGAACACAATATTCGCGCTAACACCTACATACATACCTACATCGTTAAGCTGAAAATCCTCTAGAACTGTTTCTGTCGTCTGAATAGGATTTTCACGTTTGGGTACACGTATAATTTTGTTTATTTTCATTGTAGAAACAAACACTGTCAGTTTTCTCTCTCAAATAAATCTGTGCAAGCCGACTTGAGAAAAAACATATATGGGACAGTATATATAATAGTTCTTAAAGTTGAACAAAATATCATAGTAATATCATACTTATGCAAAAACTGAATGGGTGTGCAGATTTGTTTACTACTTCACCTATTTCAATGAAGAAGAGGGTTCGAATCCCGTCCGAGGATGTGAATTTTTCTCTTTATAAATTTCAATGTTTGAGATCGCTAAGCAGGCGTTAGTGTTTTAAAAAAGTATATTATTTAATAAAGATATTTCTATGACTTTTGGAATAGTAACCGCTTATGAAAAGAATCCTTATGTTGCTTTTTGCCTCGATGCAACGAGTAATTTCCGAAGCGTTAACCTTATTCTACGTGGGTGAAGTAACAGTTAGAAACTAGTATTAAATAAACTGATTGATTAATTTGTTAACAAACTACTTACTAACTGCGAAATTTTTAACTTCAAAATACCTCAGCGTACGTCAAACTGGGCACATGCATATATACAATAATACATAATATACATACACATAGCACGACTAAGCACATTAACGCTAAGGGATATTTCCAGAAGCGGATTCGAATCTCGATGCTTACTAGTGCAGCCCAGACTATTAACAGAATAAAAATGTTTACTGTCGAAAAATACATATGAAAAAAAGTACAGATAACTAAATATCAGTACAGTTTAAAAGGGCAATAGGTGTAGGCTCAGCGCTATGTGCTGTGTTTATGCAATTGCTAAACGAGTACATTGCTTGAGATTAGGAGCCATCCATTAATTACGTGATATTTTTTTAGCATTTTTAACCCCCTCCCCCTTGGTGATACGTGGTGAGGTTTTTATTTGTTTTTTTTTTCATGTGTATTACCGTAGTTTTGAAAATGATCCGAAATTTCTCGTAAAATTACGTTATTCACCACTAAGCCAGCGTCTTATAAAAAAAAAGTTCAAATATCTTTACTGGCACGGGATTCTTTTGACTAACCGTGTCAGACGCCATGACCACTTAACTGTCCCACATAGATTTCATTATAGTTTGATTTTCTCAATAAAGCGTCAGTGCTTTAAATATTATTAAAGTTTAGTTGAAAAGTTAATTAATTTAAGATAAGTTAGGTACAATAATAAAAAACGCATAATATACGTAAACACTTATTACAATTATTTAGTCTATTACGACTGTTCAATGGAAGACATCGTGAAAACAGCAGAGTAAAGATCGTTGCCCTTGTTATCCACACAAACTGATTTTGAACACAAATTGAAATTACGTCTACTAAACACAAGATGGTTGACATGAAAGTCTTCATATTAAATCCGCTATTAGTATTTCAAAGCTTTTTCGCTATTCAGGATACGAGTATTTCCTTGAACGTGACATTTCTATTATTTACAAATGACATCAAAGGTTGTTTGACTTTAATTTGAATATATTTCGTTTCCAGGAGCGTCGTTTACCACTTAGTAAGAAAATATATAAATGATGTATATACACAATATTTGGACCATATTGTTCTTGTGACGAGACAAGCCAAAAGTTGGTAAGGGGCATGCCTCTCCATTTCAATTGCAATGCCACTCAGAATGATTTCGAGCGTTGCACTGTGCTTGCCACCCCAATACATCGCTTATTGTGCCTCGTTGGCTGAGTTTGTTCAGTAATTTCTCTTGCTACACTGTCTTACAAACCTGGAGGCCAATTCTGTTATTTAACAACGTTCAACGATCTATCCCGCTGCAACTGCAGTTCAGCTTCTTTCGATAATTTGGCAAAAAGCCATTCTACTATTTCTATAGACAAATTGGAATTTAGCATCACGTAAAAGTAACTTAAACGCTAATTTTTAATAAATACGAGTATATAGTAGACATTACTTTATACGAATATGAATTAACAACACGTTCATGATCTATCGAGTTAGCAGAACATAAAGTTTTGATTGATTGCTAGCGTCAACAGAAACGTAACTGCAGCTGGACTGATATTTAATAGCAGAATATGAAAACGCATAAAAGTCGCCGTTCAGCAACGGTTCGATTGCAATTTAATAAGTGGAATTGGCCTCCTGGACATAGTAGGGATTTACGGCGATGTACGTCAAAGCCAGCTCTTTCTTTTAACATATTAGGTCCGATACATTAAATAGTACCTACAACCTACACAAAATGATGGGTAAAATGTCGTGGTAAAAAAACAGTAGGTATACCTACACTTATTGTCAATTAATTCGTCTACTTTGAACAATTGTTACTTTCAAACACGAAGCTCAACTTGTCATTCTGTTCACTCACTGAAATAAAATTATCAAACTTGTAATTAAATTGAGGTTCAAACAAGCGTAAGTATCCCTTCAAACTTCTGCGAAAACTTTTTGAGATTTTCGAGCCGAATCAACATCGAAGTGATGCTTTTAGAATTGAACTAAGACGTCGTTTCATCGTCGATGTTTGTCTGGGTTGTTAATGCACAGACCGGCGTCGTCGATTGATTAGTTTTTATAGTTAATTATACCTTAATAAGCTCCTAGATTGTATGTATTCAAACATTAATAAAATCTAATAGAGCCTGTGCAAAAAGAGAAGAGCCCTAGGAACTGAGGTCGCACGTGTGCTAAGTTATTGTTTTAATGCTAGTAAAAGTAAAAGCTGAGTTAAATTGCTGCTAATTTATTGTTTTATAGTTTTTTTCGAAGTTCACACTTGAGAGTTGCGTGACGGGACAGATAATAGCTAGATTGGGCTGCCAATCTGCCATTGTTACGCTATGATTTTTTCCATTTTGCACATCTTCTACCATCAGAGAATATAAGACCATACATTGACGACGCTTGGTTATCTGAGAGAGAGATTTTAGGATCGAACTGGTAGGTCCTGAAAGTGAAATTGGAAAGCTACCAGGCGTTGACCTATCGGCCGTCCCAGATATCTTTGAATCGTCATGCGGAAGCAAACATATAGTAACAGCAAACGGTAGCAAAAAATTGTGATTAGTCTGAGATCGGGGGCTCTCAGCCTCAGAGGGTCTTGGCCTCCAATGTCAGACAGGTCGCTGAGCTAGCTAGTACACATATTTTTTAGTTAGTTTAGTCAACACAAAATTTTACGAACTGTACGTATATATGTACTCTCATGCAAATCGATATTGGAATGTATAACTTATACCATGCTCTAAGCGAGTTTCTTAATCAATAGCTTTAACCAATTCGAAGAAAAAAGCGTATGGAGATGTTCAGTAGTAGTGAGTAAATTGTAAAAGTGGGCTGGTGTGGAATGATTGAAAAATGTGCGGCGTATTTGAACCATCTATCCAAAATTCACACCATTGGCAGTGAAGATTCAGAACTTCTTAGTTACAAACAAACAACAACAAAATTTATTTATTTGGAACCATAACATTATTAAGCTACTAACGTATGAGAATCGATGACATCTGCAGAAGTGTATAACTGTGTCGCAGATGTCAACGCCCTCCTCCGGAGAAATCGTACAGAAAGTTCCTTATTAAAAACAAAGTTTACAGTTAATTCAATTTCTAGTATGTATACACATAATTGAATATAAATAAGGTTACAAAACTAAATAAAATTTTGCAAAAATATATGTTTGAATCAGAGAGGAAAGTTGTGAGATGAAAATAAAAGAGTGTGTTTACGCCAGGGAGTATGTGTATTCGCGCGCGCGCACACACACACACGCGCGCGCGCGTGTGTGTGTGTGTGTGTGTGTGTGTGTGTGTGAAGCTAATTATTTCAATACTATCAAGAGATTTTCAGTATCTTGATATGATAATGACTGAAGCCATTTTATACATTTTGTTTTGCATTTATATGTAGTAAGGGGATAAATGTTCAATTCTTTATTTAATCTATTGTACAGCATCGAGCTAATACATTGATAATGTCGGCGCGCTACTGCTGTCCGTTTCTTTGTAGTGATACAGACCAAATCGTATCTGCGTTTGGTATACATGAGGGTCGGATCAAATGGTAGTTGTGTATGTTTCTTTAATACCGTATGCAGGATATAAAGTTATAAACGCTGCTTAACTTTAAATGACTGTATTTAGTACTGCGCACAGCAAAATCGTTTTTCGCAGTGCTAAAAGCAGCATTTATAATTAAGGCCGTTAATCTCAGGCTTTCCCGATTACAAATGTTCTTACTTTAACAAAATAATACTATTCGGAGAAACTCAACGGATTTCAGTGATGGATTCATGCTTTATGCTGGAACCTCAGCACAATTTATTATTCTAATGCTGGAACAGCCTGTACCAGCATGAAGAAGAAACAAAGATACATTGGACCTTGCACGATAATTTGCGTAAGTGTAACGATTTCTTATCGTTGACGTATACAGTGTAAACTATGAGTTAGGGAAGATGTAGGTAATGAGGATCACTTAAGTGAGAATCGAAATAAAACCAAATCTATTAGTTATTCAACTATTTAATAAAGGTTTAAAAATAATGAGGATCGATCACCATTGTCAACATGTGATGGCAATGGTGATCGGCATGTGGACAATGGTCATCAATACATAATTGCGAGCAAAGTTCCATCCAGTACAGTCGGCATGAGCCCAAAGCCCGCAAGAAGTGCGCGGATACCATATTTCGTGATCTCGTCCGAATTCGCCACATACAAAGTAATGTGGGCAATGCAGGTCACTATGTAGGTAATTGGAACACGATGGAGTCACTTGACTCCGACACCTACATGGGCAAAAACGACTACAAAATAATTCTCACGAGAAAGTTGAAGATATAATTACAATCTGAGTTGTAAATCGCAATCTAAAATGTTACGATTATATTACATCACACGTACATTTCGTAATTTAAGCCTTACCTACGGCTTTAAAAACTCGATAAAATTAGATCAAAATGGCGCGAAACCTTCAGATATCTGTTTCTCTCCAGTGCGTCGTGCAAACTAAGTTAGCCATCGTCCGTGCACGGGAAATACGCAAAGCTAGCGCGTAGGCATATTGATATCGCATGCTCGCGTTCGGTTTTTCTTATCACAGAGTCACTCACAAACATTCGCATTTATGATGAAATGATGTGAATAAATCCACCTTGTTCCAACTTTTTCTGGTTGCGAAATATAGGTTCGCACTTGTTCCATTTTTAACTCACCGAAAATGTTCCGATATTATAAATGAAAGGAGATGTTGTGTTGTACATACTTTTCCGGTGATATGGAATAATAATCCCCGTTGTAAGAAATTTAAATAAGATATAATGAGCGTTGTTTTATTGTATTTCTTATCCCTTTGTACCCCATTCCGAAGGTATAATCGGGGAGGCATTTCCCCCCATAAGGATTATCTCGGTAAGCGAGCCCCGTATTCTTAGCTACAGTAATGTCGGCTTCATTATAATTTGGTGCGCAGTTTTGGAACAATGCGTTGGAGAAAATCACTGGATCGAAAATATTAAGTAGCTGTGAATACTAATAGCAAGACATCCTTGAGGTATTTTGATACAGTCGGAAAAGTGAATATTTTTAGTATAATAAGTAGACGACTTCGTTAGTTCAGTTGGTAGTTATTCTGCCTTCGAAGCGTGTTCGAAATGATTGTTCTCGGGTCTTGGACGTTATTAGTTATAATATATATATATATATATATATATATATTTATATACATATGTGTGTGTGTGTGAGTGCGCGTGTGTGTGTGTGTGCGTGTGCGCGTGTGTGTGTGTGTAGATGCAGGGAAAGAATAAGCGACACAGGGCATCCTAGTACAGGCTATGAGTGTGTAAACGTAGTTTATTGATTTATTTAGTTTTCAAGAATTGCGTACATAGATATACTTACATAATTTTAATTTATCGTTTAAAAATACTGTCTATTCTATTAATGACGTTGATCGTATATTTTTTTATAACATTGCCAAGAATGAACATGTAATAATCCAATTTATTGAGACCAAAACTCGGGAATTAATATACTTTATAAAATGTTAAGAATCATATATATGAGTTTATTAGGTCCTTAGTTTACTTAATATAAAATATATAAGGCCGTGAGTGCCAAATGGTCTAACTTTTTTAGATTCTGCGGCAGAAGGTCGACCGCCTCGTCTGCCACTATTCTGGAGTCACTAGTCACCGTCTGGACATTCGCCCACACTAAGTCTTTAGCCGTGCGATTCTCTAAGAGCAATCATCGTTGCATTTTTGACAACGTCTGTGAAACAAATGACGAGATGACAAGAAACGTAGGAAAAACAACCTTATGTACAAGGGCGATATCTCATAAAGTATTTGACATCGGTGAGCTCGTCGAAAGATGCAACGATGTTTGCTCTTAGAGAATCGCACGGCAGGCTGTAAATAAAGCAGTATTGTTTTTATAAGCCTTCTAAAATATATAGAAGGTCAGACATAAAAGTTTAAAAGATGTCATTAGAGAATCGCACGGCAGTTCATCCGTGATCAGAGCGCGTGGCGAAATATCGGAAACTCAAACAAAATGTTAATGGTAATATTTCTAATATTTGCAACCATGATAGTTTTAATAACTTATTTATTTGCTCCGTAGGCAGCAAAATAAATGATATTCTATAGAAAAGGTAAGCTGACTAGTTACGTATATTATAACAGGCTAGCAGTTTATGTTCATAAATATACAAAAAACAGATATAATTATATTTAGACTTTCATAAGAACAAACTGCGTATCAGACTATCGTCATGAGCTAGAGAGCTATAGAGAGCTAAAGAAGGGCTGAGAGAAATTATACTGTTATAAAATAAAACAAAAATGCTTTATACCTTAAATTCCATGCTTCAAAAGAGATTCTCCAAACATCCCAAGCTTTAGAACATAATTTATCCATTAGATTATGTTCATTTATTCCAAATCGCGGTCTTTCAGAAAATAAATTGAAATCCATTGATTCGATAACGAGCGGGTTTCCTGCTGAGTAGAATACAATCGCTCAGGTACCACATACACAACATCTGTATAGGTTTCAGTAAAAAATTAAAAGCATTGATATATTTATTATATTACTCATAAAAATATTTTCTAGAAATATTTGAACTACCTATATAAATATAGTTTCGTACGAAGCGCTCGCAGCGGAGCTTGACTTGGCGATCTTAACCGCAAGTTAAGAGTTAGTAAGTCTTCTTATTAAGTTAAGCAACGCTTGCATGTAGTGACATTACTATTCAACTGAGCACTTCCGAGGTTCGGAGGACGTTTAGCCGTCAGTCCCGGTTGTTTGTATTATGACAACAGTCGTTAGGCTATGTCGAAGGCCTTCGGGCAGCCTGAATACTTCGACATAGGTTGGCCACTAGCCTATACGCACCAAGCCGCACTAGGCCTGCGTGGTGTATTATGCCGAACGCCTCTTTCTGAGAGAATTCGAGTCTTGAGCCTCAGCAGTGGGATTATAACGGGCTGACTATGCTATTGTTTCGTACACCCAGAGATTCCAATCGAGTCGAGGCTTCCAATTATACAGATACCTAAAAACTGGCATTTCTTTGGCGTTACCTATTATTGCTATACCCCATTACTACTAGTGTTAGCTGGCAGAACTCTTACGTCCTTACTAATAAAGTTGGCTATACCCGGAATAATTCAATCACCCATCTGTCAATTTTTCGCTTACAGTAAATGTCACGCGTGAAAGCAAGACAAAGGAGATTACGCCTAGTATATGTTTGCGCAACGTTTATTAGTAAGGGCGTTAGAGTAGAGCAAGAAATACATGCTCCCAAACAGTAGTATCCATACATTAATATGTTTAGGTCTTTCAGAAACCGTACCAAGTGAAACTGTGGTGAATGAGATGAAACTACTCTATTTATGCCTTAGGGTGCCGAGCGCTGCATTACTATGAATATTGAAATTAGGGGCTGTAAATGGCATTAGCTTCAAGAAAACGTCTAGTCCATCTATTCTACTCGTAGTAAATGAATTTATGTTGATGATGAAGTGTAACAATGAGTTGATTTTATTTTGAACGTTGCACACCTCTATATGGGTAAGTTGCAAGGAAGTACTGTAATTATACTTTTAATACCTTTACCAATTTTTGAATTTGAAAAAAAAACTGAATAAGAATGTAAGTTGTGGGCATCTCTCACACATATGGTTGTGTGTAAAAACTTATGCGTAAACAGCATACCTAAACGAAATTGAGACATAGGTGCGTCAAAGGGTGACAAAACTGAAGCAATTTGATAATGGGCACTAAAGATACTGTATCTGGCCACAACCTGGCTAGGCTTAAGAGCCCTTAACATTTATAGAAATCTAAATTCAAATGGCACCCTCACCGAGTCTCGTCAAAATAATCCGTCGGCTTAGAAACTTTTTGCAATAACCCTGATCTTGTTGAGGTTGGATTAAATTTCACCAAATAATGATTTTCAGTTAGAGTAGACTTTTACTGATAGATTATGGATGCACATATGCTTGGTGTGATGCACATATGCTTGGTGTGATGCATATCGATGGATTTGAGAATGGTTTCCTCTGCCTGAGGCGAAAGTCTCTACACGAGTCATCGTGACGGGTCACCGTCACTAAGATGGCCACAGCTAAGGTAAATTCGTTACAGACTGGAAATTTACCTTAGCTGCGGTTATCGTCGTTACGGGCCACGTTAACGTAAAATCCTAGACTGTGGCGCTATAACGACTGTCGTTACGGTTGTGCTTACATGTAAAGACTTCCGTCCCTGGCCGCAATGGACGCTATACATGTAATATCTACGCTGGCGTGTCACACCAGCCCATTATGAGTCCCTGTTGAAATATTATCTATGCCTGCTTTGTATTGTGAACGAAGACTATATAGTTTGTTTTATCATATGTGATGTATTTATTATATGTGACAGCGCTGACTATAATCTTTCTTCTTGCTCTTGCCTCCGTAATGGCGGCTGCTTGTAATTTCGTGTGAGTAATAAATAATAATTAATAAGTTAGAAATGTTATACTTGTTTGTATCACTGAACACGCTGTATTTAATTACTGCGAACCTGCTTACATATCCTCCGGGATATCCAACAGTCCCACATATCCATATTTATATTTATTATACATAATATCACAAATGCTATCGTTTATCAATGAGTGTGTATCACAGATCACAGTAACAAGGGAGATATGAATGGAATATAAATTTTAATATCGTAGTGGGTAATGAACTTATTGAAGCTAACAGACAGAATACGTTGAAGCGCGGAATACGGCCGCTGCTTGCGACACCAGGTTTTGTAGCCAACGCACGGATTGGCATATCTTTAGATCTCTATGATGTTTATATTTTGTTTCTTCATGATGTTTGGAATTCAAATATGCCAAGATTAATACAAGGAGTGTATATTTTTTTTATCCTGATTAGACGAATAGTACCCGAGGAATCGCCTTAACCTTTATAGGCGCTTTTAGCAGCAAGTTGAAAATAAATATAATGTTTTATTATATTTGTATGTACATAGAGGTGCCCTGCGGTTTCATTCTCGTGATTAAAAATGATACTGATGAAATGCATAGAAGATTTTTTTCCCCTTTTTATCTGCAATCGGCTATTTAGCCATAATCAGATGTGGTCCAAGGTTCCATTAAATGACACCGTTCTATTGATAAAAGTTTAGTTTCTTTGGTCAAGATAGTATTTACCATCTTTTTAGGTGTTTTATATTTTCATTTTTATCCAGCAGATTTCTTGCCTATTCATTCGTGTGCTTGTTTAGTCGTTCTCTGTAACTTTTGCTTTTGTTGCTAACTTCTTGCTTTACAGTTGGCATCTCCAAGTATTCATGTAATTCTGTGTTTCTCACAAACCAGTGTGCGCTTGAAATGGTTCTCAGATCAGTGTTTTGGTATCTCTTAAGGATCTCTATATTGAAGTTACTGGCAGAACCCCAGAGTTCTATTCCATATGTCCAGATCGGTTTAAAATGGCTTTGTATGACAGTCACCTTAGTAACAAACTGTGTAAAGAGTAATTAAAAAAACGACGTTCATTTTCATTCTTTCTTATATTTTCTCTTTCTCTCTTATATCTAGCTTTCTTATATCTAGCTATCCCTTTCTCACAGTCCATCCTTACTATTTTCCTTGCACTCTTTCGAACATTACTACAACTCAAAAATTTTTCTCTCTCGCAGACAATAACGTTACGTTTTACGTCATGTTAAATATCTACTTCTTACATGCCGTTTAAAATATAGAAAATATTTTTGAAGAAAACATTTAGAAAATTTCGCTATATACTTCTTACACTGGTATACAAAGTTTGTATAATATCAGCTTGTTACTGAGGGATAGTCGGGATTGACGTCCTAATTACCAGTTAAGCGGTTGAAATTGTAAGATTCCTTCCTTTTTTTTAGCTTTGGTGTGGTTTGCCCAAGTACCTAAGTTTTTATCTAGGTTTAACCCAAGCGCACGCAAAACTGGATGTCCATTGGAGAAATTATTAACGGATTCGCGAAAAAGAAATCTTCTTTTAGATTTAATTTGACATCATTTCATATTCTTTGTACTTAGTTGTTTCCAGCGAATTTACACAGCGCAACATCTTATATCTCTGAGTAAAAAGCGCAGTGCTTTGCCATGCACAGTTTGAAGTTTTGTAAGTACTATCGATCATGAGAGAGTTCATGCTCCGACTCGCACTTAGTTGATTTTCGGATGACTGTGACCACAACCTTTTTAGAGGGCTGGATCCGCGCCTGGTTTAACTCCAGATACTTCACGCTGTTGTCGCTTGGTAGTATCTTGTCTTCCATACAGACCATCAGGCAATCACCTTTCTTAAGTCTAAATGTTACATGTGTTGATTTAGTAACACTTGGTAACTGCTGGTGAAACACATATAATTTTCACTATATACGGCCTTACTTTTAAACGCTCCTCAAATTTCAATAACGTCATTTAGTACGGCGCAGGACAGTTAAAAAAAATAGTGTACTATTGTAAGGTTTCTTATTATTATCTTCTTATATTCTTATTAGCATCTTATTAAGAGTTTTTTGAAGTTCTACAAAAGGAAATTTATAGTAGGTACTTTGAAATACTGAAAAAATCAAAACGTACGGGCATAGTAAACAATGTCATGATTACATGAAAAAAAATCACTGAAATCGGACAATGTTAAGAGATAGAAAAGAGTTTTCTCTTTTAGCATGGAAAGTACTAGCTATGCAATCCTCTTAAGACACGAGTTTTACCTATATAGTCTTATTAGGAAAAGCTTTCATTGACAGTTCTTATCTCGTAATCTGTCCAACCTTAAGTCGCATACAAGCCTAATATATAACTATAGGTATTTGAGGCAAAGCTCAGAAGTTGTAAGCCATTAGAAACTCTCTCATTAAGAAGTTTCTGTGTTGCTCCGAAACAGCTGTAATTAACAGATTAACCCTCGGATAACTGGACAAAATGGAGTTCTAAATGAATTACGACAGGCGTCTATTTTGCTTAACATATATTGTGATAACATCGGGACAGGTTTTTGACATCTTTTAAACTTTTATGTCTGACCTTCTATATATTTTAGAAGGCTTATAAAAACAATACTGCTTTATTTACAGCCTGCCGTGCGATTCTCTAAGAGCAAACATCGTTGCATCTTTGACAACATCCGTGAAACAAATGACGAGATGACAAGAAAACGTTGGAAAAACAACCGCGAGTACAAGGGCGATACTCATAAAGTATTGACATCGGTGAGCTCGTCAACAAGCACATTAGACTCATTAGAGAATCGCACGGCTGTTTTTGGGCATATTGCTGCGACACCGGCCCCGCCCCCTATTCATATCTCCCTTAATGTTTCTGTGATCTGTGATAAACACTCATTGACACACGATAGCATTTGCGATATTATGTATAATATATATATATATGGATATGTGGGACTCATAATGGGTGACACGCCAGCGTAGACTTTACATGTATATAGTGTCCATTGCGGCATTAGAGAATCGCACGGCAGGTGTCAGAGTTTGCGCAAAAATACAAATTTTGTGGCGTTACGGTGACCTGTCGGAATAACATGCAGATTTTTATATTGCAGCATTATCTATCCCGTCACGAACTTTGACTCAATAAAACTATAAAAGAGTTAATTAGTAGCTTTTAACTGTCTCGTATTAAAACAGTAAATCAGCACACGCGCGACCTCAATTCCTAGAACGCTTCCCTTATTGAATAGACTACTAATAGACTTCCTACAATGTTGGGTACCGGTATACCATAAAAACTATAGTATATTATATTCATTAACAAAAATCTGTGCTTCGTTACAACGATTTGGAAATCCTATAGGAACTAGTTTTATCTGTACCCTGTAGGTAGATACTATGATTTCCTTCCCATTATAAAGAATCACTCGGAAATATTTACAGAACAATATATATACAATATATATAGTTTATACTTAGATGCTTCAGCAAAACTTATGTAAGTGTCATACATATGGAGTGTGAGAGTGTGTGTGCGCAAGGAAAATGTGTTAGAAAGTATTAGAGAATGATTACATCTTATGGAATTCTCATGGCTCGGGAACCTACACTTCGACTGATACAGCCAGCAAATAAATAGTGGGTAAGTTTTACCTGGGATTAGTATCGTCATTTGTAGTCGCAGAGCAGTGATAGGTCGGCTTTTATAGGTACCAGGACGAGTTGAGTAAAACGATGACATTTTTACATCAAAAATATTATCTGTTGGTGGAAACATCATCTGGCTTATTATAAAACGTGGGCTAAAGATAAGGACTATATAGTTAAACTATCTTACACTAACTAAACATACAAGTATAAAGGCAGTTGCACACTACTTCGACTTAACACTCAACTCTACTACTCTGCTTTGCTGTTAGCTTGATCGCTTAGTCGCACTGAAAGTTGTGGTTGAAGCGTTAAAAAGGCCGCTTAACATCAGCTTCAAGCTCTGTATGGCACTGAAGGTGCTAAGGGTAAGCGTGACATTTACCTTTACACGCACCCGTTACCTTCTCGTCATTAACTTTATAAAACATCAGTATATATGATTCAAGTTACAACCGTTTAAAACAGAACTCGATAGACCGTTTTAATAATTGGTAAAGCTGACACTCGGTCCCTCTGACCGCACTTCGGTCAGGCTTAAAAATCAATTAAAATTTATCCTAATCAAAAATTAGAACGGCATCCTTACCGCGTCTCTCACTCCGTAATATAAATCCGCTGGGTATTGAAACTTTTCGCAATAAACCTCATCTCGTTGAGTCGAGGGATTAAATTTGAGATAAGGGTGGACTGTATGGGACCACGTTAGCCTAATGATTAAAACAAAATAGACACATGAATATGCTATATCTAACTGTTGTGAAAGTGGGAGATGTTATATTCACTCTCCTCTTTCGAACTCTGCATTCTACTCTCTTTCATCTTATCATCATGATATGACGATAAGATTAATTTGGCAATTTTTCAAACTCTTTGATTGCAAAATTTCAATCTTTGATTGCACTCTTCGATTTTATGATCGCATCCTACATCCGTCAGATCGTCAGTAGTCTGCATGTCACAACCAAATAGTGATTTTTGTCAGATGCCTTATTTTTCATCACGTATCTTTTTAAGCATATCAACTGGGGCTACAGGCCAGAGTTACGGCTACATGAGTCGACATTCCATTCTTATACTCGTAAAACAGGATTGAAATAATGAATAACCGTTTTTCGTGAGGCCCAATATTATGAAATTATCAATAAAAGTCATCACATAGAACAAAAACAAACCAAAGCAATTCTCGCTAAGCAAAGTAAGTAAATAAAATGAGATGCCTCAATGTTGACTGACGAGCAAAATTTGCAAATTGGCGGTAACCTCGCGAGATGAAAATGTAAATTTAATCAATTATATTTTATGTTATCGCAAATTGTTTTACGTTACATTATATAACATTAGGGTGACATTCTGCACCAAACTCTACTTCTCGAGTCTAAGTTTACTCAATCTCGGGATGCAGAATCAGAGATAAGAAAACTGAACTCAATCTTAAGCAACTAGTTTTATTTTTATAGACTATGGCCGATTGGCGCAGTTAGTAGCAACCCTGCCTTCTGAGTTGCTGGTCCCTGGTTGGATCCCCTGACAGGTCAAACATTTGTTTGCATGAACATGTCTCTGTTTGACCAGTATCTGGGTGTGTAACATGTGTATATGTATGTACATCAGCCATCAGTTCAGTACAGGCTCTGGCTAGTTCGGGACCTTTGTGAAGACTTTGTGTGAATGTTTCCGCATATTATATTTTATGACCTTTAATTCCTGTCGAGTCTGCACTAGAAAATTCTGTAAAACAGCAGAATCTGTTTGGGTTAGGTAACATTCAATAATATAGTATAATAATTTCAACAAGTAGTACACCATAATTTCCAGGACTAGGTAAGAAAAACACTGTTTGATTTGAATTGTGATTTTCCCGCTGTAGGTAATTTGGACCACTTTTATTGCCCGCAATCTTTTAGTTTATTTTCTATTGGTTTTCAAAATCTACCCTCCAGTAATAATCGAAAGATAATGCTGTAATTTTATTCTTTCCAAGATTGCAAGCATGGATTTGAAGTTATTGAGTGCAAGATGGTATCTGGAGGGTAGGATCGGATAAGCTCGCATGTAGCTCCAACGTTTCGCTATGACCGAGGGCCATAATCCCCTGCATTGCAGACAACCCTGCATTTTTGGTCTTGGTTTAAGTCACAGGAAGCATCTATCCTAAGTCTGGTGTATACACACAGGTGTATTATATTTCAGCGCATAGCTTTAACCGATATTATTATTTAGTCAAGCGCTACCTAGCCACGAAATTGGAGCATGCCATCCTATAAACATCCTGATACGGGCCAAATGTGCCTTTATATAGGGTGTTTGGTAGAGGGACCGACAAACCAAATGAGCGTGTTCGAGGGACCACTTGGACAATACAAGTTGGCCAAAAAAAATCCCCGACCCCCCAATATGTTTAATATTATTTGTGATTTTTCCCTTTTTCTCCGAAATTGTACCTATTTACTACCATAACATTTGTAAAATTTGTAAAAACTAAAAACATCCGGTCTAAAACATACTTTACAAATGTTATGGTGGTAAATAGGTACAATATTGGAGAAAATGTAAAAATTCACAAAAAAATATAAAAAAAAATTGGGGTGTCGGGGATTTTTTTTTGGCCAACTTGTATTCTCCAAGTGGGCCCCCGAACACGCTCATTTGGTTTGTCGGTCCCTCTACCAAACATCCTGTATATATTATCTTGTATACATACAATACAACTGTGATTGGGCCAAACCTGTACATGAAACATTTATTGAAAATTATAAAGGCGTAAGTATTTTGTAATCTAAAGCCAAAAATTTATTATTTGAAATTTGTGTCTATATACATAAAGATGAAACTTGACATAGTGATAAATAATATTATGGCGTAACGTGTAGATATTTTTATCCACAAAAACCAAAGGTTTCTACTGGTATAGGGGATGAAAGTAAAAAAAATTAATAAAATAACTACTTGTCGATTTATTCCAAATTTTCTTTGTTCAGTAGCTGAAAGGTTAACTTAAATTCTAAACCATGTTTCACCTCTATGAGGAAGTAAGCTTTTTTCGCCCTTTCCATTACTGCGAAGGATAGGTACAGACTGGAACATCAAGAAAGACTAAGCGGGCAAAGCCGCTGGCGGGTCAGCTATGTTTACTAACATACGGAATAAAGTAAGGTTGTTTACTACTGTACCAGCTCTCAGTTTTCTAAGTACTAATTTTGGGACAGCAGCTGGCTACGAATAGTATTTAAGGAGTCAACGTGTGATTATAGATGTTATAATTTTACACTGTCCTAAATTTCAAGCATAGATTTGAAGTTTTCGAGTGTATTAATTTATATAACACTAGCTGATCAGCCAGTGACTTCTCTCATTTCACCCCTCAGAACTTTTACATTTTCCACAAAGTCTTTTGTTTTTTTTGTATGGAAATTCTCGTGAGTTTGACACTTATTTAACTACGAGTATTATTATTAACCGGCAAAACACCGGCAGACGCCACTGCGCACTCGCCCTGCAGATAAGCATCGGACATGCTCGAAACCCGGCGAGACGTATTCGATCCGATTGCATAGCTACTTTCCATGCTAAAAGAGAAAACTCTTTACTACCTCATTGTTTACTAACCCCGTACTTTTTTATTTTTCAGGTTTTTTTAAGTTCTATAAAAGGAAATTTATAGTACTTTGAAATACTGAAAAAATCAAAACGTACGGGCATAGTAGCCTCTTAACGTGAGTGTTTTGCCGGCTAATAATAATAGTTAAATAAGTTTTTTGTTAGTGGATACTACAAAATAAATGGCATCAATTGTCTAAATTTCATTTTGTTGCCAAAGCGGCTTAGGCTCTGCGTTGATGAATCAGTCAGACAGGACAAGTCATTTGGAAATTTTATATAAGTAGCTGCTAAATTGAGAGATACTAGATCATATTACACAAAACGGCGGCTAAAAAAAAAACTTGTGGTAGGTATATTTCTTTAAGTGACGTAAAAGCAGTTTAAAGATCGTTTTAGCTTAGTAGGTAAACTTTGGTCAATTCCACCTTTTCAACATTACCACATATCCATGTTTTTAATTTATTTTTTGTTAACTGCAATGACAATCACAATGTTTAACTGAATTTTCGGGGTAGGTTCGTCATCAGAAAACTAGCATTCTGTATGAATGAATTTAAAAAAAAAACATGAAACTTCATTACGATTACTTAAATTATCGTAGGTATAAATCAATGATATTATATTATAGTGGTATAAATCAAAACTCTATTTAAAATATCAAATCAACCGCAAAACTTTTACAAAATTACAAATCATATTCAGCTACCTGTGCAGGTGACGATAACCTTGCGGGAATAGGTGAGTGTCACTTCTTTTCAAAACAATTAGCTATGGTATCGTAGCTTCTACAGCTATCTATAGCTATAGAGTAAGAGTATCCAGGGTTGAGACCATAGCCTACACCATTGTGCCGCCTTGGGACCTAATTACAAAAGTAGAAATACTAAGCATAATACCAGAGTGGTCGTCGCTTTTGACTTGTACATAATCCAATAGGACGTTAGTGGCGGTGGTTAGATTACCGCTTTCCGTGCCCACCACCCGCCGATCGGCAGTTGTAATTTGCTGGTACCTATCAAACGAACGCGCTTATTTACTACACGGCAACTTAAATGTTCATGGTCCGATTTGTTGCTTACAATAATTATCGATTATGTACCATTAAGTATTGACATCTTGTACTTACTGATTTTCCTAAGTAATAAACACAATTAAACTAAGTACATCTAAAATGGTACTACAATACAAGCGGAGTCCTCTTAAAATGGTAGTGGTATCAACCATTTTAATTATCCTAAAATGCTACTACATCTGTGCCATTTTAGGTGGACTCCGCTAACATTGTGTTTAGTTTAGATATGACAATTGGTAAGTACAATAATTATCGGCAGGAGGTAATCGATAAGTTGAAACACAAAGAATTTTCCATACAAAGTTTCATCACCCATCTCACGCCCTAAATCATCCCTGTCAAAAATATTAATGAACAACTTTTTGTATGTTTAATGAACTATCTAAATACAAAAGACTTTCATATAAACTTTTCACTCATTTTACCCCTTTAGGGATTAAATTTCTAATAACCCTTTCTCAGTACACCTCAGTCACATCAAGACACAAACACCTTCCAAGTTTCAACTTTCAATGACCTGCGGCTTAGGCTCTGGCGTGCGATTCTGTAATAATTCGTTGATGCGCTCGTCGACGAGCCTCACCGATGTCAAAAACTTTATGAGATATCGCTCTTGTACATAAGGTTCTTTTTCCAACGTCTCTTGTCATCTCGTCATTTGTTTCACGGATGCAACGATGCTCTTAAGCAGAGTTTATACGAAGCCAGTAATGCTGGCGCCAGTCCTGCAGACAAGCCAGCGTTGGCCTGGCCCCTGTTGTTTAGACGAGGCCATTCATTCACGAATTTTCCTTCGGGTGTGCATACGGTTGAAGTAAAAAAAAAATGAATTCGCGGCAAAGTTTGTTGAAAAAGAAATGTTTAAGGAACATCTCTGCACTATTAAGAGAAGAGTTGGTTGATATATTAGAAAAAAGAAAGCGAAACGACTTTGGATAAGAAAATGGTTTAGCGATAGACCTATAACTGTAGCTTCTTTCTGTCTTGTTGCTGAAACAACTAAGATTACAAGATCCTTCTGAGTACAGGTTGGCGTTGCGGGTTACTGCTAAAACTTTGATGAGTTACTTTCACTTATACAGAGCTCGATTCAGCGCCAAGACACTCTGATGAGAGATGCATTACCAGCAAAAATAAAATTAGAAGTAACGTTATCGTTCTTAGCAACTGGAATGAGTTGTCGAAGCCTGAGTCATTTTTACCATGTTTCCAAACCATCTATATCACAATTCATACCAGAAGTTTGTCGAACAATTTATGAAGCATTAAAACAGTTTATTATGGTAAGTGTTTATTTATTTACTTAAAATTGAAATAAGAAGGCACAAATTGTTTCAAAATACAACAAACATGTGATATTAAGCGTTATTGAAGGGTAGGTATATCGCCGTAAGTGTCATAATTATATGGAGTTTCTGAGGATAATACACTATTAGTGGTATACTGGGAAAACGAAGAAGAACATGTCGATGGACTGGGCTCTTTAGGAGGACAGATTGTAGGTGTTGGCAGAGAGTATTTGGGTACTGTGCAGCTCGAAAGAACTTTTGTAGAATTCCAATTAGTAGGTAGCTTATTTTGCAATTGCTGAACCGATTGTTGCATTTGATAAGACTACGCATTCTTGGCTCGTATATCTGTAAGCCTGCATTGAGTCAATATACCTACTCTGTATCTTTTCCTTAGCAATGATTGCCTGTTCCTCTGTCATTTTTTTCAATTTTGCCGAGACGCTTTTTCCAATTAGATCTATATCTGTTTTTTCGTCGCATGTGTTGTCATTAATTGCTCTTAAGTCATTTATGATGTTAAATATTTGTGATAACTTGCTCCGCTTAGGTTTTGAGGGTGGGTTAAATCGTGGTGTCTCTTCTGCAGACTCATTTTCTAACCCATTTTCAGTGCGTGGAACCAACGACGGTCCTGGATCATTGCTATTCGATGATCCTGGTTCATTGCTATTTGGGGTATCCATGTTATCCCCTTGTGTTATGGTTCTATAGATGGAAAACATGTGACAACTAAAGCTCCTCCTAAAAGTGGAAGTTTATACTACAATTATAAAAAAACAAACAGCGTCATATTGTTAGCTATTGCCGATCACGACTACTGTTTTTCGTACATGGATGTCGGCGCGTGTGGTAGCGCATCTGATGGAGGTGTTTTTAAGAATTGTTTGATTTACCAAGACTGGAAAATAACTTATTACCTGACAACGGAGTCATCGTGGGAGATGCGGCATTTCCACTAAAGACTTATTTAATGAAGCCGTATCCAGGTGTAAACCTCAGTACAGAAGAAAAAGTTTTTAACTACAGGTTTTCTCGGGCACGACGCATAATCAAAAATGTATTTGGAATCTTAGTTAGTAGATTCCGGGTATTAGAAAAGCCAATACTAACTAACTTGGAAACAGTAGATGCAATCGTTTGTGCTTATTGTGCCCTTCATAATTGGCTACGAAAGAAACCAAAGTCTTACATAACTACTTGTGTTAATAGGGAAGATGAACAGGGAAATTTTCTGCCCGGTTCATGGAGGAGCCAAATACATGCCCTACAGAGTATTGGCAATCAAGGTAGCAATCATTCAGCAGAAGTAGCAAGAGAGAAAAAAGAAGTTTTGAAAATATGTTTAATAACGAAGGAAGAGTTCCTTGGCAATTAAATAGCATACATTAACAATCGACTTCGAAAATCAACATTGACACGGAAATGTATACATACAAACATACATACAGATCTGTATGCTACGAATAATTATTATTCGTAGCATACAGATCAAATACACGACCTTCTTTTGTTGTAGTATGCGTACCTGACGAGTACTTGTGTATCTGACAAAACGCGTGTCTGTAAGTGACTTTATAATTTTGCTTAAATGTAAAAATAAATAATAATGTGATTTTACTTACTATGGTTTTTCTCCTTATTGAAACCGGCTTCACAAACGAATCATATTCATCAAACCATTTTTCCTTTGGCTTATAAACGCTACCCCCAGCCCCAAATCTTGTAGATTTTTCGATTTTGTTGAGTATTTCGATTTTTTTTTTTTGATTTTTGATTCAACTTCAGATAGTCAGTTCTTCTATATTCATTCCTACACGAAGTTGTTCTAGTGCCGAAGCGCGAATTTCTTTATTTTTGTATGCAGCACAACGCTTATCCCACAAGCATTCGTGCTCTCTATAAAGTTGTTCACATTTTAAAGTCTCCTCTTCGTTGAATTTTCTCGGCATTTTATCGCAGAAATTCCAAACAAAAAACAAACATACATACACCGTACGGACGTTCGCCGGTGACTGGCGAGATGCGTCTACACGTGTCCGCAGCGCAGCCGCGGGGGTCGAGGGGTATGCGGGCGGAGGTCACTGGCTAGAAAAATAGACGGGTGCTCTATTCTCGCCAGCGTTGGCAGCCAGCGCTGGCTTGGCTTGAAAAACTGTTTACACTAGGCAAATACCAAGCCAGCGCTGGCTTCGTGTAAACTATGCTTTAGTTAGAGAATCGCACGGCTGCAATCAATCTGCCGTGCGATTCTCAAAATTCAAACATCATTGTATCTTTGACAACATCCGTGAAAGAAATGACGAGATGACAAGAAATTGTCATCTCGTCATTTCATTTTTTCGTCGTTTGGAAAATCAAGCTTGTGTACAAGGGCGATATCTCATAAAGTATTTGACATCGGTAAGCTCGACGACGAACACTTTGACGAATCACTAGAGAATCGGCACGGACTAATGCCCGTTTACTCCAACATTTTAGGTAACACCTAAGCCAGTTAGGTAACACTTAACAGTACAAAATTGTCACCTAACTTGGCTTAGGTGTTACCTTAAATGTTGGTGAAAACAGGCATTAGATTCTTATACATATATTGATAAGATACTGCCTACTTGCAACCTGTGGAATTATATATTGTAATAGAAATGATGTATGGTATTATGCTATTAGAAAATAATGATCATCGAATAGCATGCCGCTTCTTGTAAATGCTTAGTCACTCTATTTATTATGGAACGCATTGATTGAGTCTTTTAAAAGTACATACACTTATTACAATGAAACTTAACTATTAATATTAGCACTATCGCTCATAAGAACGAGCGTGTTAATTTGTTTAATGTTTTAGTTATACTTAATAGTTTTATTAAGGAGTAAATTTATTGAGGTATTTTTGTTATTAACTATTCATTCTTGATTTCATTCATTAATTAATACTCATTTTCCATAAACATCTACGAAAATCGAAACCCATTCAAACCATCAAAAGTCTAAACAATAAGTAAATAACAATAAATTAAAAGTAGTCATCATTATTGTTATGTAAATAGCCATACGACGTCCATTCCTGGATATATCCTGGAGGCCTGAATAGGCCTCCACATGTTTTTTTCTGTCGTTTCAAACTGATTAAGTCCCGAGTGTTTGGTATTACTAAGAGCCAGTTAAAGAGTTTCTTAGTGATTGTGAGTACCAGTATTCTACTCACTTTCGCTAATTGTGATTTTGTCATTACCTTGTTTTTAATTGTACGAGGTTAGAATGATGTATCTTCAGTTTAATGTCGGGTCTACATAGCTCTTCAGTCTTGGATGTGCTACTAAAATATATGTATTATGTATTATATATAAAATATATAAATCTTCATAGCAATTGGATTGGCATTTATAACACAAATATAATAAAGTAACACAAAATAATGGACACGATTTCCGCGTTGAATAGCCATGCTATTTTTGTGCAAATGTGCCAGCATTCTGGTCACCTGATGCTTCAACCAATCCCTTAGTGAATATTTCATATACTTCTAGACCTCACGGATCCAGAGTTTCTCTCCCAAACGGCACAATAATATGCAACCTCCATCGAGATTGGCATATTTGCGCCGGTTAAAGTTTTCAGCATTTGTCGCTGCCACACCAGTCCGAGTGTAAATAGAATGATTTTTAAAGTACTAACGCGTCCAAAGCGAATTAAGCTTTAAATCAGACATAAAAATCAAAAGGCCCTGATACAACACGAACCTGCATCTTCTGGAGTACCGAATCAGATGCTCTAGGCAAGTAAGCTTACCGATACCTTAACTTATTCTACTTTTAACTTGATTGACGCCGCAACTCTTCTAATTTTAATTAACTAAAGCCCTAAAACACTTGCTAAGTTTCATTCATAAATCTTTTGGTTTAATTATCACGGTATAGGAAGGAACAAGCTGCAAGTTTGTTTTCAATATCAAGATATTCTTTAATTTAATACCTACCATACACATAATTGTAACGATTTATCACGAGACGAACATTGTAATTTACTGATACCCAGAGCAAGGCATGTTGTCCGTACCATGCAAATCCGACAGAGCGGCAACAGCAAGTCCCTTATAAAAAATATCAAAACAAGCCCACTTCTTATTTTGCATACATTTTCAAAAGAGTTATGATTTACAAGTTAACGCAAAAGGGTCTCCCAAAATTGTGAAGCGTTCATCGTTTTTTCAATTAAATAAATTGAAATACCTACATTTTGGCAGGGCTTTCTGTATTCAAATTTATGAACATGGAAAAATAAAACGGTATGAATATCGCAAAATTGAAGTAGGCTTTCAGTAAGCTCTTTTACTGTGGTGAACCATCTTTTTTATAATATGGAATAATAATTTATTGGTTGACAGTGGTCAGACTGAACTCATTTAATATTAAAAAGACCTTTTGACTAAGCTTTTGGTACTATAAAGGCAATAAAATAATAAGAAAAGTAAGTTGTTTTTTTTCTCGATGGTATTTTCGTGATACAGATCTTTAATTTAATTGATATTAAAAGAGTTGCACGTTTAATATATGAGTACTTTCAGTCGGCGTATATGTATATGTATGATATGTTCTTATATAGGGTCTTTGTTAATTAGTGCACAATATAGAACGGGTGGTTTGGAATCGATAACTGGTCATTATTATGAAAGATAATAATATATGTTTTTTATTATTATGCATCCATACCTATTCATTGCTCCGCAGCTAATAACCATTGCAAGACTATAAATACTCGACGGCGCCGCTCCGCCACAGAATAGACAACAGTAACTACACGAGACATACCTACCCACGTAAAATAGGTACAACGACGTACGAACCTAGGTAGATTCGAGTAGGCACTCCCGAATGTTTACGCAGCTGATGTCTATGCCTAAAACGGATAGCGGGCCTGGGCGGGTCAATGTTCGCACGTCGTTGTACCTATTCTAAGTGGGTAGTTAATAGGTATATCTGGCGTAGTTACTGCTATCTATTCTGTGCTGTAGCGGTGCATCGAGTAGTGCGTTCAGTCGCACTATGGCTGTTAGCTGTGGAGCGGCGAATATGGGTTCATAATAATTAAAATATAAATATATTTTTTTTCTTTTACTTTCATGACAAGTTATCGATTACAAACCACCCCGTTCAATATTGCGCGCTTATTAAAAAATACCTTATATATAGGTTTAGTGTACGATCTTCCGATATGATGATAATCTTCCGATGATCAGTACATTTTAAGTGCATTTTATTTGGTACCACTGAACAACGAACTGCATGAGGTTTCAGTGTTTCAATAATTACGAGCATATTAGTGCGCTCATACCAAGAAGTTCATGGATAATAATATGGTTCATATTTGCCCGTATTTGATAAATATTTATGGTAAGGGTGAATATGTTGTCCAAAAGATTCTACGCTTGCTCAGACGAAGTTAAAAGGACTCTTCAAGGCATATTGCCACATATACGAAAAACGCCTTTAGCTTCTTGCGCATCCAATACAGCGATGCTTTCAGAATGCTGATGAGACAAGAAATCAATGAGGCGCGCACTGATGCATATGCAGCAATAACAATGCCCAAAAAGCAGCGTCGCTATTGAATAGAGTTTGTGCCAGAGCTAACAACATTACAACAGTCCATTGTAAATAAATAGGACTGTTCTATGATTATTTTTAACTAATTATTTAGGCGTTATAGTGCTCTTTCGACTACATTGTAATGTATATTTTCAGGACGACTCTGATATGCACATAGATGCTGTGGAACACCGCAAAAGAGCAAAATGAGAAAAAATATTCACCGTTGGAGAATTGTATCCACTGGAATACTAAGAAAAATAAATATATGACTCTGTATGTCCTATGTACATAGGAAGTATTGTAAACATATTAAATAGTGAATATGCTATTTTACCTATAAAATTTGCTTAACTGACGCGGTTCAACCCCAATTTTAAAATAATTTACGATGCTTTACGTAAGGTTGAAAATCGCTTGTTAGATTGGACGATGTAATGCGAAAATGCGTTAATATTGTACGTTTTCTTTATATTTTTCGATATATACTAACACAATTGAAAAAACTTTAGTACTATACGTTGGCTAAGTATTACCTGAAAAAGAAATAGTTATCGCTGAAAATTCTGAGAGTTTGGACGTGAAAGGTTATTTTTGCGGTCCTATTTAGGATTTTTTTCTGCTGAAAGAGAGAGATATTTATGAATTCTATTCGGTTATTACTCTTTTCCTATTCCTTTTCTAACCTAAGTATTGTTTCATAATATACTATCGATCTGTTTCGTTACACTAGCGGCCTTATTAATAAACTTGGATTACACCCGGAGTAGTTAAAACATCTATCTGTCAATTTTTCGCTTGCAGTAAATGTCCCGCGTGAAAGCAAGACAAAGCATGTTACGCCTAATATAGGTTTACGCAACGTTAATTAATAAAGGCCTCGATGTTTAAAAATTCTGCTTTTTCTTTAATCAGGGTAGGAGCGCGCCTTAAATAACTTTATTTAGAAATGCGCACAATAAAATTGTTCAGTACTTAATGACGTTATTTTTTAAGCAGCGTTTGTAAGTAAGACCGCTATAACATGTTGACATTAACTTAATTACATAATTCAACGTTTCGTTAACACAATGAATCAAAATGACGATCGACATGCGTCGATCAGAATGTAATTGGAATGGAATTGGAAAGGGCAATCGTACCAAACTAAGGTTTAATTAAGGTTTATTTCCTTATCATTATTCCTGCTACATTTTGCAATTCATTACAATAAAATACGTGACTCGTTACTTCGAAGTTTCGGCTAAGTTATATTAATCGTGTGTGCGAACAGCAGAGGCCGTAGCACAAACAACTTGCGAAAAGTACCATTATCGTAAGCGTCAACGCGTCACGCTTAGGCGTACAAACTTGTCACAGTTGCGCTAGATACATGCCAGTTTGTACTGTTTCACGTGATCGACACGTTACGGTACACTTACGCAGTTATTCGTGCTAGGCTCACAGGGCTATTGGCTCACTTTGACATTTGAAGTGACATATAGGTTCGGTGGTCCACCGAACTATATAAAAAATCAACCAAGAATGTATTGTGCATCACAACGGTGACAATGTTGACTATTGACAGCTAATCGTTGTACACTTTCCAAGGTGATTACTATTAAGAATTGTCATATGGAATTATATAACCAACTAGCAAACCCTGCGAACTCCGTTTCGCCACCAGATGGCTTCGTTTAATGTAACATTTCGTTTGGCGCCATCTACTTAAAATATTGGTTTGTAGTACATGCTATGTATCAGAGATGGCGCTGTATGTGAAAAAAGATTTTCCCGCTTTTCTTTTTAAATTTTTCCTGAATTTTCTTTACTATAAACCTCACGGAGCCCGAGACCTTTCCAACGAATGCAAAACCGTGGAAATCGGTTCGTGCGTTCTGGAGTTATAGCGTCAGGAAGGAAAACCCGACTTATTTTTATATAGTAGATAACCATGCAATAGCCGTGCTGAACATAGTTCAGGCTCAAATAAAAAAGAAACAGTTATACATGATGCAAAAAGCTGTATTTATAAAAAATATTAAGACCGTTCTATAAATATCACAAAATTTGAACAAGATTTCGATTTCAGATTTTAGTCGGGTTTAATCCTCCTGTTTACGGAAACAAATGTAGCCGATAACCGTGCCGGGGGAAATGTTTACCATTTATATACCATGCAAATTAAGGTATTAACGTTTCGACAGTATCGGATTGTATGGAAATCGAGACGATTCTGTTCGAAGCTTTTTATATATAAGTGAGGGATAACGATATCCGCATAATGTATATTTTTATTTATTAAGACAGTTCATCACAGTGGAGCGATATGACCAAATTCCAATGTCCTAAGGACAGACTCTATATCTCTTTATCCCTTCGAAGCACCCTGTTCCTGGTTCACACTCAGGAAGAAAAGAAAACCCTGACCAGCCAGGGCTACAGAAAGGGAGATTGATCACACACCCTAACCATACACGAGGCGCAGGGGCTGGCGTACGAGCCAGTTCTAGTTATAAAAACAAAAAGCAAAATGAAGCTGCACGAGAGCGTACCGCATGCAGTCGTTGCAGTTTCCCGGCACACGAGGACTTTCATCTATTAAGCCGATGATGACGATGATGCCATTGGGCGAATCGTGAGGCAAATTCGTGGTTGCAAATATCAGTACCATTCATGACTACAACATCAAGATGGCGATCGGGGAACTTAGCGGTAATGCAGGCCCTGCTTCAATGTAAAAAGGATTCTAATTTGTAAAATAATTGACTTACAGTAGCTATGAGCATTCAGAGCAGTCATGCTAACGAAAAGGTGATGGCAGGCGGTGGAGTGTGAGGCGGGTAGTCATCATCCCTCAAATATGGTTGAGGATGGCGATGGCTGTCACATCCGTCAATTCATGAACGGATGCTGCCTACGGATAAGGGTCTGCTTTGAATGCTTATATCTATTATTTAGTAGACGTAATTATGTATCAAAAAAAAATGAAAAATTAAGTAGAAAGACTTTAGAAAATAAGTAGTTCCCCTATGTCTCCTAAATGAGCATATTATGTTGTGCTTAAAAATAATTGTTTATCAAATAATTAATTTGCAAATGTTAATATAAGGCACAGAGTCTCTGCTTTTCTGTATCGCTCCCTCTAGTTCTAAGCATAGACTAACATAATGCTAAGGTAAGCTATAAGATGTCAGTGTTGTATTAAAGTAATCAGTATCGTTTATGTAGTTGTTGTTTATAATTTTTGGCGTTTTAAACATAAACAACCTTTAACAAATAATAAACAAAACGTTGTGAACATACTGTTAGGTAGCATTAACCATTGCAGATCACGAACACATTTTTGTGCAGTAACTTTTTGTGCACGAGTTCGTCCGGGGAAGTACTGCCACCATACCCTATATCAACCGCGATACAGTAATGTTCGCAATACCCTACTCCCACCTCAAAAAAAGGAATCATATTTAAACCTTACTACTAAATTTGGACAAGACAAGAGTCTTCGACCAATGTGTGTTACCAGTGATGACTTATGGCACTGAAACGTGGCCTCTTACTATGGGCCTCATAACTAAGCTCAAAGTCGCACAACGAGCTATGGAGAGGGCTATGCTCGGGGTTTCTCTACATGATCGAATCAGAAATGAGGAGATCCGTAGAAGAACGAAAGTCACCGATATAGCCCAGAAGATTAGCCAGTTGAAGTGGCAGTGGGCAGGGCACATAGCACGCAGAACAGATGATCGATGGGGCCGAAAGGTTCTGGAGTGGAGACCTCGGGCCGGCAAGCGCAGCGTAGGACGTCCACCGACACGGTGGACAGACGACCTGACAAAGGTCGCAGGATGACGTTGGATGCAGGCCGCTTCCAACCGGTCCTTTAGGAAAATCATGGTAGAGGTATATGTTCAACAGTAGACGTCCTACGGCTGAGATGATGATGATGACTAAGTTTGGTACCACTACGTCAATATAGCAAACTTAAAATAATAATGGATTACGATGGTTACGATGACCTATTATCAAATAGTGCACTCAACTCGCGTATTTTGGAACTGCGTTAGTGTTCTATCCGGGTTCGGCATCACAGGTATTGATCCTGGAATGCACCATTAGTATCGGTTTCGGCTAAAAAAGGAACACGCCATAAGTAGTATTGAAGTAATATGTTCGACCGTTTTGTGTCGGTGGGAGTACGATAGTAAGTATGATGATTTTAAGCTTATTACATAACGCTCCTGATTTATGATAGTTTCGTATATAAAAGGTGGGAGTAGGCCCCGTTCTGGTTTAAATAGTATGGTTGCCGGCGAAATTACAGGCACATGAGACTTAACAACTAACGCTCGATATTAATAATCTATCTATCATCGCTTTACCCTATGAGAGATAGATATTTGACACTATTTGTATGGACGTTATGTCAAACTTCTATCGGTAGTAAGGAAAAATGCTGTGCATTTCTCTAATGATTTGTCGATGCGCTCGTCGACGAGCTCACTGATGTCAAATACTTCATGAGAGATCGCCCTTGTACATAAGGTTGTTTTTCCAACGTTTCTTGTAATCTCGTCATTTGTTTCACGGATGTTGTCAAAGGGTCAACGATGTTTGCTCTTAGAGAATCGCACGGTTGTGCATAGATGTATTTTTCATATCGGCTGTAAATGTCTCAGTGTTACGGTCGCAGGCCAGCCGTGCGATTCTCTAAGAACAAACATCGTTGCATCTTTGAAAACATCCTTGAAACAAATGACGAGTTGACAAGATACGTAGGAAAACAACCTTATGTACAAGGGTGATATCTCACAAACAATTTGACATCGGTGAGCTCGTCGACGAACGTAATGACGAATCATTAGAGAATCGCACGGCAGTTCGCCACTTGTAACGAAATCCATCAGTTCTAGGTAGAGGTTACCGCACACATGGTGGGCCTCATGTTTGTACCGTGTCTTTGTCAGTAGTTTTTATATTTGTTAAGGCTTTGGTAGTATTTTTTTAATGTTGGTTAGGGTGATAAAGGCAACTAGTTCAACCCAAATCTCGTCACCGTGGGTACAGTGCCGTTCAACCAATAAAAATACTTACTACAGTGCCCTTTGATATACACTGTATTTCATTAATATTATTTAGTTTATTTTTACGATGCCGTAACTACTCGATGGCTCAACCAATTACAATAAATGATACGTCATTAGATTCGCCTTAAAAGCCTTCCATTCAAATCAAAACATGAACATACGCTACACCAGAAAGCCAATATTTATGTCGATCACCTGTGCTGACTTTTATAAATTACAAGAGTTAGTACTCCAATAATGCGAGCTCCACATTTCCTGGCTGAAAATCGACTCTCCAGCGTCGACCCCGAGGGAGACGCACCTAAATTGGACCTGAAAATTGATTTCCCTCTCTAGTTTAAAATTTATAGCTTCCGTAAACGAGATACTTCGTACGGACCGTTTTATGAACTGGATGTAGATCTCTAGGATGGGATGATCAAGGATATGGTAAAGTAACTAACAAAACTCAGTGCAAAAAGAGAAGCGTCGGGGCGTTACGATAAACTAACAGATTTTTGTATGACAGCTCATCTCAGGTAATATCTCCTTCCTCAATTGTCGAGTGTGAACCTCGACTCGATAAAACTATCAAACAGTACATAAATTGGCAACAAGATTTTTATCTAAAACTAGCTGCGCCCTGCTCTCGTACACCTGCGTGGTGGTGGATGATGACGATGATGATGATAAGCACCGTATGTCCTTCCTCGGGACATAATCTATCTCCTTCCCAAAAATCATCGACAAGGATACAGTCGTTCACGCGTGATGCGATGACGAATGGAAATTGAGATTCATTTTTATATACCTATACACGTAATTTGTATAATTACCAAAAAAACAGCACTATATGCTGCTGGTACTTAATACATACATGTGAAGAATATTTAAAACTACTTTAAAAAAAAATCCCACATAATCATCAATATTTGCTCAAACGTCTAGATTGATTCACACCTACAAATTTTATTCTAGGCATTTCCACTATTCATTAAGATATACTACATGCGCGCGGTTTATGCATGAAACTTAACTCCCCTACATAGAAATGTATCATTCATAATCATAACATTCGGCAAACTCGCGTCCTAGCTCGTTAGTACATATTATTATTCATTCTGTGCGCTCGGGCATTCTCGCAAGACCTGGCCACCGGACCAACCCCGCACCCTCTGCCCTGCCACCGCGCGGCCTTTGTTTCTTCCGAAATCGAACGAACGAAAGCCGAAACTCGACAATCTCTTTCACACCGAACGCTCGGGTGGGGGGTATAAGAAAGAGTAAGAGAGATATTTTTTCACTGACGCGAATCATGTGTTTTCATTAATAAGTTGTACATAGGCATGTAGTATTTTTGTTAAGATGGTGTCCATACTTTTAGATGGAATTTTCGAAAAATTTAACAATTAATAATTATTTCACTGTGAAGTAATAAAAAATTTTGACTACATATCTACAATGTATTAACACTTTTGTACCGCCCATTTTTTTTTGGTAATTATACAAATTACGTGTATAGATAAGCAGATGTGTGACGTCAATTCCTAGAACTCTTCTCTTTTTGCACAAACTCAAGCATTGTTCTGGTTAAACAATGTACTATTACTTATTCTGTATTGATAAGACACAGGGCGTAGCGAATGCACAACTATAAAGGGTTCAAGCACACCAATCGCGGTCGATACGCGGTGCGTTTCGCGGACGGGCCCGTGCGTGCTGTTACAACCGTTTAGGACCCTAGGCTCAACTGCGAAGCTCAACCAGTTGAGCCGTTTGGACTTTTTTCCCGTAATCGCAACTAGTTGTGTAGACTAGCAAAAAAATGTAACGGAGTGTATCAACCACGGCAGATCAATTAAGTGTTTGATACCTTTCGTTGTAATAATCATAATCATCATAATCATAATCATATTTTATTGGTATAAAATCAATATTGATAATAAAATAAACAATGAGTCCTAAATCGAATTATCAACTTAGGTACTATAGTACAGTTGTACTTTGTTGTTCATATATTATATACTTAAGTATAATTAGTATCTACATAATCATGTTGGACTACTGTTACCACATACAAATAAGTAATTTATAAATACATGGCACCAAATCTATGTCATACCATTATATAAACAATTTAATGAAAAAATCGTCATGTCAATTACAAAATAAAACATAAATCGAATAATCTATGATAATAATAGTAATAAAAATTATTAAAATATATAAATATAATTATAATTATAATTATATAAATATAATAATAGTAATAATACAAAACATTATTTCAATAATAATATTAATAAAACCGCAGGGGCGGCTTTGTGGCGAGCCGTCGGTGAGTGGCGACACCGTGGACTCTGATTCTCCCTGGGGCTAAATGAGACCCCTGACCCCCGGCTTGCCTTAATTGACCGTCTGGGGGTGGAGACGCAAGAGCAAGTAACAAAAAGCTCCAAGGGTGGAAGTGTTAAAGGGCATAACGCCGGTAGTAGCGCTTCAGTGAAACCGCAGCACACCTCTCGACACCCTTTAGCCAGCCACACCAACGTTGCCCTTTCTGTCACCATTCATGGTGGCCTTTATGGGGGGCCCGTTTAGTTGGTGGCAAGTCACCACCCGCCCAAAATATTTAAAATGAGACTGAATTTGGCAGGTGCCGTAGTCTCTTCCATAGCCCACTATCTTTTTATCACTAATAAAATCATTTCAATAGCCTTGTCATTTTACCCATTTTTATAATAGATATACCATGTCACCATCCATCCATAAGTTTCTGTTTTTTTATACTACTTTGTATTTTTATACCAAACAGGCCTCTAAGTGTTGGCTACAGCCCCACTTATGCCTTTGTAAAGGACCGGATGAAATCCGTGATTTATTTTGAATATTAATAATAATTCTATCAAATTTTTATGTCGAAATTTATTTATACATTCCGCGTAACTGTAAAACGCTTGGTCAATAAGCCAATCCTTTAGTCTTGACTTAAATGCTGCTAAATTAGGTGCGGCGAGAACATTTTCAGGTAGTCGATTATACACCGCGGGACCCATTACATGTGTCAATTTCTCCGATTTAGCGAGTGTTCGACTCACCGATACTAGTTTTTCTGTGCGTCTGGTGTTGTACTGGTGATATTCACCAATTTTCGCATATGATTCACTGTTCATCCGCGCATATACGGCTACTTGATAAATAACTATACCTGGTAGGGTGAGAATCTTGAGTGACTTAAAGTGATCTGTCACTGGAGTATCTCGTGACACTCGCGCCACGGCACGTACGGCTCGTCTCTGAAGTCGAAATACGCGTTCTGAGTCTGCACCGCGTCCCCAGAGTTCTGCCCCATACTGCAGCAGTGAGTGTACGGTGGCGAAGTAGCATGATCGCACCACTTCTTTGGATAAGAACCTGGATAGCCGCTTCAGTGCAAAGCATGCTCCACCTAATTTTCCACATAGCTTGTGAATATGGGATTCCCACGTGGGGCCGCTATCCAGCTCGAATCCCAAAAAGGTTGTGCTATGCAATTGTTCAACTTTTGATCCACCCACGATAATACAACACGCGCGGGCCCTCCGATGGAACGCTCTGCGCACCGACCCTGTTTGGTGTGTTGAAGCCTTAAATCGGTGGTCGCTTGGCTCTCTGTACGGCTCAAAGGCTACTTACATTTCTGATATCGTTATATCGTATTTTACGAGTGAAGTTTTGTACTATATTAAAATGACGCGAATGAAACGAAACGACACAGGTCTTTTATATATGTAGGCACCTAACTTTGTTACCTTTTCGTATTCATCTACAATGTGATCTGAATGTCAATACTGAAGGTATCATAAAAATGGTATGTTCAATAACAATGGCTGAACGTAACAATGTAGTATGGAAATTCGGAAAACGAGTTTCCAATATCCGCTTGTACAATTCACAAATGCTTTTCTATTTTTTGGAATCCTTTCATTTTTAATTATGTTCATTGCTTTGTATTCTCCATAGTTGATAATGTTTTATCTGTAAACAAGAAAACAAACTAAAAGTTTAATAACCCGACTACGGAAATAATTAACACGCAATCTGCTCGTTTTTAAGCATTTTATGTAACCAGCGACACCTGCGCTATAATTGGTCGAGTTGCGTATCGTGAGCCGTGGCCAATGCGTTTAATTCCGTCACTATACGTGTTATACATCCATGTGCGGCGGATGATTCAAATATATAAGTGTATAAAAGGAAGATTATTGAAGAAGATGAAAGAAGCGTTACGTATTCTATTAGATGAGTGACTTGTTCTATCTAAATTAAATTATGTGCATATGTGTCTGATAAATATATCTTATAAACTTTAACAGAGTCCAGAATGCGCATTTCTGTTTCAAGATTCCGTTTAAAGATCATACCTTAACAAAACTTAATGCAATTTTTTTTACCTAAAAATGGATCCGACTTCAACACTAAAAAGTGTGAAATAACTTGTTGTAATTAGTCTAGTTGTAATAAGTCGTTACCATGCGCACAATTGTGTTATTATAGGTACTGTCGATCTATCATGTTAGAGAGTTTACTTCTAATCTATAATGGTATCAACTTCGACAAGTTATTTCACACTAGTGTTGAAGTCGGTTCCATTTTTAGGTAAAAAATGTTTAGCATTTAGTTTTCGTTAAGGTTTTGATTTGTAAACGGAATATTGAAATAGACACGTTCTATTTTTTGGTAAAACATTTTTTTCGCCCCTAATAGTGACCCTTGCTACTTACGGGATCGATTGTCATTCATCGTCAATGATGATATCATCAAGATAGGCGAAACACTTTTCAGTTATTGGAGTGTAACTCAAAAATCCATTGACTGAATTACATGAAATTTTACTTTTACCTCGGAAGTATACTCTGCCTACTCTACCTACTACCTACTAACCTTATCTCTGAGTAACATAGGCTATACATTTTGATTCATTATCATCAACACGCGGATGAAACCACAGAGCGCAGCTACTAAAACGTAAATCTCCAATCTATTCACATGAAAAAATTAACCTGCAGGGTTATGTATCTCAGCTGCTAAAAATGTAGATTGAAATCTTGAAAAATGGCCGCTGTATGTCAGTTTTGGCAACTCAAGTAAGCAAAATGTTAGTAAGTTGATGACTGGCGCTGACAAAAGCGAAATAGAGCCGCCATTTTTTTCGATTTCAGTCAATACTTAATAGAAACTGAGATATATAATAGCCCTACCGGTTGTCAAAACATGGGTCATTTGCGTCGCAGCAGTGCGCGATGCAACTGTCTACAGCACAGCATGGCTCTGCTGCTTTTAGGGCCAGTTTCCCCTAAGCTGCGTCCAAGTGTTGGGATAATATTCCATCACCGATTAGGAAGCTGCAAAATATTATTGGCTTTAAAATAACATTAAAAGAATTTGAACATTACGCATCAAAAAATACCATGCACCAAACGACCGACCATTTGTATCCATATCGGTATAGTCTCATTTAAAGTTTAACATAAAATTGTTTGATTTCTTATTTGCTAGATGCTAATAACAAACTTTTTGTAGTGTTAGTTTGTTTGTTACATTTAGCTGCACACATCCCCCGTGATGTCACAGGCTGGCTTCCACGGAAGACAAGCGCTGGTTTTAAACCAGCATTGTGCTGAGTTAGTGACAATTTAATGGCATAGCAGTAAATTGTCATTCTTTTCACTTATTTTTGTTAGTACTTTATATGATGCTGTCGTTAATTAATTATATTTCATTTCAAATGCGCTTAAAAATCTTATTCTATGGAATTAATCGTTCTTCAAAAATGTTCAGTTCTAAAATATAAATATTTATTATATGCCAGGTGGTAAGCTACCTCTACCGCTGGCTTGATGGCATGAAACTGGCATTGGATAAAATATCTTGTCCCTGACATATAGTATCCGACTGACATGACTGTGCAATCCGGCAACTATAGTTACTATTCAAGGTAACGTGTTCTAATCCTTGACTCATTCATTACCAATCACCCGTAGACTTGGCGAGTCTACGGGTGATCGTAATATCTAACCAATAATACAATCGTTTTCTTGGAAACCATACTACTATTCCAGGAATTGCGATATGTTTGATTAAGTGTAAAATGCGAGTAGTTAAATGCTAGCATATATTTATCCTGTATTCTCTACATGTATGAGTATACATCCTACCTACCAGCCCACACAGCAATATAATGCAAAGCTGTAGAAAATCGTTAAATATCTAAAGCGTCATAACAGCTGCCAAATGACAGAGTAGTGGACAAGGGTCGACCTTTACAAATAGGTAATCCTAAGCTTTAGATTGTCGGATAAAATGGCAAAATTTTCTCATATACTTTAATATGTATTGAAAACTTCTAAACGCCTATACTGAGTACAAAGAAAACATTATGATAAGCAACTAGACTAGAACTTTTTATACCCGTATTTTTTAGGTTTCAAACACTTTTCAAGGCCCACAGACGAAGTATTAAAACACTGCATTTATTTTCTAATTTAACCAACGCTAAAGCCCTGTTGAACACATCTTAACTATCCTAAGCCTTATTAAATTCTTTTCACTCCACCGCACTGTCTGCTAAATTGAAACGGTCAAGCACTTGAGAGTATCGTAGTTGGACGGTTCCACCTATTCTTAAAATGGCGTCTTGACAACATACAGTGTGTGGAGGGTTGTAACCAAAAGTCACCACTCTAGAGCTATAAGTATAGTGATCATTTACGGATCGAGCTTCGAACAGACGACCTAAATGTCGGAATTCTTTTTCATACCAAAGTAGAGTTTGAACGTTGAGATCGGTGTTAATTCGTGAATTGCGACTGCGCCTCTGCCTGCCGCAGATGTTTCACTTCCACATACGTGATAAATACTTGCGCACATCAAAGTTTGGAATGAGAGAGGAATAATGGGACCATATTGAACTAATGCTTGTTGAGACAACAACAAGAATAACTTATGAATTCTAATTTAGCATTAGTTCAACTCAATATGGTCCCATTATTCCTCCTCTCCCATAGTTGTTCTAAACATAAAACGTTCATAACGCAATGAAATGTGCAGGGTCAAAGATCATATGAGCGTCCTCATAGAGTGCTATGTTTGACAAAAGATGCTAAGTTTTGATGCAGACCAATAGCTCTATGACTTTTGTGTAATGATATTTTAAAGGACGCATAATAATCGAGCTGGTCACTGTAAAGTACCGCTATGACTGTCATGAATTGGATTAGATATACCTGATAGGGAGCAGAGAGTGTATCCTGGCTGGAAGGAACGTACCTAGATATAGATATAACATTACTATTACATGACTAAATGATTAGATTACGAACCGCAATGTAATTTTTATAGTATCACTTTTTAGAGCACTAACGCTTGCTTTAGCGATCTCAAACATTGAAATTTAGAGAGAGAAAAATTCATATCCTCGGACGGGATTCGAACCCGCGTTTTCTGACTCTCCGTGTCAGACGCCATTGACCAACTAGGCCACCGAGGTTCGGGACCGAGCATCGAATTTTAACTCTCTGACTAAGCGTCTTACGGGGACGGAGCGACATCTATGGAACGTAATTTAATGTCTGTTATGGTCTGATATACCCATTCAAGTTTCTAAGGATCTCTAAAACCAATGTGAAAGTCCCAGTGAGACTTACTTAAGCCGAAGTTTCGTTCAAAAAATGAGAAAAGTGAGTGTCGATGGTAGCTCCTTTATCTTACGAACGGTAAGTAAACAATTTCTACGGAACTCATTAAAAGTTTTAACTGTTTTACTTCGGTTCGAGTGCGTGGAAAATGAGCGGTTATAAAGGAATTACCGGTGGGCTTGTTGTGCCTGGGATTTCATTTATGTATTTATTGGATACCAACATGTAACATTTTAATAAAGAAATTTAAAGGACACGTATAACAGTAAGTATAGAGACATACGTTCATGGTGAATGGTACTTTTGTAAACGTATTGAATTTTCATTCGTTAATTATAATTCGCAAAGGATATATTGTATTTTGAGTCTTTTATAGGTATTCATGAAGCTTTTCAACGATATTTAAGATATTTGTCGTACAGAATTCGAGCCATTAGAAAAAGAACACACTGTAAAATTTAAGAACGGTTTTGGAATTTAAAATAATAAATAGAAAATTAAATGTTACTAGTTTCAGATGAAGCATTATTGAATAGAGTTCCAAAAGAAAAGTGACAAGTATGAGGGTAGCCTGCTAAACGGAAGAAGCTTTTTATTTATGACCACGCAAAACCAGGAAAACGAAGACAAAGCCTAACCTAAAATCATAGGTGAAATATAATCTCTCAGACTGCATTTGCTCGGAAATGTTGAACGGAAGGGGAAGATCGGCCCACAAAACAAGCTTAGTGTATTTGCTGCTAGATGCGGCTAGATGTATAAAGTTCAGTTGGACGTCCCAGATATCACCCAACGGGTGCAACCTAGGCGGAACTGCGTTAGCTTCACCATGAACTGGGCAGACGAAGCTCAAGGTACTTCAAGACACTCTATGTTTCTTTCACATCTCTTGACAGGGAAAATCCGTTCTTAAAATAGCAGTAGTTAAAATACTAATAATGGGTGTTGGTCTTAAAGTCTGTTTATTAATTAGTTATACATTAATAATATAAAAAATATATATGGCATACGCTTGAAATAAAAGATTAATACAGTGATGATTTAAGCGTAAATGGGTGCCTCCTAGAGGATGTGTTAACGTAGACAACCAAAAATGTATGAATGAAACCCTGGATGTAAACAAATACACTAAATTTATAATCGCGTTTCTAGTCCTCAAGTGTTTAGCTTGTTCCACTTTTATCTTGCAACTTTGTTGTAACGTACAGCTGTTCTGTGTTTGTGTGCAAAGGTTAATGAGGCAGAGTTTAGGCATGAGTTTAGTTTAACGCACACCCTAATAAGCATGTTGTTTGTTTAATTAATACAGAGTTGGGTACAGGAGTTGTGTATCTACTGGAGAAACATTCCGTCCAGATAAGGTTCACAAACATACAAATGCGACAGTTACAAATAAATGTTTGTGATAGCTTCATGTGAGTGTTCATGCTACCCGTGACACAGGGAACCCTATTGTCAGGGTATAAGTTTGTAATTCGAAAAATGTCAGTTTGGCTTATTATGTATCTCAGTTGCTAACAATTGTTGATTGAAATCTTGAAAAATGGCCGCTTTAGGTCAGTCTTGACAACTCTAGTAAGCAAAAATGTTAGTAAGTTGATAACTGCCGTGCGATTCTCTTAAAGCAAACATCGTTGCATCTTGACAACATCCGTGAAACAAATGACGAGATGACAAAGAACGTTGGAAAAACAACCTTGTGTAAAAGGGCGATATCTCATAAAGTGTTTGACTTAAGTGAGCTCGTCGACGAGCGCATCGACGACAATCATTAGATAATCCCACGGCTGGAGCTGACAAAAGTGACATAGAGCCGCCATTTTTTTCGATTTAGATTCTATATTTGTTAGCAACTGAGATACATAATAGCCCTACTGGTCACATTGAATTACAGTACGTAAATTAATGGGCCATTATATAACGTACATCACTTAATAGTTTTAACGTGATCATTTAATAGTTTGAACTAGTTTTGGCAAATACAAGTGATTTGATGTATAAAATATGTTTTATATCGCTGCCTCGAAAAGGCTTCGTTTATCGTTAGAAATTCGCGTGCAAATGTCCATTTTATCCACTTGCGTGGAAAAGTTATTTGAAATTTGAACGTGATGTATGAAAAGTGAAGTATCTAACCTCATTTTTGTAATGAAAAATTTCCAAATAGTTTACCTAGTAGGTAATAGCAGGTACAAAAACTAGCTCGTTATGCTTAATTCGAAAAAAATACTTTCAATCAAGTTTAATTACAAGTGTTCGTACCAAAAATAATAAATTTTTGGCCAAAATAAACTATTTATTTTTCAATGCTTTGTATGTACGTTATTATTTGTATTTCTTATCTTCGCTGTTAGAAATAATTATGCAAAACGTGCAATGTTTCTGTACGCTTTGTTTCCCTTAACTAACTTGTTCATCTCTTCACTAAATTTTACAAAAGGTTTCGTAGCCACTCGTAGCTATCTACGACGTAGAGCGATCGTAGCTTAAGCTATTTTCCTCATTGCTAGATACCTACATCTGCGTTTATGTCATGATACATATTTTTAGAAAGTACCTTCATTTGTTAATCTGTTTTATTACATTCTTCTGGTTTATATATATAAATAAAATAAATTGTATAAGTAAGGCGAAGGCGAAGGCGCTTAGCAGTCGTAACACAGGTTACCCTTTTTTTTTTTCCGTGTGGGGAATGCTCTTACGCATCCCCGCCAACCTGGGGAGGTTCAACGGGGTATGTCGGACTCGTCATCTACGCGCTAACTGCACCCATAGCAGAAAGCAGACCATACCGACTAAACCCCACACGGTGTTCCTACGGGTGCCTTGATGCCGGGACAGCGGGTACGTTTTGGAGTCGTCCGTGGTCCCGGCGGCGTTAGTCATGAAGACCCCATCCAAGTGTCGGAGATTCTCCATCTCCTTCTCTATGAGTGGCGCGCGGGAACACCGCGCGCGCCATCTCGGGGCTATAGCTATATGAGCAGCGGACTCCCCTCAGTCCGCCACCCTAGACCCCTAACACAGGTTACCCTAGCACGACTGCTAATGTCTTAAAATACTGGTTATAAGAAGTAGTGGTAGTGTAAGAAGTCGTACAATAATTATTAAGAACCGCGCATAACTATGTATTTTGAGATGAAATAAATAAATAAAATCTAAATCTACACTCGAGAGCAATGAATCCGGGTCACTTAAAGAATGTTAAAAATCTCGGAAACTAAAAATGATAGGTTAATGCAATAAATTGTATTTAATAGACAATGACAACAACTCCTTAAATGAAAGTAAAAAAAATATGAGTCACCATACATTTTATTAACACAAAATTACATAAAGAAAAAAACTGCTGATCTCTCCTTAAAACAAAAATAGGAAACATGAAGTTTTTGAATTTTAATACTTCCTATTGCCTCCTCGTGCTTCCATTACTGCGTTTACGCGGTTTGGCATGCTGTACACCAAGTTCCTTATACGATTTTGGGGAATATTATCCCATTCCTCTGTGAGAGCAATTTTGAGCTCACGAAGCGTGATTGGGGGAGGGTTTCGTTGTTTTACGCGTCCCAAGCATGCTCGATCGGGTTGATATCCAGGCTGCGCGCTGGCCACTCCATACGAGTAATGTTCATATCTTGAAGGTAGTCATTCACAATCCTACCTGTATGAGGTCGGGCATTGTCATGCATAAATATAGCATTCTCACCTAAATTGACCATAAATGGACCAACGTGATCATTGAGGATTTCTTCCACATATCTTTCGCTAGTTAAAGAGCCGTTTTCTATGATCACCAGCTCTGTGCGACTTTCAGAAGAAATTCCGGCCCACACAAGTACAGACCCACCACCGTAGGCAACTTTTTCTTCGATGCATGCTTGCTTGAATCTTTCCCCTGGTCTTCGATACACTCTGTGTCTTCCATCGTGCTTGTAGAGCATAAATTTTGATTCGTCGATCATAACTTTTGACCAATCTTCAATACTCCAATTTACGTGGCTCTGGGCATATCTTAGTCTTGAATTACGATGCCCACGCTCCAGTTTAGGGCCGTTTGCAGGTCTAAGGGGTTTTAAGTTAGATTCTGCAAGCCGACGTCTTACTGTCCATGCACTTGGGTTACTTCCTCCGAGGCGTCGAAACTGATTTGTGAGTTCAGTTCCTGTGAGAAAGCGATTTCGAAGCATGGTGTTCACCAAGTATCGGTCTTCTCGTGCTGTGGTACACCTGGTTCTGCCAGTTCCTGGTCTGCGTAGGTTAGAACCAGTTTCTTCGTAACGTCGGAGAACTCTTTGTACTGTTGACAGCGACACACCGACAGTCCTGGCTGTATCGCGCTGACTCCGGCCGGTTTCCAGCATTATAAGTATTCTGGTGCATTCTTCAGGCGTAAGCGACATAATTTCAGCTTGAATAATGAATGTAGAGCACTATCAACATGGTTTATGTACCCACATAAATGACAGATTACAAACAAAAGCAAAACCAAATGCTGTAATTTCGTAGTTCCATCTTCGAAAGTGGCCCTTTTTCAAATTTGTTTTTTTTATGATATAACTTTACAATAACTAAGAAGTTTTAATACCTTCATTTAAGGAGTATTACATTGTCTATTAAATACAATTTATTGCATTAACCTAGCATTTTTAGTTTCCGAGATTTTTAGTATTCTTTAAGTGACCCGGATTCATTGCTCTCGAGTGTATTTTAACATTACGACGTAGCATGACGACTAAGCTACAGCGTTGCCCGCTTGCGTTGCTTTTCACATTATCACGCCTTGCAATGTCTTGGTATGGCAAAATACTTTTCTAGTTAACGTTAAATGAATAGTAAACGACATGAAGTCGAATAGTATATGCAATTTGCCTAAATTTATTCAATTATTCGACTTTGCTTTAATAAAGGAAGCTTTTATTACTCTTAATTGATTAATTGTGTAAATAATAGTTGTTTACAACATCGGCTGCAACAAATGTCGGTTTGAATCCACATGAGACTTTGTCATTTTGGTGTAATAATAATTTAAATATGATGGGTCTGATCAGACAGAGCGCAGCATGGTTTTATGCGTTCACGAGGTCAGTTTTGCGTTCTTTGTATTGTATTGAGTTATATGTACATACATGCCCACACAGGAAGCGTTCTGACTGCGGCGGTCAACTAGATAAGCTAAGTTACTTTATTTTTAAATAAATACATAAATGCTTTTATAATTATGAATAACTAGCGACTGCCTGCGACTTCGTTCTCTTCGTACTCTATAGTTACGGTGACCAAATTGGAAGGAAGATGCGAGACTGAAAAGCTAAGTTACTTTTTTCTTAAACAAATTCATTAATGCCTTTATAATTATTAATAACTAGCGACTGCCCGCGACTTCATTCGCGTAGTAGACTCGGCCTTCGGCCTCGCCATAACCTCCCATACTTTCTTGGTTTTTCTTTCAAAAGAACCTTCTCCTGACAATTATTAAAACAAAACACAAGAAATAAGATTTGGTGAAATCGGTAAAGCTGTTCTCAAGTTATAGCGTGATCAGGAAAAATAGGGGTAAATATTTATATATTAAATGATTTCTGCAGCTTTTTCATAACACCACAGAATTCAAAAAATTACGATGCACTTTAGAACGGTAATGTTACATAACCGTGACTTTGGTCTTGATTTACTTTATTTGACATAACGACTAAGATTCCAAGCAATACACGTCGAAGAGAATTAAAACTAGTGAAGTGAATTACCTAAGCTTGTGATTGAGCGATTTTTAAAGTGAATAGTGTTTCAAGTGACTCCTTTTGTGTTCAATAAATAACTGTTACGTTAACGTCTACTTTAACCTTACAGCTCGTAACATTTTCGCGCATCATGTAATCGCTCATAATATTTTTATGCAGATAATGTTTAATATCTAAATAATAAGATATAGTATCATTATGTGCAAAATACGAACAATAAATCAGTGGTCAGTCTACGCCTCAAGATAACAAGCGTTTTAGTTTATGATCATCATCAGTACGATGTGGTCTCTGAATTATTATAATACACACAAGTCAGCATAATTTTTAATAATGTTTACTATGTTAGTATCACCCACCCTAAATAGAGCCTATAATATATACCCTAGGGCTCCCACTGACAATTACCCGCATTACATCGATTTAACGAGTACGTCTTAGGATGGTTGATTGGCAGCGGAGTCAATATTGTTAACTGGTGTCAAGGTTGCGCACCTTCATCGCGAATCTTTGTGGTGGTTGCCTAAACCTCTGCAGTGGCCTTGTTGACAATGTATGACATTTTCGTTTCGTAATTAAAAGTTAATGGTGAATTATTCTTAAACTGACCTCTCGAAAGCGGAAAAGTGTATTAATTATACCTAACACAATTGCTCTGATCACTATCACCTGCGAGCATGACTGTAACCACGATAAACTTCTCACGTCGATAAACTAATGTTATCTATCGTACGTTTTCTCTAGCATGGATCTCATACATATTTCAATATTAAAATTAAACTCATGTAATTTTATTAATCAAAATCAATTTCCTCAAATCCGAGCTGTTAACCATTAATTTGGAATAATTTCGTTAAAAATAATTCAATTATTGGTTTTGTTTAAGCCTGCCTAGAAATTATATTATTCAATGCGTAACTCATCGGATGATTTTTTAACTATTTCTTTAAGCTTAAAGCTATTTATTATTTCAGAAAGCGCAAAGTAAAGGAGTCTATGAGGTTTAACTATCACTATAGTGAAGAAGCATAAATGCAGTATCACCATGATCTACCTACCTCAGTAGCCTATAATTTCATATTATCATCTGAAAAAGGCTGAAAGGCAAAATTATTGACCGACGAGTGAAGTTGTGGGTATACTCGCGTGATAGTTACTGCAGATAACTATAATGGACAAGCAAGTCTAAATACGCCACAGACGACCTCGAGAAGCCATATAGGAGTCTTTTCTTCCTGTTTATTCGCAACTGAGTGTATAAACGAAATTACGAACAAATGGTAGAGGGAGTAAAGGGTAAAGAGACGGCTCGTAATTTATCTCCAGCTTGATTTTCCTATGAAGGTAAAACTGTGATTGAAGAATTCCACGGTATGATAGCAGAAAATAATACCGTAACCCCCGTCACTTAGCTTTTTTGTCGCTAATCACGTCACTGTGTGTTCTAGCAGCTGCCGTTGAGTTAATTATGAGGCTAGCAATGAAGGTCAATCGCTAGCCTCATATTATAAAAAAGTGAGAGCTATAAAATAAAGATAAAATGAATCGGTATTCGAGTTAGAATTATTCCGTCTTTAAATTGACCGCGATCGAATGTTGGTTATCAACATAAATAAACTCAAACTATGAAGTAAGTGTAAAATATCTTATAGAACAACCCCGATCCAAAGTGGTATAAGTAGTATTCAGTTTGACTAACCGTACTCAGTTTGAAAGTTCACGAATTAAAGACAAACAGAAGAGTGTTTATTTAGGTCCGCTCACTATAGAATCAAATCGTGGATAAGATTTCCTGTGTACATAAGCAAAGTCAGTTTGACAATGTTTTGTTTGGCGCGTTTTTAGATTAACTGCATTGATTATGGCCTTCCTATCCTACTAATATTATAAACGCGAAAGTTTGTGAGTATGGATGTACCTATGTATCTTTTACTCATTAACGCACAAACGGCTGGGGCAATTTTGATGAAATTTGGAAGGGAGGTAGATGAGGCTCTGGTTTAACACATGGGATACTTTTCATCATCATCATCTATCACCACGCGAGTGAAAAAGTAATATCCTTGGGCACAGCATAGACAAAATAATAAGATCTCCGCCTACGACAAGATCGTAATGATGACAGTTCTGTCAAAATTTGTGTCAGTTTCTGATAGCTTAGTCAAAAGCCAAGTCAATTTGACAGCTCGATACACTAGACGTGTTCGGCGACCGTCAAAGGTGATGAAATGTAACACAAATACCGCCAAGGGTGATGAAATGTAATGACAGTGTTTTCCATGGCGATTAATATTATTTTATTATTATTGTTTACTGATTGATATACTAATTATTTAAATATACTCAAATAATACTATTGTAAATTGCGTTTGACCATCTACATATTTTTTGAAATTTTTTTCTAAAGATAGATATGCCCTTGGAGAAATAATAAGCTACTCAAAGTACTAATCCTGCGCAGACGTAGTCGCGGGCACCAGCTAGTAGTAAAATAAGCGCTATATTATGATAAGAATAGTGATTTATTACTTACTAGCAAATGCTCGCGACTTCGTTCGCGTAGTAGGCTTGGCCTCGCTATAACCTCCCAGCTTTTCTTGGGTTTTCTTTCATAAGAACTTTCTGACAATAATTATCACAACAAAAAATAATTAACGTGATGTTCTGAAATCATTGTTTGTGTGTTGCTGTTGTATATTGTACACGTACATCTTTATAAACACTACACTTTACTTTATACTACGCTAGCTGCGCTCCGCGGTTTCCCCGCGTGCTGATGGATGATGATGAGGATGATGTAACCTCAGTAAAATACGATATACTTATATGATTAAGTATTAGCATGATTATATGTATGATATAGTATGATTTCAGTATAAAGCTATATAAAGCAAGCTATATTATAGCATAGTAACAAATCGTAATTTTTTTTTTAAACTATCGCGATTTGAACACATGTTTTATATGTTTATCGGGACTTATCACGCACTATTTAATATAGGTAAAAATATGTACGTTTCGCTCGACGTTTCGACCATGTTACAATGGCCGTGGTCACGAGCTGACTGAAAACTGCGGGTGAGTCCGGCGAGAAGAGCGGGTGTTTTGTTCTCCTACCCTCACTTGATCTTGAAAAATCGCAGGGTTGTCACTACGACAAATCTTTCCTCTTTATAATATTAGTGTAGATATAGATGTAGAAGTGTAGATAGATGTAGGCTAGCTGACCTGTCTGCGGCTCCGTTCGCTTAGTATATCGGATACGAAGCCACAGAAATAGATTGAATCACCAAAAATAAATAATTATAAACCCCCCCTTCCCTAGTGGATGCTTACAACATGCACCAACTGCCAAAATTACAAGTTTGTAGGGTTAGTTGCTTAGGCTCTGTGTTGATTTATCAGTCAGGCAGTAAGAAACTATATGTATAAAGATAAATACACATTTACCTTTTGGTTAACATTTAAATTAAGATTTTATCCGACATTAGGATTCAACAGATAATCCTACGAACACGGGTATAGCGATCGCGATGCGAACTAATTAACCAAAATTTGATTTATTGCTTTTACGCACTTGATACGATTATATTGCACAGCAGTAATATAAGCATGTATGTAGACTATTATCTCTCTTTATTAAATATTGAATCCTGACATCATTGATTGATTGATATTATTTATATTATGGATACACTGGGAAAAAAATGGGTCGATTTATCGGCAAAGTAGAGCCGTGTAAACCCGGTACTGCAGTTGCAACTGCGTTAACGCGGTAAGGGTTGGTGGGTTTAGCTGACCCCCTTGCGGCGCCACTGCGTAGACGAAGAAGGGGCGGAAGAAGGCGATTGCGCCTTCTGCCTCCCGGTGGTGAATAGCGAGAGTTAGGCGCGGGGGCGCCTTCTCTCGCATTGCACCTATTCACCACCTCCGTCGGGCGGGAATGGCCGCACTCCTGGTCATTCCCTGGCCCCTCCTGGTGGGAGGGGCGTGCAGGCCTCGCTGTTAAAGCGGGCGGTCGTCGGTGGGGGACTGGACGTAGAGGCTTCGCCAACTTCCCAGTCCTCCTCCATACAGACGAAGCCGGAGTGCCGCTGGGTTAGTTTAGTGGGTATACCGGTTGAACCGGGGAGTCCCACATCCCCCCCCTATCCCCAATGGGGGGGGGGGGATGCGTAATGCATTTTTCCCAGCGACAACAAAAAAAAAGGTGGGTTTACCTGGGCTGACACGGTTACAGTACACACGGTTCAAATACATAAGTACGTGGCTGTCGCTGCCAAGTTTGTTTAAGCATACAGCTCGTTGGATCATGTGTAAAACATTTACTCTACCGCGTTTGTTTTTCACACTAACCAATGCGCTGTGTCAACACCGCTCTAACAACCGTCTTAAAGCGTAGCCGTGTATTTTTGCACGGCTACGATTTTTAAACAGCTGGGAAAATATTTGAAACGGTAAAGGTAACCGTCTATTATAGCTAACGCAACCGTGTGAGTGACGTAGGCGTGTTATAGATGGAGCCGGGTACACAGCGCTTCACACGGATGCCAAATGCGACTGGTGCAGCCGTTTACATGGCTATAGGAATTGTAGTCGTGCTTAAAAGCCGTGTATTTTTCCAGTGTAGTTATATATTAAGTTTACGTATTTAAGTTCATGTAAGTTTATAATTATGTATTACATTATTATTGCATAGTATATGTATTGTACTGTGATTTCTTTGGTGCCAATAAAGAGTTTTTGTATTGTATTGTATTGTTCACATACAAGTTAATTGTATTGTATATAATTATGTATATAAGTATGTGAACATTTGGAGCTAGTACTATTACTATCTGCATCTCTGCCATAAGCATTTTTCCAGCGGACGTGACATTAAACAATATGTATTAATTCCGTTTTAACGGACTTCAAAAAGGAAGAGTTTTTATTTGTATTTTTTTGTGTGTGTTCACCGATATCTCCCCTATTTGTGAACCGATTCACATTTAATTTTGGTAGTGTATAATTCCGAGGTTGTCTCATTTATATTTCATCAAACTCGGTTAAGCAGTTTTCGAGTTACACTTCAATAACTGAATTGTTATGCCTATCTAGATATCATCATTGACGGTGAATTACCATCGACCCCATAAGTTAGGTTTTTAGTTTAGTGACTAAAAATGGTGAAAACATTTTTTTTACCAAAAAATAAAACCGCCTTCAACACCAAAAAGTGTGAATTAACGTGTTGAAGTCGGTACCGTGCGCACAATATTGTGATAATAAGTACTTTTGAACTATCATTAGCCAGTTGAAGTGGCAGTGGGCAGGGCACATAGCACGCAGAACAGATGGCCGATGGGGTCGAAAGGTTCTGGAGTGGATACCACGGACCGGCAAGCGCAGCGTAGGTCATCCACCGACACGGTAGACAGACGACCTGATAAAGGTCGCAGGACGACGTTGGATGCAGGCCGCTTCCAACCGGTCCTTTTGGAAAATCATGGAGGAGGCATATGTTTAGCAGTCGACGTCTTACGGCTGAGATGATGATGAACTATCATTCAATAAAAAATAAACAAGCAGATCAAAAGCTCGGACTATAAATCATTTTACAGTAGGATCGGACCCAGTGAGTGAAATCTGGGGCCGCCGTTAACGATAACAATAGGATTTGGTTAATTACTCCTATACTGTTGGTTGGTGTAGTAATAATTGGCAATCGCCTTAGGTGTGACGCAAACTAACAGCTGTTTAATCTGTGGTTATACGATATTTAAGTCTGTAACAAATTTTCATTATGAGATATGGTTATGTTTCGATATCGGTGTGAGAATATAGATGGTTAGGATATAAGGGATGTGTGAATAATCAGGCTGGATAAAGAATAGCACAAGATCTCATACTGGAGATTTAGTGATGACCAGATCTATAATTAGTGCCTACATTACCCCATCACCTGTATAGCCCATGCGAGTATGAACATTATTTCAATGTGACTTTCTTTGATATTTCAATCTTCTTATAGATGAAGTGCTTGAGTTCTGTTTATCGGCAAATTCGGGCATTTAGTTGATCGATTTTCCTAGTACATTGTTAAATCTAGCAGCGATGGGATATATTATGTTGCTACTCTTAAAGAACTTACATTGTACTTTTTCTAATTAAACTGAGAATTTTAAGTTAATTACAACCTGCTAAAATTTTCCATTGTTTTCCTTTAATTTCGTTGTTAAAGCAAGCCCTAGGCTGTTGCTCTTTTGGCTTCGTTAAGTTCAAATATTTCAACGCTTGGCGTTACATGGGTTGCTTATTCTGTGAACATACCATAATCACATTTAGTTCGAGCATTTAAGAGTCTTTCAAAATATTCTACGGTGTAAAATCTTGATGATAGCAGAGATATTTATGGATGAATGTGTTTGGTCATTGACTTAAGGACATTCATTGTGTAGAGTGTATCCAAAAGTCTTTATTAGAAATATTAACGAAGAAGGTTTTAACCATAAATAGCTAAACGTTGTTTAAAATTACACAGTCCAAATCACAACAATAGCTTCCTGGGTGTCTTAGAGCTAATTATCCGGATAATTATGTAGTTTTATTCCTTGATCTCGAGATCAAGAATCTTTTTTTAACGATGGCCGCGTGGAATTGCGATAACTGCAACATAATGCGATGTTTGAAGAATGAGAAACCCGAGTAGCCTCGCGCGTTTAATTGTTTGGAGTAAACTGAATCCAAAGAGCTTTTAAGACTTGTGGGTTCACCAGCCGTGCGATTCTCTAATGATTCGTCGATGCGCTCGTCGACGAGCTCACCGATGTCAAATACTTTGAGATATCGCCCTTGTACATAAGGTTGCTTTTCCAACGTTTCTTGTCATCTCGTCATTTGTTTCACGGATGTTGTCAAAGATGCAACGATGTTTGCTTTTAGAGAATAGCTCGGTTGTCGACACTGTCGAGCAGCTACATGCGGACTAATGCAAATCACTGACAATTATATGTACTACGTAAAAGCCTATGGTAAAACCGCAACGTGCACTCGGCGTTTGTCGCGATGACAGAACAGCGTGTCTGCCGCCGTTCGATGGTAGTAGATTATAAAAGATACGATGGAGTTAATTTCCAAATAGGTACCCTCTTTTAGCTTACAAAGATTAAACAATAACTTTCAATATCTTAAATTCAATATTTTTGAATTATAATTTCAGAAGCGTTTGTTGAGAAGTACCCACTATAGATATATTCGTAGATAATATTCATATTTTAAGATATATTTTTGCCATTTATTTCTATCTGACGGCGCGCCTTCAAAACTATATCAACGAGAACGAGAGTAACTAGTCTGTGCCAAAGTTTCTCTGGCGGAGCGTCGTATCTATGGTAGCGGGGCAGCCATGCCATCTTAGGATCACTCACTTTTGATCGGGACGGCGGCGCCAGCGCACTTTGTGTCGACGAATCGCTTTTCATCGCCTCTATTTCGTCAGTTTGAATTAAGAATATCGGTGATTTGTAAAGAGACTGTACCAATCCGTCTATTCTGTATCATATGTTTGATAAATAGTGAATTATAAGAAGATTATTTAAGTTGAAACTAAAAGAAGATTATTGTGAACACCTCCTCGTCATCATGAGTTCTGATGAAGGCACAGCTGTGCCGATATATCGATATTTTTTTGAAATAAAAGATGTTTTGAGATAGCAGTTGTCCCAGTAAATAAATAAAATAAATAAATAAATGCATAAAACATAAATAAAAAATATAAATGCATTATTTAATACTGCAATGACGTTTAAAAAATTAGGTCAATAAATATTAGCTATGAAGGTAGTTTATGGAAGGCTTAATAACGAAATTGTTCCGGGAAGCACGAGCTTGGAGTAATGTTGCATTAACATGTTATTAACGCTACCGAAGTAACGTGTATATTTACTAAAATCCAATCTAGTAAAAGCGAAAACTACGGTTTTTTCTCTATTTTATATAAAATACTTCCTTGTAATAATGGGAGATGATTTGGGTTTGAATGTTCTTATTCAAAATTGTGTGTATTTTCTAGGAATAAATATTTGTTCACGAAAAGGTGCTAGTAGCAGCTAGTAATAGAAAATAGCATTATAATAGCTAGTAATAGAATATACACGGGTATATGTATATATGTTGGTGAGACGAGAAACCTTTATAGTTCCTATAGGACACCATCCATAACGATTTGAAATACTTTGAATTGCATTCACATATTTAAGAAATAATGTTAACGAAAATAATACTAAAATACAAAAAAATACTTTATATTTTAGTTATAAGTTTAGTAGTAGTAAGTAAAGTAGTTTTAATAATAACTTTAGCAATAATAAATTCAATTTGCAAGTAACATAATCTACAGATATCTGTCTTGCGAAAGAGCTTTTCCGATTTCAGAGGATAAATGCAGAGGCTTTCACTTGATGGGGCTATCTATAAAGATTTACACATGAACAAATCAATTTGTATTCCCAAGGTATTACTGACAAAAAATTTAAGATTATGTGCGCTCGTTCGTGTTAAAAAAAACAGTTACTACAAATAAAAAGGGAACATCATACTAACACTACGAAGAAATAATGTCAGGAAGCATAACTCAGAACAAACTCCAACAAGAGAACAGGAGAAAATAAAGAAAAATCCTACGCAGAAATAATATCAGAGCAAATTCCACACAAAAAGTGGTCCTTCAAACCAAAACGACGTATTATTCTAAATAAGAATTACTTCCGAGGTTACAAATATACTTGTTCGGTGATTGGTTTAAATTTCAAAAGAAAAGCAGGGATTGGTCCACGCGCGTGCTGCAACGTCTTCTATGACAGCTGAGTCATAGCGGCGTGAACGATGATTTAGCATGACTTTTATTGGGTCATTTTTTTAAGGCAGTTACTCTTCCTGATATTATTTCTTCGTAGTACTTACATTATAAATGTAAAAGTTAGTGAATATACTTATAGATAGACTTAAAAAAATAATATAAACTTATACATATATATTTTAAGCTTTCGCGATTCTTATACATTTATACATCAAATTTTAACATTATTCTTATCCCGATGTTGCATAATATTAAAGTATATCCTAACTACGAGTATTTCCATATCGTTCTACCAGTGACATGTACACTGAAAGTAAAGAAAGTGTTAGAATCGTTGGGATTCAATTTATCTAAGGTACCTGGGTGGCCGAGCTTTGCTACGAGGCCAGGACGATAAGTAACTAGCCCAATAAGAAAACACTTAACTTCCCGTGATAAAATTAATTTTATTTTTCAACATAGTCTCCGTGAACCTCTACGCACTTATTCCATCTTCGTTCTAAAGTAGTAATGCCTTCCATAAAATGATTTCTTTCGAGGCCTGCAAAATACTCCTCCACAGCGGCTATGACTTCATCATTTGTGACAAATTTCTGTACGCCCAAAAAAGTTTTCAGCTTAGAGAATAATTGGAAGTCTGATGGCGCTAGATCAGGCAAATAAGGTGGGCGGGGCAGCAAATCATACTTCAATTCGTTGATTTTTGCCATAACTTTACCACATGTGTAAACCCTAGCGTTGTCTCGGTGCAAGATGTTTTTTTTTCGCCAAACCTGGTCGTTTTTGCTGAATACATTGATGTAGCTTATCTAGAAGATTAGCTTAGTATTCTCCATTAATTGTTTGACCTTTAGGAAGGTAATCTATCATCAAGATCCCAACTGCATCCCAATAGACGGAAGCCATCACTTTTCCAGCCGACTTTACAGCCATGACTTTTTTTGGAGCCAGGCATCCTGATTCAGTCTACTGGTTTGATTACTTTTTTGATTCTAGCGTGTAATAATTAACCCATGTTTCATCTGTTGTTACAAATCGACGTAAAAATCGGCCTTATTACTCTGAAAACGGTCCAGACATTCTTTTGAGTTTTTCACCCTAATCCTTTTTTCATCGTGCGTAAGCAGCAGTAATCGAGGTACCCAACGGGCCGATAACATTTTCATATTTAATTCCTCACTTAGTATATGATGTACCCGTTCTTTTGAGATACCTGTAGTGTCAGCTATTTCAGATAACTTCAATCGTCGATCTGCTAAAACCATATCATGTACTTTCACGACCATTTCCGGAGTCGTAACGCTTTTTAGACGTACGGGGCGGGCTTCGTCTTGGACACATGTACGACCGCGTTTAAACTCAGCCACTCAGTTTTTTACTGTGGAATAAGAAGGATCACATTTACTCAAAACATTCTTATGAAGAATCTTTATCACCGCTCTTTGTTCAATTTTATCCATTTTGAAAACAGTTGACGAAATGTATTTTAAAATCACAAAAAAATCAATAAAATTTTCACGCCACCAAATTCAAATTTAGAACACAGGTGGCCAGATACGCATATGAAAATGACATTATATATTTTTTAATTTCAACTTTTTAAATAGCAGTGGCTGGTTACTTATCATCCCGCCCTCGTAGATTGGGATACGAATACAAAATAGCAACACATGTTCGGTGAGAATCTTGTCATCGCGATTCAGGATTTTGCAATGCAACTGTTTCGCCATCTAGTTTGAAGGCGCTAAGAATAGTTTATATTACATAGTATTTTAAATTGACTGCGTTCACAATATGAATACTTTATCGCAACTTGTTCATACTAGAACCCCAGATAGTTATAACACAGCATAAATAATAGTACTACGTTATACTCTGTATTCAAGTATACAATTCTCTGTAAGCATCACCAATGGGTGGTACTACGTACGACGATAATACGTCTTTTACGCATAGAAACAGATTAACGGTATATAGATTATTTCAGGTAGAACTAAATGTTTTATTTGTTGTTACTGTACTTACCGTATTTATTTGATTCGTCATTATTTCAGTAAGGTTTCAGTATTTGATTTCATAACTAGCTGCGCTCCGCGGTTTTACCCGTGTGGTGATGAATGATGACGATCAATCAACTATAGCGTATGTTACTCAGGCATAGTCAAAGTCAAAGTCAAAATCATTTATTCAATTTAGGCATCAAAGACGCACTTATGAACGTCAATTTTTCATTATAATGTACTTTAAAGCCTACCGCCGCGTTCCAAAATACATAGAGCCAACTGAGAAGAAGCGGCAAGAAACTCGGGGCCATTCTTTTTATATAGATGTTTTTACAATGTTTTTACTTAGGTACTACACATATTAGCTCCAGTGTGTTGCCTTACAAAAGAGAACATAATAATGGTATCAGTACTTGGAGGATACAACAGCTTGGGACTGATCACTCCAGGATCTACCTACTCGTGTATTATGATGTCAAAGTGTAGCGTGTCTTGCCCTACTGATACCATTATTATGGTCTCTTTTGTAAAGCAACACACTGGAACTAAAAATAAACGAACATTTGTTATATACATTAAGAAATTGGCGATACAAACAAATGTAAAACGTCAAGCCCGCTGAGTTTCTTGCCGGATCTATTCAGTCGTGGTCGCGTTCCGATCCGGTTGTCGATTTAAGAAACAATAAATGTAATATGACAATTTGTTAGTGCAAAATATAGGCATACAGAATAAACGATTTCTTTTCATTTCATTGCACGGGTGAAAGATTTTTTTAAATTGGTTACGTTTACGTGTATTAATTACAAACCAATCAAATCTTTCCACATTATTATTAGATTTTATAAGGCTTATTATATCAAAGTACGAATAATGCGGTTTAGTTTGTACTGGCGTTACTATTGCATATTTTAACATGAAAAAGTAGTTATTGTGACATAGTTGTAATAGTTATAGGCATATGGCATTGCAGACTTTTTTATAGATATTGATGTCCCTTAGCTCTTGTGTCAATAGTTTCCGCAGCGTACGCGATATTAAGTTTTTTTTTTGGTATACACACCTTGGGTTACATTATCAAAGTTTTTTACGGATACCTAACTTTTATGAAAATATTCTATCACCTATACTCATCAAGGATAATGTAGGATTCCAATAATGGTGGTGTTCCTGTAGTCCCGACATGAAGGCGCTTGGAGGAACACCCCGGGGTTTACTGGGTATACGGACTCCCACATAACCACCGTGCTCCCCCAAGGTAGGTAGTATCTATAAAAGGTTTAAAAAAAAAGAAAACAAATAGTCAAAGAATTTTTCAAATCAGTCTACTAGTTTCGGAGCTTATCCAATTCAAACAAACGAACAAAGTAACAAATCTTTCTTTCTTTATAATATTATAATAATAAGTCAACATCAATTGAAGAGTTAAGTAGTTTAACGCCCCCCCTAATTAAAGATTGGATTAATTCCGCTACTTATACTTAATTAAATCGGAAAAAGTGCCAATCAGATAACTATCTAGGTAAACAGAGATAAAACACACGTACCAAATACAATGCAATACCTATAATTGCCTAGTATTTTTGACCGTAATTTCTCACACGTCTTTAAAACCCTTTAAATTTAAGCGTATGGTTAAAATACACCTGCACACATATTTTAGCATTAGTGTACTTCATCTTTGGTGTACTACATGATCACGCCATTAAAATGTATGAAGAGATAAGCAATATTATTTCAGGCAAGCTTTTTTGAAGGGTTGAATGATGTAGGTAGGGAAATATTCGCACATAAAAGAGCGATTATACCGGCATGTTTGGGTTTAGGCCAATGACGCTCATACTAAGGACAGGGCTAAATTAATTTTGGTATACAAAAAATCGGTGGGTCTCAAATTCTGAATTAGCACTAACAAGATTTAGTAATGCTGAATGGTTTGAAGTGAAGCTCTGTAAAAATCTCTAATTGCACTAGAAACGGCTTCAAATAATTATGTATACAAACAAATAGACGACTTTTATAGTTAGTAAGTGTCTCAAGAATATGTTTGGATTTAGTGTTTCTTGCCGCTTCTTCCCGGTAGGCTCTATATATTTTGGAACGCGGCGGTAGTCTTTAAAGTACATTATAATGAAAAATCAATTTCATAAGTGCGTCTTGATGCCTAAATTGAATGATTTTGACTTTGACTTTGACCATCATTGAGAGCATAAAACTATATTATGTTAAAAAGGGGTCTTTGTAGCAAATATTTTAGATGGATTTGATCAATGGCCATCATATAGAAATCATACGAAATAACCGTGAACGTCTCATTGGAAAGGCGTCGTATATTTATAACATAAAAACATTATGCAAATTGAATACAATCAAAACGGACACCCATACTGGAGCGTTGTACATATGTAGGTATGTGTTTTAGAAACTTGTTTTCTTTGCGAAAAGGTTCAGAATAAGGGAAAACGCATTGCTCTAAAACACAATTATTTCATAGTAGGTTCATAGACTACGCACGGGGCGCCCAAGAGGTTAGTAGGTATAAATTTAACTGTTTTCCTTTTTATCAGGCAGTTTTCTAGTCCAAGGCTTTTCCAAGAAGTAGAATTTCAGTAACATTTGAAAAGAATAACTATTTCTATGATTATTATTGTTACATAGTAATCAATCGCAAGCATACCAATAATAATATAAAAAGAGCATTGCTGTCCCCAATATAAGAGCACCTAGATTTACCGAAACCCTCACCTCCGTGTATTGCAGTAAATCTTGTTTATATTGCTGATTTGAAATCGAACGACCGCAGCTGATGTGGTAAATTAAATTCAGTCGGGCTTAGTAAAATTGCTGGCCTTTGCCACAGTAAAAGGTTTATGTTCAAAGTAAATCAAAGCCGGTATTCATAAAAACCCTGTATGGTGATTTACCAAAGTATCCTTTTCAAAACCTACTTTATTTTGAAAATGAAATCATATTTTTACCATCATCATTTTAAATCTTACGTAAGGCGAAGGTAGTATAAACATTCGTAGAAATATATTTAGTATATTTGAAGTAGTAGATTTTTTTTTAATAATGGAGATTTTTTTTATTATTAAGGCTTGCGTAGCGAGCAGTAAAGTAGACAGTACAATTACCCCTGTCGTCCGTGCAAGAATACAATTTTTTTTACCAAAAAATTGAACCGACTCATCACCAAAAAGTGAGAAATAACTTGTTGAAATCTTATGTATATACGAGTATAATAAATTGTTGAAATCGTATGGTACCATGACAGTTCAAAAGTAGGTCTCGTATCTATTATCACAATATTGTGCGCATGGCACCGACTTTTATTTCACACTTTTTGGTGTTGAAGTCGGTTCCATTTTGGTATTTTTTTTATTTTCACCATTTTTAGTGACTCACGGGATCGATTGTCAATGATAACACCATCAAGATAAATCATTACTTTTCAGTTCATTGAGTGTAACTCAAAAACTGTATGACCAAATTTGATGAAATTTAAATGGGACCACTTCGGAAGTATATATAAGCCTACCAAACAAAAATAATTTTGTGAATCGGTCTACAAATTGGGCAGACATCGCCTAACATCTTGTTGGTGTATCTATTTTACAAATGAAACACATTATTTTATAGATCTATCATTTATTTATATTTTATTTTTTTTAGTTTTACTCTGTACTCAAAAGTTTTGTACATTTTGGTCTTGTCTCCTTTTATTGTATTAATTGATTCTTCGTAGATTAATTGTTTGGATCCGAGCGTATCAATGGCACCTGCGGATGAATACCCGCTGCCCTGAGCGCGTGGAAACGATTTATATCGTGCTTCTTTCGAAACTTGGTAGGAAACTGGGATATTTGTAGATTAATAAAACTAAACCTTACACATCAGGCTCTGATTGAAAGGTTTTTAAAATTAGGCTTTGGTTTTAATAGGAACGTCACCTATCCGATATAACAACTTCTTAGATATGTTCAATGGAGGTCAACCTCTAACATGTTGCTTTTGTGCATTATAAATCAAGTTCGAAAGAAAGTGAACATAATAAGTTATGTTCACACTTAAAAAAGTACTAGGCGATTGATACTAAATATACTAAATTGTACACGTCATGAGACTCCAAAACTGCTATGGCAATGCTGTTAAACTTAGCCAAAAAAGTCTTTCAATTGACACTACTTATCTAATAGGTGTGCGTCAAGAGGTTTTTTTTTGTAATTTTACGTCCAGCAATTACTTTTTTAAATCTTCAGTTAAACTCCCAAAGATGGTTTTTGGTTTATTTTGAAATATAATATGGTGTTTAACATCCGTTTTATTGTACATCGTGGGAAATACGTATATCGGGAATCATATTATTTAGGAAACTGTAGCGACGGGAACGGGTCTTTTGGGAACGGGTGTTTTGGTAAACGGATAGCATAATCCGAAAGGTATGTTTTGACAGATCATATGATCTGTCAAAACTTATTTGGATTGGACATAGATAGATAACACTTTATTGAGACACCACACTTATGATTTAATATTAGAAATAAAACAATGCTAAAAACAAGATGCAACAATGGACGGTCTTATCGCTTAGAGCGATCTCTTATGTTTCAGACAACCCATATGGGGTTTGTCTGTAAAACATTTTACAGATAAATCCAATGATGTCGATATATTATCAATCTGCTTAGGTTTAAGGAAGATACCATGAATTAAAAAACAAATACCCTAAGACATAACCTTCCCTCAGAGGTCGGCTACAATCACCGTTTATTATCATCTATCTATCCATACCATATAGTCAAATTAGCTAGATTTGCTCTAAAGACTTCTTCAAAGTTCTATGACGTAAGATTTAAGAATAATATAAATGTATACATTTAAAATAGTCATATATTTTTTCATACTGCGTAATCTGTGTAATACAAAATCTACATTGAAAGCGCAGTAATTAATGATAATAATCCAGACATTTTAAGACAATGCCGTCATTTGCCGCTACAAAGAAAGTAGGTAGGTGTTATTGAAGCTCCTTGAGGCCTTTATACTTCGCGCTAGAGTTGGACTAGGTTTTTGAATAAAGATTCCAAATATTACTCATATTTTGAACATGTTATTACACAAAATAAAAGCCTTGTAGAATATATCTGCTGTTTGTGAATACTACAGAGTAGTTAATACCGTTATTGCGACCGAAACAGAATCTCCAAACCTAAAGTCATGAGGTGACGATTGCAGTACAGTAGGTACCAAGTTAAGTTACTGTATATTTTGACAGATCATATTACAACAGAATCCAATTATACCTAAATTGTTGTCAAGCAACTTATAGTGCGTTCGAATAGACCCCTGTTGGCGAAAATAACGCTAAAAACACTCACAAGGGCGTTCGAATTGGGAAACTGTGGGTGAAAATGTCGTTTATGTCTCTTTTGGTTCAGCGCCCGGAAAGCTAAAAAAGCTGCAATTTTTTACCCACTCCGGAGCATGGTTTTTTGTTATCGTTTTTTGACAACTATGTATTTGACAGCATAATCATGCGATTTTAGGTCTTATGCTCGGTTGAGCATTCGAGTAGGGTGTGGGCAAAAGTGGCGAAAGAGGCAAAAATAACGTTTTTGAGCTTAACGAACGTTTTAACAAAAGAGCCATCAATGACAACGCCACCAATGCCCTCAAAGCTAAGCGAACACACCTTTAAACTGTAGAAAGATACCTACCAATAATTTAATAAACGCCCTAAAACCCCATCCTCCTTTTTTATGTTATTAGGAGAGGGTACAAGCACGAGGCCCACCTGCTGTTAAGTGGTAAACAGTTAACCACTACAGTACTAAGCTCTGTGTGATCCTGCAACTGCCATCAGGATAGCTTCTGAAAGCAAAAAGAAGGAAAAAAGCATCAGGCGCGTGACTTGCTCGCTTCGTCACTTTATTGAATAAAAAATACATAACTGTAAATTCTACTATATACTAATATGGTTCGCCAATCGAGCAGTTCTGTTCAATGGCTCGGCAGCCAATTTCAATGTCAAAAGAAGTTTAATTGATTGATTTCCGCTATTACAGCGTAAAAGTATATTTTATATGTGAATGTAGGTATGCCATGACTGATTATTTAAATTGTAGTAAACATCATTATTGTTAAATGATATCCAACTACCTAAAACAAATACTACTTCAGTAGATTTAAGATTTAAGGTTGTATGTGAGCTAAATCGGGAGCGAATTATTACTGGAGTTGTACAAGAAGAGTTTCGAATTTTAAATGAAATGATATTAAAAGCTCAAGTAGGCGTCAAATTAACGAAACACTTTTACTTTGTGCCCCTCAAAAGTATTTTATTTTATTATACCCATCGTAGACAGACCTTTGTAAAATTCTAATTATAAACTATAAAAAAGGTTTATATTGACATACTTACTTTAGAAACACAACCGCGAAATCAGAAATAAAACTTCAACCTGCTTTCTACATTTTTATGAAACAAACTTTAATGAACACTAGCTGCTCTCCACGGTTTCACCCGCCCGGTAATGGATGAATATGATGATGATGATGAATCCTACATAGCCTATGTTACTCAAGGTGAATGTAGCTTTCCAATGAAGAAAGAATTTTAGAAATCGGTCCAGTAGTTTTTGAGCCAATTCGTTACAAACATACGTACAAATCTTTCCTCTTGATAATATTATTATGTAGTATAGAGTATAGATTTAATTTTAAAAATATGCTCAACTATTTTAAAACTTATCTACCTACTATAACACGTCATATTATTATTATTATAAACGTTGCATATATCATGTAATTTTACTTAATGTATGCAACGTTTACAAACTGCCGTTCACTAGCAAATAGCTACTGTTTCAAGGAGTAACTAGGCAACTGAAACGTTGATACCGTGTTTCCCTCGTTAATCGCCTCAGAAAGTATTAGTAATGCATCCACCGCTTTCCTAGACCGTGACTTAGACGGGACAGTGACCGACCTACTCACACACATATTTAAGTGACTATGACTTGAATCAGACTATTTCAATAAAAAAATGTTTGTAAAGTAGGCTTACGGACGATAATTTTACGTGATAACGTCAAAAGACAAGCGCAACGCTTAGGCTTTAAACATATATTAATATATTTTATTTATATTTCTGAAGATATTCTATCTATACAACTCGTATTAATTCTAAACGTATTGATTGACATTGACAACGTATATTGTCGCACAACTTGGAACTGCTTGTACTTTTACATTATTAGCTTACGAAACCTTTAAACATACACTGTTATACGAGTACGATTTTTGAAATTTTCATAACATATCAATTTATGACCGAAATAGTTAACAGTTAAACTCTTCATGGATGTCGTAAACAGTATGTTATAAACTACATACTTGTAGCATTTGTAGCGTGGCTCGGTTATTCTATTAGAAGGTAAGGGTGCTCTCACGGTAACAAGAGAAGTCGCTACCACTAACATTTACAGTTATATTTAACAACCTGTAGGCCACAGTACACCCACCCCTTAAAGTAGTCATGTTTCAACCTTACCATTAAACTTGGTACCACCAAGTCAACCAAGTCACCAAATAATTGATTACGATAGACATTTTGAAGAAGGAGTATCAAATAGTTCACCCAATTCCTCTGAAAAAAGTTTTCAGAGCTCAATTCGCGTACTTTACCATTAAATTCGGTTGACCGTTTTGTGTCGGTGGGAGTACGATAGTAAGTATGATTATTATACGCTTATTACAAAACGCTCTAAAAAGAGTTGGCCCCCTGGGCATACAGTTTTTCGTCATGTTCCGCTCCGTGTGCGGCCTCTCTCGTAGTGGTTACTGGTAGAGTGGTCGTAGTCGGGGGAATCTCCCGTTTGGTTACATATGGGGACATGTCTACAGGGTTCTTGGTGAGCCAGGTCACCCCTTCGTAGGCGCTTAGGCCCAGGTACGATTAAGCCAGGTCTTCGGCAGGCGATAGTGAATGCTAGAGCAGCCCCAACTCGCCCTACCTCAAAAGTGGACTGTAAGAAACAAGTATTGCGTATATCACTACTTTTACTGAAATAGTATTTATTACATTGGCATTCTGTGATAATAGCTACCTAAATAACTTATGCCTACAAAGATTTTTTTCTGTTGAAGGATAGAAACAAGTAGGCAAAGCAAAATTTCGCGCTTCATTCTTTAGGATCAGTTATGCTCGATTCTAGCTTCATCGTGACTTATTGCGTGGTTTCAACGTATACACGTGGCGCGTACCATAGTAAATGCTGCGCGTAACCATTTGAACCCTGATGCTTCGAAGCCCTCATCACGGTAACTCAAGGACTTAAACTATATCATGACAATCTCCAACATTTTCCCTACATATTGCACGTATTATTATAGTAATCATTACCTTAGAAATCTAGTTTCTTAAAAACGACTGAAATTGGGGGAAAAACTGATTCCTTGCATCTACACCTGAAATTATTTTGTAATTCAGTTTGCACTTATGGATTAACTGTTAAATAATGTATATTATAAGACGTTTAAAAAATTTCAGGCTAACTTTTGTATATTTTAATCATCTATTCGTAAATCGATGACAGTTTTTAGTAAAGGGGAGTGCGCAGAGACCACGGGGCAGCCGAGAGCCGCCGAGGCCACGCCGCAGGCAGGAGCTGCCGAGGCCACGCGAACGGGGAACCAGACTCTGAAGGCCATTAGCTCAGGGAAGCGCCTAAATGTCAAACTAGAATATTGTATCCATAATAGACTCTGCGAGCTACATGGACTGATCTTTGCTTGTCTCAATGCAGTTGGGGGAACCTCATTTGGCTTACATGTCCTCTCATGTCTACATCAGGGGCCTTGGTGAGGAAGGGTACCCCAAAATCTAAGGCACAGTCACGAGCAATCTGGATCTACGGTATGGTTGCCGGTAGGTTGTCCACCTCGTGCTTGCTTCGTAACCTAATCACATAAAAAAGCAACAAAAAGGATTATATATAGGTTATAATTCACCAAAGTACGTTTTATGCTACGTACTCTGTCTTGGAAGGTCGATCTTTGAAGAATATATCTGTATTTTTTGTCTCTGGTTACTCGTATTAGTACTTACGATGGTTATTGCATACTAGTTCAATAACCACGCTTCTCTCACAACAGAAACCGCAGCTTCACGAGACAAATGGACTAGTCTCGTCTCGCCTCATTGCGCTGCTATCCGCGTTGTCCGATATCAATCACGATGTCTCCTTAATCCGCTTCGGTTCATCTCTTCCACTGAAAACCCACTTTTGCACTGGCTATGGGTAGGTAATTTAGTCAATTGCGATTTATACAGAAATAACGCTTGAGAGTCTTCTTTTTAAGTAACCAACATACACAATTTTCACGTTTTTTTTAACTGGTTTCAATAAGGAGGAGGTTATATTATGATTGTATGTATTTTTCAACCGACTTCCAAAAAGGAGGAGGTACTCAATTCGACTGTATGTTTTTTTATATGTTTGTTACCTCATAACTTTCGATAGGGTGAACCGATTCTCAAATATTTTTTTTTTGATTTCGAGGTGGTTCTTTTCCTAAAAAGGGGGGAAGTTTGCATAATTGATCAAATAGTTTCCTAGATAATAGGTTGTGAAGTACTGCGAAAATTTGCCTCTAATAAGACTATGTGCTCGCGAGGTCTACTGTTCGCAGAACTACGAGTTTATAAATAGTTAGTAGATACCAATGATACTAAATATTGAGTATATTAGTGTAGGAATTCAAAGTGTATAAGACGGTATGGCCTGTTATAACTTTTATTAGTGGTATTATGTGACTTAGTGCACTAGTATGATCCTGTATAATATAAAAAAAACCTTATTTAGTAATTATACTCGTATGATAGTACCTCACTAGAAATTATAGTAGATATCTATGATAATAATGTTTGCATACCTGAACGGTGGAATGTGAATTACTTTTTACCTATTTTTTAACAACTTTTGTTTTCACTCATATTCTGGCAAATAAATAACTTTTGAATTTCAATTTATCAAATTCAAATTCATTAATTGCTCATATGGGTACACAAGAAAATATGCAGAAGAAAAAGTATAAATTATAGAAAACCATATTTAACCAATGAGGTGTGCAATTCATTATAAACTTAATGATTACTAATTAAAAATTAAATAAAATAATAATAATAATTATTATCTAATCTATAAGCCCCATGGTGGGGGAAAAAGTGGCCAAAACGCTGGCGGCATTGCCACGCTGGATGGCAATGCTAAGTTTTTGCCCAAAATAGGCGCCGGCATTTCGGTCACCCGACGCCTCAAACAAACGTTTCGCCAGATCCCTAAACAAGTTGAGAGCAGACGGCCCCCATGGGCCTAAAGTTTCGACCCCAAACGGCACAAACATGTACATTCTGTCTAAATACACATATTTATGACGTTTGAGGTCTTCCGCTTTAGACTCGGCAGCGCCAGCCCGATCAATCGTCCCAGGGAGATGAGACGGCGCTAGTGTGTCCACACATGTAGCATCCCAAACCAGGGGCTGTCCCATCTTCCACGGGACGATAGTCATCCCATCTGGTCTCTTGCCGTCATCCCGCATCAATCCGTTCGGTTCCAAAACTGACGGGACTCCAGCACTGACAAATGCCCGACGGATGATATCATTCAAGCTGGCGTGCCGCGGTATGCGCCCCGCGCTCTTTACGCATGAGAGTGCGTGGTGGCCGAACCGATCCACCATTTCACCGCAGACACAACGGTGAGGGACCTGGCAAGGGGCACCTACTCGTAGGGATACGGCTATTCGGAAAGTATTGTTGTCCAAAAGATTTCCAACATTTTTAGACGGCAAAGCATGTAGCCAAAGCCCCGACTCCCATCGAGTAACAGCTAACAGGCGAGCACGCTCTGCGGAAGAACTAGTTGAATTGATCAGGTTTTCAAGTTCTAACTCACCGTCCCACTGCCTCTGAGAAGCAAGAGCTTTGGGCAGGGACTGACTTGGACAAGCTATTTTCTAGAAATTTTGCGAATACCGAGACCGCCACACCTAACAGGTAGTGAGGCCTGGCGACAAGTGCGATCGTCAAAATGTGTGTTAAGTATGGTAGTGAGCGTATCCCTCTGGATGTTGTCAAGTTTTTAAAAGTAAAGGATGATTCCAAAACTGACAACATCTAAGAGAATACATAAATTTAGGGACAAAAAGGCAATATCGAATAATAAAATAGGCCATGTGACAATTTATTTTTTGTAGGCGGTCCGAAACTGAGTTAAAGTTTTGAATTTTGTCATCAACAAAATCTTCAAATGACTCGTCTAGGATTGGAGACCCTAAGAGGCGAAGTGATCGATTATCTAATATTTTGATATTGGGAGCAATTCGTTCAAAAATGTTTACTATCTTATTTCTTTATATTCTTTATATTTCATTACTATCTTTTTATCTTATTTCAGTGTTGTAGAATTTGGAATGAAAAGTTCGCATTTTGAAAAGTTGAGAGCAAGACCTATTGAACTAAATTCTGAAATTAAATTTTGTAGGTCTTCAAGAACAGTGTCAACATCTCCTCCTAGGGACCCATCATCCAGGTACCAGACATTAAATTTCGATTCTAATTTTTTGATGATAATGAAGGTGAATTGCTAGGCTAAAAATAGCTGGTCCAAGTGGATCACCTTGTTGGCATCCTACTTCTGAAGATAACAAATTGTTTTTGTATATTAATTTTGAAGGTTTACCATAACATTGCCAAATGAAATTATATATAAAAGGGATTTTATTTTTAACTTGTGTCAAAAGAGTGTTTCTATCAAGAGAATTGAAGGCGTTCTTAATATCAACCTTCAGCAACACTTCACATCCTTCATTTGTTAAAAACGTTATTAGGGCATGTACCGCCGCCTCACAGCCACCCTGTGAACCAAATCCCAACTGCAAGGGTTGAAATTCCTTGCAGAGAGATTGTTTGATGTGTTTAACACAAATTTTAGCAGTTAGACGACGGTACAATTCTAATGTACATGTTCCAACAGCTATGGGCCTTATGCTACCATCTTTTTTAAGAAGAGCGCATAAATTAGCTCCGTATAAAACATTTGTTATTGCGTCATTCACTTTACCTGTTAACATCACATTTACTAGTGAAGTGAGCTCTTTAAGCAGAGAGTCCCCAATCTCACCGCAGCTTGCACTGGTCAGGTCTTTTAGGTGTTGTGGCGTAAAAGAGTCGAGGCCCCCCACTGAACCACTTGGGAAGGATGCTAACACATACATTAGGTCGTCGACAGTGGCGACAAGAACATCCTCCCCAGTAACGTTACCAGGTAAAGGAAGAGCTTGAGCTGCGGAAGGTGGATGTTTTTCTATTAAAGCCAACAAAGTTTCCGGAGAGTTTGGTGCCAATGTATCGTTGGAAAATAAAAGTCTAGCCGAACCTCTGATGTCTCCTTCACTTAGCTTGTCTTCTACGAGACGGTAGGATGCAGAAGAATATACGGGTCGAGCTAAATTTGGCGAAGTGAAGCAGTAAACAGGACAGCGCTTTGAGTTGTCTTTACAATTTTGTTTTATTTTGTTAGTAAGAGAATTTTGATCAGATGGGTTTTTCGAAACATGAAGAATTCTATACGGGAAAGTCAACAAGTGCTCCCAGGCCTGAGGAGAGTTACATGAAATAACATTTCTGATATCATCAATCAGACATTTAGCGACGCTAATACGTGCACCACGAGGAATTCTTTTTAAAACTGGCAAATTTGTTTTTAAATTGCCTAAATGTTCACAAAAACTAATGCAGTTATTGTTTTGTATAGTCACTTCTTTGGTTAAATTTGGAGCCGAACGGTGTGTTTTACTCATATGAATTTTGAGCCCACGGTTGCCTTTAAAAAAGCGTGGCTGGGAGCACTGGTCGCACTTCACTAGGTTTTCCGACGACACATTGGCATCACTTTTTGAGTATATTTTTTGAGTATATTAAGTTTTAAATCGCAAATCAATTTTATTTTCCATATTCCAGCTGCAATCTTCATAATTAGCCTGTTGACTACTTTTTACTAAACATCAATTATGTGAATCTAGATTATGAACGATGGTGTTTTTAACCTTTAGTGTCTAATCTCTTTATCGCAAAAATGCAATCAGTATTTGTAAATAGGCATACTTTGTGTCTTAATTAAACTCTTAATCAATCGCTTTTAATTAGTTTAGTTCTAATGTAATCCATAAGAGCGCGCTGTACAAACCAATAAACCACTGTTTGGATGCTCCGTGACGCTGGACGGCTGTATTATAAAAGGGCCAATGTGTAATGTTATTAAAACTTCATTCATTATACATTTAGTAATAATAAAACTTTAATAACATGGCACTTACGCGTTATCGATGATTGTAAGTTTCATTGCCGTGCTCTCATCGTTGCGTCACACTTCTCACTTGCAACTCAAAGTATGGTTAACCTACTTATAACCCAGTTGAATCAGAATTGATCCGGAAAAAACCGAATTCCGAAAGAAAAATGCTACTTATAAGTGTTTTGAATTTCAGACGAATAATGTTTTTGACTAAAGTTGTTTAGAATTGAATTTCCTACATTTTTGATTCTAAGGTCGATATTTTCCAAACCCAAAAGAGGACGGGATTTTTTTTTGATTAACAACTCGTTTATTTTCAATTTTACTTGAAAAATTGTAGTTAACAATGTTAGCATTAAATTTTCTACAATTTTAGCTTTGCGCATTTTGTCTTCAGTTCGATATTTTTTGATTTATACCCAAAAAGAAGCGAGGGTAAAATCTTATCATTGCATTATCACGTTTATTTTCAATTTTACATGGGAAACATTACTACCAAAGTTATATGAAATTCCTACAACTGTTGGATATCAAATTATTGGTAAGATCAATATTTTTCGATTTATACATGAGCAGCGGTGGTGGTGGACGGTGACCTTCCCGAATTCCGAAGGAAAGTTGCTACTTAATTTTTTTCCGGGTTTGACCCTTTATTGATCTAATTCGACTGGGCTATCAAAGCGTTTTGTGCATTATGCAATCTGCTCCAAAACTATTGGACCGATTTGAAAACTTCCTTACCCTAACAATCTTACATAATCCCTAATGAACAAAGGCTATTTTTATTCATCATCATCAACATCCATTACCACACGAGTGTCATCACCGCAGAGCGCAGCTACTCAGTAATAAATATGAATTGGGGGAAACGAGAAGAAACATCTCCACTAGATTTCTTGAACATATACGCTCACAAGTAACAGTCACAAAAAATGACTTATCTACCGACTTCCAAAAAGGAGGAGGTATTTGGCTGTATTTGTTTTTATGTATGTTAGCTCATATCTTTCGACTGGATGCACCGATTCTCAAAGTTCTTTTTTTGTTATAAAGCTTGTGCTTCCTGGTGTGGTCCTTCCGATTTATATTTCATCAAATTCGGTTGAGTAGTTTTTAAGTTACACTCCAATAACTGAATAGAATGGAAGTCGGTACAAAATTTTTCAAATTGTACTTGTTTTGATGTCATCAAATCACTGTCCCGTCTAAACCGGTGGATGAATGACTAAAACTTTCTAATGATATTGACGAGATGAGCACAAAAATACTTGTAATGATTTTGTTCGTTTATAAACGTTATTTTTGCCACTTTTGTCACTTTTGCCCACACCCTATTCGAACGCTCAACTGAGCATAAGACCTAAAATCGCATGATTATATTGTCAAATACATAGCTGTCAAATAATCATCAAAGATCACAAACAACCATGCTCCGGACGTGGGTCAAAAATTGCACTTGTTGGTGGCATAAATACCTCCTTTGTAGCTTTCCGAACGCTGAACAAAAAGAGACATGAACGACATTTTAGCCCACAGCTTCCCAATTCGGACGCCCCTTGTGAGCGTTTTTAGCGAAAATAACGCTATAAACGCTCAGAAGTGATCTATTCGAACGCACTATAAGTACTCAACGGTAATTGGCTCTTAACGACCGACGGACCGACCAATCAGCGAACAGCGCACGCTACCAGAGTTATACCAGAGATGGCGCCACTTTGCATCTCTAGTCCACCAAACTAAACTAGGTGGCGCTTGACTAAATAATAACATCGGTTTAAGCTATGCGCGACATAAATAAATGCTACAAAATTTAAATATGGCCAAAACAGAATTACACAAATTGAAAACAATTAATAGAAAAGTAATAATAATGTGAAAAAATATATGTAAAGGACAAAGATAAGATAAAGGCACAGGGTCATATTATAATTACAGTGAGAATAGCAGGAATAGCTGGTATTTATGTGAGTTATTTGAAAGTGTGTGTGTATAAATCGTAAAGTGTAATCGCAATGAAGCTATTTTATTTGTTTTTTAATGATGATTTTAAGGCAAAAAATAATTCCAGACTAGAAAAATGTTTATTGTAGGTTCGAGCGGTGCGTCATAACACCGAATACTGAGCATAATTACTCCAGATGTCCAGTAACTGCGTATGTCGAGTACGACGAGGTGGTACCTGCTGTGCGATTCTCTAAAGATTCGTCGATGCGCTCTTCGACTAGCTCACCGATGTCAAATTCTTTATGAGATATCACCTTTGTACATAAGGTTGTTTATCCAACGTTCCTTGACATCTTTTAATTTGTTTCACAGATGTTGTCAAAGATGCAACTATGTTTTCTCTTAGAGAATCGCACGGTTGAAAAGCTAGACTTGATAGAAGTTCGGAGCAGTCAATTTTGCTGGTTAATATATCGTGCTATAGTATAATGTCATACTGTTTACGTCTTTGTTCTAGAGATTCCATGTTAAAGTGCTTACATGCTTTAGAATAGGTCTTAAAAGATCTATAGTCATTATAACTCAAAAAATTTATATATTATTTTTGTAGTCATTCAATTCTTTGAATGTGCACTGTATAACTTGAGAACCAAATGCTACAGCCATACTCTAATATATTACCATAATTAGAAAACAAACTCGAAGAAAACCAATTTTTGTTTTTTTTTTGTTTAATCAACGATAGCCATTGTTGTTCTTTCTCCACCATCCACCATAATGTTTGACAAGTAAATTAATATTGGTTGACTGGCAGGCGATTGCAGTGCCCAAATATTAATAATTCTAGCAGTGAACCTCGCGAGCCCAGTTTTCTCAACGGCAATTTTTGGCAGCTGAGTTATTTGCAGTTGGAATATTACTAAAATGGTCCAGTTATTATATCGACTTGACCTATGCTCGTATTCGAAATTCCTCTTTAAAGTCAGGTACTTAATGTGTGTACCAAATTTTATTATAATCGCCGCCGCAGCAAAGTTCCCCTTTTTTTAGAAAATGAAACCCTCTCACTAGAAAAAATCTGACGACAAAAAAATATATTGCAGAACAAGCATATCTAGTTTCGTCAAGACTGCTTGAAACATGCGACCTGTACAGGAAGACCAACATACAACGTAACAAGTACGGACAGACATTTAGCCAGTTAAAGCAGAGATACGCTTCGCTCGCTCGGTCAATGAGATCTGGTTCAATTAGTGTTTAGTTTTATGAGAAAAAATCGGATGTAGTCGTCTTAATAGGACATCTCGGTCATAAAAAGTCAATTAAATTAAGCGATAGGCATATAAAAGAGCTTCTTAGTTTTTGTTGAAATTCTGTTTCTGCTTGTATTGTGATTTAGTTTCTTGCAAGAAAAACATTTGAAAAGACGAAATGTATATATGTATAGTTGGCTTGTTTATATTTCTTGCGCGATATTTGTATGGCCAACAGCAAAACGCGGAATCTGAGCCATTTACGTTGCATCCAAGTCATCCACTTTACCAACAGATGAAGGATGCAAACACATCAAATAAAGAAGAAATAATGAAAATTTTAGGTATAACACCGGACCCAGATGGCAATGAGGGTGATATTAAAATGCCATTCCAGATGGATATTCCTGGTAAGTTTTTAATAACGTAACTCACAAAAACTATCGAGTGGTTTACATAATTCTTATTTATGAACCGGCTATGACTCGTATGACATTAATTGGAAAATTTCTACCGAATGCAAAAAATGAGGAGGTCATTAATAAGTTCTAAATTGTTTGGCGAAAATTGAGAAGACTCAGGGCGTACCCTCTATTATATTATATTCTTTATATTATGTTTATGTAGTATAGTTTTCAATACACTGTCTATTAGTCATGTATCATAATTTCTATCCATCCAAAGGTTGTCTGGAAGAGATAGCTTACTAGTTATATGACCGCCCATTGTACATCAGAATTAATCACTATGGTGTAATACTAAGGTGTCCTTGATTTTTAATGTACAATAGAGTGTTATATATCTATTTGATCGCTCTTTCATTCTTTGTTTTAACGATTTGTCACATCACTGACGCCTCTCGTGTACCAAAAACGTACGTAAATAGCTTATTCCTGTAAAAAAAATCGTCTTTGTCAAGTAACATGTTTAGGAATTTGATATATTTGAACGCCGTTTACAAGCTTTTAAGCACCCTTTCAGGGTGACCTTTTGCTTTTAGCTCTTTCAACTTCCACGGAAAGCTTTTTCGAAATCCGATCTTCTTGGATCTCAGAATCAGCTCGAGGGACTTTCATGAAATTTGGTGTGGATTTGGGGGCGATAAATCTAACTAGCTAGGTTTCATTTTCAGAAAACATCGTTTTATCCGTGTTTACAGGCAATGAAAAACAACAGTTTGCTCGTTTCGTTCAAACTAGATGACGTAACAGTCGCATTTTTGTTCATTGCGTTCAAACTAGATGACGTAACAGCCGCATTGCAAAATCCTGAATCGCGGTGACAAGATTCTCACGGGACATATGTTACTATTTTGTATTCGTATCTAAGCAATGAGGAACCAAACAAAGTTGGGTGCTCGGTTATCGTGAGGCTATAGCACAAACTATTCGCGAAAAAGTAATCGTATCGCGAGCGTCAACACGTCACGCTTCGGCGTACAAACCATGTACAAACTATGAGTTGTATGTGGCACAGTTGCCCAAGATACATGATAGTTTGTACTGCTTCACGTGAAAGACACGTTACGTTACACTGTTACACTTACGCAGTTAATCGTGCTAGGCCCACAGGTACTTAATAATAAAAATATGATTACAGAATTTAGCACTCCTAGTGACTCTTCAAATTTAACTGATGAGGAATTAAAAGCTACATTAAATGTATACAAAGGAACATACGAACAAACCAGATTCGATTATCAAAACTATCAAAATGTCCATGCTGATGTGTCGCCCATTGGAGACGAGTTTGATAATGATAGATGTATAAACGAGCACATGAAATGTCTTATGAGCCAGTAAGTACCAACGATGTCTCGGTAAACAGATACGTCATACTAAATTCCACAATTCAGCAGTGCAAGTACGGTACTTTGTCGATCGAGAAATTAGATATAAAACAGAGATAAAAGGTTTTTTAATGATTAGGTAATGTTGTCAAAAATAACATTTATAATTAATAAAATTGATTCTGTTGACGTCGAACTGTCGAGTTTATTGATCAACATGTCAAATATGACATTTATAATTAAATAGCTGACCCGCCAGCGGCTTTGCTCGCGTGGCCTCGCGGGATACAGTAATTACAAATTTGTAATTATCCCACGGGAATTCTTTAATTTACCGGGATCAAAAGTATCCTATATGTTGATCAGGGATATAAGCTACCACCATACTCAATTTAATTTAAATCGGTCCTGTCGTTTCGAAAATTATTAAACAAACAATTTGAACTTATTTTTCACTCATTTCACTCCTTACATCCCCTGACTCGGTTTTTATACGGCATATTTTTCATTGTACAGAAATTTTACCTCTACCGTTTATAATATGTAGTAGTTTTTACATCCCTCGTTTTGCCCTCTTAAGTCATCCCTGACAAAAATTTTGAAAGCATCACTATTTATTTTAAATTACCTATCCAGTTATAAACTTTCATCACTGTAGCTCCAAAAACAAAGAACTTTTGAAAAAAATCTTATTTCTCGTTTCACCCCATTAAGTCATCCCTGACAAAAACATTGAAAGCATCACTATTTATTTTTAATTACCTATCCAGTTATCAATTTTCATCACTGTAGCTCCAAAAACAAATAACTTAAAAAAAAAAAAATCCCCCGTTTCACCCTCTTAAGTCATCGCTGTCAATAAATATTGAAATCATCACTTTAAACTGTCCATTCATATTTTTCACCACTGTATGTTCGAAAACGAAAAACTTTCAATATAAACTTTCACCCCTCCATTTCATTCTCTGAAACCTCCACTATCCAAAAAAAATAGTCCAACATTTTTTATTTTGAATGACCTATCCAGATACAAATTTTCACCACTATAAGTTCAAAAACAAAGGAGTTTCATACAAACTGTTTCACCCCTTTTGACCCCCTTACGGGTAGAATTTAGAAAAACCCATTCTTAGTACACCTCTACGCATCAAGGACAATACACCCTTCAAATTTCAAGTCTCTACGATCACTCAAAGTCAAAGTCAAAAATCATTTATTCAATTTAGGCATCAAAGACGCACTTATGAACGTCAACTTTTCATTATAATGTACTTTAAAGACTCTACCGCCGCGTTCCAAAATATATAGAACCCACCGAGAAGAAGCGGCAAGAAACTCGGGGCCATTCTTTTTATATGGATGTTTACAATGTTTCTACTTAGGTACTACAAATATTACATTTTATGGGTGGCAGAGAGACAGCTTGCCAGAAGTGGAGTATTCCAAGCATCTTTATCTTCTATATAATGTCGAACTTTATAGTAGTTAAGCTTTTTTTATTAAAACGCTTTTTACAGTCAACTTGAATTTGCCCTCTGTGAGCTCAGTTGTGTGCTTTGGGATTTTATTGTAAAAACGCACACAATTTCCTAGGAATGACTTATTAGTCTTCGCAAGTCCAAAACTAGGTACAGCTATCCTATTTGTATTTCTGGTATTAAAAGTGGGGTGATCACTATTTAACTTATATTTATGTAAATTTTTACGAACATACATTATATTTTCAAATACATATAAGGAAGGCAACGTTAATATATTGATTTCTTTAAATAAATCTCTCAAAGATTCACGGGGACCCATTTCGTATATAGCTCTAATAGCACGTTTCTGAAGGGTGGTTTAGGCTGTGCGTTGTCTGTCAGTCAGTCAGGACATCTTCTTATATATATATAGATAAAATCGATTCTGTCGACGTCGAATTGTCGAATTTATGCATCGATAAAATGCCGTACTTATACTGCAGTTTTGATACATTTTCCCCGTTTTGCCATGGCGCGGCTTGCATATAATTGTGCCAATTTAAGTTTAAATGTTCTTGTAATAGTTTTAGTGTTAAATCATGGTATACATACATGGCATATATACATGGTTATTGGTTATTCGACTTATTCCCGTTAGAAGGTGATAGCAGTGACTATTACATTTATCATATTGTAAATATTGTTGGAGGCAACTGGAAAGCGTGGTGGGACGAGCGGCGGGCCGGCTATATAAACTGAGCACAACCGAGCCGCGCTCTCCATCCGGTAACGCTGTAACTCCATCCGGTGACGCTACACTCATCCGGTGACGCTGTAACTCCATCCGGTGACGCTGTAACTCCATCCGGTGACGCTACACCCATCCGGTGACGCTGTAAATGCTGGTAGAGGCAAATAGCAAGTATCCCGTTCAAAAAAAAAGGCGCGCTCTGTCTGGTTGAACACCACCTGCGCTCGCCACCCATCCGGTGACACTGTAAATGCCGGTAGAGGCGCTCTCTTTGCTGCTTGATACTCCGTACCGAGCGGTCGCGCCTTGCTTAGCGTATCCAATTTAATTCTTATCATTTCTGGTCATATTATTTTATTTGTGTACAATTGTGTTATTTTAGTTAATTATTAATTTAGTGTTTTTCATATGTATTTTTAAAACTGTTTTCACTTCTCATTCCTTATAATATTATATTTTTTAACCATTCGTCGTACGCGAAACCTCCATAATCTACCAAAATCGATAAGATGTACTGTACATAGAGCCATCAAAAGGAGACGTTTGCTGCACTTGCACTTTACATGGAACTCTATCCGAAGATTAAATTGATTCTTTCTTTATTTTTTTTCTTTATTTACTCAGCAACAAATAAGCACAAAGTTCAAATACAAAAATACTTATCTAGAGTATTACAAAGTGTGTGTGTGGGTGAGTGTGCATGTGTGTTTTTGAGGATGTGAATGAATTATTATCATAGAATAAGTAACCTTTATGACAAAACCGTTAGTAAAATCATAATCATAATCATCATCAGCCATTATCACGCGGATGCCACGAAGCGCAACTACTTGCGATATAAAATATCTTTAAAGGTAACGGAGACGGCAGGACGCGAAGCTTATTATTATTATATTATATTATATTATTATATTATATATATATTATTAGTTTATACTAATAATACACTTAGCTTCGCGTCCTGCCGTCGCTTCAATAGCGATGATCAAAACAAGTTTTTTGTTTAAGGACACGACCGATGCCTGTATGTGCATATAATGGACCAACTGTTTTGTCGGCCAACTCCTATTGCGATTTATATGCTGATAACTGCAGAAGAGGATACAGTAAGTAACACAGATACTGTGCCTACACTACAAATATATACTCGTATGTAAAATAGATAACGCGTGTCCGAACCCCGACCAAGCGTCATGGCCGCCGCTACTTACAGTGCGCACGCGTCTGTTTTTGAAGCCGCGAAACTGAATTGACAACTAGCTGCAATAGCCTACGAATAAATAATAGTCAGGAACTGTAACTACGTTAAAAAAATGACCCAACAAAAGTCGTGTTCAAGTAGGCGGGGCTTAAAAGTCGTGTTCAGTACGTTATCAGTCGTACATTTTTCTTGCAAGCGAGCACACTTCAAATCTTGGCGTACATTTTCATCTTTATCATTGTGAACATCAGTTGTGGATCATCATGCCAGCATTCGTTGTGAAGTGGTGCAGAAACAATACACGATTAAAATGTCCAGGGATCAGTTTTACTAGTTTTACTAGTAAATTATTCAAAGATGCTCAAATACGGTAACAAATCGAGATGGTCAATATATATGCAAAATAAAGTCAGTAAATTTTTATTTAATTTAAGATGTCTTTTTTTCTTCAGGACTAAATATTGAAATATATGTAATGTGCAATGGTTTTGCTTGTTATTACTTCATCAGTCAAACGACCCTGACACAATAGAAATTTCATTGTTATATGGACAATCGACTGGTGAGGGGTTATGTTTTATTCTCGCTTGCTTGCCGATTCAATGCGGCAAAATAAGTGCCTAGCTGCACGTTAGCTAGAAAAACCAGAGTATCAAGAAGAGTATGACTGCCTGTGAAAACCAGCATAGTTATACTACGTTAATTTTGACTGAAAACAATGAAATTATAGATAATAAAAAAATTATGGACCATGTTCCACAAAACTGCAGTACCTACCTACCAGTTGGTACAGTAAGTACCTTCTGTTTTTTTTTAATTATGATATATAAAGTATCATATTTATCTTTTTATGCTGATGATTTGTCCCGAAGAAACATCAACATCTTTAAGACCCTTTATTCTGCGCAGCGCTGCACGAGTTTAGGTATTTAACATTAGCGAGTTACTTACGAGCGCGCCCTGCGGCAGTGGCCTTATCGCTTGAGCAAAATAGTGCGCATTAATATTTGGATATTTTTTTATCTACTTTGGTTTTTATGTTACAAATAGACGTAGGTCAAAAAGGTGAAATAAAATATCACCAAGGACATATTTTATTTTTAATATCGACATTAATTAACATAATATGATAACTATTAATCAAGTACATGTTATCTACAAGAGCATAGACTAGAAAAAAAGTAAGATTTAACTCATGTACCTACCAAAAAGAGATGAGAATAGCAAATAAAACAACCATCAAATAGTTCCTGCTACCAGTTTCTGGATCCAGCATCAGGTCCTGGTCACCAGCTAGAAAAGGTATCGCGAAGACGATTCATACGATCCCAAACACGGTGTGTCTACTATTAACCATCACATAGTTCCTGCTACCAGTTTCCGGCTCCAGCATGGATTCCTGGATACCAAGTATAAGCATAAGAAATTTGGTTAATAGCAAAATACTAGCCCCTCAAGGGTCAATGTCATTATAAGAATGTAATTTATATTGTGTCTGACCTTTGATGCACTAGATGTCATATAAAATTATTTGTTAAAATCCCACTTAGAAATGTTACCTCAATAAGTATCAGGAAGTTTTGAGCGCACTAATATTTAGTTGTGTAAGTGCGGGCGTCAGAGCGATACGTCCTCTGACCTCTCTCTAAGAGGCCTCAGCCGCGTCTGACGATTCGTGACTGGCGCGACCGGTTTTATGATTGATTTTAAAAACGTGTGTGTGTAGAAACCGCTCGGCAATAACAAACTAATAAACAATTTCTAAATGTAGTCTGTGGAACTTAAGAATAATAAGGTAAGAATAATTGACATAATATACTATATCAATCATTATTATGTGACCCTTCAAACACTCAGCAAAAACGCGAATTTGCGCTTCCAAAGCGTTTACGCTCTAAAGAGATACTACAGACAATGAACAATAAACGATTGCCTACAATTGGTATGTAACATAGGTAACTATATAGCATGAAAAAACAGTTCATTGTTTGGTCAAATTAAAGCACGTTTAATTTTTCAAGCTAATGAAAATTTTGGTAAAATGTATTAGCCTAAAATGTTTCATTATCTTTCTAACGATTGCTTCTAACGATTGATTCATTGCGAAGAATCTCTTCTAATGTCTTCTAGACAAAAACTTAATAAATTAATCATATTTCGCGTGACTTACGAGATTTACGATTGATTTATTATTAAGTTGGTCCAGTCCACTTGTTGCATAACATCGTCCATGGCCGCTATGACTCTGCTGTCATTGTAGACGTTGCAGCACGCGCGTAAACCAATCCCTGCTTTCCTTCTTAATTTAAACCAATCACCGAACATGTCTATTTGTAACCTCGGAAGTAATTTGTATTTGGAATCATACGTTGTTTTGATTTGAAGGGCCACTTTTTGTGTGGAATTTGTTCTGAATTATGCTTCCTGACTATTATTTTTTCGTAGGCAATAGCCCAAAAAATGCGAGTCACCAAAGGCGAAGACATATTTCCTATCACCTAATACAATTAATTAAAGTCGGCACGCTTGGTTTCAATACAAATCGTGAGACTTGCGTTATTTAAATGGTAAAACCGGCAAACACTCACGTCTATCATCTAGTGTTTATACTCCTACTGTATAACCCGCGGCACGTAACTCTAGCGCTGAGCGAAATGTGGAAGGGATAGCTGCGCATGGGTACAGTCGCGCACATGTGACAGAGAGAGACAACAGTCCCTCGTCTTCGATGTGACAGAGAGAGACAAGAGTCCTTCGTCCCTCTAGCCACCCTGTGATACCCAATTTTTGACTTCTGCGCAATAACGGTCAGCGCTAGAGTTACGTGCCGCGGGTTATACTGCTCGAACACCGGTCGGAGTATAACGACTAGATGATAGACGGAGTGTCTGCCGGTTTTACCATTTAACTTGCGTTATTTATTGTAAGTACATAATATATCTGTGGCCTGCACTATAAATATTAATACTTGTGCATGCGTGTTCTGTCATTTTATTTAATGCCTGGGCCGGACTATTATCTGTCCTGTATAACTAATAGTAGTCCTAAAATAAGCCAATATCGACTTATTTTTAATCACTGCTACAAATTATTGACTGGTCGTTTGGCGCAGTTGGTAGCTATTTTGCCTTCTTAGCCGCTGGTTCCAGGTTTGAACATTTGTGTGCATGAACATGTCTATTTGTCCTGTGTCTGGGTGTATATATATATATACATAAGTGTATATCAGTCATCAGGCCACCAGAGACTCTGCCTATAGTTTAGGAACTGAAGTCTTGGTGTGGATAAAAATAATGTGATGACATAAAAATAAATAAAATATAGGCTAAATAAAACCTAATAGTTAGGATTAAGTAAAACCTAAAATTGATATCCCGAAAAATGTTTCTGTGGGATATTATTCTTAAAGCCACTTTCCGTACAGATGGAGACTCACGGCGCAGCTTGTTTATATTTGTGTAATAATAAAATTAATAACATAGTTTTAGGGGTATTGACAATCATTCATTATCACCATCTCAGCCGTAGGACGTCCACTGTTGAATGTACACTTCCCCCCAGTATTTTACAAATGGACCGGTTAGAAGCCTGCTACTTTTATCAGGTCGTCAGTCCACCTTGTCAATGGACGACCTACCCTGCGCTTGCCAGTCTGCGGTCTCCACTCCAGAACCTTCCGGCCCTATCGGCCATCTGTTCTGCGTACTATGTGGCCTGCTCACTGCCACTTCAACTGGTTTATCTTCTCGGCTATGTTGGTGACTTTAGTTCGTCTACGGATCTCCTCATTTCTGATTCGATAACGTAGAGAAACTCCGAGCATAGCCCTCTCCATAGCTCGTTGTGCGACTTTAAGCTTGCTTATGAGGCCTGTACTAAGAGACCACGTTTCAGTGCAATATGTCATCACTGGTAACACACATTGGTGAAAACCCTTGTCTTGAGAAACTGAGGTATTTTGACAAGAAGACTTCGCGAAGTCTCCAGCCGAGTTGGCAGTTGGACAATCATTAGATTAAGAAGATTTCTAAGTCATAGTAACGACACAAAATGTACTAAAATGTATTGTTATGTGATAAAAACAATAATAATTTAAAGTTATTGGCGAGAAATATTAGAAAAATAACTACGAGTAAATACATCACGGCTTTGTTTCAGGGGTTTGGCGAATACTTCACTCGGGGATATGTATAGATTGGCTAAATTATGATGAAAACAGACGGATGAATAGCAAACTTAAGCATAAGTACCTTCTCATTAGGAAAATAATGGGTGCAGAAAATATGAAACATGCTGCGTACCTTCCAAGAATTGAAGATGAAACACAAGAAAACAAGGGAATACGGATCTAAACTTAATAACTTAGGTAATTCTTCTTAGTCGGACACTCTTGACAGAGTGGTGGTGGTGGTCATGGTGATGGTAAAGGGCGGATCCTCGCCTGTTTCCATTTCCAGGGCTGCCGATCTCCTGAACATATTGTGTCAATATAAATTTAAACAATAAAATTTATTTTTTATTCCCACGCTATTAATTGATGATATTTGTGATCTGACTTGAATATTTTATATTTTACTTTTATATCTGTATATTTTATTTTTAGAAACAACTATGTTGAAACCTTTGACTACTATATGACTTAGAAGAATCAACGAAAAACGCGTTTGGATGTATGGATGTCTGTTAGATAATCACACAAAAACGACTGAAAAGATTTGGGTGAAATTTCGAGTGTAGATGGCTTGTATCCGGGAATAACACAAAGATCAATTTTTATCGGGATTCAACGGGTAGTTTCCGAGGGATAGCGATAACCTAATTCCACGCGGATGTAAGTAGTCGCATGCATAGAAGTCATAAATACACCTCCATTTAATTCTTTAGTAGGTATACTAAAATATCACTCTTCTCTCGCAGTACTTTTAGTTTTTTTATATGTCCTAAAAGATTGAATGTTTTAAAAATCTGTACGGTGTGATACTAATCTGTTAAAATACAAATATTTTTTTACGTCTGGCACACACTGGCGGGCCGCGAAAAAAACATTGAGAAAAGCACGATATAGAGTCTAGCTAGAGTCTAGAGTCTTTATGCGGAATCGGGCCTTTTCTATGGAGTCAAGGTTATATGAAAATCTATAATGTGATTTGAAATTGGAACGTTAAAATTCGTATGTCGTGTTCTTTTAGGAGCCGAAATCATCGCTTTATTAGCACACCCGTTCCCACGGTCATCAAGGGTGTTTTTAATATCGTGCGGAAATCTTCACGCACGCGAGTTGCCCCGCATGCATGACACCGGCAAGTGTCTTTTTCATACAAGTATTTATTGTAATACGTGGAATACGAACTCGGGACGCGGGGCGTTGTATTGGGCAACAGCCAAACGCGGAAAAACGTGTGTGTGATGTATCCGGACGACTTATAAATTATCGATGACGTCTCCGTTAACCCTTCCGTCGAGACCACAACCTTTGTTGATGGAAGGTGTGTTTTTGCGGTCATTGCAAGCTGTCATTATCATCAAGGCCTTCATCTTTAAATTCCGAATCACCCCGTTACCACAGTATTCACTAACCGAACCGCCGCCGCCTGTCGCAACCCGCATACCAGTCGAACCGATACTCCTCGCATTCCTCGCCGTCGCGCTCCTGCTAGAGTTCCCGCCGCGACTGCGACGTCCCGTCACCGTTGCCCCTTCAGGGCGAAACCAGTGTAAGACCTAGGATAAGCTAGTCACTATATATACGCTCTAAGCAATCAATGTGGGCACCCGAAATATACGTTGAAGTACCGTTAACTCAATACCGTGTGTTTCTCTTGCCAACGACCCTCCACAGACTACCCCTATCAAACGTTCCATCTCTTACCGCGAGGACCGTGACAAGGAGCAAGAACATCTTCTGGACGAAGTGCCCAGGCCAGCTAGCCATAAGGTGCACTCCTTGGTTACAGTGGCACCCAACGTGGGGCGTGTACAACAACATCAACATGTCAGTCCGAGTACAGGAGCAGAATTCGAAGGCAATTCCATTGCAAAGAGGCGTGAGACAGGGAGATGTAATATCTCCGAAACTGTTCAGCACTGCATTGGAAGATGCCTTCAAGCTTCTGGAATGGCAAGGACTCTGTATCAACATCAAAGAATACATCACTAACCTTCGATTTGCCTACGATATTGTAGTCATGGCAGAATCCATGGAAGATTTCAGTAGAATGCTCGAAGGCCTCCATCGAGTTTCCCAACGTTAGTCCTTGAGATGAACATGGACAAGACCAAAAATATGTCAAATGCCCGTGTTGTGCCTACCCCAGTATCATTTGGTAACTCAGTTCTCGAAGTTGTTGACGAATATATCTACCTAGGATAGACAGTCAAACTAGGGAGGTCCAACTTTGAGAAAGAGGTCACTCGTGGAATCCAACTCGGCTGGGCAGCGTTCCGGAAACTTCGCGAAGTCTTCTCGTTAAACATACCTCAGTGCCTCAAGACAAAAGTCTTTAACCAATGTGTGTTACCAGTGATGACATGTGGCACTGAAACGTGGTCTCTTACTATGGGCCTCATAAGTAAGCTCAAAGTCGCACAACGAGCTATGAAGAGGGCTATGCTCGGGGTTTCTCTACGTGATCGAATCAGAAATGAGGAGATCCGTAGACGAACTAAAGTCACCGACATAGCCCAGAAGATAAGCCAGTTGAAGTGGCAGTGGGCAGGGCACATAGCACGCAGAAGAGATGACCACGGACCGTCAAGCGCAGCGTAGGTCGTCCACTGACAACGTGGATTGATGACCTGATAAAGGTAGCAGAACGACGTTGGATGCAGGCCGCTTCTAACCGAATCTTTTGGAAATTTGTGAGGGATGCCTATGTTCAGCAGTTCTATGGCTGAGATGATGATGATGATGATGGCAAATCGCGAGGCAACGTGTTAACGTGACACTTACGCTTTGTCGATATCACGATCGACAATTGTTGAGTGCGGCTTCGTCCGAAAGGCTTCTTCAGGATCTTGAGTTGGTGCGCTTACCGTTGCGTCCACGAGGTAGTGTGGCAGAGGCAGCCTGTGCGAGGCGGAACGCAACGACATTACAAAATTATAATGAACGTGAGTTTCAATAATCAAAAACATGTTTACTATCCGTATAAATAAATATATAAAAACGTGTCGTGTAAATGGAATAAAAACTGGCATCACAGAATGGCCGGCCGCTAAAACCAATGAATTATGGCGCGGTTTGTGTGAAACACGCTTTTAAAGATTTATGTTTTAGGTATCGGGTATTTTCTATTGAGTTACTTTTTCAGACCAATAATTATATTAACAAGCTTACAACAGCGCCATTGCGGAAAAGCAAGACCTAGAGATAAAATCGTGAGGATATTGAAAATTCTTGGTTCCAAATGTACTCTCTACATATGGAACCAAGAATGTTCAATATGAATTGCTTCTAAAACCAGAAATTTATCGATATACGGGTTCCCTCGTTAAACTGTTGCATCTGTTGCAGGACTTTAGAACAAAAAAACACGATGTTACCTTATAATATAATTGAGAACTTGGTTTGGCTGTTGTAATAATTGATTCACCTAAAATTATATTAGGTATATTATATATGGTCACAATTTACCCAAATGTGTATGCTAACATACTCACTGAAAAGGTGGATTAGTTCGGTTTACCGAACTAACAATCGAACTACTGCTACTAGAGAGTAGCAATAGTTCGGTGCTTTGTTTCAACCGAACTATTGCCACTGAAAAGTTGCACTAGTTCGGTCAACCGGACTAACAATCGAACTACTGCTATTAGGACCTACCAAAGGGTTCTGAGGCTTATCTTATTGAATGTATGTGTCTAATAATGTGAAATTATACATTGTGTTTAGTACAGTTGATAATAAATATATTTGATATTATATATTCATATTTTGCCGGTCTTTTGCATCCTTTCTGCACGAATTTATATAGAAAACACACATTTTTAAAATACTCTTATCACTGTATTCTAAAACAACTAGCTAAACCGCTAGTGCGATTTAAGATCTTGTGATATAGTGTCTTCTTATTTTGGCTTTTATTTGCAGCCATATTAGGTAAGTTAATAATTTTTTGTCATCATTTAGGTCGAACAATTATTTAAAAATGACATAAAAAACAATTTGGTAAGTATAGGGAAGATGTTTTTATTTGATGCACCTGCTACTATTTTGATCTGTTTAAAATCATTTAAAAATAAAATTAAAAAAACCGTTTTAATATATACAGGGTGTTTGGTAGAGTGCCCGACAAACCAAATGAGCGTGTTCGGGGGACCACTTGGAGAATACAAGTTGGCCAAAAAAAATCCCCGACACCCCAATTTTTTTTAACTAAATCAGTTAGTTAGCTCTGTTTTGTATCCAATTTTGCTTTGCGTGGTCTGAAGGTGTATAAGAGACCAAATTCAACTAAAAACATCCGGTCTAAAACAGATTTTACAAATGTTATGGTGGTAAATAGGTACAATTTCGGAGAAAAAGGGAAAAATCACAAAAAAAAGTTAAACATATTGGGGGGTCGGGGATTTTTTTTGGCCAACTTGTATTCGTGAATATATATATAAATGAGCGTGTTCGGGGGACCACTTGGAGAATTCCAAGTGGTCCCCCGAACACGCTCATTTAGTTTGTCGGTCCCTCTACCAAACACCCTATATACATAGTGTAAAATTCAATAGTTAATTACATTAGCCAATATGTTAGATTTTTGTAGTAGATTTTATTTATTTGGCTTTTTATTTATTTTATGTGAACTATTACAACTATAGTATTACTTTTTTAAAGCACTAACACCTGCTTAGCGATACCAAATATTGTAACTTTTTTCGACTGTTCACATCCTCGGACGGGATTAGAACCCGCGTCTTCCGACAATCCGTGTCAGGCGCCCTACACCAAGACCAAGCGAGTGAAGCCGCTGGCGGGTCAGCTAGTAAATTATATGTTTTATGTACAACCACGCATAACTTTTTACAGAGTAGTCTGTCCGATTTTAATATTCCTTTTTTTATTTTGAATTACTTTAATAGAACACAGTTCCAAGATGGTCTCATTTAAATTATATAAAATTAGGTCTAGTGGTTTTTGAATTACACTCCAATAACTGAAAACTGCCTAGGTTTGCCTATCTTGATGATGTCCTTATTGACGGTGATGACGGTTTTTATTTTTTATTGGGGCTACTCGCACGTAAATTTACCCCCATACTTTACAATTCACATAAGCTTAGTAAGCTTTTTCTGGTTCTCAGAATCTTAGGAAATTGTTATAATCACCACACACATGTATCTACTCTTGATAGTCATATGCATTAAATTTAATTTTCTAAACAATTTTAGGTACACTCATTGTTTATGATGGACTCGTTTTTTATTTTATTATTGCTTTTGTTCACAGACTCAATCTCAAACCGTGGCATTGCTTACGTTTATATTTTAAACTTATATTTTTTTTTATAATTACTAACGGAATACAGGAAATTTTTTTTTCTTAACTAAACTTACATAATACATTTGTGTAGGCCGAAACTTACTTAGCTTGAGGGGCACAATACGATAAGAGCATGAAGGGCTCACAAACTTTTTTTTTAAATTTCTTCGCCTGAGGGCACCTGATGGACTCGTTTCGTCTCATCATCTTGAGGGTTATAGCTGAAAATCAGTGTTTGCTCCTTGAGCAATTTTATTCGCTGAGCTGTTACCCATTTGTTTAGGCTCCAACACACACGTACTTTTTAGCTGCTAATATTAAGGTAATTTTGTACTTAACTGTTTCTTAATTAGCTAGTTATTATGTTTAAGATATGATGTATAAGAATGTACGTGTGTATTGAAGAAACAAATAAATGTTTTATCTATATATCTATCAATCGATCCCGTAAGTAGCAAGTCACTGAGAAGTTAGTACCATGAGCACAATATTGTGAGAATAGGTATTATTGAACTATCATGGTACCGACTTCAACAAGCTATTTCACACTTTATAGTGTTGGAGTCGGTTACAGTTTTTGTCAATATAAAAAATAAATGTGATAGTTTTTGTGTCAAAAAATCATTATTGTGAAACCTGACACTATGAAGGTTTTTTTTTTAAATTCTAAGTGTCTAGTGCTATAAATCAGCAATTTCTTTTTTCTTTCTCTTACTAGTTCAAAACAACTTAAAACTACATAAATATTTTGGCAAACCATTTCTGTGATTATCAGTTATGGATAAGGTTCTGCTCGGGGTTTCTGTTCGTGATTGAATCGAAATGAGGACATCCGTAGGCGAACGAAAGCTATCGACAGGGGGAAGCCAAATGAAGTGGCAGTGGGCGGGGCACACATCACTCAAAACTAATGGCTGATGGGGCCGGAAGGTTTTGGAGAGAAGAGCACGGACAACACAATTCAAAGTCAAAATCATTTATTAAATTTAGACATCAAAGACGCACTTATGAACGTAAATTTTTCTTTATAATGTACTTTAAAGATTCTACCGCCGCGTTCTAAAATATATAAAGCCTACCGAGAAGAAGCGGCAAGAAAATCGGGGTCATTCTTTTTATATAGATGTTTACAATGTTTCTACTTAGATACTACATATATTAAATTTTATGGGTGGCAGAGTGACAGCTTGTCAGAAGTGGAGTATTACAAGCATCTTTGTCTTCTATATAATGTCGAACTTTATAATAAGCTTTTTTTATTAAAACCTATACAGTCAACTTAAATTTTCCCTCTGAGAGCTCAGTTATATGTGTTTTGGGATTTTATTGTAAAAACGCACACAATTTAGTTTTTGTGTGATAGGTTTACAAATATCCATCCAAACTTTCGCATTTATAATATTAGTGTGACAATAAGAAAGCTACTCTGCTTTGACCGTATCCTCACTGACCCTAAAGTTAGTTAAAAGTCTGATGGTTGGTATGATATCGCGTAGCAGGCGCTATACAAAATGATACAAGAAAATAATCACTTAATGGGTTTAAAAAATCAAACGTCACCTATTAAATTAACAACCTACCTAAAATAACCTACTTTAGTAGTTAAGTTTGTATTTAAGAACAGTACTTGCTAAATCTCATCATGATCATCATCATCTCAGCCGTAGGACGTCCACTGCTGAACATATGCCTCCCCCATGATTTTCCAAAAGGACCGGTTGGAAGCGGCCTGCATCCAACGTCGTCCTGCGACCTTTCTCAGGTAGTCTGTCCACCGTGTCGGTGGACGACCTACGCTGCGCTTGACGGTCCGTGGTCTCCACTCCAGAACCTTTCGGCCCCATCGGCCATCTGTTCTGCGTGCTATGTGGCCTGCCCACTGCCACTTCAACTGGCTAATCTTCTGAGCTATGTCGGTGACTTTCGTTCTTCTACGGATCTCCTCATTTCTGATTCGATCACGTAGAGAAACCCCGAGCATAGCCCTCTCCATAGCTCGTTGTGCGACTTTGAGCTTATCTATGAGGCCCATAGTAAGAGACCACGTTTCAGTGCCATAAGTCATCACTGGTAACACACATTGGTCTTGAGGCACTGAGGTAATTCGGACGAGAAGACTTTGCGAAGTTTCCGGAACGCTGCCCAGCCGAGTTGGATTCGACGATTCAAATTCAAAAAATATTTATTCAGTTTAGGCATCATAGACACTCTTATGAACGTCAAAATTTTTAAATGATTCTACCGCTGTCTTCGGAAAAGAACCACCGCCGAGAAGAAGCAGCAAGAAACTCGTGGGCCATTATTTTTTCAAGTCTTTGTACATTGAGGTTAGATATGAGTAGTATTAAAATAACAAATGTATTCAATAGTTGGCTATTAGGCAGAAGTGGAAAGCTTCCAGGCATCTTTGTCTTCTAAGTAGTGACTCAATTTATAATAGGCTTTTTTCATTAGTATATTTTTGACACGTAACTTGAATTTCCCTTCAGTGAGCTCAGTAATGTCTTTCGGGATTTTATTATAGAAACGTACACCATTTCCTAAGAAGGACTTATTTTTAGTTTTCGTGAGTCTAAATTTAGATACAGCTATCCTATCCTTATTTCTAGTATTAATATTATGCATATCACTATTTATTCTAAACTTCTTTATATTTTTACGAACGTACATTATATTTTCTAGGATATACAAAGATGGAAGAGTTAATATGTTAATTTCTTTGAACATTTGTCTTAAGGATTCGCGGGGACCCATTTCGTAGATGGCTCGAACTGCCCGCTTTTGCAATATAAAAACTGTCTCTATGTCCGCCGCTGACCCCCACAGCAGGATACCATATGACATTATGCTGTGGAAGTAAGCAAAGTAGACCAGTCGAGCAGTAGCTATATCTGTCAATTGCCTAATTTTATGAACCGCATATGCAGCTGAGCTCAGTCTTCCAGATAGTGCATCAATATGAGGACCCCATTGTAATTTAGAGTCTATGCTAATACCTAGAAAGACTATTGCCTTGTCAATTTTTAATTTATTTCCGTCGAGTAATACGTTTGGCTCTATATGTCTTACATTAGGCATGGAAAATTTTAAACATTTCGTTTTCTTTGCGTTGAGAAGCAGGTTGTTTGCGGCGAACCAATTTGAAACAATAGTTAACGCGTTGTTGACTTGAACTAGTTCTCTATCTTTCCTATCTACTTTAAAAATCAGAGAAGTATCATCCGCAAAAAGAACTATGTCAGCAAGGCCCTCAACCATATGTGGTAAGTCATTGATATATGCTAAGAATAAGAACGGACCCAAGATCGACCCCTGTGGAACCCCCATTCTGACCAAAGATCCAGAAGATGTCACGCCATTAATGCCAACTTTTTGCTGCCTATCAGATAAGTATGATTCTACAAGATTCAGAGCAGCTCCACGAATTCCATAGTGGTGTAGCTTATAAATTAGAGTGCGGTGCTCTACACAGTCGAAAGCTTTGGAGAGATCACAAAATACGCCAATGGCATCCTGTGAGCTCTCCCAAGCCTCCAGCACATGCTTGACTAACTGGACTCCTGCATCTGTTGTTGATCTGCTTTTCGTGAAACCGAACTGATTTTCGTTCAAAATCCTATGTTCATTAAAATTAGACAAGAGTTGTTGAAGCATTATCTTTTCGAATATTTTGCTCAAAGCCGGAAGCACAGAGACCGGTCTATAATTTGAGGGGTCGGCCTTACTACCTGATTTAAAAATAGGGGTGATACTCATTAGGTACTCATTTTCATTAGGTCAGGAAATGTACCTCTATCAATACATAAATTAAATATGATCATCAAATGTGGCGCTATAACTTCTATTATTGACTCTAGCATTTGTACGGATAATCCCCATAAATCCTCTGTTGCTTTAACGTTTAAACTTTTAAATGTTTTTATTATTTCAAAAGTAGATATATGTCGGAACCTAAACTCAGGAATTTGAAGCGGGAAGTTGTCTTTCAGAAAGCCCACTGCAACACAAGGGCAAGAATCAAGAGATTTGGTGACTTCTAGTGGTATGTTAGAAAAGAAATTTTCAAATGAATTCGCAACATGACTTGGGTCTGAAACTTTTTGGTTATCTATTTCTAGCACATATTCTGAATTAAAAGATTTACTTTGCCGGTCTCTGTATTAATAGTTTTCCAAACTGTTTTAATTTTGTCATTAGATTTTCGAATTTTATCCCTTATAAACAAAGCTTTTGCGCGTTTGCATACTGACTTAAAAACTTTTGAGTAATTTCTTACATAATCATGAAAATCTTTACTAGAAGTTAAAAATTTTTTGTGATATAACTCAATTTTTTTTTATAATTCAAACGATTGAACTCTTTCTCGAAATTGGACCTGCCTAGTTTGACTGTCTGTCCCAGAACTGAGTTCCCAACTGATATTGGGATAGGTACAACATGGGCATTAGACATAATTTTCGTCTTATTCATGTTCATCTTAAGACCTACCCGTTGGGAAACTCGATGGAGGCCTTCGAGCATTGTACTGAGGTCTTCCATGGATTCTGCCATGACTACAATATCGTCGGCAAATCGACGTGTCAATAAATAAATAAATTATTAAATTATTATTATTATTAAATATTAAGAAATAGTCACAGTTACAATAGACATTTTTGGTGGTTTTTGGGTTAATCACTTGGGTTTAATCTAGCGATACAAAGATAAGTTGCATACACAGTTATAATCACCTCCACGTGTCTGACGTTTTCATGAATATGAATTACACCAACTAAGATACTTGTATTCCTGTTTGCTTTCAACTGAGCCACGTACAGACAGCGGCAAAAGTAGTTGAACACGCACTATGGCCCGCGGTTTCACCCGCGTGATGATAATAATAAAAGTAATAGACTACTTTAGAGTTGCTACTTTAGCAACTTTAGTACTACTATTTTATTTTTATTTAGGTTCTTTAACTGTAATCTATTTTATTTTATTATTTTATACACCCCTTTACAGTGTTAGTTTTAAGTTGAGTGTACGCATATGGGTCCAATGCCTGTAATAAATGATTTATTATTATTATTATTATTAGCTACTTTTTCCTAGATCAACATAGAAGTTACTCATTATAACATCACCTATCTGCCAGTAAAAGTCCCGTTAAAATCGAATTAGCCGTGTCAGAGATAAGCCGGAACAAGAAGACAAGAATTTCGAGATTTATTTATTTATTTAAGTACCGTATATACTTTCGTAATATGCACTTAGTGAAAAGCTGTTCATTTGGAATTGCAAACAAACACTTCAATTTTATTTATCTGTATAGTATAGTACTAACTTAATAGCAATAATTAAGAGCGATTTTAAACCAGACTAAATGTGATAAAACATATTTCGATTGGTGTATTAGGTATTTTTAGGTTATATTTAGGTATTTTTACCGGTGACCGGCTGGTTCACCAGCTAATTTAATAATCTACACTAATATTATAAAGAGGAAAGATTTGTTTGTTTGTTTGAATTATTATTCAATAGGCTCCAAAACTGCTGGACCGAATAGCAAAAATCTTTTACCATTAGAATCCTACATTTTCCTTGATGAACTTAGGCTATAAAATATAATAAAAAAATAGGGATCCGTATTAAAACTGCGATAATGTAACTCAAGGCGTGGAAATACCAAAAAAAAACCTGTATATCACGAACGCTGCGGAATTTATGGACCATTTACGGTCGTTTTCAATGATCAATCTATCCGCGGTTTTCCTTACTACGGATAGATATTTGACATAACGTCCATACAAATAGTGTCAAATATCTATGTTAATTAATATTAGTAAGGTAAACCGGCGATAGATAGGATATTGAAAACGGCCGTTACTCTATGCTATTGACGATAAACCAAAGTGGCGTACTACAGTTTAAACAGTTTATTTAGAAGACGTCAATATCTACAAAGAAGTCCACATAGCCATAATGTCTAATTATTACAGTTTATGTCACAATAAATACTTTTTCATTTTGAAATATGCATTAGTAACGCCGGTACAAACCAGGCCACACTATTCGTAACTTGGTATTAAGTAATAGTTGTGAAGAGGAAATATATAAGATTGTTTTTGTTTGTGATGGATACCCGTCACCGTTCACCCGGTGGGTGAAACAGCGGAGCACAGCTAGTAATTAATAATGTCAAAATAGATTAACAGTTGGCAAAGTATACGTTTCCGGAAAAGATTTCATTACGCATGTAAACCAAATGACATAGTTTTGGCTGTATTCCGAGATTTCTGAGAGATCTATCTATACATATAATAAAAATCTAACAGATCGCTGTCTGTACATGGAAGATATACTTATAAGAAAAAATATTATTGGGACTTTTATATACGAAAATAGAATTTAAAAAAATATTCCTACTCTAAAAAGCTTATTTTATTCACTGAACACAGTAAAAAAAAGGCCTTTTAATCACTGTTTTGGTGTTTGAACTTCGAACACACCAATATATTCGATCTCCATCTCAGTGCTTATACATCTTCCTTACGCAAATAATAGTCGACATACAAACTATTTGTGCAAGTAACTCCTCGAGATTTGATTGGTCGATATTTGAGACAAGGAGTTTAGCATTAGAATAAAACTGTATTGTGTTCTGCTGCGATTATAGAAAAAAATATATAATAATTATAAATACATTACTCTTATGTTTAGTAATGTAACGTAATGTTCTAATTTTAATGTGCATTTTAATTAATTTACCCTTCCTTTTTTCTTCATTAAATGTCAATTTTCGCTTAAATTATTTCTTTTTCTCGTAGTCAAGGTATAAAGTATAGTATGCAACTCTTGATTAAAATGGATTTATATCGAGGGCCATGAATCACTCGCATCGCTCAGGATTCTAACACTTGAATAACTCGCTACGGCCGTGATTCAATCATCACGAATCACTCCATGCGGTCGTGATTCAGTCGTTAGAATTCTTCACTTACTCGTGATTCATCTATGGCCCTCATATTAAATCCGTCCTTTATTCACTAGTTCCATAATATACTATACAATTATTGTCCGCTTTTTTTTTAATTTCAGGAGAAGGAAATCCATTATGGATACCGCAGAAGAGCAGTATCTCTGAGGTTATGTCCGAGTTCACCGGCGGGGATGGGAGTGCCTGTGTGTACGGACTAAAACCTCCTCCCTCTTTCCTATACACTACAAACTACAGACACTAGGTCCGTACCCTTAGAATATTAAATCTTTTATTAATTACTAGTCTAAACCTCAAGTATCTAACGAGACTTATAAACTAAGTTTGAGTTCAGTCATATATTATAGTATTTTTATTTTTGTTTTTTTTCTTACTTTGACTATTACTTTAATTTACAACTAATACGCTATTATAAGACTTAAAAATAACATTTTATCTTACTGCCATCGAGAGCGATCGCAGGAGAGCCGTCATGACCTCTTCATTCCTGTCCCTCATTGCCAATTTTATATTGTAGTCTGTAATGGTCTTTATGGCTGCCCCTGTTGCCCGCCCCACGAACCGGCCAATTGCATCTGAGCTGTCATCTGTGTGATAGATGCAGTGAGCTGAGTGCCGCGACACTGCCACCGCTGCATGCGAGACGCTCTGTCGCAGTTTTGTTACCTTTTTCTTCGTCTGTACAATGATGATTTTTGTCTGTTTGTCTGTGCGTTTGTGCACGCAAACTTCAGAAACGGCTTATCTGATTCATATGTGGTTTCACTAATATATTGTGGTAAGCTTCACTTAAAATTCAGTGATTGTTTCATGTCAATCGGTTCATAAATAAACATTTCATTCAAGTTTATAAATAAAATTTAATGAATAATTCTCTTGCCACTACATCAAGACCAAGCGAGCGAAGCCGCTGGTGGGTTAACTAGTACTAAATATAATTTTCTACGACCGTGTCCAGAGGTTAATGTATGTCCCTTGTTACTGCCCATGACTTCGTTGGCGTAGTTATCACATTATGTCCGGGTGCTACAGAACTGGTATCTACACCAAAGAAATAAAGTTAGATGGAAAAATGAATATTCCACACCCTCAAAGCTCAACTGCGGTGTGCGGCAGGGGGGGAGCATGTCCCCCTCCCTCTTTAATTTTTATATGGACGGTTTATCCGATAAACTGATGGAAACCGGAGTGGGCTGTTCAATAAATGGGACCATAACCAATCACATAGCTTACGCTGATGATATGGTTCTACTAGCACCTTCTATATCTGCGATGCGCAAGCTTTTAGCAGTATGTCAATATTATGCGAACGAACACAACATGATGTATAACCCGGAGAAATCTATGTACATGATCTTCGCGAGTGCAAACTGTACTGATCTGCCGCCCATTTTCTTGTACGATGAAGCCCTGAAGAAAGTGGATGAAGTGAAGTACCTCGGGCATATAATCACTTCCGACTTATCCGATCAAGCGGATATCGAAAGGCAGAGGCGTGCCATTGCAGTGCGCGCTAATATGCTGGCCAGACGTTTCGCTAGCTGCAGCAGCTCCGTGAAGGCCCAGCTATTTTTGAGCTACTGCACCAGCGTCTACACGGTGGAGCTATGGACTAACCACACGCAGGCGGCCATGAGAGAGATGAAGGTGCAGTACAACGACGCGTGGCGCGCGATGTTCCGGCTGCCCAGGTGGTGCAGCGCGAGCGCGATGTTCGCCGCGTGGCGCGCGCCCTGTTGGCCGGCGCTGCTCCGGAGCCGATCAGCGGCCGCGCGCACCGCCCTTTACCGCTCACACAACTCCATGGTCGCCGCTGTCAGAGAGTGGGACAGCAGCCCGCTACACAAAACGTGGAGAGCATATCACACTCCCATCACTTAGTTTAGTTTAGTAATAAGTAAATAATTTGTATTGTTATGGATCACAGTCCGGAATAAAAGTTATTTCATTTCATTTCATTTCATTTCATTTCATTTCATTTCATTTCATATGTCTCTGGAACTACCCGTTGTATCTGGCTCAAAATTTTCGATAACGTGACCACGATCTGGATATCACACTTTGTATTGTGCCTAGAGCCAGAGCAATGATGCATTGAAAAGCATTGTTTTCTAACATACCAATTTTATTGCTCGTAACATTTCATCTTGACTCAAATGACGGCGTGGCATAGAGCTAAGAAGATTACACAACCAATCGATTCAAGAAAAAATCAAACTAATCCTTTTTTCATTACTTTACGCAAACGAAAGAGCATTAAAATGTAATGTGACTTCTCACAACGGTACCTACTAAGATGCATAGTATAATGTATAAATAGATAAATGTTCTTTGTGGTTTTCATTTCTTTCTTATTAATAAAAAAAAAACGGAGGAAAATAAAAAAGGTTTCAATCTGTATATAAACTTTAATGAAACTAAGGTTTTGAATAATAAAGCCATGTTTGATTTCAAAATAACGTATCCCTAGACCTCGTTGATGTGTGTATACGTAAATCCATCATACATAGAATCTTTAGCGTTTATAATATTAATTAGGATAAATTTAAATATGATACCTCTACGCATTTCGCAGAAAAAGGATCTTAACAGACAGCCAGACGGACAGACAGAACAAATAATTATCAATAAGATCTGTTGCTACAAAATTATTATTATTAAGCGTGGTGCTGGTGCCTCTTTATTACAAAATACCTACGGCGATTATATCCATGGGTTTTGGCGGCGGCGGATGCTTGTTAACAATAATCTTGGCATTGGCAATACAGCTCGATTGTATCATATGAACATTTTTCATCACAGCCCTTTCAGATGATAACATGGTGCACTATTTCTCTGTATGTTAAATTTTCTCTCTTTAACCGACTTCAAAAAAGTAAGAGGTTCTATGTTCGATTGTATGTTCATCGATTTCTCCCCATTTGTGGATTTATTTAAAAAACTTCCGCGGTTGTCCCATTTAAATTTCATCAAATTCGGTCAAATGGTTTTTGAGTTCCACTCCAATAACTGAAAAGTATTTCGCCTATTTTGATATCATTTTTAACGGCGAATGACAATCGATCCCGTATGTAGCAAGGGTCACTAAAAAGGATGAAAATGTTTTGGTACGACTAATGGAGGGTTCCATTCACTCACTTCAAAACTAACAAGTGTGAAATAATTTTCACACTTTTTAGAGTTGAAAACGGTTTTAGCTTATGGTATTTTTTTACATGTCGTATTGCATCTGTCTATCGTATACTCGTATTTTGAATCTTTCATTCCACATACTCATCTCTCAATATACATTCCAAATCTGTGAAATAGCAAAATAAACTCAGTTTTCTTATTCATTAGATTTTTTATTGCGATTATAGAATTTGTATGATGATGCATTCTCACTAGGTTGAGGACTACAATATTTGCATAGAACTTCTTCTATTTCAAAAAATAATAAATTCTTAGGTTTCTTCGAGTAATCAATGCCAATCAATATATCAAACATTTGGGAGCCGCATACGGTAAATAAAATTTGCTCTTGTTACAGTGTCTACTCTAATACTATTTGACTTAAGGCAAAAGTTCAGTCTCACAACATACCAGTTCCAATAGTTGTCTATTGGGTTGAATTCACTAATTTTCACTGGTTATGGGTCATTTTTACTCTAGTCGCCACTATTATGTTTAAAAAACACTTAATAGTAGATTATAGTTTTATTAAGCTAAATATCCATTAGTTTTGTATCTGCGAATGGAATACACCCTATCTCTTCATCTACCTACTTTCATAACCTTATTGGCGAATAAAGTATAAATTAAGGTAGAAGATACCTATAAATTAACAATTTCCCTCCCCTACGCAAAACCAATACATATTACGCATTTACATATAATACGCAATTACCTTCTAAGATATTTAACAGACTAGTTGGCTCAGTTGATAGTAGCCTTTTGAGCCGCTAGTCCCAGATTCAGTTCCCGGAAATATCAAACATTTGTGTGAATATGTATCTACACAAATATTTGAAATGTCCCGGTATTGCCAAGTAAAGTAAATAAGCACAATCTACCAATTGTGACACTCTTAAAAAAAATATTTACCCCATAATAAACTGCTATTATATTGCTCACAATTTTGTTCACGAAAAAACCGAACCGACATCAACACCAAAAAGTGTGAAATAACTTGTTGAAGTTGGTACCATGATAGTTCAAAAATATGATCCTTGCTAATTACGGGATCGATGTCATTCACCGTCTATATGTATTTTGTATATCATCAAATCATTAAAATAAGCGAAACACTTTTCAGTTATTGGATTATAACTCAAAAACTGCTTGACCTAATTTGATGAAATTGAAATGGGACCACCTCGGAAGTATAGGTACTCTACAAACAAAATATAGTTTTGAGAATCTGTCCACTAATAGGGCAGAAATAGGAGAACATACACAATAAATACATACAGTCGAACATAAACCGCCTCCTTTTTTGAAGTCAGTTAAAAATACATCATACAAACCTAAAGAAAATAATTATTTTAATATCTCTCTTGTATTAGAGTTTTGCGTACCCTACTTCCATCAGAAAAGCCAAAGTGTCATAGAACTCTCCCACCGTCCTAAATAAATAAAATAAGATGGCACGATGAAATAAACACCCCCGGTAAAATGTGGACCCAGATTATAGCGTACTATGTACTGTATATAATAATAATGCTACCAACGTTATTCTTTATACCTCGTTTCCATTTCATTTCTGTACTGGACACGCTAGGATTTTTATTGTGTGTAGAATTTCAATTTTTACTTATAATACGGGGCAAATATTTGAGATGGAAATGTATTGCCAAATACAAAACTAAGAGGAATAGAGAAAAGTGGTAATGAGTTTTTAACAGTATACACAACTAGCTGACCCGCCAGCGGTTTCGCTCGTTTGGTCATGGTGTAGTGATGGAGACGCTGTTTTAGAATATCGGGTTCCTGGATTCAATTCCTGCGGGTTGGACTGTTATTGGGACTTTCTGACAAAGTAATCATCAATAGCAGTCCAAAGTCTGGAACGGTGTAGCGTAGATGGCAATAGGGTCGCCCCTATTACATGGGACCAAAACATATTCAGCGAAACGTAGGTGTTTAAAACACCGCTGCTTACCCCTTCGAAGATACATAGGTGTGACGTTTTGTTATGTTGTGCTCAAAAATTACATGTATTGCATCAATTTCGTTAAAGTTTATTTTTAACAGGTTTTGAGTGGATTGTACCAGATTTTCTTTCTTATCTATAATTTCCGTACTTTGCTGCACACCCATACATACATACGCAGCACATGCAAAAATTAAAAGAAGACGTGTTACATTCTTAATTATTACGGTTTTTAGCCGTAACATAGAAGTTCATACGCGCCGATCAGTCAATCGAGACCCCAGTTTAATAAGAGACCGTGTAGTATAAAGAGATCAAGCTGCCATCTTGGATTTATTTGACGGATCAAGTAAAAAGTTCTTAATTTGGAGCTCCGGGCTCTCTTCTATTCGTATACCAAAATTCTTCGAAATCTGTTTTGTAGTTTTGTTATGGGAACATTCAGACAGACAGCCTATTTTTTCAAAAATGTTATTATCTTGTTCAGTATGTAATTTTACGTCTTCTGACCCCCATTTTTTATTTTTCTTCACTCATTTATTATATGTATAAATATAATCAAATCAAATCAATTTATTTGCATAAATATGGGTAACAAAGTTTGAGTATCATATTTTATCGGCTCGCCATATTTCACCATTATTGGTATGCAAAATTTTAATAGATAATTATTAATTTATACAATACAATTTTAGTCATTTAAATTATTAATCAAATACAGTAAACCACAACAAACTTGACAGTCACTAGCACGCCATAGATGAATATAATACGTAGCGGACACTAAGCCACCCAAAGTACAATAGTCATTTTACATCAAGATATACAAGTAAGATACATCAAACTTACATATTTTATGTCATATTGAAATTAAATGTCAAATTAAAATTAGCTGCTGATTAATATTACCCTAAAATACACCATAATAATACAACAGATAACAAACTAGTATTCTGTCACTAAACCAACCTCTAAGGAACAGTCATTTATAAATTCTTTTATTGAATAATAACATTGGTTTCTAAGAAAACTAAACAACTTCTTTTTAAATGTCATAAGACAGTCAGATTCTAGTATAGATTTAGGTAAACGATTTTACAATCTCGGAGCCATGCCAAAGATACCTTTATCAAAATAATGCAGTTTTGTGTGGAGGCATGCATACTTTATTTTGTAGCGTGTACTTCTGGGAACATCATAAAGATTCAGATTGTTTCTCATAAACACAGCAACTTCATAAATATACAAACATGGGAATGTCAAAATACTAAGCATTCCGAAGTGAGTTTTACACGAATCTTTTGGTTTGAGATGACAAACAGACCTTATGCACTTTTTTAGCGCTTTAAAAATTGTTTCTCACTCAGAACAATTTCCCCTAAATATTACTCCGTAGCGGAGCGTAGATGTGACGTGTGCATAGTAGGATGTGAGCACTGTTGGTTGACTTGCAACTATGGATAGCATGTATAAAGCATATGAGAAACTACTCAGCTTCAAACACACGGATTTCGCATGTGTTTTCCATTTCAGATCAGAGCCTATATGCAGTCCTAAAAACTTTGTTACAGAAATTGATTCAACATGTTTATTTAAATATACTATTTTTGATGTCATATTAATGTTTTTATTGTAATTGCTAAATGTCATTAAATAAGTTTTGTCAAAATTAAGATTTAGATTATTAAATGCCAACCGACTGTTTATCTTATTCAGAGCTATATTAATATCCGGGCAAAGTGGTTTATGATTTTCACCAACGAAAATGACTGTACTATCGTCAGCAAAGAGAACCATAGGGTTATCAATAGTTCTAGGCATATCGTTTATATATATTATAAAAAGCAGAGATCCAAGGACACTTCCCTGAGGTACACCAAATTTAACCAACTTATAACCGGACGAGTAAGTAAGGTAATCAAGAACGCTTTACATGTATACTCAATGCGAAAGTTTGTGAGGGAGTGTGCTACTTTTATTACGGTGAAACACCGGATTACGCTAGTTTAGCGAATTTCAGTGAAATTTGGAATGGGGATAGTTTAAACTTAAAAACCAAGAGACTAGCTATGATGTGTATTCTCATGCTTAGACCCAAGCCACATAAGCTAATAAGTACATTTTTTTAATTGAAGTTGGTAACATGATAGTTCAAAAATACGACCCTTGCTAATTACTTGATCGATGTCATTCACCATCATGATATGTCTTTGGTATATCATCAAATCAATAAAATTGTTGAAGTCGGTTTCAATTGTCGTACCAACAATTTTTCACCTTTTTTAGTGACCCTTGCTACATACAGGATCAATTGTCATTCGCCGTTAAAAAGGATATCAAAATAGGCGAAACACTTTTCAGCTATTGGAGTTCTCAAAAACTACTTGACCGAATTTGATAAAATTTAAATGGGACCACACGAGAAGCACCAGCTCGCAAACAAAAATAATTTTGAGAATCGGTTCACCCAGTCGAAAGTTATGAGGTAACAAACATTAAAAAAAACATGCAGTCGAATTGAGTACCTTCTCCTTTTTTGGAAGTCGGTAGAAAATGCAATGTTTCTGTGAGATATTTACTTGCAGACCGCATTTTAACGCCGCTCGAAGCTAGTATTAACTTAATTTTATCTGAGTTTCCCTTGAATGATACTATGTTTCTCGTAGTTTCAAATTGGGCTATTCTGTACTCATTGAAATCCACTTAGAAGACAAATGTCTTTTGGGTAGATTTCAAGTAGAACTGTAGCTTATAAAATTTCTTGTATGTATTACAATATAGTACCTTTGCTCGTAAGTATACTTACTATTTATTTTCTTGGTCTAACCTCAAACCAAACTTTCATTGGCTTAGTGTTGCTAACGCCATCTATTGTCAAGTAGCTTTAGTGATGCTGTGTCAAACAGTTTTGTTGTTGTTTAAGCTGACGGCTGACAGGCAAAAATGGCGTGACATCGTGACATCGTGAGGCGTATAACTTATGGCTATACCGATCATCTCGCTGCTTACCGATCATTCTCCATCGTTTGTTGTCCTTCCTCTCCGCGCGAACAGTTATTGGCAAAATTGTGGTTACGCCGCACAAGCCATACAAACAACAAGAAGAAGAAGAACACTACTACATGACGATCACTACCACTCTGTCAAGAGCGAAACGAAGAAGAAGAAGAACTGACGGCCATAGCATAGTTTTTTTAGATATTATGTTACAATTTTAGGAAAACTTACAGCTAGGTGTAAGTTTTCTTACGTAATGTTATAACGAAGTTTTCAATGAAACCTATTATATATCACCCCCAGAATCCCTCTGCATAGTAAATTTCAGAAAATCGTTGAAGCTTTTTCCAAGATTCAGATAATATATATTCAAGAATTGTTTGTTTAAAGGTATTACATTTATTTAAGATTTTATGTATAATATGTAAAAACATCAAACTCTATGGTCTCTATGATTCTTCATTGACCATGCACGTCCGACTGCGGCTGCGACTGCGTCGAGTATAAGTATTAAACCGCTAAAATAGTCTCTTATTGTCATGTTCGAAACAGTTTGTGTTAATCAGTATGCAAAAAGACCTTAACATTATTTGATAAATCTCTATAAAACGGCGAACAACGAAAAGAAATACCTACACAATAAATATCCCATTTCTGATATTAACTTATGTGTAGGTAAAGTTGTTTGGCAAAGACTTCTAGAGATAATGCATGCACACTACTGCTTGTAGACAAAATGACTGATACTGCTAATGGAACGTCCAAGAACTCTTGCAAAAGAGTTGAACAGTTGTAGGTCATTCAATTTGCCACATGAAGAGAGTTTCTAAAGGGCCTCATACACTTGAAACATGCCAAGAATATAGTACAAGGCAATTATAGTATCTAAAGGCAAGTCTATGATATTTAGGTGAAGATAGGTATACATGCTGCATAGTCGTGGGACAGAATAACTAATGTCGTGTATACCCTGCTGTTTCTCATTTGAGACAGCGTGTACGTAGCTTAGATTATGCGTAAGTACAATATAGTGCTGTCACTCCATGCAGAGCGGTTTGAATGAAATTTTGATAAACAAAGGGTGTGTGTGGAATTATAAACGGGGCGTTCAAGTAAGGTGGCTACATGTTAGGTATATGAATTTAGGTAGCATTTACGATGTGAAAGCATTAAAGGATTATAAGGGTAGCATGACTTATTTCTGTGTAACATTAAAGTCAATTTTATACATGTTAGTTATGTATAACGTGTGGCGAAGTCACTCATTCAATCCTAATAGGTGAGTTGAGTACGTTTAGACTACGGGTCATATTTGATATTTTTCTAGAAACATGAAGAAATCCTGGTTATAAGTCTTATGCAGTGGTCTTAAAAATGGTAATTTAAACCCTCATTCATAACTTAAATATGTTCAAAACAAAATGTTGTAATTTAAGTGAAAACTTCTTTAGGCGCATTGAGCACTTTTTGAGTGAACAAAAATAATAATAATATTAATAATTTATTAGCAAATTACTTATGATCTAGACATGAGTTCAACCACTAATTTTCGCGGTAGGATTCTCTGTGATGCGAAAACTAGTTCTCTGCCAGGGATGCGTTATATTAACAAATTTTGGCAACATCCTATTACATAAATAGCGGGATTACAAATAAATTTACAAACAGTAATAATATTGTTAGCATTACAAATTGGTATTATATTAACAATATTAACAATGATTTCATTTATCGATAGATACACACCTTATTTTCTAAGAATATTACTCACTATAATACATATCAGATATTCAGATACGCCAGTGATGAAGTTATATACAATATGCTCAAATAATCTAAACCATATATGTAGGTAGTAGGTATACCGAATACATCCCGGACATCAGCCTGTACGAGATTAGAATGGCTCTCAAACAGCTTAAGAACAACAAGGCGCCAGGAGAGGACGGAATTACGACTGAACTTCTGAGAGCTGGTGGTAGACCGATACTTTTAGTCCTCCAGAAGTTATTCAATTCTGTCATCTTCGAAGGCAAAACACCGGAAACGTGGCACAAGAGCGTGGTGGTGCTGTTCTTCAAAAAAGGTGATAAAACCTTATTGAAGAATTATAGGCCCATATCGCTCTTGAGCCACGTGTACAAGCTGTTTTCGAGAATCATCACGAACCGTCTCGCACGCAGGTTTGATGAGTTCCAGCCTCCTGAACAAGCCGGTTTCCGAAGAGGCTTTAGCACCGTAGACCATATTCATACACTACGGCAGATTATACAGAAGACCGAAGAGTATAATCAGCCACTGTGTCTAGCGTTTGTGGATTACGAGAAAGCCTTTGATTCTATCGAGAAGTGGGCCATACTGCAGTCCTTGCAGCGATGCCAAATTGACTATAGGTATATCGAAGCGTTGAAGTGTTTATACAGCAAGGCCACTATGTCAGTCCGATTACAAGACCAGAGTACGGAACAAATTCCATTGCAGAGAGGTGTGAGACAGGGAGACGTCATCTCTCCGAAACTGTTCACTAACGCATTGGAGGATGTTTTCAAACTTTTGGACTGGAAAGGATGTGGCATCAACATTAATGGCGAATACATCACTAACCTTCGTTTTGCCGATGATATAGGTATAATGGCGGAGTCGCTCGAGGATATCGGCACCATGCTCAACGACCTCAGTAGAGTTTCCCAACAGGTTGGTCTTAAGATGAACATGGATAAGACGAAAATCATGTCCAATGTCCATGTTCCACCTATACCGGTAATTGTTGGAAACGATACACTCGAAGTAGTAGACGAGTACGTCTACCTGGGACAGACTGTCCAATTAGGTAGGTCCAACTTCGACAAGGAGGTCGCACGAAGAATCCAGCTCGGATGGGCAGCGTTCGGGAAGCTTCGATCCATCTTTTCGTCCCCAATACCTCAGAGCCTGAAAACCAAGGTTTTCAACCAGTGTGTGTTGCCAGTGATGACTTATGGCACTGAGACGTGGTCCCTTACTGTGGGCCTCATTAACAAGCTTGAAGTCGCTCAACGAGCAATGGAGAGGGCTATGCTTGGGGTTTCCCTGCGTGATAAGATCCGAAATGAGGAGATCCGTAGGAGAACTAAGGTCACCGACATAGCTCTCAAAATTAGCAAGTTGAAGTGGCAATGGGCAGGCCACATCGCTCGCAGAACTGATAACCGATGAGGAAGAAAGGTTCTCGAGTGGCGAACACGCACCGGAAGGCGTAGTGTAGGTCGGCCCCCCGCTAGGTGGACCGACGACCTCATAAAAACCGCGGGGAATCGCTGGATGCAGGAAGCGAGTAGCCGGTCCAAGTGGCGTTCTATGGGGGAGGCTTATGTTCAGCAGTGGACGTCTTCCGGCTGATAATGATGATGATGATGATATATGTAGGTACATTATAAGTGAATATTAGAAAACTGAGTTTAGCACCCGACAGCAAACGGAAGATATGATAAGATAATATGATAATCTATTACCTCTGGACTATCATTCTATTTCATAACGAGACAAGACACACAATGAGAAACTTCTACATTTAAGCATTTGAGAGTTACGAATAAGCTGGCTAATCTTAACAAGTGCAATTCGAATAATTTAATACCGACTTCCATTCTATTACTTTGGTAAAAATCTGTTATTGGTCTATCTCAAAAACTACTGAATCGAATTTGATAAAATTTAAATGGGACCACACGGGAAGCACCACTTTTCAAACAAATTAGAATTTTGAGAATCGTTTCACCCTATCGTAAGTTATAAGGTAGCAAACATAAAAAAATAAAAAATTTAATTGAGTACCTCCTCCTTTTCGGAAGTCGGTAGAAAAGCCAAGATGTTGAGTAGGTATTGATTTTTTGGTAACGTGTTATGGTGACGGTTTAAGCGTATATAAGCCATAGATGAATATGATATAAGCATTGTCTGTGATATAAGCGCTGATGATAAGAGAAAAGTCATTCGGATCGTAGTGATGCAAAAAGCCAAATAATTAATATTACGAAGATGTAGTATAGATACTGAGGTGTCGGTTTTACAATTCTAAAACTTAAGCTGATCAAATATTATATATGCACTGAGGTTATATAGACGTCTTTAAAGTGAGGAAGGATAAGTTAAACTGAATTTATAGATTGCAAACTGCAAGAGTGGCTGATTTTATGATACTGAAGTAATGTATAAGCCGATGGTCCACCGCCAACTAAACTAAGTTAGTTTAGCTATAGCGCATATGGTTGAGCCAGTTTTGTAATACATGCGTCCACCGCAAACTACGCTAGCTAAGCTACGTAAAATAGTTTATACTTTCAAATATGTGAGCTAAGCTAAACTTACTTAGTTTAGTTGGCGGTGGAAGATCGGCTAAAGGGTTGACGCTTGATCCCTTGCGCGTCTACTAATGATTTGGTCATAATGTAAACTGGATCAAAGTGAAGAAAGTCAAAACATTTAGGGCGGTATTCTTAAAAGACGCTCAGTTTTGAATTTTGAGTTGTGTGGAGATTGGACAGTAAATGCAATACAAAATTTTCTCAGATCTGTACTCAAACCTGGATTCACAATAGAGCGTGCTTCTGGAATACTACTTTAAGGAAGCCTAAAAAACCATTACTTAAAGTCTCAGGGTACCTCGTTGGAGGCGAACCACTACAGTTATACTTATATTTTTAAGTGAAAACTTCCTTAGGCGTATTGAGTACCTACTTTTAGTTGCTAACTCTTGACGGCGTAAAAGGAACAGCTAGTTAAAAATATAAAGAATTAATTTCAGATTACATTTTATGTAAGTGTAAAGAGAATAATACCATATCCAAAATCATTAGATAATCCGCGTTGCATTGAAAATTTGGTTTCGCTAAGCGCGTGTCAAAGATCATTTAATAAAAAAGAATATTAAAGTTTTATGTTACGACACACATGTTTCACAGTAATTTATTCGCTCGTTATTCCCCTTTGATACTCTGCTTAGAGCAAGGATTTCTATGCCGCGTATTATTATTTTCCGACCCACGTCTTTCTTTGTGTGGTCATCGAGGAAATAAACTAATGGAGGAGACCTGAATAACTTACGTTCGAAACATTTCGTTTTTGACAGTGTTGTCGTTAAAATTTACAATGAAACTACTAAAATAATCTATGATACCTTTAACTTAAAGTGGGAACCAAACTTCACCTTGTTTGAGCGATCTCAGTCATTATAAAGGCACAATTTATGTCGTAGTCGTTGAAAACGTAAACGCATACACACACTAAATTTAAAACAATGAAAATATAGTAAATATTCTTAAGAGTATTAACAAAACAATAATTACTTTCGAACACCTCACCGACAAAAATGAAGCCATCATCTACTTCTAGCTCATTCTAGAAGCAATCTACCTCGCCAAATCAAACTGACGGGTGTGACGCGCGAAAATTATTATTTCGTGTAGATTAATTCAAGCAAAATTGTATCGCAACGTCTTCGTCTCGTAAAGTTGAGCGTCCAATAGGGGCAATAAGCACGCCCGCAAAGCAAATTGAAAAGGCCCGCAAGCAATAGAGTCATTGGGCGGTGTAAAAAAAAATTAACCCTTACTATACCGTGATAATTAAAACAAAAGATGTATGAATTAAACTGACGTAAATTTACGTCTCTGGTAAGCAAAGGGTACGAATGTTCAACTGCTCACTTTTGTTTAATGTATGAGTAAAAATGATCTTGCACTGATGTATTGTCAGATTTTAGGCGTATTTATTGTGACTCTTGTCTGTGCACTCCATGTCTGAGACCAATGAACTGATTGCGCCTCGTTGTTTACGCCTACCACCCTCTTGGCACACTTAGCGTTACCCACATTGTGCGAGTAAGAGTACGAGTTCAGTTAAAGTGTTAGGTAACTGTGTTTCTATTAATCACAGTTATTATGTACTTCTGAGGAACTCAAAGGAGTTACGTAGTCTGAGTTTCTTTCACGGTTTATCGTGAATATCGAGATGTGTGTATATAGTTCAGGTGACACGTGACGGTATAGAAAACCTATTCTGAACATCTTCTGTAGTTTCGGATGAGCTATGGATCACCTTGCGGTGCGACGAACATGTTTGTAAGTTATTGTCAAATACGGTAAACAATTCAGCGGCAACAGCTGACGAAACGCCAAAATCAGGCTAACCCTTTTTTAAGCAGAGTCAGGGATATACCCTGATCACCATGGAGGGATTCCCTAGGTCCTCCGAGCGGAGACGGAGTGCGAGCTCGATTTGCTCGCCTCCGTGTTCGCGCCCTCTGGAGCGGATGAGAGAGATGGTTTCAGTTCCTCTCCCGCTCCTCCGCCTTCCTCTGCGAAACAATACTTTCGCAAAATGAGGCCACTGCTTCTCACGACTTCTCGTCACCGACCATCTTAGTAATGATGGCCGACAAGGAGAGGTCGGATCTTACAACCGCAATCAGGGATCGCCGCGGTCCCGCTTCTCCTGGGCATGACTCCAGCGCGTGCTGGGCGGTCTGTTCGACATAGCCGCACTGGTGGCTAACAGCTGCAGTATTTTATCCTTATTCGCTTAACCCGTCGCGTGTCGCGCGTACACCATGTGTACATACAAAAAAGTGCTAACCCATGTCGCGCGTACACCTAATGTATATATTTTTATACCTATGGTTTGTAACTAATCTTATCAGATTAAATCTCTCACAATCAGCACTCCATCGGTAAAAATAAATATTTCCAGTCAATCAATTATTTACCTAATACATTTAAAATTTAATATTTAATACTATTTCTATCAAGGTAGTGTGTGTGTTTGTGGAATATGCAGAAAATTTTGCAGTGTCGTGGCAAGACTGATACACCACTCGGGACTTGTTTCTAGAGTGTGTAAAGGTTATACATTTATATTTGTTCATTCTAGGGCGATTTTAAGAGATAATAGTCATCCACGTCCTAGATATTTTAGGGCACCCTTCACAATTTAGAAATTCCCGTTGAATTACTAGATAGATTCTATTGATAACAACTTACAAGTGAAATTTAAAGTAAAGGTATAGAATCTAGATTCAGAATGCAGTGAGGTATCGGGTAAATCCGGATTGCGATACCGCCTGCTTCAGTGGACGCGCTTCGCATAACTAAACTGATTATTTCCACAACGCTGATCATGAATTTTTTAGATTTTCGAATCGTGCATTTTATAAATAAAAATATTATCTAGTAGTTCTGCGAACAGTAGACCTCGCGAGCACATAGTCTTATCAGCGGCAATTTTTCGCAATACTTCAAAACCTCATCTTGGTAACCACTTGGCCAAATTATATTCATATTCGAAATTTCTCTTTAATGACAGGTACCTAACCTGTGTACCAAACTTCATCAAAATTGGTCGGTCAAGCGCCGCAACGAACTTCCCCCTTTTTAGGAAAAGTAAACTCAAAATCACCAACGACATACAAATATATTTACTAGTAGAATATCCATACCAAGTTTCGTCAAGATTGGTTGAAAAATGCAACCTGTACATGAAGACGTACATACGAGTACAACCTAACAAACATACGGACATATAAATGTCAATTTGGCCAGTTAACCCGTCCAGTGTCTGTTTTTTCGGTTTATTTCTGAACTACGCATAAAAGTTCAGATAAAAATACTACCCGTGAATAGTTTGACCAACTAAAAGCAAGTTTATACCGGTGGAGTGTATTGGATCTGTTAAAATTAGTTATAAACTCGAGGTCTAAAAATGTGTATACACTTTGTGTACGCGCAACATGGCTTAGCACTTTTAGCTACTGCCCGCGATATCGTCCGTGGGGAATAAGTGTATTGCAATCATCGAGCTATCCTTCAAATATGGATAATAATTAATTGTTAATCCTTCGTTTAGACTACCATCATTCTAAATTACAACAGTAATGAACAGACATACTCAGTAACGCACTTATTGACTCACCCACCCACATACTTTCGCTTTTTTAATATTATAATGAGACTAATTGCGCTCCGCGGTTTCGCCCGCGCGGTGATGGATGATGATGATGCATCAAATATAGCGTAAGTTACTTAGGCATGATATAGTTTCCTACTGGTGAAAGAATTGAGTCTTACGTTTCGCATCCCGATGGCGTAGAAAACATTCTACTTCACTCCTTCACGGAGGTTTGATCTATATTTTCCAGTTTACACTACAACAATATTGAATCCATGTACGTGTATTGTAAATGAATATGTCTATATTAATATTCCCACACATTAATTTAGGCAGGATTTGCGATAGGCAGGCGTAATTACGAATTCATTAAACATTCATTAGACCTTCATTAAGCTTCGCGGAAAATTATATGCACAGATGCTGTGCCTTATATGTGAATGTTACAGAGGGAAAAACTAAAAATCAGTTGTATTGTATGTGACAATTAATGACTAAGAGAGAGCATTTAATTTATTGAACCACGACCACAGAGTACAGTAAAACTACTTAGATTGATTTCTATTGCTTCGTGGCAGTAATTTTTTTGACGCAGAGTAATCCTTTATGTATACCACCAGCGGGGAGCACGGTGGTTATGTGGGAGTCTCTGCCAGAAGGGCAGCATACCCACCAAACCTCTGCGGTGTTCCGTCACTGCAGCTTTTGGCGGGAACGCGGGACAGATTTCGCACACGACCGCGAACCCGCCGCGGCTCTCCGTTGCCTGATCCTTCTCTCTTGCAGCACGTCAGAACACTTGCCGTGCCGCAACCGCCTCGGGGGACCAAACCCGCAAATGGACGCCAGACCCCCCTGAGTCTGGGCGCCCTAAGTCCCCCTACGATTGGTCAGGTAGCCCCACCGCCTGCTACTTCAGCCGCAGAGGATAGGGACAGCGGCGCTTCTCAATACCGACCCTGCGACCCCACCGCGTCCGCCATCTAAGGGTGACGGACCCGTCAAGGCCGCGGAAGGCAGGGAGAGCGGCTCACTGTAATACCGGTACTCCTCTCCCGCCACGTTCTCTAACTCTCAGCCGCGGTGCAAATCCCATAGGAGCGGTCCCACCTCGGGCCCGCCAGCTGTGTCCTGTTACTGGCAGGCCCATTGGTTCCTCTTACCTTCACCATGGTGACCCAAGCCACGGCTGCGGAGCCTCGGGGGGTTGATTAAAGTACTGACCTGAATATAATTTAAAGACATGAATTATAGTTTTAGGTAAAACATGTGAAGCTTGGATACATCGCTTAAACTTTCTAAGGCTTAAAACTTTTCTTTTTCAAAGTTTTTTTTCTTTCATAACTATCGAGTTTGAAAAGAAGACCAAAGCTTCTTAAGAAAATACGTCGATACTATACTGGCACAATACCACTGCATTACGAAATCAAAGCTATTGTATCGGTTCAGCAAAATTGATACTTCCCTGAGCAGCGTAAAGATTGGATGTTCTGAATTGATTTCATAAAAGTCTGGTACCATTTCCTTAGAATGTATTCTATTGTAAATTTATTTTAATTTATTGATTCGGAATACTTTGCGGAAACTGTATTATGGTAGAACTCATGCAGAAGCCGTCTGGAGAAGTACCACACCTTTGTTGTTAGTCAGCAGTGAAGCAGTAGTGTGCAAACGGTACAGTATTTCGTTGAAGGCAAAGTTTCCAGCGACATTACAGCCGTGCGATTCTCTAAGAGCAAACATCGTTGCATCTTTGACAACATCCGTGAAACAAATGACGAGATGACAAGAAACGTTGGAAAACAATCTTATGTACAAGGGCGATATCTCATAAAGTATCTGACATCGGTGAGCTCGTCGACGAGCGCATTGATGAATCATTATAGAATCGCACGGCAGGGCAAGAGATTTAACATCTTCAAAACTTTGTTTTAAACTATCACGGTTGTTCACTAAAGTTATATGATTATTAACGTAACAGTCTTCCCGTGAACATGGTGCATGTAACTGCGCCGAAATATCGGGAGCTCATTCCACAACCTTACCACGGTAAATATCCCGTTGATAATCATATAACTTTAATCTCCAAAACTTAACTTAACGATGCGAGTAAATTTAGTATTGAAGGTATAAAGTATTTCTGACAGCTTTTAACTTTTCCTTAACCACTAATCATTGCATTGATAAGTTTTACATCCGTGACTTGATATAACGATCTCATCCGTATTTTTTTTTATTTTCTACTTTTGTTACATGTTGTTTTATGTCAATGTTTCTTCCACAGTCATATCAAGCCTCAGGGTTATATACTCGTATTTACCAATATTAGTAGTTATAGAACATTTGTATTGGGACTCCCCTAATTTATAATATATCTAGCATACTTTCAGATGTGAAAATCTACGCCTTTTGACAAATTCACCCATAATGCAGTAAAATTAGGATAAAGTATGGAAATAATTCTGACAGTAGTAAACTCTTCCGGAACCGTTAGGAAACACAGCTAGGAGTATCGGTTTGCACCGTTTCTAGCAACTACGGAACCATCCCTCCCCCGAGGGCTTCCGCCTTGCCGTGGCGGGGGGCTCAGTAGCCGTGGCTTGGAACACCACGGTGAAGCTAAAAGGCACCAATGTGCCTGCCAGTGATAGCCGATAGCTGGCGGGCCCAAGGTGGGACCGCTCCTATGGGCTTTACCCTCATGGGCTGTCCACATGGGAGCGGACATTAAAGGTAGCGGAGGTGTATGGGCGGCACCTCAGCTGAGAGTTAGAGGCCGCGGCGGGAGAGGAGTGCCGGTATTACGGTGAGCTGCTCCCCCTGCCTTCCGCGGCCTTGACGGGGCCACCTATCCAATTTAAATTCCATCAAATTCAAGCAGTTAAAGCAGTTTTTGAGTTTCACTCCAAGAACTGAAAAGTGTTGCTGTTGTTGTTGATGATGATACAAGTATCATCAAGATAGGCATCTTGATGATACTCGTATCATCATTGACGGTAAATGACAATCGATTCCATAAGTAGCAAGGGTCACTAAAAAGGTGAAAACATTTTTTATTTAAAAAATGTACTCAACTCGGTAGCATGGTAGTTCAAAAGTACCTATTATCAATAATGTGCGCATGGTACCAACTTCGACAATTTATTTCAAACTATTTGGATTTGAAGTCGGTTCCATGTTTTGGTAAAAATATATTTGTATATATATATATATATATAATATTATAATATTTATAACATTTTTTTGTGAATCTACCACGACAAAACATATTCTTTGAAATATTCATTCAGCGACCTGTAAATATTCAAAAGGTATATGTTAAAAAGACAAATAAACAGACGAACGAAGCAAGCTTTACTAGTACCAAAATCTCAAAGTCTTGCTCTGAATCCTAAAAAGCGTTAGAGTTATGTTTACGTTCCTAGGTACGTTGCAATACGCATTCATTTTGTGTGAATATGGCAAACCATTTTGGAATCAAAACGCAGTTACCACAACATACGATTGTGAAGCATCGCATTACAAGCTTTACACACTGTTTCTTTTGAAATAATGTTTCAGTGTCTTTAGAAAAGACGTTTTAGCGCCTTTGGCTTTCGTTTTAATGGGCTAATGTCAACGAGAAAGAAAATGGCGCTATTATATGAGAGAGGTACTTAACTCCATTTAATGTAGTGCTACTATATATTCCTTCTATGTTAGTGCTTTCAATTCTATTGCTTTTGAGATCTTTCATACAGGGAGCTGGAGAACTGTGAAATGTAAGGAAGTAGTTTATTAGTAGAACATTCCCTTCACCGTCGGGAAGTGATTCGTTAGATGAATTAGTTAGAAAACAAATGGAATTTGAAAAATTTAATACCGACTTCCATTCTATTAATTTGGTCAAAATCAGTTATTGGAGTGTAACTAAAAAACTACCGAATCCAATTTGAAAAAAAAAATTGGACCACACGGGAAGCACCATCTTACAAACAAAAACATTTGAGAATCGGTTCTCTCTATCTTAAGTTATGAGGTAACAAACATAAAAAAATACAGTCGAATTGAGTACCTCCTCCTTTTTATATGATCATGATTGAGTAACTAGTAGCACTGATATCAGTAACATGTTTAACTAGGCGCTTCCTTGTTTCCAAACACCCAAGTGCAGCTGTCAGTCCAGATTGCGAGCATGAATTGTCTAAAGGATCAGTGCAAGTACCGAACTTACCGATCGATAAATTTGAGTCTTGATCTCGTCATACTTGGAAAATACTGGCTATATCGATCTTGTGTCGATCATTGCAAGTAAGTAACAAAATTACGCGATTGATAGGCAAATTCGGTTAGTTTTTACGATTATAACGATAAACATAGCATGGAACTGTAATATTACGTCTATTTAATCGATTTTAACGATTGCTTTGAAAATTACCTCGATATAGTTTATCGACAGGCGACGGGAATGGCGATATTGTTTAGTTGCGTTTGATCTTACTAATATTATAAACGCGAAAGTTTGTATTTAATATTTATGGATGAAAGGATGTATGTTAATCTCTTACGCTCAAACCGCGCTGGGCCAGCGCGGTTTGATGAAATTTTGATGAAATTTGGCATGGAGGTAGATGGGGCGCTGAATTAAACTTATAATTTATTATATGATGTTGATATATTTCATCAACATCGTCATCATCCATTACCATGCGGTTGTAACCGCAGGGCGTAGCTAGTTTCAATAAAAAAATAGAATTCGGCCTTCTTTTGATAGTAGAAGAGCGAAATGCTCGTAGAAATCTTCAAATGATAGAAGGACGCATTGTGGAATGCAAACAATTCGTAGTAGTCGATATACTGTAATTGGGTGTAATTTATCTATAATATGTATGTATTTAGAGATATATAAGTATGTTTATCAGTTGTCTAGTACCCATAACACAAGCTCTGCTTAGCTTGGGACTAGATGGCGTTGTGTGATAGTTGTGGTATATTTATTTATTTATTTATTTATTTATACTGTCGACAATGACGATCGTATAAGTCGTCGATATGACTTCCTTGCTTGGGCGATACGATTTTTTATCGATCTTAGCGATTCGACAAAAGCGACTATTACGGTACTTGCGATCGGACAAAATTAGACAGTAAAAATCGCATTGTTAATAATCAGATAAAACGAAAGGGTTCTTCTAGAATAGGGGAAGAAGGTTATGCATTTTAGAAGGAGGTAATTTAACTACTTGACGGATTTTTATACAATTTTCCCTGTTCAGTAGCTGAAAAGATAACGCAAGGAGACCTTCAATCACCAATGCGACTGGTGATGGTTTTGTTGTCCGTTTTAGTAGAGATAGAAATATAGATAGATATACTCTTTATCGAAACACCACAGTACAAAATAGAATAAACGATCATAGCTAGTCGCTAGCACCGACCAAGCGCGTAGAGTATCTCTAGTAATGAAGTAAGAAATTAAGTAGTTAATATTAGTATTTTTCATTTATTGCTCCTAATATATTTGCAACAGATTATAAAAAAGCTTACACCATACTTAGAATAACTACCAAGTGCATGCGTTAAATGTAAGCCGATTATTGGAAGCCACATATGGCTCACTTTGCTTGCACCGTCAGTCCAGGAGTATACGGCTTTTTAACAAATTTAATAAATATCGCTAGTTCTTTGTACTACGAGTATTAATTATCATTCGTATGACTTCGTTCGCGTAGTAGGCTCGGCTTTTGGCCTCGCTATATCCATCCATCTTTTCTTGGTTTTTCTTACATAAGATCCTTCGCCTGGCAATAATTAACACAACAAAAAAGAATTAGCGAGATTGTTATATCCGTTCTCAAGTTATAGCGTCACCAGGACAAGTAAGGATTCATTTTGATATATGTAGATTTTTGTATATTTTTAAATCAATGTATGTAACACATTTTTACCAATGTTTTATAGGGAAACATTTTACCTGAGAATATAATGTTTGCGTATGTGTGCGTAACAAAGCAAGTTAACACAGCACACAGCGAACTTGTAGCGCGAGTTTTGAGAAGACGTTGTTTGGAAACCCACCTTCTTTTTAGTTATTCTAAGGACCCATATTTATTTTTTGATAAAAGTGTAATGCCAGTTATTTTAAATGACTGCATGTTATGCGCAATAAGATAGGCAATAGGCACGCGACTAGAAAACAATAATTTATAAATTAAGAATATAGCACGTATTGTATATTTTTGTAACCACTGCCCCTAAAAAGTCCGCAGGAAAGTTCAGAAATTTATAACATGGAAAATAAAATCCTGCACTTCACTCAACACTTGTTGACAGTTGGTGAAAATAAACTTTAGCATAAATAATGAGATACATATAATTTCTGAATACAACATAAAAAACCGTCACACCTATATATATATATCTTCGAAGAGATAGGCAGCGGGATTTTAAAAACCTACATTTTGCCAGAGGTACCTATACGTTTTTGGTCCATGTTATAGGGGGCGAGCCTATTGCCATCTACGGGACACTGTCCTAGACTCCGGACTGTTATTGAGAATTTATTTATCATTATAACCCAATTTCTGAACCGGGTATCAAACTCAGGACCTCCATATTCCAAAGCGGTGTTTTCAGTACTACACCAAGACCAAGCGAGCGAAGCCACTGGCGGGTAAGTTAGTCTACATCTTCATCCACACTTCTAAATCTAATCAATACTTCTAAATCTACACTAATATTATAAAGAAGAAAGATTTGTTTGTTTGTTTGAATTGAATAGGCTCCGAAAGTACTGCACCGATTAGAAAAAATCTTTCACCATTAGAATCCTACATTATCCCTGATGAACGTAGGCACGTTGTAATAAAATAAGGATGAACGTTATGATATTTTCAAAAAAGTTAAGAATTTGTATGAAAGCTTTGATAACGTAACCCAAGGTGTGGAAAAATAGCAAAAAAGTCCTTATATTGCTTACGCTATTAACAATTATAGAGCAAAGTGATTTACTACAATTTTATAGAAGACGTCAATATATTCAAAGAAGTCCACAGTACCATATGTCTAACTATTACAGTTATGTCACAATAAATACCTTTTCATTTTGAAATAGGCAATAGTACAGCCGGTTCTAACCAGGCCACAGTATTCCATAGATAAATCAGACTATATCTACTCGACAGTACTCGTACCTTGCTACTGTAATAATAATGAGGAGAGGACATATAATTGTTTGTTTGTAATGGATACACGTAAAAACTGCTTAACGGATTCAAACAATTTTTAATTCACAAATATAAAGCTACATTATGCTACGAGTATCATCCATAAACACGCGGGTGAAATCGCGGAGAGTAGTTAGTATAATACTATAAAGAGAAAAGATTTGTTTGTTTGAATTGAATACGCTCCAAAACTGCTGGATCGAGTTGAAAAATTCTTTCACCATTAGAACTCTACATTATCCCTAATGAATGTAGGCTACAGAATATTTTCATAAAAGTTAGGGATCTGTATGAAAACTTCGGTAATGTCACCCAAGGGGTGGTAAAATACTTAAAATAAATCCTTATATTGCGTATGCTGCGGAAACTATTGACAATAGAGCAAAGTGATGTATGACAGTTTTATAGAGGAAACCAATATCTACAAAAAGTCCGCAAAACCATATGTCTTACTATTACAGTTATGCCACAATAACTACTTTTCCATGTTAGAATATGCAATAGTAACGCCGGTACAAACTAGGCCACATTATTCGTACCTTGGTATTAATAATAATAATAATAATAATAAAATTAATTAAATGTAAGTAATTTTACAAACTTTCCGTAGGTTCCGTAGGTAGGTAGTATTTTTTTTATTTTTTTTATACCGAACTGTGTAGTCAAGTGCTACCCGCACTTGACCACTATCTCACCTGATGCTAAGTGATGATGCGATCGATGATGGAGCGCACTTACCCAGAAGATACCTATGCACTCGTGTTTTGAAGACCCCCATATCGTACTTAACCGGAAACACCGACTCAGGGAGGGTGTTCCATTCCCTAGCGGTTCGTATGATAAACGAAGAAGTAAATCGCTTTGTCCGGGTAAATGGAATATCCACCATAAAGCGGTGGCGCTTCTGAGTATCTCTGGATGTCCGATTATAGAATGGGGATGGCGGAATCAAATTGTGAAGTTCCATTGCACACTCACCGAAATGTATCCGATAAAAAACCGATAAACAAGCGACTTTGCGGCGATGCTCGAGACTCTGGAGTCTCTTGCGTACTAGGTGGTCGTCGTTAATGAGTCTCTTGGCTCTCCTCTCAATAGCTTCCAGTGTCTCCAGCTGGTATTTGGCAGAACCATCCCAAAGGTGAGAACAGTACTCCATACACGACCGGACTTGGGCTTGATAAAGATTAAGCAACTGTCCCGGTGTGAAGTATTGTCTCACCTTAGCCAAAACACCAAGCTTTTTTGAGGCAAGCTGGGCTTTGGACTCGATATAGGAGCCGAAATTGAGAGTTGGTGTTAATGAGATGCCAAGAAGCTCGAAATGGTTACTTATCGGCACGGATACATCCCTGAAAGTGGAGCCAGCTGGAAAGGGCTCCGTTTGGCGGAGAAAAGACACGCCTGGGTTTTAGCAGCATTGAAATTAACTAGATTGGCATCGCCCCAATCGGAGACTGCCTGCAAAGAAAAGTTCAAGTGCTGAACCATCGCTTCCCTATGAGACTGGATTTGTAATGCACTGGTTCGTGCGTTAGATGTGTAACTCTCCACAACGGTGCTGTCATCTGCGTAACCAAAAATACCGGGTTTCAGCAGGTCATTAATATGCAGCAGAAAAAGTGTTGCGGAGAGTACTGATCCTTGGGGGACTCCGGCATTTATAGCTAATTGGGCGGAAGAACAGCCATAGATGACTACTCGAATCGACCGATCCCTCAAGAAATCTGAAATCCAGACACACAAACCAGTGGGAAGGCCGTATGAAGGAAGCTTGCTAATGAGGCTATCGTGCCAGACCCTGTCAAAAGCCTTCGAGATATCGAGAGAGACAGCAAGCGCCTCTCCGTGGTTCTCGATGGCTGAGTTCCAGATGTGAGTGGCATACGCTAGAAGATCCCCAGTAGACCGGTTTCGGCGAAATCCGTATTGTCGGTCACTGAGGAGATCGTTCACTTCTAGGTATGCCAGGAGCCTGTGGTTCAGTACACGTTCCATCGTCTTACATAGTACGGAAGTGACTGAAATAGGCCTGTAATTAGCAGGGTCTGCGCGACTACCTTTTTTGGGCACGGGCTGCACGTTTGCAAGCTTCCAGGACTTTGGCACTTGACCAGTCGTCATAGACATGCGAAAGAGGCGAGTCAATACAGGAGTCAACTCTGGCGCACACATCCTCAAGACTACAGCTGGTATACCGTCTGGACCACTAGCTTTGTTCACGTCTAGATTGCGCAACGCTTTGCGGACTTCAGACTGTCGAATGCGGATTTCTGACATTACCGTCCCGCAATTTGGCAGACTAGAAGGTACAGCATTACCAGCATCTAGACGTGAAGACTCTGCAAACAGAGTGGCAAATAAATTTGCTTTCTCTTCTGCAGTATGCGCTAGTGAGCCGTCGGGTTTCAGCAGTGGAGGCCAGAACGCTTTGCTACCCGAAGGGTAAGAAGCAAGTTTGTTCCCTGTCCGGCGTATGTGTACTAATTTAGGAAAGCTTATTTCCTAGCTATTAATCCTTATCTACTTCAATAACAGAGAGAAAAGATTTGATTTTTATTTGTGATGGATAACCGCAAAACTGCTTAACTGATTCAAACAATTCTACAGACAGCTACATTATGCCATATACGTTATATTTGATTTATCATCATAATCCATCACCACGCGGGGGAAACCGCGGAGCGCAGCTAGTTACAAATAAACAAGTCGGCCCGCTCACCACTTTTGCATGGACCAGAAAATATCACGTAAGATATTATACGCCAGTCGCGGCATTCCGTTTAGCGCTCGTCTTTAATAAAAGTATATGGTAAGAATAAGAACTGCCTTACCGAACCCTGCATTTTCCAAACGAATTCTTCAGTTGCATTGACTAAAAACTCCAATATCAAATGTAAATTGAATCGCATTCACATTTTGAGCGATAAAGAAGCATCCCTACTACGTCTGCATAAAGATTTGAAATAGGTTCCTTTGTTGAAAAGCGCGACGAACTCGTAAGCATCTGCGTTTATAAACTTGGTATATTCACTTTGTAATAAACCCCACTCAGAACCGCTTGGATGCATGCGCTAATTTAGAACCTGAAAACATCGTGTGGATGGTGTCTCATATAATATTATAGTAGTGCTTCTGCGAACAGTTGACTTCGCAAGCTCATAGTCTTATTAGAGGCAATTTTTCGCAGTACTTCACAACCTATTATCTCGGAAACCGCTTGACCAATCATGCTCATATTCGAAATTCCTCTTTAAAGTTGAAAACCGATCGGTAAATAGGGCTGCAGTTAACTTCCCCCCCTTTTAGCAAAAGTCCTAAAGTCAAGCAAACCCTCCCCTACTCAAAATCACCGACGACATAAAAAAAAATGGTTGAACACATTACATGCTTGCATACTACTGGCGCAAATTTGGTAGAAATTGAGTGAATGATACTCTAAGGCATGCTAGCTCGGTGACAAACGCAGTGCAGTGCTGATGGCTTCCCAGTGCGTGTACTGAAAGAAATGGATCAACAGAAAACTATCTTTTCTGGAGCATTCCATCACTTGATGAGTATAATTTAGCAGCTGATCCGATTATATAACACTGATTACTTTGGACTTATTGGATGACTTACCACGAAAAGTGAAACTGCGAAATGAAATGAGAAAAGCGCTGAGGGGAGGAGGACTAGTAAGTAGTCAATATACGAGAACGTGCCGGTAATACTCGCTCAGAGGTTGATTGAAATATATTGAAGAAATATGCGGATGAATAGGAACGCTGAATACCCGACCAATACACATGTTTCTGTTTTCTATTCATGTTTACAAATACCGACGTTTCCATTAACATATTCAAGATTAGTTTGAAAACTTTTGCTATTTATATGTTGAATATTTTGAATTTTATTGCTTTCTATCCATTCTGTGTATTACACACAAAAATGTAGCATAGTAGAAGTAAATGTTGGTGAAATTAGTTTTTATTATGAATTTAATTTAGCCTGCAAAGATGCGTGGTCTTATATATGTGCCCTGCACTAAATGCCCTACATTCTAGAAATGCTAATGGTCAAGGGTCGTCATTAAATAATATGCAATTTCTACATCACTGTTATTCTTTAGTTGGACTTGGTTAGTAACCTTTTTTGTTTACTACGAGTACCTAATCGTGAAAACCTGTTATTGGCCTTTTTAATGTTACGTCTAAATTCTAAGTTATTACAGCTGTTGGCTTACCATAATAATAAATAAATTAAACGTAAGTTAAATCGTTTCAAAACAACAAAAATCTAGATAATTTAATTTTATAGTTATTTAAAACCGCCTCATCTTAAATTTAGAATAAATTTGGTCAGGAAATGACAATAAATTATTTTATTTTACGCGCGAGATCTTCAGCAGCTTATTCTTTTATTAGCCCCAGGTAGGTGCCAACTTCAGCACTTTGACTAAGTTTATTAAAAACTGCTTAAATATTCTTCAAAAGAAAGTTACATTACAACGGTAATAACTAAAAGTTAAAGTTTAATCAGTCAACAGCAAAGATGAAAGCGGGACGAAGACACCAACGGCTCTAAAATTGAAAACTCGCAAACAACGCAAAAACAAAGATCTGAAACTTAGTTTTGCCTTAACTTAATTATACTGGGCCGAGATGGTAATAAAGTCCACTGCAGTGAAACGACGAAGAAAACACCAAACTGAAAATTTAAAATTGCATAGGTACGGGCGTTTATCCGGCAGTTTCTAAGTCTGGCAAACGAAAACAGAGACTTACATTTATATTGCTAAGTTAAATACTTAGGAATATAGGGCTAAAATTCTAAGCTGGCACCCCACGCCTAGCTGGCACCCCACGGCTTAAGGCGCAAGCGTAAATGTGTTAGGTAAAAGTGTAAAGGGAATTGTAGCAACTGAAATTATTGAGCGAAAGAGATTAAAAGGTCTGATTGGAAATGCAACTGTCATACATCAAATGCACGACTTAGCCATCAAGTCACTTGATTGCATACAAAAATATTGTTTAGTGGCATTATAACCCGTATATTTGTTGGTTTCAATTGGTATTTGAAAACTGTATTATATACGAAATAGGTCCCCGTGCCTCAAGACAAGAGTCTTCGACCAATGTGTGTTACCAGTGATGACTTATGGCACTGAAACGTGGTCTCTTACTATGGGCCTCATAGACAAGCTCAAAGTCGCAAAACGAGCTATGGAGAGGGCTATGCTCGGGGTTTCTCTACGTGATCGAATCAGAAATGAGGAGATCTGTAGAAGAACGAAAGTCACCGACATAGCCCAGAAGATTAGCCAGTTGAAGTGGCAGTGAGCAGGGCACATAGCACGCAGAACAGATGGGCGATGGGGCCGAAAGGTTCTGGAGTGGAGACCACGGACCAGCAAGCGCAGCGTAGGTCGTCCACCGACACGGTGGACAGACGACCTGATGAAGGTCGCAGGACGACGTTGGATGCAGGCCGCTTCCAACCGGTCCTTTTGGAAAATCATGGGGGAGGCATATGTTCAGCAGTGGACGTCCTTCGGCTGAGATGATGATGATGATGATGAAGGTCCCCGTGAATCTTTGAGAGATTTATTTAAAGAAATCTATATATTAACGTTGCCTTCCTTATATGTATTTGAAAATATAATGTATGTTCGTAAAAATTTACATAAATACTTATATTTATGTAAATTTTTACGTAACAAATACATATAAGGAACAAATTTTAACAAGTTAAATAGTGATCACCACACTTTTAATACCTGAAATACAAATAGGATAGCTGTACCTAGTTTTAGACTTGCGAAGACTAATAAGTAATTCCTAGGAAATTGTGTGCGTTTTTTACAATAAAATCCCAAAGCACATAACTGAGCTCACAGAGGGCAAATTCAAGTTACTGTAAAAAAACGTTTTAATAAAAAAAGCTTACTATAAAGTTCGACATTATATAGAAGATAAAGATGCTTGGAATACTCCACTTCTGGCAAGCTGTCTCTCTGCCACCCATAAAATGTAATATTTGTAGTAGGTACCTAAGTAGAAACATTGTAAACATCCATATAAAAAGAATGGCCCCGAGTTTCTTGCCGCTTCTTCTCGGTGGGTTCTATATATTTTGGAACGCGGCGGTAGTCTTGAAAGTACATTATAATGAAAAGTTGACGTTCATAAGTGCGTCTTTGATGCCTAAATTGAATAAATGATTTTGACTTTGACTTTGACTTTGTAATTTTATTGTTTAAAAAATTTATTGAAGCATTTGAATTTAAATAAAAATAGTTTGTGCGTTTAGCGTATAACGTAATCCAGCAAAGGTTTAATCAATTCGGTGCGCAATTTTAGTCTCTGTTTTCATTTGCCAGACTATAATGTAACAATTATTCACTGAAATATGACGTCACCAACGATTCCGATGAATCCGGTTCATCGTCCATCGATAATCGAATTCGTTAATAGAGTAAATACTAGGAATGAAATCTGCATTTACGTGTTCATTTTTTATAGTTCGTCCAAAAGTTACTCTGTTCTTCTTGTTTTTATAGGCATTCAAAACCGTGAACATGTCTGAGTTGTATTCGCGGTTGTTATTTGTATTACTTATTATCTGCGCCCCGCGGTTTCACCCCACGGTGATGGGTAATAGCGACAATGGCCATCTTGCCCATATTACATAACGGAATTATAATGATCGATGTACCGTTGACTTTTCGAATTACATACATTTATCCTCTAGTCGATTTTCTCTTAACCAAAATAAATGTCACGCAATCTCTATATTTTAACGCTCTTAAACGTATACATGTGTTGTTAATTATTATGATTTAACATGATTGTGTAGTATGTGGTCATATATAATTATAATTTACATTTGACTAATCACATACTATAAATTACTAGCTGACCCGCCAGCGGCTTCGCTTGCTTGGTCTTGGTGTAGTGTTGGAATTTTTTGGTGCCTTTGGTGTTTTGGAACCTTGGGGTCAGGGGTTCGATCCGCGGGTCGGACAGTTATTGGGCTTTTCTGAGTAAGAAGGATTTTCTCAATAACAGTCCGAAGACTGGAACAGTGAATATGGCGAAACGTAGGCGTTGAAAACACCGCTGCTTACCCCTTCGAGGGTTATATAGGCAAAAGTATCGATTTACTCAAGACCGCTAGACTGATGTTACCGCCCGTGGTTTCACCTCCGTGGTGATGGATGGCGATGATGATGAAAAGTATTCTATTAAAATACCGGTGCTTACCCTTTCGAGGATATATAGGCAAAACTATTTGTTATGTTGTGTTTAAAAATAACATGTAAATATTTCGGGCGATTCACTCAAGACCGTTAGACTGACCTCCGTGGTGATGGCGGAATCGCTCGACTACAGCGGCTGAACAACAAAGATAAATGACATGCCGACTCTATCGCCGAGCACGTCTAGTGTATCGAGCTGTCAAAATCATTGCATGCTTCCACACTACCCTATCAGAAAATAACATCTTTGACAGAACTCTATTGACAGAAAATAAGTCATCATTATGATCTATACGTAGGCGTATATCTTGCTATTTTGTCTATGCTGTGCCCATAAATATTAGGCTTTTTCACCCGCGTGGTGATAAATGTTGATGATGACGATGAAAGGTATCCTATGTGTTATTCCAGATCTATGGCTGTGCCAAATTTCAACCAGATCCATTTAGCCGTTCTGCCTTTATTGAGTAACAAATCCAGATATTCAAACATCCATCGATCTAAACTTTCACATTTATAATATTAGTGGGATTCAATCACTTTCAAGAATTGTCTACTTTATCATTACCAAGTAGCATTATTGTTAGCGAGATGTCATGTATTTGTATGTAAGTTTTTATCGCATATAATATTAAATACCTAGTTCATTTTATTGAGAATTAAATCTACAATTTGTACAATGATTGATAGGCTATATGTATTATATTGCTATAACCAAAATTTCCGGCAAAAAGTGTAATTCGCTGCTCTAAATACGAGTATTTACCAGTCGTCTAGATTTGAATTTCCACGACGCTCCAAGACTATTTTATCTGAATCTGCAGGAAATTGCTTTCATTTCCCGAAAATTACGTGAGTTGTAATATGAGATTTAATATTTCAATACTATTTCAATAACATTACGTTATTTTTCTTACAAGTAAAATGTTTGTAAATAGTAAGTAAAATGTTGTACGAGTAAATTTTCACTTCAATTTTCAGTTTCAATGTTACATTTATTATAAATGATAAATTATTATAAATTAAAAAAAATTATTATGATAAATGATTAAATGAGGTACCTACTAGTATTATAAACGGGAATGGAGTATGTTATTTACTGTTTCACAACATTAATGAACCGATTCGATTGAGCCATCTGAAATATATTTTTTTACAAAGATGGGTACGTCATTTGAACAACACATGTGCAACTTTATACCCTGGAAAATATTATTACGGTACCTACATTTATGATCGAAACAACGAGTTTTTTATCCCGGGGATTCTGTGGGATACTCATTATTCCGTGTTAAGACAAAAGAAATTGTAAGTAACTGATTTCAAATATTTATTATTATAATAACCACTAAACATATATTACAGTGTCTCGTCTGTTGAAGGCCAATTTAATCGCCCTCATTAGTCAAAATCCATCAAGCCGATTTAGCCGTTCAAATGCATTATTTTTACTTATTATTTAGGAATATATAATATATTATATACATTAGTGTATATCTATTAAATTATAAAGGATATTATTAAGGCAATGGTTTAATAACCATAACAAGATCCTTTATAATTAAAGTTCATTATCCTGTTTCATTAAAGGATCTTGTTATAGAACGAAGGGGCTTAATAGTTTGACATGCTATTTTGAGTAATGATTATAAGAAAGGACAGCATGCGTTACTAAGAGAAAATTTTGGGAAAAGCACATTTCAGGAAACAGACATTGTACTCCGAGGGGGGAGAAATCTGATACAACTGATATAAGTCCTAGTTCTAAGGTCCTACAGACTAGGACTTATAATTTGAGCAAACAATGCTCATTTAGTTGACCGATCGAGTGCGAGCCACGAGCGAAGCGGTTCTGCAATAGCATGGTCAAAATTTATTTCGTATATCCGTTATTTTCTACAAGTTGCATTTATCAACCGATGCTCGTGAAACTTTGTGAGCAGCTTTGATAATTGTTTAGATTTTCATTAATTCAATTTAAGGAATATTTTCAATATACGATTAATTCCATAGGTTTAGTATCCTGAAGAAGAAGCCTGAGATGACGTTGATCGACTCACTAAAATCGGATATATAAAACTCCTTTTACGCGTCGAAGAGGAAAAAGGCTAAAAAGGCCTGCAGACCAAACAAGTCGAGATTGATTTAAGGATTTTGTTATAAGGGGCGCGGTGAATAGTTATTCATAAACTCTCGAGGTCCCCAGCTCACAGAGCCACTAGTCATAAGAGGTAGGTACCTATGTGTTGTGTTGGTAGGTACTTTTAAATATAGCAGTCGAAGGATTTTTACAACACCGACCGTTTACAACACCATTGTTTGTAAATACAGCTACCAAACCGTATTTCAAACTTACCGTGACATGCTTTTGGCATCTTATTTGTTTTTAGGTGATTTACCTGTTATGTTTTGATAAAATATATCCATCTCTATATTCGTGTAGTTACGAGGAACAGAATGATACCATTTTTTGTAAATGATCTGTATTTAGATATAGGATAATTTAATTAATCTTATTTGCTGTTGTAGTGCATAATAAGTTTATTTATAACATCTACATTATTGCAACACTAGCCAAGGAGTTCGGGTTGATTTGTAATAGCCGACCTGGCAACCCCCTCATTCATCACGGCTTCAACTAGCACATAGATGTCTCGGTATTTATTATAAGTAATTATTAAAAGTCATTCATAAGCATCTGCGTATTATCAATAAAATCCCATAAATACTATACTTACATCCTTAAAACACAACTCTCCTCTGAGGAGCCGGTTATAAAAGGTACTTTCTGTAGTAATGTCAGTAATGTTTATTAACGTTCACCCACTGATACTGCCGCACTAGGATTTCCTGTCTCGGGAGGCATTGAAAACAAACCCGCCAGTGTTCGAACCTGGGACCCTGAGCTTCGAAAGCAGGTCCACTACGAACTGAGTTAACAGGGGCGTATTACTAAGGACTCTCTAACCTTGAGTTTGTGTAGGCATGTGTTTGAGTAAGTGTTTGTCCATGTCATATTTCCGAGCAGGAATGAAATTCCAATAGTACTTTAGTGCCACTGAAGTTGCATAGACGCCGAGTCTATGCAACTTCAGTGGCATCCCATTGTGTACTACACTGCATGATCGTCGCTGTTATGGGTAACGTAAGGACAAATAGGTGAAAATGTACCCTAGTACCTTTCGTCTTACATCCCTAGGCAGGCTTATAATCCCCATCGGTGAGTCTTTTTTTTTCTTAATACAAGTTCTCGAAATGTATAAGTCTAAATTATAGTCCACTTTAATTCTCGCACATTATTTTGGTGTGGGTGTGAGAGACAGGGTTTTATTATGTGAAAACATGATATAATTTAATTATGTAATAAAAGAGTAAAAACTAAAAATGTGATTATACTTTTCAAATAACAGTAACAGCATCACAAACACACGCATTTCGAGTCAAACTAATATATATATAATATACAAAATACTACAGAAAACTATACCAATGTTTATCGTCTCTGTTGTCATGTTATAGGTACTTAAGTACTTGTATTAAATAGTAAGTAAGTGCTTCCATTCGCTTATAGCCTAATACTGTCGTATTACTTCAACTACAACTCAATATAAGAGAGCTTACTACAACTACTTTATAAAGAGAAATTGCTCAACTTTTACTTCGGATAGAGCCTTTTCAACACAACTATGGAGCCAGGAGTCGGTGTATTTTATAGCTTTATATAGAATCATCTTAGGAGCTATAACATTTCAAATGTTTTATTGGCCAATAAAAAGTACCGATCCTCGGATCCTAGCGACAAGACTCTCATTCGTCTTACTTTTATTGCTAGTAAAATATATTTGGAAAACTTCCTTTCTTATAAAAGGAAGTGTCACAAATATATTGATATTAAAATTGGTACACTACTATTTGAAACGTTTAATTATTTTACGATACAAATATATATAATTTAACGGCCGTACATAAAACGCTGCCTAAATTTAAATAGCGTCATGTAGTAGGGCGCAGACTACGAATAAATAACGTTATAGGTGCAAGTCCGAGACGTGCCGCAGACAGCGACCGCAGGCGACACTGCAGATGCAAGCCGCAGTCGACTGCAGTGCTGCCTGCGGTCGCTATTCCAAGCGAGCCGACACGCCGCGGCTGCACAATGCATTATTTAAGTCAACACTGTGCCTTTTCACCTTAAATTCTCGTCTTCATCTTTATGAAGACGAGAATTTAACACAGTTTGTATAGAAAGCTATACAAATTTCGTTTGGAGCTTTCAATAATTAAATGCGTTAACGAACGCAACGCTATGTATGTCCACACTGTGCATTTATATATTTATTATATTTATATAGCGCAGTCAACAGCTTTCGCGATGATACACGTTTTCCCGCGTGGGATGGATTTCTGTGCCACAAAACGTTCAACTACGAGATTAAAGCTTCATGTAAATGGGTTTAATGCTTTGTAATTATTGGTTCAACCCATTTCAAAAGTTTATCGACATATCTTCTGAACATGCGTATAAAATTTAAAAAAAAATTCTTTAGTTCACTCATAATCTTCGATACTTCGATTATTATGATAACCTCGTATCCAAAACTTTATCTTGGCTCTAATCTAAATTTCTAATGACCAAGTAACCCGCACATATTACAGCAAGTAAAATATTTTCAACGCACATGTTTCCGAGAGCTGACAGAAATTACGACTGAACTAAATGACTATAATGGCATTGCGTTCGTTAACGCATTCAATTATGGAAAGCGCCAAACGAAAGTTCAATAGAAAGATGAAAAGCACAAATGCTATCGATAGTTTATTAAATGTTTTTTTTAAATAAAAGCAAATTAAATTTAAATATTTAAGTACACATATTTTTTTAAATAATATATTTACCTATTTGAATTTTAAACGAGAAATAATAATTTATTTTAATATTATATTTAAAGAAAAAATTGTGTTATTTATTTCTTCATCACATTCAGAAGAAGTCGATAATTTTATCGTGTGAACTCAGTGTGGTCGCCACACCCACTGGTGCTGCAGTCTGCAGTCACGGAATCACTTTCATAGAGATTGATACAAACCGGTAGTGTCGCCTGCAGTCTGCGGCTGCTTTTTGCAGCCTGCGGTCGCTCTCATTTATGGTGCAAGTCCGAGACAATGCCAACATAGTATGTATAAAGCCAATGTCATATCACGATTCAAAAAGCACATTCTAAATTAATCTTTTCGAACACGTTCCATCAATACATGTACAACATCTTCAAGCACAAGTCATCACAATTCGGCGACGTAGCTTTTTGTATTAAAAATGCGAACTTGTTTGATGGAATTTGTCCCAAGCGTAATCTAAGAGCAGTTTTTAAGCTATTTCTATCTAATTCGGTATCATCTACCCATGAATATTAAGAACTTTTTGGCTGGATTGTTCTGAACCAACTCAGTTCGCGTGATCTCACGTCAAAATAGAAGTCTTTGTTGGCGTAATACTTAGCGGAAAAAGTTGTAAACATCCATCCAATAATTTACCTATACCTAGGTATAATTAGCATTATTATTATAAAAATAATTATTATTACATATTAAAATATCGATGCTAACATAAACATTTTGAATTTACGTAAATACACGCTGAAAAATAAAGTCGCGTCTGTTTCGATTCCTCATTTTGCTTGTTCCTAAAGAGTAAAGAGTCAGAACAATGTGACTCGTGTGACAAAGTAGCGAGATACAAATCACATATTTTAGTACCACTAACCCAGAAGTGCCCTTTTCACGTACAATGTTGTTTTACAGCACTTATATTTTGTAACTACAGCTTTATTCTGCGCTTGTTTCGACGGACAACGCAATCATTTGGCGGGCAGGAATATACCCAACAATGAATATCCTTGATTTAGTTTAATTTTCCTTATTAAAAATAAAATAAAATAATAATAATAACTATCTAATCTATAAGCCCCATGGTGGGGGGAAAAGTGGCATTTGTCAGTGCTGGAGTCCCGTCAGTTTTGGAACCGAACGGATTGATGCGGGATGACGGCAAGAGACCAGATGGGATGACTATCGTCCCGTGGAAGATGGGACAGCCCCTGGTTTGGGATGCTACATGTGTGGACACACTGGCGCCGTCTCATCTCCCTGGGAAGATTGTTCGGGCTGGCGCTGCCGCGTCTAAAGCGGAAGACCTCAAACGTCATAAATATGTGTATTTAGACAGAATGTACATGTTTGTGCCTGTTCAATACTAAGTCTCATGAGAAGCCAATATTTGTACGTATAATTATATTTTTTGTTGATGAGCAACCGTTCATCAAGAAATTTTGCATACAAGTGGTACAGAAAAGTACGTACTTTTATGCGCGGGTAACACCGCGAGGCGCAGCAAGTATATTATACATTGACCTAAATCTAAACAAAAGAAAGTCTAACCAATACCCATTCCATATATTTGTTAGATAAAATAACACTTGTTTTCAATTAGACTTATTTGTGTACAAAACTTAAAACATTTTACAACTAACTTTATTCTCTGCAAAATTCATTAGTTTTCTTATAATTTGACAGAAATATTAATAAATGTTGTTGATGAATCGGCCTGCAAACTTCGCGCCATTTGCATAAGCTGTCAAATTAGAGTGCATGATTAAAAAATTATAACCTAAAATATTAAAAATGTATTAGAAATGTGAAATGTTTTTAGTGGGCTGAAAGTTTTATTTACTGCTACGGTTATCGAAAAGCAAACCTGTGTAAAAGTCACGTGACGTCGCGCTAAGTTCGTAGACACATTTTTTTCTGTAGCGTGTGCGGAAACACGCTTGTTTGAATTTTGTCTAGGCCTGCCGTGGGCGTAGCACTAATAACTGCGCAAGTGTAACGTGACGTGTCGTTCACGTGAAACAGGATAAACTGTCATTTATCTAGGGCAACTGTAACACAGATAACTCATAGTTTGTGCGCCGAAGCGTACGGCCTCTGGCTCAGCATGATGCTGCGGGCATACCTACAGCGCTGATTTTCAGCTAAGGCCCAAGTGACTAGTACCTCCATAGTGCCAGACATTCTGCCTCCAAGCGGTAGTGTGCAAAAACTACTGTGTTTATTTTAAAAAACACTGGAAGATGTGAAAGTGCTGAAATCAAATGCAAATGCTTAGAGTTGACGAGCGTAGTGTAAAGTTACACAATACTTCTTCAAGCTTTTGGTGGCGCTGCCATGGTCGCTTACCTTCAGGCAGATACCATCCGCTCAACTCATTTATAGAAAGTAATTATATATTTGTTAACCGACTTCAAAAAGGAGGAGGTGATATGTTCGTGTGTATGCATTTTTTATGTGTATGTTAGCCGATTTCTCCTCCATTTGGGAACCGATTCTCAAAATTATTAAAATAAATTCGGACAGTTTTTGAGTTACACTCCTAAAACTCAAAAGTTTTTCGCCTTTTTATTATCTTGACGATATCATCATTGACGGTGAATTAAAAACGATTCAGTAAGTAGCAATAGTCACTAAAAAGGGTTAAATAACCAAATATTTAAAACCGACCAAAACGTACCAAAAAGTACGTATTAAATAAAAAATAAAGTCGGCACCATGCGCCGAATATATTGATAATAGGTACCTACTGAACGGTACTTTTGAACTATCATGATACCTACTTCAACAAGTTTTTTCACACTTTTTAGTATTAAGTCGGTTCCATTTATTGCTAAAAAAATTAAGCAAACTTTTCACATCTCTATGCGTAATGTGCAAACTTTTTCAAACGACCTTCAACCATATATTCTAATATTAATATTGATACGGGAAACTCATAAATATTGTGTATATTGATTTATTATAATATTTTATCGCTGAAAATAAAACTAGTGGGTGTGGTGTGATATAAGACCGAAACGAAATAAATAATGTTTGTTTATTATAAAACTTTCATGCAGAATAAAGACTAACAAAATATTACTATGCAATATTAAAATATACTAGCTGGTGCCCGCGACTCGGTCGTCTGCGCAGGATTAGTACTTCGAGTAGCTTATTATCTTCTCCAAAGCCATATCTATCTTTACACCAAAATGTCATAAAATGTGTACATGGTTATATGGTAAATTTAAGTACTAGGTAAATCAATCAGTAAACAATCATAAACAGATACAGTACCACCATACAAATATAAAATTAATCTACGACGGTCATTTGAAAAGTTCTTAGCCTAACATGGTTAAAGGTATTGGTTTTTTTTATAAATACCATCATTTTGTAGTTACATTATTTAGCAACAAGTATGCACAGTTTAGTTTATTCACAGTAACTCATTGTTCGTTTACACGTGATACCGTAAGTCAAGTCAGAGCTTTTTTTGAAAATTGATAAAATTGAACATCGTGCAGTGATAAAATACCTGAATTTGAAAGGTTTAACTCCAAAAGCTATATACATGAAGACATGTCTGCTACTTTGGGTGAGTCCGCTCCTTCGTATGCGACTATTAAAAACTGGGTGGCAGAGTTTAAACGTGGTCGTGAGACTATTTAAGATGAGCCCCGTAGGGGCCCTGCCTTCGACTGCTTCCACTGATCAAATCAAAGAAAAAATCTGTGATTTAATTTTATCTGATCGAAGATTGACTGTCGAGGAGATAGCTAAGACTGTAGGCAACTCATCTGAGCGAACACATCATATAATTACTTCTGAACTTGGATTCGCAAAGGTGTCTGCGCGGTGGGTACCGCGACTGCTTTCAGTGGAACAAAAACGCAACCGACTCACAACTTCTCCCGACTGTTTAGAGTTATATGAAGCTGACCCAATAGAATTTGTTGAAAGATTTATAACCGTGGATGAAACCTGGGTTTACCACAATACACCCGAGACAAAAGAACAGTCGAAACAATGGAAAAGAGCAATGGATCACCCACCCCAAAGAAGGCAAAGGTGGTTTTATCGGCGGTCAAAGTCCTGGCATCCGTTTTTTGGGACACAAAGGGCATATTTCTCGTGGATTATTTAAAAAAGGGTAAAACAATAAACTCCAATTACTATTGCAACCTGTTGCGTCGTTTGAGAGAAGAAATCAAAGAAAAACGTCCAGGTTTATTGAGAAGAAAAGTCTTGTTTCATCAGGACAATGCGCGCGTTCACTCTTCTGTGCAATCCATGGCAGAAATCCATCAATGTGGCTTCGAATTGTTACCTCATCCCCCATATTCACCGGATTTAGCACCGTCCGTATTTTATCTGTTCCCAAAGCTGAAAAAATTTTTAGGTGGTAAACATAGGGCAACCCATCTGGTGTAAAGCTGTTACTTTCGCTTATAACGGATGCATTCCGTCACAAGTGACAAACTGCACTGCGCCGATTGAACTGAGATAAAAGTTGTTAAGTCTCGTATTATGCCTGTAATTTTACTGCCACCCTACTATAACTTCCAAATCGAAACGCAGTTATGCCAACATTACTGTTTTTAGATACAAATATGTATGGTGGAAGTACTTCCCCGAATGAACATCATTCCACTTGCACATCTCTGAGCGAATAACCATCAGAATTTGGTTCGAGAGGCGGCTGTCGACTACAGCATGATCTCTGCGCACGAAAATTGTCATCGATTTTTGAATAGTTGCTTAAAAAAACTACTCAACAATTTTAAACGTTGTAGTGTTACAGCCTTTCTGACCTACACTGTATTGGTAACCAATCGTGAATAGTGCCTATATTAAATAAGAGAAATACTCGTAATGAGAGGAACTTTAGAAATAAATAAAGATATAATGAACAAAAATGCATGACCTGGCGAAGTCTCAAATTTCAGGTTTCAGTCAGCTTGTGGCTTCAAGAGAGTCTTCAGCTCTGGATTAAAGAAAAGCGCGTGGGATACCTTCAATGTCTTGTACATCGCCTTACGTGCTTTGATTGTGACGTCAGGGTGAGAGTACTCGACAAAGACATCCCAAAATGAAAACTTCATATCCTGGGTCATGATTTCAGAATGCAATTGATGTTTGGTGGGCGATTCATTGGTTCTAAATTCACTATTCCATCTTTTTATAAATTTTTACGACTCGCTATCAGCACCATCCTTCGCTCGACACTGAAATCTGAATCGCTGGCTCCGCTTAATCCAAAATCGGAATCCGCGCTTTTTTGGATCTTTCTTCATTGATTTTTCAACGTCAATCTAATATTTTCGTTTTTAATTTTTAAGCAGTCCAATGTCTAGTTCTTTCGCCTTATCTCTGAACTATGCATTAAAGTTCAGATAAAAAATACTTCTCTTGAATAGTTTGAACAACTAAAAGCAAGTTTATAAAGGTGGAGTGCATTGGATCTCATAAAATTTGTTACAAACACGAGGTATAAAATGTGTATACACTTTGTGTACGCGCAACATGGCTTAGCACTTTTTATACGTACACATGGTGTACGCTCGACACGCGACGGGTATTTAACATATCTGCTGGCCAATTAACGCTGAAGGCCATGAAGCTTAAAACAAATTACAGAAATGTTAAAAAGGCTTAGAGAAATAAATATGCGAAGCTTGGTTGACAGTTCGGAGAGTTCTCTGGTTTCGGTGAATTCCGAGAAAGTTTAAGTTTCTCTTCATATCTATCTATATCTGTTCACCGGGCTTGGAGAATTCTCAGTTTTCGGTAAATTCGGAGAAAGTATAATTTTCTCATATCTATCTATATCTGTTCACCGGGCTTGGAGAGTTCTCTGGTTTCGGTAAATTCGGAGAAAGCATAAGTTTCTCATCATATCTATCTATATCTGTTCACCGGGCTTGGAGAGTTCTCTGGTTTCGGTAAATTCGGAGAAAGCATAAGTTTCTCATCATATCTATCTATATCTGTTCACCGGGCTTGGAGAATTCTCTGGTTTCGGTAAATTCGGAGAAAGTATAAGTTTCTCCTCATATCTATCTATGTCTGTTCACCGGGCTTGGAGAGTTCTCTGGTTTCGGTAAATTCGGAGAAAGCATAAGTTTCTCATCATATCTATCTATATCTGTTCACCGGGCTTGGAGAATTCTCTGGTTTCGGTAAATTCGGAGAAAGCATAAGTTTCTCATCATATCTATCTATATCTGTTCCTGAAGACCTGAGAACTAAGAATCTGTTTATAGTCTGTTTATATATTATATTATATATCTGTTTCTCATATACACCGCTGACTTGAATTGCGATGAAATTGGCTGGGCAGAAATAAATATGCGTGCTCATAGATATATTCTATCTCTTACTAAAGATAGAGCTCATTTTAGCTCTTACAAAATGTTATTTATTTGTGTAAACCAAATTACAAAGCAAGTTGTAGTTCATATGGAGATGCAAGGAATCAGTCCTTTTTCACAATTTCAGTCGTATTGGAGAAACTAGATTTCTTAAATAATTATATCGGTAAATACTTAAAACGTGATAGGAGGACCACAAATATTGGATATTATAATATTTTTAAATTAAAATGGTTCTTTTTTACTTATGTTTCCTGGCTGGTTTGCGCAGTTGGTAGCAACCCTGCGTCCTGATCCGATAGACCCGGGTTCGATCGCCGGACAGGTGATGCATGAACATGTCTATTAGATCTCTGTATGGGTGTTTATATGTATATCAGTTATCAAGTTACCATAGTCTAGGCTCTGCTTAGTTTGGTACCTAAATAATTTGTATGCATGTTCTCCCTTAAAAATACTCCAGCATTTTCTACTCAGGAGCTTAGAGCCTTGTTCTGTAGATAATTACCTCGTTTACACCACTCAACTCACTTTCAAAGGTTAATTTACTGCTGTACGTTGTTCAAAGCTCTAAATGAGAAACTGAACAACGTGACAGGACTAAGAATTAAAGAATTCAGTTAGCATGACATTTAGCTCGCAAACGCGAATCCCACTTTTAGAGATGGGACAATTTATTTTATTTATTTCTTTTTTTTTGAGTCTTTCGAGTATTAATAGAGATTGAGAATTCCACAAAAAGACATTTGGAGGATCACACGAAGCGTGCGTACGTGTCAAGCTGTGATTAGGGGTAATGGGGGTCACACACGTTACTAAAAGTCACTTATGACGAATATGCAATCGATATAAGAATATTAGAGGGGTCTTTATTATGACCAAATATGTTTTCGCAAGAATGTGATTTTATATTGAAATAAGTGTAATAAATTAACGCGTAAAAATAACATATTACATTTAATTACATTTTTTGATTAAACAATAAAAAGGACCAAAAATCTTGTTCCCCTAATTGTAGCACTATATTTTACAAAACATATATTGTAACATGTTCAAAACGTGAATCATATTTTAAATCTATAATTGAAAGCCTTGTGCAACTCTAGCGCGGAGTACAAAGGCCTCAAGGAGCTTCAATAGCACCTACTTTCTTTGTAGCGGCAAATAGCGGCATTGTCTTAAATTTCTGGATTACTATCATTAATTACACCGAATTCTATGTAGATTTATATCTATACTAGCTGACCCGCCAGAGGCTTCGCGCACTTAATCTGGATGTAGTAGTGAGAGCGCCGCTTTCTCGAGGTCCTGGAATCAATACCCTGCTCGGACAGTTTTCTGATACAAAGAATTGTATCAGAAAAATGCAGACAAAGAAATTCACAATAGTAGGCTGGAACAAACAGTACCCCATAGATGGTAGTAGGCTCGCCTACTGTTATATCGGACCAAATACATATCCCTCTGGCGAAACGTAGGGGTTATAGCATAGGCAAGTCCTCTTGCACAACATGCCGTTTTGTCATTTCAGTCGTTCTACTAATTATGATGATTTTAAATTTCAGACCTTTTATTATTAGGCCATGTTGCTTTTGTACCACCGCTGCCTAGTACCTACCCTACCTCTTTCCCTACCCTACCATAACTAGATGACCCGCCAGCGGCTTCGCTGTTCTTCTTAACCAACTTTATAATACATTATATATCATTGGATGCGTCTTTAATATGATTTGTCAAAAGTATACGAGTAATAAGGCGAATGTAAATCACTGTATTATTTTTACAACCAAACAAAAACCCATCGAATATTATTGTTTAGGGAGTTAAACTGAAGATTGACAACAAGTTACTGCGGGACATATAAGTCAAATATATACTATTCAAAAAGGTTTATTCCAGAAATCCCCTTAACAGATCTCCTGCGAAGAAGGTTTCTGGACTTTTTGTCCAAAAATCCCCTGCGCGCCGTCTTATGGTGTCAATGGCAGGGGATAATTGGACAATAAGTCTAAAAATCCCCTTAAGCGTTTAGTTGACCAAAAAGACCAGTGCTCTCCTTAAACAATTATTTGCAATAAAATAAATAATAACAATTAATATGGTAATCAATAAGTCTTTATTTTATGTATAAAATGAATCATCGCTAACAATTTTCACCAGTATATTTCCACATAAAATCTCTCATATTTTTTACAATAACATAACAAATCTGAGATAGATGCAAATCCAAATCTCTGGCATATGCAAAGCGGGGTAAAGGTTAGGAAATAATAATAATGAAATTGTATTCGTCATTGCCTCTAATGAGTCCAATGTGTGAGCCGATTAAATTTGGGTTTTCTACGAATATTCCGGTTATTAGGGAGTTTCCGAGAGAGCGAGCAGCATCTGGCGGAACCTAATTTTCAACATGCTTTCACAATATTTGGAGTGAAAACCATAAATAATGTCTGTCGTAGAGTTAATGTATATGGACATTATCCAATATGTACGGGTACTTCCCCAGCATAATGTTATACGGGGGTACTGTGGGGATCAGCTGCTAATGCAGACCTCTAGCTACGACAAACTAAATAGACTATATGTATACAGTGTTACTACATAAATATCCTAATAGTTATCTTATTTTGTTGTTATTCGATATCCCTTCAAGAGTCGATGTTATTATAACAATGAAATTTCTATTGGGTCTGGCCGTGCGACCTTTGATGGACTATAGATACTCCAAGCATATGGTACTGGCGCGTGGTGAATCCAAGGCCTCTCTCTCAGAGGAAGGCTCGAGCAGCAGTAGAACATAATGGGCTGATTATGTGTAACAATATACGTAACACTGCGCAAGTTTTAGATGTATCTAGATTTTTTAAAAACTTATATCTAGATTTCATAGTCCAGCACACTAGTAACAGTTCAATTTATTCCCACAACTTCTTGCGTACCTCGAGCGTAGTCTATGAACATACAATTGAATAATTGTAGTACAGAGAAATGTTTATTTACCTGACATTATATAACTCATCATCATCATCATCATCTCAGCCGTAGGACGTCCACTGCTGAACATTAGCCTCCCCCATAATATTCCAAAAGGATCAGTTGGAAGCGGCCTGCATCCAACGTCGTCCTGCGACCTTTATCAGGCCGTCTGTCCACCGTGTCGGTGGACGACCTACGCTGCGCTTGCTGGTCCGTGGTCTCCATTTCAGAACCTTCCGGCCCCATCGGCCATCTGTTCTGCGTGCTATGTGCCCTGCCCACTGCCACTTTAACTGGCTAATCTTCTGGGCTATGTCGGTGACTTTCGTTCTTCTACGGATCTCCTTATTTCTGATTCGATCACGTAGAGAAACCCCAAGCATATAGCCCTCTCCATAGCTCGTTGTGTGACTTTGACCTGACATTATATAACTATATCATGTTAATATCCCCTTTTTTGACCGACTTCAAAATGGAGGAATATTCTTATGTATATATTTTTGTGTGTGTATGTTAGCCTATTTCTCCCCCATTTGTGGACTAAGTAGTTTTTGAGTTATACTACAAAAACTGAAAAGTGTTACGCCTACCTTGATGATATCATCATTGACGGTGAATGACAATCGATCCCGTAAGTAGCAAGGGTCACTAAAAATGGTGAAGAAAAATGTTTACCGATGCGCACAATATTGAGATAATAGGAACCTACTTTTGAACTCATGGTACCGACTTCAACAAGTTATTTTACAGTTTTTGGTGTTGAAGTCGGTTCCATTTACAAGTATTTTTTTTTAACATAATACAGTTGTATGCCATGATAGACATAGATTGTCTAAATCCAAGCATATTCTTGAGATACTTATGGCCTATAAAATATAGCCTATTTGTTAGTATAAGTACATAATTATTTGAACCCATTTATTGTGTAACTAGACTTTTTACAGAGCTTCACTTAGATCCAACCATTCAGCATTACTAAACCTCGTTAGTGCCAATTCAGAATTTTAAACCCACTGATTTTTTGAATCATCATCATCATCATCAACAGCCTGTAGCAGTCCACTGCTGGACATAGGCCTCTCCAATTGCACGCCACTTAGGTCTATCTTGGGCTTCTCGCATCCAGTTTTTGCCAGCCGTCTTGCGCAGATCGTCACTCAGGACCATGACATTCATCACCGTGCCTCAGGACGTCCTACACTACGTTTGCCGAGACGCGGTCTCCACTCTAGAACTCGTTTACCCCAACGGTTGTCGGTTCTACGGCTAATATGGCCAGCCCACTGCCACTTCAACTTGCTGATCCGGTGGGCTATATCGATGACCTTGGTTCTCTGACGGATCACTTCATTTCTGATGCGATCCCTCAGAGAAACACCAAGATTTTTTGAATACCCAAAATTAATATAGCCCTATCCTTAGTATGAGCGTCATTGGCCTAAACCCAAACATGCTGGTATAATCGCTCTTTTATGTGATAATATTTCCCTACCTACTCGTACATCATTCAACCCTTCAAAAAAGCTTGCCTGAAATAATATTGCTTATCTCTTCAAACATTTTAATGGCGTGATCATGTAGTACACCAAATATGAAGTACACTAATGCTGAAATATGTGTGCAGGTGTATTTTAACCATACGCTTAAATTTAAATAATATTAAAGACGTGTGAGAAATGACGGTATAATAGGATATTATGCAACTAGTGAATAAAGGACGGATTTAAAGCGAGGGCCATAGATAAATCACGAGTAAGCGAAGAATTCTAACGTGATGATTGAATCACGAGCGTAGCGAGTTATTCAAGTGTTAGAATCCTGAGCGATGCGAATGATTCATGGCCCTCGATATAAATCCGTTTTATTCAAGAGTTGCATACTATACTTTATACCATGACTACGAGAAAAAGAAATAACTTATGCGAAATTAGACATTTAAAAAGGAAGGTTCAATTAATTAATATGCACATTAAAATTGGAACAATTTAAACATAAAAGTAATTTCTAAATATTGTTACTATATATTTTTTCTGTAATGGCAGCAAAGAACACAATACAGTTTTTATTCCATTGCTAAACTCCTTGTCACAAATATCGACCTCGAGGTGTTCAGTATTTGCACAAAGAGTTTGTATGTCAAATATTCTTTGCGCAAGGAGTTTGTATCGAGTATTCAAGCAAGCAAGTTGTATAAGCATTGAGTTGGAGATCGAATGTATTGGTATGTTCTAAATTCAAACACCGAAATAGTGATTAAAAGGCCTTTTTATTCACTGTTTTCAGTAAATAAAATATTAAATAAACTTAAATTTAGAGGGGGATTGGTAAAAAATTTGTAAATTATAGGTATTGCATTATATAGTATTCAGTTCGGGTATTGTAAGGTACAATGTCGATAGTATTATAATAGACACTTTTACCGATATAATGAAGTATAAGTAGCGGAATTAATCCAATCTTTAATTAAGTACTCGTATTTAGGGGAGCGTGCAACTACTCTTAAAAAAGTTTTAATGGATTTTGATTTATTGCCATGGAACAAATACTTCCTTACTGAATGAATGAAATAAATTAAGTTGGTACTGAATTGACATACCTTTAAACTTTATTTCAGCCGTGCGATTCTCTAAGAGCACACATCGTTGCATCTTTAACAACATCCGTGAAACAAATGACGAGATGACATCAAGAAACGTTGGAAAAACAACCTTATTTACAAGAGCGATATCTCATAAAGACATCGGTGAGCTCGTCGGCGAATCATTAGAGAATCGCACGGCAGCTTCTTGAAGTACCTATTTCAGACAGTTTTTCTAAACTACACATCATTGCAATGATAAGTCAATCAATCAATCAATAGTACAGAATCGCACGGCAGGTAACAATACCTGAAATATGTTTCTATTCAGGTGAAGCTTCATAGGCCGTAGCACATACAATAATAATAAAGTATTCGTATCGTAATCGTCAATATATGTGTCACGCTTCGGCGCACAATCTATGAGTTACCTGTGTCACAGTTACCAGATAAATGACAGTTTGTACTGTTATAATTATGCTTTAAAACCAGCTAGGACTCTCGTAATACATACCGGAAATAATCTCCTAGCCGGTTTTAAATAATAATTGTGAACATAACTCGCGACCCACTGTACATAAATATGTTCGATTAATACAAAGTATAACGTTGTACTATTATTTATACTGTGGTTTAACTATCTGAGGTTCTAGTATATAAGATGACGTCCATTATAGTAGATCCAACCGTTTATCCTCTTTTTGACAGCACCAATAGAACGTAACATGACGATGTTACGCAAAAGTTAACTTATAAATGCGAGGTTTTAAAAATATGACAACTGCTTAAATTTGCTCCTTGATCCCGTATAATAATCATCTTTCACAAAATGAGTCCATAAGTGCAGTAGTTTTTTTATAAATTCCATAAAATAACAAACGTTTTTAAAAAATTACGTTCTATGGCTATCAACATAGTGATGTTACGAAGTTACGATTGAGATATCGATATTGTTTATGAACTATTTTTACACGGGTGTTTTCCGTTCTCGGCACATAATATCGGATTTATTTTTATGTAAAACCGTTATATTGATGCGCCTCAGGAAAACATACAGCATTATTTGAAGACGTGTTTATCTCCTGGTGTATATCCAAAAAAGAACAAGGTTATGATGACTATGATGATTACAAGTACAAGTCATACTTGACGAAGCTGTTACCGGTTAAATCTGGGATGGCCAGCGAGCAACACGGAAGGGAGTAGGCATACACAGCGTTTCCCCTCTGTCAAAGTACAAGTCCGCATGGACCATGGAGTTTGATAATATACTGTGGGGTGAGGGCGGGGCTAGATTTGTGAATGGTGCTTTATTTTTTATGTGTTAGTGATTTGGTTGTGTGAGTATGATCGGCAATGGATCGGTACAGGTATGTTTTGTATGTAATAGTGCGGCTTTGCGCTAGTGTGCAACTTCCCCTCCCGCAAGAAATGACAGAAAGATTTGAACAATATTTTTTAGCTAAGGCTACTCCCTTCCGTGTTGCTCGCTGGGGATGGCAGACATTAAAGTCTGCCGTTTGGTACCAGAAAATAGTAAAGTTTGAGCAACCCCAATTCCAATTTAAGCAAACGAAATCTAATCTTTTATTTTTATTTATTTATTAATCAAAATCAGATTCATCGTTGCTGTCACTCGAGCTATTGCCGACATTTATAATTAATTGTTGACTCATATAATCTATCGCCACGTGTTTATCCCAATCTGCCATTATAGTTTCTTGTGTTTTTTGAATTACATTTTGCCAGCTTTCCGCAGTTACTTTCACACATGCATTTTTTAATAAATTTACCATTTTGTTTGCCGTGAATGGGGGTTTTGTGTTATTTCTAGCAGCGTGTCCTTTAACTTGAGCCCATATTAATTCAATGGCATTGTATTGACAATGATAGGGTGGAAGTCTAAGAACCCAATGACCATGTTCTGCAGCTATTTCGTCGATCACATATCGTTTTGGGAAGTGTTTTTTTGTTCGTAATATATTTAGTAATTGTACTTTTAGTAAGGAGTTATCAACATTTTCACCATGTCGTTGAAGCCAGTCAATGATTACTTGTTTTTTGTCGGCCTGGGTCGGCATTTTATCAATTTGGCGTGAGTGATAGGATGCGTTATCCATAATAATAACTGACGGTTCTTCCAATGATTGTACCATTTCCTTAAACCAACTTTCGTAAACCTCAGAATTCATTTCTTCGTGGTACTCAACTGTTTTTTTGGATTTAAAGGCCAACAAAGCATCTGGCATGAATCCTTTCACAGACCCTGCATGGCAAATGATTAGACGTTCTCCTTTTCCCATCGGTACTGAGGTAGTGGAAGCAGCGGTGTCATCAGTCCAGCTCTTAGACACTGTGTGGTTCGCATTCAGCCAAGTTTCGTCAGTGAAAACAACATTTGACCAATCTGTAATTTTTTTGGCTTCGCTCAAAAATTCGCAACGAGCAAAAGCTACGTCGCGACGCTCCATCAATATTTTGCGTTTGTCCGATTTTTTATAAGTAAATCCAATTTCATTCAAGACCTTTACCAATGACGATTTTTGACCTCGGAACAAATCACATTCACGCAAAGAAGCAACAAGTTTTTTAAGTGTTGGAACTTCTTTACGTAAGTAATAGTTATATATATGACGGCGTATAGCGTCTGCGTCAAAGTTGTCAACCGAAGTCACACGACGTGGTTGGCGTTTTTTCTTCGGCGTACGAAGCTTATTCTCCTGCATGCCGCTTGTTCCGTAGGCTTCGGTAGTAATTTTTGTAATCGTAGATGCACTAATACCTAACGCGGCCGCAACGCGCTCTCTCACTTGCGACAATGGTAAAAGCGGGCCGCCATTTTGATACTCTGCTTCAAAGTAATTACGAAGCTTGATCACCATTTCTCTCGTCTGTCCTTTCAGCACTGATCCTTTCGGCATTTTATAGTTCCAATATAAAACTCAGCAAATAATTACTAGCACGGGCGTCTTGTTGCGAGTGACAGTGACAAATACAAAACGGCGGTGGACCATTGAGTTTTACTACCTTGATAAAATACTACTGCTTACCCATAGACAAAAAAATTGGCAGTCATAGGAATTGCCGATAGAAGTGAAAACTTATAACTCAGAATTTGATAGCTTACCTTGGAAACTACACGGGTGTAACCGGACGGCGTGGCCTCGCCATCTGGGCATGGCCATCTAGAAATGCGTCAGCATTTCCCATTGGCTGATGCGTTTCTAGATGGCCATGCCATGACGGCCTGTCCACGCCCTTTCAACATTCCCCATTGGCTGACGTATTTCTAGATGGCCAATAGCCATGGTCATGGCGCCATTCCTAGGACTATTCTCTTTCCGCACAGACTCGATAGAAAAATGAATCGAAATCGTGTCCACTATAATCACTTGGTCACAACACTTTAACTGACAAATTAGATCTGTCAAAAAGAGGATAAACGGTTGGATCTACTATAATCACGTGATGTATTTTTAGCAATTATAACCCTCTCTACCCCTTGGTGATACGTGGAGAGGTTTAAGACTAATGCAACCCCCCACCAACCCAACAAAAATCATGTGTATTTTAGTACCAACAGGTTTTTTTTTTTTATATTATCTTTAAATATACAGCTATAAAGAAAGTATAATTTATTTTTATTCTAGAAAATTAAGGACCATGATAAAAGTCTAGATGGAAAGGTTGCAGGTTGTTTTGACTTGTATAAAAATAATATTTATGGAGTAGTGTAATCATGCGAAAAACTTACATTGTACTATAGTATGTGAAAATATTTAATATATCGCGTTTGACGAAAAAATTATGCACGTGACATCTTGCTACACCCCCTCCCCCCTTGTGATATTTCGTGATTTTTGTCCCTCCTCCCTTTTCAAGCCTCACGTGATTAATGGACGACCCTTGAACAAATTGCGATTAAGTACGAGTATTAATATTGTTAACGGAATCAATTGGAAATACTTTGTTATATAATCTAATACGAGTAGAAGTCTTATAAAACTATTAGTTACCTATCTGTTTAATAATTATAGATTTTGTACTTATTTCAATTATTAAACGTTAACGATACGATTGTTTTACTGTTTCGCAAGTTTTTGTTGCTTGGGTGGTTCATAAAACTGCTTACAGTGATTTATCATTTTAACTGCGTTGGATGCGGTAGAATGGCCCGCTTTGCGGAAACGGATACAGAGCGGATGTGCTGGGGTTGTGTAGACTGTAGAAACCAACGGGCGTAGCACGTAGGTAGAAATAATTGATACACTGCTTTAAGTTAGATGAAAGCCAAATACCCGCTTATTATAAGTTGGTACTCTCAAGTTAAATTTGATTAAGCTTGGTTTCAGAAACTTGAACACCGGCGCAGAGGGGTCGGGTCTTGAATCGAGTCGCCTGAATTTGAGGATTCTGCTACTGTGGAATGGTCAAGGGGCTTTGTCTTGACCCTCCCAATTCGATATTGGCTGCCGGAGTTACGCGAAAGTATTTTAAATTAATATTTAAAGTTTCTGTAATTTCACACGAAAAACATGCGGATGCGTGAAACGGAACGCAATATCAGGAAATATTGCATAAATTTGAACGTCTGCTATGTTTATGTTCGTGAAACGAAACGTTTTGATCGCTATTTTTGAGGTTTGTGGTGTTTGACGTATGTGACGTTGATTTGACATACACGATTCGCATTATTCCGTTGCTTTCGAGCTTACACACCGATTGCTGGAAGGCTTATGTCTGCCTAGCTGACCATGGGTACATCCATAAGAAAGTCAACCATTCGGACCCAGATAATCCATTTGTGGCCCCAGATGGGGTCCATACCCAGAGAATCGAATCTCAATGGAGAGCAGTGAAAAGGTTTTTTAAAAAAGACAATTATAATAATCCGTGTGATGTTAGTGATGCTATAGTTGAATATTTGTGGAGGCGAGATCTATTCAAGCAGAAAAAAGATCCCTTTGTCGAGTTGATCAATGTAATTAACTATGTTTACAAAATAAAATAAATACTCCTACATAGTTTTGTGAAAATTATTTTCCTCCCTTACCCACCCAGAGACCAACTCAGACCGGTTAGGTTGAAAGTAGTCAGAAAACCGACACAGAGCACCCCGACTCCACCTATTCTTGTGGCTACTACCCCTAGAGTGTTTATAAATAATGCGGGAGCCAGAAGCTCAAGGGAGGCCTTCGTTTCGCTACGGAGGTCGCCGGCTCGCTTCGCTCGCCAGCTCCCCTCTTCGCTCAACTCGACTTCATGCGGCGAAGCAACGTTCAGGGGCGACCGCTAGAGCTTCTGGCGGGAGCCCACCCGGAGTCCAAGTCAGACCGGTTAGGTCGAAATTAGTGACAAATCCAACTCTGACCCCCCCCTCTCTCTCCCCCCCCCCCTAAATTTAGGTGTAAAAGTGTTAGTAGAGTAGACAAAATTGTCTTTGATATTAAATTTTAAAAAAAACTACGCGGTTCCGGCAGGGGGAAATGGTAGGGGGGGGTTCCCTGCCCCCAACCCCCCCTCCTACCCACTCCCCCTCCCCCAAAGTTAAGTGTAAAAGTGTTTAAATAGAGTAGAAAAATTGATCTTCGATATTAAATTAAAAAAAAACTACGCGATTCCGGCAGGGAAAAATGGTGGGGGGGGGGGGGTTCCACTCCCCCCACCCCCTCCCCCCTCTCCCCCCTAAATTCAGGCGACTCGATTCAAGACCTTACCCGCGCAGAGTTGCGAGCATAGAGATCTAGAGAGATTCGAGCGCTGAGTACAAAACCTGATGTCGCAAGCAGCGGCCGTATTCCGAAATTCAACGTATTTCGTTAGCTTCTTTAGGTACATTATCCACTGCGGTATTAAATGACTCAACATTAAGTACAAAGCAAGCATTGTAAACTGTTTACATGCAATATTGCGACCGGTGTTCAGTCACATAATACAAAAGTTTCGATCCGCCGCGACCAATGAGTTCTGTTTTTGGGCATATTTCTGTGACACCGACCCCGCTCCATTTTCATATCTCCCTTGTTTCTGTGATCTGTGGTTGCGAGCATATTGCTACAATACCCACTCGCCGAATACTGAACGTCCATACATACTTCATGGTGCACTTCCGCCAACAGTTAGATAAGTTTCGTATTACACACACTCATTCTTCTGCACTCGGAATCACTGTGTCGCGGAAGGCATGGACAATCACAGTAACCATCACAACATCCAAGATCCGACTTCAAACATTTCTGCTTATCACACAAATAGTTTTCCAGCCAAGGATCGAACTTACGACCCCGCTCTGCGAAGGCAGGATCACTACCAACCGAGTCGCCGGTGTGAGATTTGTCAAGATAGAGGGTCTCGAACACTACTACATTAAAAGGTCACAGAAGTTACATTAATAGCATTATAATAGAAGCATATGTTTTACCCAAGAAACACAGAGTTTTATTTTAATATTATTATACGAGTATAACAGGATACAGATGTCCTAGTACTAGGAAAGTATTTTATAGGCACACTACTTTAGGAAACAGAGCAAATATAGACAAATTTAAGAGATACCATACATAGACACAATATATATACAGGCAGCAGTATTTATAACAAGATATATAACACTTAACTTTCGGCAAGCAAGAGGTCTTGATGCAACAGTCTTTTCTGAAGAAAAAAAAAGATTCGGCAATATGAGAGAGATATTGGCTAATATAGCAATGTCTGCCGCCAAGAGACTGTGTACCACCAGTATGACACCTCTCACAAGCCTTACAACCAATAGGAAACAATACAGTTCCCGCCACAATGAAACAGCCTATCAGAAATTTAACAGGTTCTACGTCACTGGTTAGAAACAAGATAGTATTTCGGTGTGGCGGTTGCTAAAAAATACTAAACACATTACGTGTTTTTAAACATAACCAATATTTACAATTCTAAAACCGGCATATTTTACAACACAAAAATAGATTGGGATCGAACAACTTAAACGGATTTATTCGCACATATTTTAATTATTATTTTGATCCTTAGGTTTGTAATACTTTTCAGAGAACATGATCTACCAGTAGACTGAAAGGAAAAGTAATAGTTAAAGTATAGTTAACATTGTATTGACTATTAGATGATCGCTGAAAAGTGTTTAAAACATCAAGATAACAATAATGTAAAATACTCGATTTAATCTATTTAAGTTTTTTAATTTCAATATAAGAATCGCGAAAACAAATATAAACTTTTATCTTTCACATTTATTATGTTAATATGATTTTGTTCTTCGAAACGCCCGTGACTTCCATGACCCACGCGTTATCAGACTTTTATTTACTACTCTTGTCAGGAGTAAACTAGAGTCTAGCGCGGTGGTCTGGAATCCACATCATGTCACATACACCCTGATGCTCGAAAAGGGTCAAAAAGCATTTTTGCGATATCTGTATAAGAGAAAATATAGTTATTACCCCTTTCTTTACCCTACTAAGTTCCTATTTGGACAGCTAGGCTTTAATTCACTTGAGGTCAGAAGGTCGTTTGATCAGCTTACGTCAGGATGTAAAATATTGAGAGTGGTCATAGATTGTCCTTACATAACCTTCTCCGTAGAGTGCTCGTACCTGATAACTACATCAGACACAGACTTTTTTCGGTCCCAAATAACCTCACGGTGGCCCGAGCTAATACCCCCGTATGTCGTATTCTAAACGGCCTAAATGCAATCCTGACTGCCAACCCCGAATGTGATGTGTTCTTTGATAAATTATTATGTCTTTATCAAACAATGTTAGCATACTGCGAAACTTTTTGAACATATTAGTGTCGTAGTGTCGTACGATTACTAAAACCTGTTATGTAATGTTATGTTACCTCATGATATGTTTATGTAGGTAATGTAATTTTAATTTATTGTATGTCTTGTGTGTGTATTGTGTAAACTGTGTTTTAATAAGTTTAAATGGCTATGTCGTTCTTATTAAATAATTTAAATAAATAAATGATATTCCCTTTTTTTTGTATTTACTGATTTCATAGCGAATGAGCGCACATAATCTTGAATTTTTTGTCAGTAATATACCTTGGGAATACAAATTGATTTGTTCAAGGGTAAATCTTTATAGATAGCCCCATCAAGTGAAAGCATCTACGTTTATCCTCTGAAATCGGATAAGCTCTTTCGCAAGACAGATGTCTTTAGATTATGGTTTGTTACGTGAAAATGTTATGTATCCACCATGTATTATGTACCTACTGTTAATATATAACAATATCGAAAAAAGTGCGGTGAAAAAGAAGTATTTTTTTATAGAGGAAAGTCTTTCAGAACAAACAGTTTGGCCAATATAGAAGTTTGATCTCTTACAGAAATGTACGGGAAAGTTTTGGAGATTTGTAACATTGCTAGTTCTCAATCCAGCTGATCCCGTAGTCTTCCATCTTCCGTCTTATAGTCCCAGAGCCTTTTGATCGTATTGGTTTTACTGTAACTTTACAGTTACAGTAAATATTTTACCATTATCTTTAAACGGTACCTTTTTTTTTGTCCCGACCCCGGGGTGTTCCGTCACTGCTGCTTTTGGCGGGAACGCGGGACAGATTTCGCATACGACCGCGAACCCGCCGTGGCTGTCTGTTGCCGGACCCCTCTCTTCGCGACACGCCAGAACACATGGCGCGCCGTAACTGCCTCTGAGACCAAACCCGCCAATGGACCCTAGACTTCCCCGCGTCTGGACGCCCGTGGTCCCCTTGCGGTGGGTCGGATACGTAGCACCACCGCCTCCTACGTCAGCCACGGGGGATAGGGAGAGCATACCGACTCTCCATCCCCCCCGCGACCCCACCTTGAGTCTGCGCCGGCGCTCTCGATTAGATTTTTATACTTAAGACACGCGTCACTCAGGCAGCGTCTCCTGTAATTATTTGATTTACTTTTATCATAAACTAACTCCATAACTAATATTTATTACCAACATATTTTGTCAATATTAACCCGTCCGAATCAGCAACTCTCATTCCAGGCAAGTTTCATTCATAAATCTATTGTTATTTTTTGTCCTGATGCGGACGAGTTAAGTGTATTTGGAAACACTCTACCATTCAAATTCCATTACTATGAATGTCCATAAGTCAATGGCCGAACACGTTCGTTCAGTCGTATCTCTGCTATCGTCGAAAGTTTACCCCATAGATCATTTTGAATGACACTTATATTACACAAATATGATGATGATGAATTCACAGAATGAGAAACCCATGTAACATCAAGCGGTGAAGTGAAATTGAACTAAAATGAAGCCAAAAGAGCAACAGCCGAGGGCTTGCTTTAACAACAGAATTAAAGGAAAACAATGGAATATTTGAACAGGTTAATAAAGTTTAATGAGAAAAGTTTAACGTAAATCCTTTAACCGTAGCAAAATAATATATCTCATAGCTGCTGGATTTAAAAACGTGTACTTATAAAATCGATCATATGAATGCCCAAAATTGCTGATAGAGAAGGCGAATGATTAATCAAAATAACCACTTCATCTACGCCGAAGGAAATATCGAAGTAAGTCATTAGTTCATGGAAATAATGATCATACTCGCATGGGCTATACAGAGTGGTGGGGTAATGTGGGCAGTATTTGATGATGAATGTGAAAAATTTTTACAGACTTAAATATCATGTAACCACAGATTAAACAGCTGTTAGTTTGCGTCACATCTAAGGCGATTGCCAATTATTACTTCACCAACCAACAATATAGGAGTAATTAACCAAATCCTATTGTTATCGTTAATGGCGGCACCAGATTTCACTGACGGGGTCCGATCCTACTGTAAAATGATTTATTGTTAATCGTTCAGGCTTTTGATCCGCGGGGCTATTATGTATCTCAGTTGCTAACTAATGTTGATTGAAATCTTGAAAAATGGCGTCTCTATGTCACATTTAATAAGTCCAGTAAGCAAAAATGTTAGTAAACTGATGATTGGAGCTGACAAAAGTCCACAATAAAAGCTTTCTCTCTTCAAGTCTTAATTTTAAATTAAGACATAGAGCAGCCATTTTTTTCGATTTCAATTAACATTTGTTAGCAACTCAGATACATAATATCCCTGGTTGTTTATTTACATATGGCACCTGCAGTTAAAAATATATAAAAAAACTGCACCCACTTTCTGATTGTGCACAGATATTTTGTACACTTACATTAAGCTATTTATTGTGCATATGTTTGAAAACATTTCTTTGACCAAAAATGCAACCGACTACAACACCAAAAAGTGTGAAAAAAGCTATTGAAGTCGGCACCATGTGCACAATATTGTGATAATAGGTAACAGTTTAATAGTAATAATAATAACTTAATAGTAACTTTTGAATCATGGTACCGACTTCAACAAGACAGTTAGTTATTTCACACTTTTTCGTGTTGAAGTCAGTTCCATTTTTTCAAATAATACTTTTACACCCTTTTTGTGACCCGTGCTACTTACAGGATCGATAGTCATTCACCGTCAATGATGATATCTTCAAGATAGGCGTAACACTTCATCAGTTTTTGGAGTGTAACTCAAAAGTTGCTTGACCGAATTCGATGATATTTAAATGGGTGGTCCCATTTAAAAGTCCCCTCGGAAGTATACTCTACCAAACAAAACAAGAACTTTAAGAATCGATCTGGTGGGAGAAATCGGCTAGCTTACACTAAAAAAAAACATACAATCGAACATATAACCTCCTCCTTATTTGAAGTCAGCTAATTCCAATTATTTTTGATCAACGATAATAGGTAGGTACGTAGTATGTGTTAGGGCTTGCATTCGATTATTCGAATAATTCGAATATTCGAATACTGAAATTCGCAATATTCGAATATTCGATTAAAATCAATAACACCACACTCAGCACTGTCAGCACTCTGATGTGCTTAGAATGCCACTTATAAGTTCGCCGAGTGTTTATCCGTCCCTGTCGCTCACGTGAATGTACAACGGTATGCGGTATCATGTTACCTAGTGTACCTACTTACTTAGTCTAGTATCTACTTACTACCGTGTTACCGTTACTTACCGTGTTTATTTACTTCTAGTTGTGAAATTTATTATTAAAGATAGGTAGGTATTGTTAAAATACCAACTCACCTAGATTTCAAAGACTGTTTTTTACTAAGAATTTGTGATTGTGTTTAATATATGTTACTCTAATTGCTAGTTTTATTATGATTTCGTGATTTATAAAACCTCTTAAGAAGTATGTGTACCTACATACCTACTCTAGTAACTACTTAATACCGTGTGACGTAGTAACTTATTTAATCTGTGCTTATAGTGTTTATTTTTTTGTTATTGTGTAAAATTTTATTAAACGAGTAGAATAGATATTGTTAAAATACCTACTCACCTAGATTTTGTAGACCGTTTTTTATTAAAAGAATTTTTGGTTGATTATGACTGTAAATCGCCAATTCCAAATGCCTCGTTACGGCGACACAACCTTTTATTAATTTTATTTCATATTGATATTTTAATTTGTTTATGCAAATAACACATAAAAGAATAAAAACAGAGGTGATTTTAATAAAAACATAGTTTTGTCTGTTATTCGAATAATTCGAATAGTACCCGAAAAAAATCGAATATTCGAAAATCAAAATTTTCGAATATTTGCAAGCCCTAGTATGTGTGCAAGACATCTTGCTGTGCAACATAATCGTTTCAAGTGCGTAAAAGTATTAAATCAGATTTTAGTTACCTAATTAGTTCGCATTGCGATCGCTTTTGTTCGTAGGATTATCTTTTGAATTGTTGGATAAAATCTTAATTTTAAATGAAAACCCAGAGATATATAGAGGTAATAGATTTATATTTATCTATATATATATTATGTACTTGTCCTGAACGACTAATTCATCAATAAAGAGCCTAAACCGATAGGGCTAAAAACGTTCTGCTATTTAAAGTCAAAGTCAAAATCATTTATTCAATTTAGACATCACAGACGTACTTATAAACGTCACTTATTCATTATAATGTACTTTAAAGACTCTAACGCCGAGTTCCAAAATATATAGAGCCTACCGAGAAGAAGCGGCAAGAAACTCGGGGCCATTCTTTACGTATAGATTTTAAACAAAGTCGTGCTAGTTACACCATTAACAACTCAAGAACAGCTCGGCCAATTTTAATGATTTTTGTGTTTTTGATTTGTCAAATCTCGATGAATAACAAGATACTTTTGATCATCATCATTATCCATCACCACGTGGGTGAAACCTCGTGGCGCAACTAGTATTATATGGAAATGTAGACACATATCTGTTTGTCAATAAAGAAGCGCAGCGGCGAATGCCCGTATGTACCTATGTATACATGAGTACGTATAGCTGTAGATACGGAAACCAGCGGCCGCTTCGACCGTCAGTCGCGCTTCCGTCGCCGTTTAATACACTTGTTGTGGGTACCTACTGCCTACACATACGTGTCTTCAAAGCAACCACTATTACGAAATCCTGCTTCCATTTTCTTCAATCTCCTCAAGACCTTTACATCTATCGTCTACACACCCATGATAAATGCAGTCAATCTAAAAACCCGCCAAAGCAAAACATTGTCAAACTGACTTTGTTTATGTACACAGGAAATCTCGTCCACGATTTGATTCTATACCACGATTTGATTCTATAGTGAGCGAACCTAAATAAACACTCTTCTGTTTGTCTTTAATTCGTGAACTTTCAAACTGAGTACGGTTAGTCAAACTAAATACCTACTTATCCCACTTTGGACCGGGTTCGGAGGAGTACTGCACTAAGATATTTTACACTTACTTTGTACTTTGAGTTTATTTAGTATGTTAATTACCAAGATTTCAATAATGTGCTATTCAAGACGAAATAAATCTAATTCGGATAGCGATATGAACGATTTTGCATTCCAGCTTTAGGTATTTTTGACCGAGCGAGCGAAGCGTCTCTGCTTCATCTGGCCAAATTGACTTTCATCTGTCCGTATGCTTGTAACGTTGTATGTACGTCTTCCTGTATAGTTCGCATTTTTCAAACCAATCTTGTCAAAACGTGGTGATCAACAAAATAATGTGCTGCTATTTTGTAATATTTTGTTTTGATCAAGTGGTTTCCGAGAGCGACCAGGTAGTTTGACCAACTGAAAGAAACACCAACGTCTCGCTTTTACACCGCGGTGGAGATGGGCACAGACCGGAGCCGATGGAGACAGTTCGTCAGATCCAAAGTGCCGCCGTGACGATCACGATCCTCAGTCATGAGGGAACGACCGAAGAGAGAGTGTTTCTGAGATTGTGAAGTAATGCGAAAAATTAACGCTTATATAAGACTGTGTGCTCGAGAGGTCTACTGTTCGCAGACCTACTAGTTAAATTATGCAGCTAGAGATTGACCTCAATTATTAGCCTCATAATTAACTTAATGGCAGCTTTTAGAAAACACAGTTACGTGTGAGCGAGAATTCAATGTGTTGGTAACACAAAACACAATTACTTTATAGTAGTAGCATTCCGTGGAGTTCCTCATTCACAGTTTTACATTCCTCGACAGCTCCATCATCGCTATCGCATCTATTTATTTTGTTCAGAATTGACTCCTTTAATTCTGTTTAGAGGCGCAATTTTAAAATGAAAGAAATAAAAAGAGTCCTATATCATTTACGTGGCGTGTGAAGCGTTGATACGTATATCACCTTGCCTAACCGTGTATGTTACTTCCAGATCTCTTACTGGTCTGGAACATCTGGATGATGTACTTCACTCCAAGGATACTAATCCATTCACTTCCATTTAACCTGAACGTGCGTAACCCTTCGTGAAGCTGATAATATGAAGTTTTAGTCTGCCGACCCAAAGTTTCTTACAGAGAACATTGAGTTATGCAGTAAAGTGTGGTGATAATGCATCTTTGCTCGCTTGAGTGGAATGTTAGTTACACCGTACGCTTATAAAACCTTTAACATTGCGTTTTTTATAAAAAAGAAATCAACATATTATGCTCAAATAAAGAATAAAAACATCTGAATAGTTACGCTTCGAAAAAGATAATTGCTAGGCTGGCTATAATAAAACAAAAAACTGAAATATTCTTTTCATACCTTCTTCTACCTCGTTGTTTGGCTGAGGGTCGTGGTCATCACAAGTGGTTCTTCTCACTAAGATGCGTGAAATTATCACACCACCTGTTTGATAATGTCCAATTAGATATCACCCAATATGTACGTAAAGCAAGGTACTATTACATCCCCGAGGCTGTAATGTTGTATGAAACTCCCATGGGCGTAAAGTGATTTGGATTTGGAACGTTATTAGGAAAAGTAGTACGGAAATAGCATAGGTACCGAAAAAAAATAAAAAAGGAGCGATTGTACTATAGGGATTCTTATGCGCCGCGTGTTCTGCGCATTTGCGCATTCAAGGTCATGGTTCAAGTTACGTGCCGCGATCTGTAATTAATTTGGAACAATACACGGTGTTTGGTGTTATTTTAACAACTTCTCGTGGTCTACATCTCGTGAGTTTTAGGTAATTATATCTGAGTATACAACCGCGAAAGTCTAAAACAGTGTTTTCCATAAAATGATCTTTCTAAAAATATTACCCTGTTCCTCTATAACGGGACTTTATTTTACTTTTAACTAAATAACTGTTTTTTAAAGCTCTTGAGTTTTTATTGTCTCGCAGAAGGTATGGTGCACCTCGAGGATAAAGTCTATCTTCGTCTTGGGCGGCCTTAACCTCTCACTTCACTCAGGACTCTACGTAACTTTCTTGCTTTGCTCGGGAAATAAATTTTAATCCCCTCGCTGCGAGGTCTCAACTCAAGAGTCCCCGTTACACTCAGGGTTCAATATGCCGCCCGTGACGGAAGACGCTAATTACTCCCGCGGTGCATAATCCACTATGATGAAACGATTTCAAATTAATGGCTTGCAGCTCTGATTTGAGGACGTTGATAGCAATTCGCATTTTCAGAACACCAAACTAAACTATAGCGAACTGAAATTTAGTTTTAGTAAATTATGGTATTTCTTATACTGTTCATGCTAAAGTCCAAATTCATATAACGCTTGCGAATGATCGTTATTTTGCCATTTCTGTTCAATTGCGGGTAAATGCTTCGTGATCTCTGAACTAATCTTAACTGATGTAAAACTACCCATAACGAAATACTCGTAGAATAATCATATTTAGGTTAATAAAATTGTCACTCTAAGAGTAACACGATTGACTGGAGTTTAGTAATAACAAAATAACTAGCATAGTTTAGAGAATTTTAGTTTAGTTTTCTGCATTGTATTCTATGAAAAAAAAGGTAAATAGAAGGCGCTCTGTAAATTAATAGCACAGTCTATGTTAATAGCTTGAGTAGGTGTTCGAATATACATCTCTAGTCCTATTAAGCTGCATTAGCCATTAACGCTTCGCAACAGGTCAGAGACTGATTATATGCAAGTTTATTAGGTACAAAAAACATGTATCTCCACTTTCGTTAAGGCAGTTCAAAAATAATTCGGCTGTTAAAACCCTAACAATGGCTTTTAATATTCCTTTATAACTAAAGTTTTGAAGTGTAATAGTAATGAATTATTAACCGTTAACTGTTTGTTATGGTGCACAAGTGTAGGCAAAGTGTATATCATATCATCATCATCATATTCATCATCATCATCATTGTTAACCAATTTCTAGAACGTGTATTAAGGCAAACATAACTATGTTTGCCTTAATACACGTTCTAGAAATTGTATGTTTGCCTTAATACACGTTCTAGAAATTGGTTAACAATGATGATGATGATGAATATGATGAATGTGATTGTGACTTGACTCTGACTACTGCAATAAACTTTTAACTTCATACAACTTTAAATATTTACTTATATAACTTGAAGAATGGCCAATGTACGAGCCTTATTATGAAGGAAAAAATGTTAATGCTTAAATTACGGACAACACTGCGTCATAACTTATTTTGTTTATACATAGTTCTGCCCAACAATAGAACTTTCAGCCAATTTCAAACTTATTATAGTTGTCTTTTTGCTAAATGCCCATCTAAACGGGGTAGTTGCTTTTTGTTCATAAATATTCATCATGTCATTTTCAGTGGGAGCCTTCGCTACGTAGAGCAGGTAATATTACCACAGTAAAATATTACAACATTGTGGTGGCTTCCTTGTACTAAGATTCAGTGATTTTGTCATATTGATGGTGATTATAAACTAAAACGCTTGTTACTTGAGGCGTAGGTAACCACGGAATTGCGATAGGAGATTCCTTGAGCAGAGTCGAATAATTTATTAAGTTTAGGCCCCATATACCCGAGCAGCTTGAAGCAGTCAGCATGGACTGCTTCAAGCTCCGACTGCACAGTGAACTACAGTCTTCTACGTACACACATATACGCTCGAGCACTTGCAACAGCTTCGGGTGGACTGCTCGAGCTGTCGACTGCTCTGGCGCAGTTACCTCCGCGCGCGCTTTCCGCCCCTTCAAAAAAATCTAATTCTGGAGCTTAAAAGAATTACTAAGAGGAACTATGCCTATAAATTTGAAGAAATAAATTATGGTCACCTGCTTACTCCCCTCAATCACCTACGGATGTCAAACATGGAAGTACACACAAAGAGTAAAAAACAAAATTAGATCCTGTCAACGAAGTATGGAGAGAAGCATCACAAATGTGAGAAAAATACAAAAAATACCACACGTCTCTATACGGAAAAAGACTAAAGTTATATATGCACTTCAATTCTCACAAAAGTTAAAATGGCGCTGGGCAGGCCATGCAACTAGAATAAATGATGACCGTTGGACGTCTAGACTGGCAGTATGGCAGGGCCCTTCGGGTATTAGAAAGAGAGGGAGACCAGTAACTCGTTGGGAAGATGACATAATCAAAATAGCAGGAAAAAACTGGAAAACAATTGCCAAAGATAGAGACAAGTGGAAAAGTCTGGAGGAGGCGTTCACCGTCACATAAGAGGGGTTCCTGCATGCCTGCTTGATAATTTTATAAACAATGTATAATCATTTTTTTTTTAAATTAATAATTTAATTTTATAATTTATTATTCCTATTTTATTTTTTAAATGTCATGAATTTATAAATTGTAATGTGCCTATTAATTATATCTTAATAATTTTACAATGAAATACAAGTTAAATTTAACTATGAATCAAAATTGATATTTAAGGTTAGGTTCAATCCTACTTTGTTTTGTATATAATATTTTCTATAATCAATTTATAACAATCAAAGTAAAAACATATGTTTTAAAATTCTAAATGTTTATATTACTGAGATCTATTTAAACTCTGTAAAAGTACTTTTGAATGCGCAGGAAATAAAAGGCTTTTTATTATATATTATTTATTATGTACACGGATTTCATACGGTCCTTTACAAAGGCATAAGTGGGGCTGTAGCCAATACTTAGATGCCTGCTTGGTATGAAATATACAATTTAATATAAAAAACTAAAACATTTGGATAAAGGGTAACATGGTATATATGTCGCAGTCATTTTGTATGATTCCGCCGTTTACATACGGCGTCGTCAGTTTATAAACGCTTGCTGTTATGTAAAATGCCGAAGGCAAAATGTATAATGCCGTGTCTTTATCTAAAATGCCTCAAGATTTGATTGACGATTGAATCGCCATCTACATAATGCCGCGGCAACTTGAAGTATTTAGTTCTGTTTCTTACCACGAGCGTCGCTGTTGACCAAAACAAACAAAATGGCGTCAAGTAGTGGTTTTGTGACACAAAAAGTGATTAAAAACTGTGCAAATACTATGTGTTTAAAAGACTTTTCGCAAAATAATTGTGATTTTAAAGACATTTACTATAGTGAGTTGAAAAAGGTTTACGATCTTCAAGCGGGAGCAGTAAAAAAGCCGTGGACAACTGAGAAGATTTTTGAGGTTATCCGTCATGCTAAGTTGTGTGTACATGTCACGTTATGCTAAGGTGTCCATAGAATCTGGTTCTCGGAAGACCCCTGCACAATATTACTGGTCAAAAAGACAAGTGACTTTGCCAATTCATTAGTTAGCTACTGATATATTATTGTGCACAAATTTGGAACAAAAGTAGTTTGATGAAGCGGGTGGCGGTGGACCTGGTGGGTCACAGTTCAAACCTAACCTAACCTATAGGTTTGTCACAGACAAGTGACATTGCCAATTCATTAGGTACTTATATACTATTGTGCACACATTCCTACTAATATGGGTCTACTAATCTTGAAAACACACAAAAACACAACAACAAACATAACAACACAAACACAACACAACACATAACACACACACACATTGAAAGTGCCATATTATCCTAGGAAGTTTAATTGTTGTTTATAATATAAATTTAGTTTTTGTAACTTAAATATTTTAACTAAGTAACAGAACCAAAGCGCATACTGATTGCTAAAATAAAGTCTGATTTGTCCAAACTGTGTTTTCTTCATGGTCACCCTAAAACTACAACCAACGTTGAAATTACAACAATTGAACGAGTTGTCATTTTGCCTTCGGCATTTTACATAACAGCAAGCGTTTATAAACTGACGACGCCGTATGTAAACGGCGGAATCATCCAAATTGCCTGCGACATATCTATTACAATAATGGGTTAAATGGCAAGGTTCATCATCATCATCATCATCATCCAAGCCGTAGGACGTCCACTGCTGAACATAGGTCTCCCCCATGATTTTCCAAAAGGACCGGTTGGAAGCGGCCTGCATCCAACGTCGTCCTGCGACCTTCCTCAGGTCGTCTGTCCACCGTCTCGGTGGACGACCTACGCTGCGCTTGCCGGTCCGTAGTCTCCACTCAAGAACCTTTCGGCCCCATCGGCCATCTGTTCTGTGTGCTATGTGCCCTGTCCACTGCCACTTCAACTGGCTAATCTTCTGAGCTATGTCGGTGACTTTCGTTCTTCTACGGATCTCCTTATTTCTGATTCGATCACGTAAAGAAACCCCGAGCATAGCCCTCTCCATAGCTCGTTGTGCGACTTTGAGCTTATCTATGAGGCCCATAGTAAGGCAAGGTTATTGACATGAAATTAAGTAAGGAACATGAACATACATGGAAGGAAGTTAGAAGGCTATGAACGAGGCTACGGCACCTGCCAATTTCAGTCATCTTAAAATATTTAGAAGGGTGGTAACTTGCCACCCAATAAATTTATTAAAATTTAAATTAAAAGGATTAAGGATCACCATCAATGGTGACAAAAGGGACAACGTTAGCGTGGATGGCTAAAGGGTGTCGAGAGGTGTACTGTGGTTTTACTAGAGCACTATTACCGGCGTTATGCCCTTTAACACTTCTACGCTTGAAGCTTTTTGGTACTTGCTTTTGCGCTTCCACTCCCAAATGGCCAATTAAGTCTAGCTGGGGTCAGAGTCTCATTTAGCCCCAGGGAGAATCAGGGTCCACAGTGTCGCCACTCATCGACGGCTCGCCACAAAACCGCCCCTGCTGTAGAATTATTATTATTATTATTACTGTTTCAAGATATTGTTTGAGAAAGAGGCAGTTTGGAAAGCACGGGTGATGCTACGTAGCTTAGTTATCATGCTACGCCGTAACGGTATAATATTCTCAAGCTACACATGCTCTACGTCGTACACAGCTCTACGGTATTGAAACAGTCTGCAACACTATTTGCCTTTTAAATATACTTTTTATTAACGTTTATTAACCCAGAAAGTTATAAATTTCTGTGCTGCATAGTTTTGAAATGACAAAAGGGAAGAGGATACATTGTAAGCCACATTAGCGGACTACATTACGCAGTCGGCACTTTAATGTGAAATGCACCTCATTAAAAACGGGTGTAAGTGGTTTACCCTTAAATAAGAGTCCAGAGGCCGTAGCACGAACAATTTGCGAACAAGTATTCATATCGTAATCGTCAACGCGTCACACTTCGGCAACAACTATGAGCTATCTGTGTCACAGTTGCCCTAAATACATTACAGTTTTTATTGTTTCACGTGAACAACACGTTCGTTACATTTATGCAGTCATTCGTGTTAGGCCCACAGTGCAATAATCAGCACGGGGGTTGCAGTGAAAAACTATTGAACTCCATTATGTTTCCCCTAAATTTTTATGTTTAAACGATGGATGAAAATAATATGATTATAATTAATAGTAACCTATCTTTTAATACAGTGCCTCATCTACCTCCATACCAAATTCTATCAAAATTGGCCCAGCCTCTGAAGAAGTAACAAGATTGTTACATATAATTATCACAAACTTTCGACTTTATAATATTAGTATAATTAGGATTTAAATCAAAAGTATTCATAAAAGTTTCATATGTATGAGATTTATAACAAAACACTTTGGATTTTCACAAGCTTCATTTTTAATAACATTATTTAACCCGCTGCTGCGGGTTTTTAGATACGTCAGGACTTTTCTAAAAACCCTTACAGCCTTATTTATAAACAAGTAATTACTTGTTGCTAAATAATTTCTCTTTGAAGAAATTACTTGACGATAGAATACTTCAACACAAAATCTTGTTGTCTTGTCGAGCTGCTCCACTATAGAACAAGAAATTTGGCTCAAGCAATGACTAAAGTAAATCCTTAAGTAAGTAATGGCATAACCCTATCAAAATTGGATGTATCTTTTTACACTTGTATTAGGTTATTATCATGGGATTATAATTTTTACAGCATAATAGATCCTTCACAGTTCAGACTTGTGTGCGATCGTCAATTTTATACAACTTCATCACTTATGCAATAAAAATGATAAATTGACATGTGCTCATTGCTTAAGTAAAGGAAATTGTGACTATTACGCGGCTAAGAATTTTTTTATTTTGATAGTAACCAACATATTTTTTTATTTAATATTATTTATTATTGAATACTTACGTATTTTAACACTTCAGCATCCTACCTATGTGGACTAAGTTTATTTTAGCTAAGTTTTGTATTTCATAAAACTTTAATCTTATTTTTATAGTAAGAGGTCATGAGACTTGGCCGCAAATAATAGTAAGGCTAGGGCTGTAAACATGTTGCCGCCGCTATCGATAAAAAAACGAGTGAGTCATCAATTACACAATAGTGCTACGTACAGGTTAGTGCAACATTGTAGTACAACAATGTGGTGAGTCATTTGTTTTTAATTTTCATTACCCTCGTCTTTTGACTGTGCATTGCAAAGCTAATTTAGCATCTATACATTTCATTACATACTATGGGTCTCATAAGCAAGCTCAAAGTCGCACAACGAGCTATGGAGATGCTCGGGGTTTCTCTACGTGATCGAATCAGAAATGAGGAGATCCGTAGAAGAACGAAAGTCACCGACATAGCCCAGAAGATAAGCCAGTTAAAGTGGCAGTGGGCAGGGCATATAGCACGCAGAACAGATGGCCGATGGGGCCGAAAGGTTCTAGAGTGGAGATCACGAACCGGCAAGCGCAACGTAGGTCGTCCACTGACATGGTGGACTGATGACCTGATAAAGGTAGCAGGACGACGTTGGATGCAGGCCGCTTCCAACCGGTCCTTTTGAAAATTTCTGGGAGAGGCATATGTTCAGCAGTGGACGTTCAACTGGATGAGGAAATTTCATTAGAGACTTAAAGAAACATATTTTATTATACTAATTTAGTATACGTATTGTTTTACTCAAATAATACACCAAAAATATACACTGTCTATACTGATTATCGATAGCAATAATGCGCAGCACTGAAGCCGCCCATAAGACACGTGAGTGTGAGAGAGAACGAAAAGCTCGCTTTTTCACTCGCACGTTTTATGACCCAGCCTGAATCGAGTAAAAACCACTATTTTATTACTATTGCACTATGATTTCCGGTGTCGCAGAAGTCTTGGACAAACATTAACACAATAAAAACATCAAAGATCCGAGAACAAAAAGTGCTGCTCATCACACAAATATATGTCCCGGCCAGATATCGCACCCGGGAAATAAAAGGTCCAACTAACACCTGGTTTGCACAAAAATAAAATACATGTAATGTTTTGAAACTTGTTTGACATAATTAATCTCACAACTTGTTTCGTTTAGGTTTGCGTTTCCACTGCAGAAAACTGTAGAGATTTTTGAAAAGATTTCCAAATATGTTATCAATATTCGCACTGAATAATAACTTGACATTAAGGCGCGCTCGTACCCTGAATAAAGAAAAAGCAGAGTTTTTAAACACCTAGTGTAACGAAACAGATCGATAGTATATTATGAAAAAAATATAAAGGTTAGAAGAGGAATAGGAAAAGAGTAATAACCGAATAGAATTCATAATTATAACTCTAATTCAGCAGAAAAAAATCCTGAATAGGTCCACAAAAATAAACTTTCACGTCCAAACTCTCAGAATTTTTAGCGATAACACTATATTTTTTTATAGCAATACTAAGCCAACGTATAGTGCTAAAGTAATAACCAGCAGTTTTTTCGATTGTGTTAGTATATATCGAAAAATATAAAAAAAAACGTACAAAATTAACGAATTTTCGCATTACATCGTCCAATCTAACAAGCGATTTTCAACCTTACGTAGAGCATCGTAAATTATTTTAAAATTGGGGTTGGACCGCGTCTTAAACACGTTTGTAGATTTGTCCCGATTAGCTTTCGCACTGTCATTGTTTCTGAATCTCGCAACATGCTTAGATCAACAACATTTTGTGTGACAGTGCATACGCTACTCTATATATACTGGGTGGCGCAAAAGTAAAGACTCAATTTGATTCAGTTATAAAAAAAATTCTAAATTAGAAAACTTGATTAAGGTAATTTTAAATGTATATTTGTGCCATTAAATTTCGTACCATTAGGATTTAAAGATGATGTCTTATAAATGGTGACCTCTAGAGTTGATGCACATCTGAGCCCTATTTATGACATTTTGCATAACTAACCGTAACACTTCCTGCGATATGTTCCTTATTTCTTGATAAATGTTTTCTTTTAGAGCTGCGAGAGTCTGTGGCTTGTTCACATACACCCGAGATTTCAAAAAACCCCAAAGAAAGAAGTCTGGACTGGTCAGATCGGGTGATCTTGCAGGCCAAGGCAAATCGCCAAAACGAGAGATAACTCGGCCTGGAAAAGCGTCCCTCAGTAAGTCCATAGTGTCGCGCGCTGTGTGTGCCGTAGCGCCGTCTTGTTGAAACCAGATCTGCTCTAGCCCCAATTCGTCCAAACTGGGTATCAAAAACTCACGTAACATGGTTCTGTAGCGTTCTCCAGTGACAGTAATCGCATTGCCTCCAGCGTCTTCAAAAAAATAGGGTCCGATTACTCTGTCAATACAGATGCCACACCATACAGTAACTTTTAGTGGGTGTAAAGGTGTTTCTTGAATAATGCACGGATTATCAGTGCCCCAGAACCGAGTATTCTGCTTATTAACATGCCCTGAGAGATGGAAATGCGCTTCGTCACTCATAACCAATTTTGAAGAAAAATCATCCTCTTCAAGGTTTAGGTTTATGACGCGCTGGCTGTATTCTAGACGAGCTCGGTGGTCAGTAGGCAGCAACTGATGAGTCATTTGAGTTTTATACGGAAACATCTTTAAGTCTGTCACCAAAATACGCTGCAGGGTCCGTCTGGAAATGCCCAATTGCGTGGCACGTCGCCTCGTTGATGTCTCTGGACACTCTTCCACATCTTCGCGCACAGCATCGATATTTTCAGTTGAACGGCCTGTTCTTGGTCTCCCAGACTTAGGTCTAGCCAGTTGCTTCGAGGCGTGTGGCAAAGCGTCGAATTGTGCGACCCATCGGTGCTGGACGGTGGGAAAATCGTCGACGAAATTCACGTTGTGTTTTTATCACTGATGAATTATTCCGTAAGAACATTGACACGATTATTCCACGTTCTTGGGGAGTAAAACGGTTCATGTTTATTTTCAGTGTATTTTACATTTGTTCACTACACAATTTACAAAAACAGAATGACAGGATATGTCAAATAAAAAAAAAAAGTATTTTCTTTAGTGCCAGTACTTTTGCGCCACCCAGTACAATGACATAAAACAGTGTCCACAACATGTTTTCATGTAAATGATTAGGCAGTGCACACTCACGGTAACAAAGACTGTCATAGAATTTATATTAACCCACACCCCATACTAACACACACACGTACACTGTCACATTTGTACGTTTATGAACCTTATCTGGACGGAATGTTTCTCCAGTAGGTAGATACACAACTCCTGTACCCAACTCTGTGTTAATTAAACAAACAACATGCTTATTAGGGTGTGCGTTAAACTAAACTCATGCCTAAACTCTGCCTCATTAACCTTAACAAAGTTGCACGATATAAGTGGAACGAACTGAACACTTGAGGACTTGAAACACGGTTATAATATAATTAGAGTGTAATTTATAATAGAACTTTTCAATCTATAATAATTGATGACTCATTATTACGCTCAAGTACTGTGTACTAATGATACTAAGGACGGGTCTTCCTTGACAAGGGATGTTAAAAAAATACAATAGATCGTACGTATATATCATAAAATTATATTTAAATATTTTCACATATTTACCAGTTTTGTTTGTAATATTACTGTTCAGTAATATTACAAGTGCGTAATTAAACGATTTATTATATTTTTTATTTATTTTAAATTACCTTTTTTAGAACTTCACCATCTTGCCTATGTGGATTTAATTTATTTCGGCCCCTCAGGGATGATATTTGAATTTCATAAAACTTTTTTTTTTATTTCTGTGATAGTCTCCAATGTGAGAACACAAATACATTAAATGTATTTATCTATGTATCTATCATCCTATTTATCTTGGCAAACTACGCTTCGGTCAATCGCAACAGCGTGTGACATCCGGTCAGTACGTGCTGCCAAGAGTTTCTGATGAGAACCAAGCAATATTATGCTAAGCATACATTTTTGAGTAAAACACGCTATATCCCACCTATAAATTGGAGTGACCGTATCTCGTCTGCCTTAGATGTTGTAGCTAGCCAACCAACGCTGCGCATGCCGGTCTGTGGTCTTCACCCTAGAGCCTTTCGGTCCTATCGGTTTTTTCTGCGTGCTACGTGCTACTTTGAATGGCATATCCTCTCGGCTAAGTCGGTGACTTTCGTTTGTCTATGGATCATTGCATTTCTGATTCGAACACGTAAAGAAACTGCTCTCCATAACTCGTAAGGCGCTGTGCCCACCTATGCAACGTAACACGTGATCTGGCAAGTAATTTAGTCACTAGTATCAACATTCAAAGCAATTGTATGGAGTAGAGAATCACGTTGATGTCGCGTTGCTTAGGTGGGCACAGCGCCTAAAGCAACTTTGAGCTTACACTAATGAGGCCCATAGTGACTACGAGTCATATTACTATGTCATCCCTGGTAAAACATACTTCAAAAGTCTATTGTGATGTTATGAGTATAACGGGAAAAGGGTATGGGAAAGACAGACATAAAGTTTTGAATTCGCATTCAAATATAAGAATGGAGCAATATAAAAATGTTTAATTACGATATTACCTACTACGATTCTACGATATGTTTAAATATTATTTTGACTGTTTGTGTTTAACTTATGCGATAGGTGCAGTCGAGTGTCTCGACCTGTATTGTGACCTTCGATAGCACTGATAAATCACGCATGTTTTGATTCCAATAGGTAAAGAGAGAGTAATGTCTGTATTTTATCTATGCCGACCTGTCATCGAAGCATTCAATCGTTCACTCAATCCGGTTTGCGCCCGGAATGAACGTAAACGCTTTCAATCGGGAATCAATCACTATGCAGATTTAAATTTGGAATTCGTGCAATATTCAAATATATTCTATTGGGGCGTGTGATAGGAAAGCTATTGTTTTCATTGAATATTGTCGAGTTGGAAATAACACATAGGAAATCCAATTGAAAATATGAACAATATTGTGTGTAACAAAAAGCATAAACAAATACCGTTCTTTTTTAAGTATCGTTTTAATTCTGTTGAATTGTAAATCTAAAAACAATATCTAAGGTAAAGAAAAATATAAAAAACAGAACCAACTTCAACGCCAAAAAGTGTGAAATAACTTGTTGAAGTCGGTACCATGATAGTTAGTTAAAGTTATAGTACCAATTATCAAAATATTGTGTGCATGGTACCAACTTACAAAAAAAGTTATTTACCACTTTTGGTTTTGAAGTCGGTTATGTTTTTTGGTAAAAAAAATATTTACCTTTTTTAGTGACCCTTGCTAATTACGGGATCGATGTCATTCACCTTCAATGACGATATCATGAGATCATCAAAATAGGCGAAACACTTTTCAGTTATTGGAGTGTAACTCAAAAACTACTGGACCGAATATAATGAAATTTATGTGGGACCACCTAAAAAGTATACTCTAACTAACTTATCGTAAATAACGAAGTCATCTAAGAACACACATAAAAATATATAGGGTGTTTGGTTGAGGGACCGACAAACCAAATGAGCGTGTTCGGGGGACCACTTGGAGAATACAAGTTGGCCAAAAAAAATCCCCGACCCCCCAATATGTTTAACTTTTTTTTGTAATTTTTCCCTTTTTCTCCGAAATTGTACCTATTTCCCATCATAACATTTGTAAAATTTGTAAAAAATTAAAAACATCCGGTCTAAAACATACTTTACAAATGTTATGGTGGTAAATAGGTACAATATTGGAGAAAAAGAGAAAATTCACAAAAAAAAGTTTAAAAAAATTGGGGTGTCGGGGATTTCTTTTTGGCCAACTTGTATTTTCCAAGTGGGCCCCCGAACACGCTCATTTGATTTGTCGGTCCCTCTACCAACCACCCTGTATAAGGTCGAATTGAGAAACCTCCTCCTTTTTTAATTCGGGATAAACATCTTTTAGCAATATGTACGTTTAATTAATATTAACAATAATATAAAAATTAACTGTAATATACCTGTGTACATTATTGGTATATTAAAAAGATGATGACGACGATAAAAACGTTCAAACAAAGAGTTTCTCATGAAAGTGATATGGAAAATAATTTACAATAAGATACTCTAACTCAAATAAACAGTTTGCCTATTACTTTGTCCTAGACTATCAATAATATAAATGAATAAATAGTCCAATAGCTTAAGTTAAAAACGATCCACAAATTAGAATCCTGAGCGTTAGCGAGGGAATCAAAAGAGCATGAGGTGAAAAATCTTTGCACTGCAGTGCAACTCGTAACTTTTCATCCCACCTCAGCGAGGAAGTAATTAAATGCAAAATAAACATTTACTATCACCAGATTATTTCAGTTTAGATATTAACTACTATATTATGAAAGGTAAGTATTACAGAATAACCTTTAAATTATAACAAATAATACTTGATACATAACCAGTTCTTAACATTGACAAATACTTTATTTTTTATGAGATGGACGTCACAATGCGCCACTTTTCAGTCAAATTATTAGAGAAAAAGCAATTTTAAATATTTTACCTTTTGTCTAAGTTGGGATCAATCAATGACTTTGCAAGCTTGCCTTTTATGTATCCCTACAATAATTCAATGGGATTGAAATCCAAATCGGGGGTCGACGAAACACGATATGTCAATTTTTTTCAATATTTCATCAATTTTGTATTGTTTCTCCATGTTTTGCTAATTAAATATTTTCATCGGCAGGGCTATTATGTATCTCAGTTGCTAACAAATGTTGATTGAAATCTTAAAAAATGGGCGCTCTATGTCAGTTTTGACAACTCCAGTAACCAAATATGTTAGTAAGTTGACTGGAGCTGGCAAAAGTGAGGTAGAGCGGATTTTTTAACTATCAATCCACATGTGTTAGCAACTGAGATACATAATAGCCCTGCAGATCACATTTACGCATGGCGTGATCATACTGAATACCTCGTCCTTCTGACTTAGATTGAGCCAAGCGTAAATGTGATGTCGATAAGAAAACTTCAATGAGTTCCGCCAATGATGATATCATTAAATCATCAAAATTGACGTAACACGTTTCAGTTATTAGTGTATAACTCCAACATTGCTAAATGAATTTGATGAAATTTTAACCTCAAAATTATACTCTACCGAACAAAATAAATTATCAAAATCGGTTCATAAATGACGAAATTATCCGCGAACACACATAAAAAAATATACGGACGAATTCAAGAAACGTCCTCTTTTTTTTAGGCGGTGAAAAATATAGCTGTGACGTTGTAAAAATTCAGTTCGTTTGTTTTCCCCCTTCGTTATAAACCCCGAAAAAAAAACCCCGTGTTACTACTGATAGTAACACGTTACTATCAGTAGTAACACGGGGTTTTTTTATTTTACATTTGGTTTTTATATGGTTGTTACCGTGACCAAAGTATTTGGAGCTCTTGATAGATTTTTACTTACTTTGCCGTGGCCATGCAAATAAAGAAAATCAATTAATAAAATGGAAGTCGCGGTGTCAATTTTGAAAACAGTATATTATTTTCAAATAAAAGTTCACCATATTCACCAGATTTTGCTCTAACTGATTTTAACCTTTTGTAGAATTTGAATAAGTTTGAAACCCGATTAGGCGATAAAAATGCATTTCAAAAGCTCATAGTTGAATCTATCTCAGGATTTCTACTTATATTTCTAATAGTAATAACTATACAATCAATCATGTTTCATAAAATACCTTTAAAACTGTATTCGTGCATAAAACATATTTTTTTAAATTAAAAGCCACCAGCGTGTGGAAGAGTTCTTAGAGCACTGGCCGCATTGCCTCGTTGAATTGTCAGGCTCAACCTTTGGGCAAAGTACACACCTACTCTTAGATCCCCCGTGGTAAGGACCAGTCTTTTAGATATTTCTTTATAAAACCTTTTGGTTTCAGACGAACACGGACCCAGAGTTTCGGCAGCCAGTGCATAAAACTCGTAGTGGGCACTAAGCTGTGAATATTTTCTTCTTTTTGAAATTTACAACATTACAATCAATGAACTTCCATTAAAATGCAAAAGCGTGTCAATATCAATATATCAATCTAAAATTATACAAAAAAAAAACAAATTGCTACAATAAACGGCTTCATAGGCTTTCTAAATTTAAATAATTTAATTACTGCCAAGTATCATCCATTACTGAAAATATCTACTATTTCAAAGTTCTACCAAACATTTGTATTAAGCAAGCACTTTTTGTTTGCCTTTGTAATAAATTACTAATAGTTAAATGTATGTATTCAACTTAAATACATTTTTAAGTGTTTGAGTATATTCTTGTTGATTTGAGTTTACTTACTTGTTAGTTCTAGCCAAGCAAGAACTTTAAGTTTGTTTTACATTAGAGAAACATAATTTTGCAAATTATTTTGGGAACGTTGCCCACCTGTTGCAGTATTACTTATTAAACAAAACGACTTACTGTGTGAAGATAGTTTTGTTTAAGAAATAAAAACTTTTTTAAGCGATGATAGACCAGGGGTAATGAGAGACGCGGCTGCCGTCTTATTTCCATGCCTTTTAAATGAGATTTGAATGGGTTATGAAGCCGCCCGTGCCATGTCCGCGCCCGACGCCGATCGTGCTTATGCTGACCTCGAGGAGGCGCGCGCGGTGTTTCCTTGCGTCCTTCTAGAACGAGGAGGCGAGGTAGCCTCAACCTCTATACCTAAACAGGTATGGAACCCCATGGAAGGTCAACGCCGTTTGGACCGCGGACGAGTGCGCAAACGTTCTCGCAATATTCAATAAAAGGCGGCTGGAGAAACACCCAGGGGTTTTAGCTGGTATATGGACTCCCACTCCGCCAGGTAAGTGGTAAAGGATTTCCGCGGAAAAAAAGGGGTAATGAAAGTCAGCTGATAAACTGACGGCCGCTGAATTAATCCCTGTAATACATCATGAAATCCATGATCATGCCTTCACAAGTTCGAGTCCTACTTTTCCTTAAACTTTCGTTAAGGATATAAGGAAATAACACCACGGTTATATCATATAGAGTCATGCAAGAGCCTTTTTCTAATATTTAAACTGCCCAACTTGATCTGCATTTAATGAAATTTGTAACTGAAAAGTACAATTATTAATAATATGTAGTTAGTAATATATTGAATAATAACAATGAACAAGGGTCAAACATTTCAGTGGTTATTGAAGAATGATGCGAAGCTATATAGTTTGTATATATAGATAAGTACGTGCAATTGTCTTATGTAATAATACCAATAAAATATATACAAGTACAATTCAAAGAATTTAATACCGACTTCCATTCTATTCAGTTATTGGAGTGAAACTAAAAAACTACATGACCCAATTTGATGAAATTTAAATGGGACCATACGGGAAGCACTAGCTTTCAAACAAAGAGAATCGGTTCACCCTATCGAAAGTTATGAGCTAACAAATATTTAAAAAAACAGTCGAATTGAGAACCTCCTCCTTTTTGGAAGTCGGTAGAAAAACGGGTGTGCGTCTCGGGACGCCCGACAGAAGTGATAACTAAAACTAGTCTAGCGCTGTGGGTTAGAGTGAGAGAGAATGCGTGAGAGATTGGGAAGCAAAACAGACTGGCGCCGTAACGCATTACGGAATTGGTTCACCCTCTCACAAGAAGTTATGACTTCAAAAATAATGGCAATAGTTTACACAAAAACCATAAAAATACCTTAAAGTGCTTCTAATAGTTGTTTTTAATGAATTTATTGTATGTAGTTTATAGTATGTATGTTTCTTTTATTCGTTGCGACATAAACGACAACCTTTTTCAGTTCCAGCTACTATTTTTATTATTATAAATAAGATCAAAAAAAGTATTGCACAACAACTTATTTATTTAATGGATTTAAACGTGAAACAATAAGCTTCTATTTAAAACCAGACAGTACCTGCTTTTCGTGCAAACACAAACGCTCATTGATTGCATTTTTCCAAACGCTCTCAAAGAAAAGCAAATCAAAGATAATTAAATCCATGCTCGAATTGAAATTGAAATCTTGCACCGGATCTTTTCACTCGACTCGATCTGAATTAGAAATATATATGAAGTATAAAAAGTAGATATTTAAATGGACATTCATCTCGGGGAAGCTATGGTCATTCTCTTCTATTGTGCGAAATGTGGGGACACAATGAAGGGATATCATTAAACCCATAGAGGTCTTGAGGGTCGCTAGATAGCGGGGATATTTCCACACTTCATTTAGCTTTTATCAAGATTTAGTATTTGACGTAACAGGTCAATGATTCTTTTTAGGTATTATGATAATTATGGAAAAGTCTCGGTTACCATAAGTTTATACTACTGGCGATCCATGATATCCACGATACGGATTTGCAAATAGAGGCATTTAGAAAAAAAACTACCGTGAAGGTTTTTTGCTTCTTACATTAAAACACCTAATAAGTTTTCATTGCATATATAAACCTTCCCAATTAATGGAAAAGTATCTAAGTAATTGTAAAAACCACATCGATATACGTTCGTGGTTAAGGAGTTATCGAATGTACATCTCATATCTTATGTTATCTCTTACCTTCTTGCGTTCATTTTTCAACAACGAAAAACTTTAATTCAGAGTATGGACATAAAATACAGTAGGTTGATTTTTCTAGAACAACCTGCTAAGTAGTTATGTTATAAAAACCTAAGTAAGAAGGTAGGAGATAATATCAAAAGTCTGCTGAAAGTTATCATCTGTATATTGAACAATGATATATTGATATTAATTTGAAATGTGGAAAAAAACCGAATATCGGTACCATGATAGTTCAAAAGTATTTTCACAATATTGTGCGCATGGTACCGACTTTGTCAAGTTATTTCACACTTTTTAGTGTTGAGATATGTGACAATTTTTTGCAAAAAAAAATCACCTGTTTAATGATTCTTAGTTACTTACGGGATCGATTGTCATTCACCGTCATCACCGATATCATCAAGATAGGCGAAACTGTTTTTTGTTTTGTATCGTGTTCTATTGTTATTTGGATTGTAACTCAAAAACCTTTGTCCGAATTTTATAAAATAAAAATGAGGTCACATCGAAAGTCTACTCCACAAAAAAAAACTAAATCGGACCACTCTGTAAAAAGTTATGCGTGATCATACATAAAAAATATAAAAGCGTCGACTTGAGAACCTCTTTCTTTTTTGGAAGTTGAAAAATGTCATTGGCGATCACCCATCTAACTCCTGAACGCAGTAAGCGTTGCTTAAAATTGTTGATCGGTTGAGATCGCCAACTCAAGGCCCGCTGCGAACGCTTCATCGGTTAGGGTATGGTCTTTGGTTAAACATAGGCTTTATAGCTAAGTCTACTGTACATACTTACTTTTTGTATACGAACTATATAATTGTTTTGTGTATAGTTACATACAAAATATATATAATACTGAGAAAAGTTAATTTTACAAGGCAAAGATTTATTTCTCGGAAGAGGCTTAATTTACCATGTAACATTAGCATTTTTCCCACGGGTTTCTTTTTCCTTTTTACTAGGTATACAGAAAAAATCATAAATCTAACGAATTCCTATAACTTTTCTACAGGCTCTGCATATGAATCATTTCATTTGAATAATGTGCCCAAGAGCATGGATAAGGTGGCGATAGGGTTCCATAGCTTAAGTGAATGATTTAATTATGTATCTTCAATGATACTCTTGGCCCTATAAGAGAAGGAACGAAGAGTCAAGAAAAATATCAAAGCAAAGGGCAACATATGAGAAAATTGTGCATCGGTCTATAAATACTGGTTATGGACGGACCCATATATTTAAAGTATGTATTTAAATAAATATTTATGAAACAAAATTGATACACCTTAAAGATTTCAAGATTTTTTTAAACTAAATATAAGTAGGTACTTACTAGACAAGGTAAATGTTTATAAAAACAGTTTTCTAAAAAAACATTTTAATTTGCAGTTTACGATTTTATATTTTATTTAACTGTAAAGAGTAGCGGGACCAACGCTTACTAAGTACCATATATATAAAGTTATGGTAATAGTAATTTTTGATACTCGTATTAAAGACTCGATACACGATAAATAAAAACATTATAGTAAATAAAAATATTATAGAAACAAGTAATAATGATATTTTTTTTAAAGTTTTTGTGAAATTCTATTGGACTCAACATAATTATCTCATAAGGGTTCGGTTTTACATTTTATGAAACCCAACGAGCAGTAGGAAGTTTAAATAAATCTATTCGACAACGGTAAAGAAAATAAGTCGTTTCTATAACTAAATGGACCGTTCGATTGTCGGGGACTTTTATGACCCTCTTGGGGCAGTTTTGGAAATCTGACGGTGACATTTCTGAGTCGATCGACAATTTTTATTATAGTTCCCAAATGGCAATAAAACGATACGAGTAAATAGTCTATAGGTACATAATAATATATAACTTTATACTGTGAACCGATTCTCAAAATTCTTTTTTTATTTAAACGAATATACTACCTATATAAATTTCATCAATAAATTCGGTCTAAAATTGCAATGTTTGTTCTCGTTAAGCAGACTTAAAATCAATTAATAAAAATAAAATAAAATCGTTTAATAATCTGTGATATATATACGTTAGCGTATCCTAGGTTCGTTCTAAGTGGTTATCCTCCAGTTTCTGGAACGTTTGTCAAAGTTTGATTAGCTAACAGACGGAATACTAACCGCTGATTGGTCACATATCGCGTCATATATACCATTGACCAATGAGCATTTAGTATTTAGTTGATCAACTAATCAAGGCTTTGACAAACGATCTCGAAATTGGGGGTATAGCGATATAAAACTAAATTTAAAATATGAACGCAGAATCCTCGGTTACAAAGAATCTAATCGTTTGGTGGCTATTCAAGTGCCAATGTCTCGAGATGCCGACATCCAACAATAATCCTCTAGTGTAAGGTTGTGTTTGGGTACTACAAGTGCACGTTGAAAAATTAAATACCGACTTCCATTCTATTCAGTTATTGGAATGTATCTCAAAAACTACTGGACCGAATTTGATGAAATTTAAATGGAACTACACGGGAAGCACCAGCTTTCAAACAAAAATAAATTTTGAGAATCGGTTAACCCAGTCAAAAGTTATGAGGTAACAAACATACAATCGAAATGAGTACCTCCAGTGTCTCCAGTAGTGCAACACTGTAACCCCACAGCCGAATGGGCCGGCACGACCGGGGAAGTACCACACTCCCACATAACACCGACGTGAAGTAACATAGCTTGCTATTGCTTTTCGTCGGTTTGTGGGAGGTTCCGGAGGCCTTCACCATTCTTCCTCTTCTTCCCCCTCCCCCCTCACCCCTTCTATCTCTTCCTTCCGATCAACCTTCCTCAAAGATCAGCAACGCATCCTCGAGACCTATATGAGACGAGTATTGCGGATGTCCGCGGGACGGTATCACTTACCATCAGGTGAGCGAGCAAGCGCGTTTGCCAACCTATCCCATAAAAAAAGATAGATTATTCGTTACGTAACTTGGTGCTCGCTAAACTTGTTTTTAGTTTAGTTTTTTGAACAAGCCCATAAAAGTCTAAACATACATAAGACTACAGACATATAAATATAAGGTTGCGAACGAACAAACCATCTATAGCTACAACCTGAAGATGGCAATCAGGGATCGAAACAGCGTGGTGATGGAGGCCCTGCTTCAGCGCAATGTGGGCAATGTGGGCTCACAATAACATGTAACTAGCGTTAAGTTCTCATAAAAACTGTAACTGACAAAGAGATGGTGTGGGCATTCAGAGCAGACATGCTCACGGAAATGTGTTGGCAAGCGGTGGCGTGTGTGGCGGGTCGCCATCTTCCCTCAGAAATGGTTGAGGAAGGCGATGGCTGGCACATGCGTCAGCTCGTGAACGGGTGCTGTTTGCGGACACTGGCCTGCTGTGAATGCTTACACCAACTCAGAATAATCTTAATAGTAATAATAAAATTTAGTTATATGTATTAGTTAAAAATAAAAAATAAAAATTATGTAATATAGTAAATAGTTAGTTAGTTTAATATGTTCCCCATGTATGTATATTTGTTGAAGGTAAAAAATTGATCGTAAATCTTTTTAAATCCCAAAAGTTGAAAAAAGGCACGGACCCTGGAGTCTGTGGAGTAGGTAAATTTTAATAAAAAAAAAAAAAAAATATAAGACTTCTCACAGACAAGCAGGATTTGTATCAGCACACACGAAACTACAATAAAGTTACAAATGTATGGTGGGCTAGATATCGTGTAAAGTGTTTATAATTAGAAACAAAGATAGGCTGGCTTAGCACTAGCATGATGACTAGTCTTCCCACATCGAATGTGCCCTATTAGAACTTTTTCAGTACATATCTGTCAAAGCGTAAACTGTTGGTATGTTGATCTGAATCTTCTCATCAGAATGTATCTGTTCCGCAACCATACAATTATTTTGCAAGTCCCACGAATTGTACAAACAATAGTAATTATTATCAAAAACAACACGAGTATTAGAAGAATAACTTAGATAAATACAAGTAGTTGTAGCTATGTATTCTGTGGTTGTAGTGTCTTAGAGCCGGAGCTACAAAGTTCTCAGAAGCTTAGAAGAAGTAGAGTATATACCTGGAACTTGAGGCTCACTACCCACAGAGGCGGGAGGCGCGGAAAAGCAGTCCGGGAAAGTATGTTTTAGTAATGTTCGAATTTGTACTCGTATGCACCGTGACACATAGCAAGCGAGCGCGATCCGGCGCGGTGCGATGCGTCAGGGTGCATACAAATTCGGACATTACAAAAAATACCGTCCCGGATCGCAACCGCTTTCCCGCGCCTCCCGCCTCTGTGAAGTTGAGCTTTAGTGGTAGCCATGAAGACACACTTTTGTTGATGTAGCCCTAATACTAACAATAAGCTACTCCTAATTTTATATATAAAACTATATTTTTTGCAACGTTGTGTACATTATACTTAATTGGTTCATATAACTAGTTATGCGAGCATAAACACGTACCATTAAACATTCCCGAAGGGGACGTTAAGGACTTGCGTAAATACCCTCATTTAACTGTTTCTCGTTTTGGTCAATTCGTTTATTCTTTGATATGACTCTTTGTTTCCAAGCATCCAGATGTTGGTACTCGCGTACAGGTGTATTTATCAACGAATATTGAGGAAACTAGATATACAGATTCTACGATTTCGTAGAGTTTTTTGGTGATCGGTTTTTTATTATTTAAGGCGCGGTCTAACCCCTATTTAAAAATAATTTACGATGCTCTACGTAAGGTTGAAAATAGCTTGTTAGATTGGATGATGTAATGCGAAAATGCATTAACTTTGTACGTTTTTATTTTTTTTCATATATACTAACACAATTGAAAAAACTGCTGGTTACTAATTAAGAAAGTTTACTTAAAATTTTACTATTATGTTGGCTATGGACCTAAAAAAATATAGTGTTAGCGCTGAAAATTCGGAGAGTGTGAAAATTTATTTTATGGACCTATTTAAGATTTTTGTCTGTAGAAAGCGAGTAATATTTATGAATTCTGTTCGGTTATTACTCTTTGCCTGTTCCTTTTCTAACCTAAATATTTTTTTCATACAATATTATCGATCTGTTTCGTTACACTAGATGTTTAAAGATTCTGCTTTTTACTGTTATCAGGATACGAGCGCAAGGTAAAAAATGTAAAATATATCTCCTTAAAAAATTAGGGTGAGGCACCATCTGCTGGTTTTTTTCATGATATTAGATAAAAGCTTGTGCTCACAAGGTCTACTGTTAAAGTGAAAGTCAAAGTCAAAGTGTATTTATTTCAGAATTACATGTGTAAAAGGTTATTGAAGAACCAATGCAATCTACCTTTCGTTCGCAGAATTACTAGTGTTGTAAAGGATGAGGCAATTATCATTTTATCTCTCAGGCAGCGTATTCGACATCACTATCACAGTATAAAGAACAGTATGGAAACTAAGCTTAGTTGATAAAATAATTATCTATGCTCCAGTGAAGCTATAGGGTTGTCACTTTTAATGTTTTACGATATTGTAAAGATGCAACAGTATTGAAACTATGAGCCTAGTTGATTAAATAACTACTTATGCTCTATTGAAGCATTAGGGTTGTCCCTTTTAAAGTTTTATGGTATTGTTTTTTTTTATTTACACATTCTATGTTCTGTAGTGATCAAATCTACTTAGTTGATTCTAGTTTACAAATAAAATGTATATTCGTAAGTGTATCATGGCGTCGGTTTATCTTGATAGTTACTGATGACGAAAAAGACGACAATCTATTGTAGCCGCAATCTTGTATTTCTATTTTCTCAGCACTATCGGCTTCAATACTCTCAAAAACGATATAGTTCATAATATTATACTGCAGCCGCCATCTAAGATTTGTATTATGTGTTCGATCATACAAGAATACTATAAAAGCATATAACAATAAATTATTCTCAACTTAAAAATTTTATCAAGCAGGAAGTTTAAAAAATTATAGCTCCGGTTTTGTTGCAGCAGACTTCAAACAGCCGTACCTATACTTCTTAATACCCACGTAGCATTTTTAAAAAGATCGCGGAACAAAATTTATACGTGACCTAACATAATTATCATAAGATTATCAGTGACTTTTCATATTTTAGATTATATAAAAAAGGTTTTGATGTAGAAATAGTTTGTAACACTCACTACTGACGGCACCGCGAGAACCGCTTAGGGGTCTCGTCGATACGCATGTTTGTGTGAGTGGGCCGTTTGGAAAATTTCTAGGTAGTTTCCGTACTGTTCTCTATGTTTCTACTGTATCACTATGTAGTTCTCCGACGGCCCGAAGCCTCTGATATAACAACTTTTGTCCTATGACAGCAAGCGGTATCACGCCTTACGAAGCACTATATTATCTATGTGTGTTTTACCCTATAGGGTATCTGATCTGGCTAGGTGATCTCGTTTAAATCACACCAAATTCGAATTAGCATTTTTTGAGTTACATTCCAATAACCGAAAAGTGTTTCATTAAGATATAATTAAATACCAAAAAAAAACAATATCCGAAAAAAAACTACATTTCCGCGAACACATGTTAATAAAAATAAATATAAATACGGTCAGCTTTAAAACCTCCTCCTCTTTTTGAAAAAGTGATGAAACGAATGACGGCGCTGGTTAATATAATAATAAATAAATAAGTGGAATAAAATATCAATAAATAAGTAGAAGAAGTGGGCCGCGTTCCGGAAACTTCGCGAAGTCTTCTCGTCAAAAATACCTCAGTGCCTCAAGACAAGAGTCTTCGACCAATGTGTGTTACCAGTGATAACTTATGGCACTGAAACGTGGAGTCTTACTATCCTCATAGATAAGCTCAAAGTCGCACAACGAGCTATGGAGAGGGCTATGCTCGGGGTTTCTCTACGTCATCGAATCGAAATGAGGAGATCCGTAGAAGAACGAAAGTCACCGACATAGCCCAGAAGATTAGCCAGTTGAAGTGGCAGTGGGCAGGGCACATAGCACGCAGAACAGATGGCCGATGGGGCCGAATAGTTCTGGAGTGGAGACCACGGACCGGCAAGCGCAGCGTAACTCGTCTACCGACAAGGTGGACTGACGACCTGATAAAGGTCGAAGGACGACGTTGGATGCAAGCCGCTTCCAACTGGTCCTTTTGAAAATCATGGGGGAGGCATATGTTCAGCAGTGGACGTCCTACGGCTGAGATGATGATGAAGTTGAAGAAAATATGTACAAAAGATGAAAAGAAATCATTGAGCCTGTCGTCCGCATGCAAATTGTCCAAAATGTATACACTGTCTCGTTGAATAGCCAAGTTTAATAACTTGAACTTAATACATAATCAATAGGTAGCTCTTACAATTATAATTTTATACTTATAAAGAATACTTATAAATTAATTTGCATAATAATTTATTCATTAAGTTGTATTGAACTTGTCTAAATGTTTTTGTATGTTCTTTTTTATCGCGTTTTCTCATTATAGAACTTTAGGTACTATCACTCTTGTTTAAATGCGGGTAACTACTATAAATTTTGTTAACGTAGACAAAGCACGACGTAATTTCTTACTATGAAATTTTCTCATCATTTTCTCACGGAATAAAACTAATGTTACATATTGCTATTGACAGTTCCGGACACGTATTGAACGACTTTTTAACTGACTAAAAAAGGAGGAGGTTATATGGTCAACCGTACTTATGTATAATTTTGTTCATGGAGTTCTCCCTCATTTGTGGACCGATTGTTTGGTAGAGTATACTTTCGAGGTGTCAATTTCATCAATTTTGGTCCAGCAATTTTAAATCTACACTCCAATAGCAGAAAAGTGTTTTGGCTATCTTGATAATATCATCATTCGTGATCACATCGGTGAATGACAATCGGTCCCGTAATTAGCAAAGGTCACTAAAAAGGACAATTTTTTTTACAAAAAATGGAACCGACTTTGCCACAAAAAGTGTGAAATACGGCGCCATGCGCATAATATTGTAATAATAAATATTTTTGAACAATCATGTTACCGACTTCAACAAGTTATTTTACACTTGTTTGTGTTGAAGTCGGTTCCGTAATTGCAAAAAAAAAAAATACAATATCTACAGAAAATAAAATGCTGAAATGATTAATTACAAAGTTAATAAATACAGCATCTTATAATTTTGACATACAACCATGAGACACTTTAGTGTATATTAAGACGCGCTCGTATCCTGATAATAGTAAAAAGCAGAATTTTTAAACACCTAGTGTAACGAAACAAATTGATAATGTATTATGAAAAAATAATAAGGTTAGAAAAGGAATAGGAAAAGAGTAATAACCGAATAGAATTCATAAATATAACTCTCTTTCTGCAGAAAAAATCCTGAATAGGTCCACAAAAATAAACTTTCACGTCCAAACTCTCAGAATTTTCAGCGATAGCACTATATTTTTTTAGGTAATACATAACCAACGTATAGCACTAAAGTTATAACCAGCAGTTTTTTCGATTCTGTTAGTATATATCGAAAAATATAAAGAAAACGTACAAAATTAACGCATTTTCGCATTACATCGTCCAATTTAACAAGCGATTTTCAACCTTACGTAAAGCATCGTAAATTATTTTAAAATTGGGGTTGGACCGCGCCTTAACATTATAGTATCAAGTATACTATTAAAATACTAGTATTTTATATCATCATCTCTGCCGTACGACGTCCACTGCTGAACATAGGCCTCCCTCATAATTTTCTAAAAGGACCGGTTGGAAGCGGCCTGCATCCAACGTCGTCTTGCGACCTTTATCAAGTCGTCTGTCCACCGTGTCGGTGGACGACCTATACTGCGCTTGCTGGTCTCCATTCCAGAACTTTCCAGCCCCATTTGGCCATGTGTTCTGCGTGCTATGTGCCCTGCCCACTGCCACTTCAACTTGCTAATCTTCTGGTCTATATCGGTGACTTTCGTTCTTCTACGGATCTCCTCAATTCTGATTCGATCACGTAGAGACACCCCGAGCATAGCCCGCTCCATAGCTCCTACGTAATAAAGTATTGCTTGCGCATTATTGCTGGGCATGTGCATGAGCTGATGATGAAAAATATAACTCCTTATCTATTAGGAGTTAGTGGATAATCAACAAGTACAATATAAAATTTTGTATACCGACTTCCATTCTATTCAGTTAGTGGTGTGTATCTCAATAACTACTGGACCGAATTTGATAAAATTTTAATGGGACCACACGGAAAGCACCATTTCAAACAAAAAAAAAGAATTTTGAGAATCGGTTCACCCAGTCGAAAGTTATGATGTAACAAACATAAAAAAAAATTAAGTGCAAATTGAGTACCTCCTCCTTTTTTTGGAAGTCGATATAGATAATAGAATGGAAATCGGGTTTTCCAATTGTACTTATTGATCTATCCTAGACATGTAACACAATCTAGAGGTAAACAGGAAACACTTTGACATTCTCTATATACAATATATTTCTCGAGTGCGCAGACTTATCTATGGATAAACCTGTCACCGATAAGGTTTCCATCATTGTCGACAATCTTTTCATCTTTAATCCCTATCTACTTCTTCTAGCTTGGTACTTGACATTGACGGAATTATCGGTTTTGTAGGCCACTGTACGCGTTGTTTTTCATAGTATGATAAACTAATCTCGCACTTATTTTGTACTTTATTTGAAACTAATTAATACGATAAATGTTACCAATTACATTAATTAATATGCTAATTACACTAATAATAGGAACGCTAAAGGAAAGTAGACTATATAAATGCCTGCTTAGCGAGACCAAACATTGTAACTTTAGAGGGAGAAATAACACATCCTCGGACGGCATTCGAATCCTCGTTTTGCGACAATCCGTATCACACGACCACTAGTAGTGCGTTCGAATAGATCCCTACGTCTTACGGCTGAGATGATGATGATGATTGCTGTGTTAGATTTTGAAGGGCATTGTATCAAATAAAATTACTGGGCAAAAGAGAAACAAATACAAATGTCGTGGGTTTAACGCAAAACTACAGTTCTAAGTTCTGGGTGGCACTGCAACTGTCATGGGCAAGCGTAATGCTTACCATCAATCGCACAACTTGCCTGTCTCGTGACTTATTTGCATAAAAATAGTTATTTGTTCAACAAACGAGCCAAGTTGGTGAGCTTCGAGAGCGAGTTAATCACGAACTAGCGAACTAACACGCTACGCTCATGATTCAATTATAGGCTACTGAGCAAGTTATTTAAAGACACGAGCCATAAAATGAATTTGCTCTCGCATGAATCATACAACCTTTACTACTTATTATAGGTCATAGGTAAAACCAAACAATTAAGACAAAGGGTACTCGGTTACCTTCATTTTGATAATTCCATAAAATATGACAATAACACATTCTCAGAATAAGTTTGATTATTTTAATTCGTACGCCTTAAGATGCTTTTCACGTAACCTTCCTGGTAAAAAACAATAGTCAGCAGTTAGATATTTTTCTTCATTGTTGAACGCACTTGTTATACTTAGTAGGTACACACAAAACTACATCAAAGATCAAACAAACCAATGCTCAAAAAAATTTATCTCGCTATTTAGTTATTGATGTTGCGTTCGGAAACTGCATTGCTTTTGACATTTTTATTAATCCCACGCCTGATATACGTAAGCTGTTTTAGTATTATTGTTTACTAGCTTCGATCATATGATCGAAGTTTACTAGTATTTATTTTAAATAATACGTCACTGACACGTACAATTTGAAAAATTTGATACCGACTTCCATACTATTCAGTTATTGGAGTGTAACTCAAAATCTACTGGACCGAATTTGATAAAACTTAAATGAGACCACACGGAAAGACCACAAGACAAGAGTCTTCGACCAATGTGTGTTACCAGTGATGACTTATGGCACTGAAACGTGGTCTCTTACTATGGGCCTCATAGAAAACCTCAAAGTCGCACAACGAGCTATGGAGAGGGCTATGCTCGGGGTTTCTCTACGTGATCGAATCAGAAATGAGGAGATCCGTAGAAGAACGAAAGTCACCGACATAGCCCAGAAGATTAGCCAGTTGAAGTGGCAGTGGGCAGGGCACATAGCACGCAGAACAGATGGCCGATGGGGCCGAATGGTTCTGGAGTGGAGACCACGGACCGGCAAGCGCAGCGTAGGTCGTCCACCGACACGGTGGACAGACGACCTGAGGAAGGTCGCAGGACGACGTTGGATGCAGGCCGCTTCCAACTGGTCCTTTTGGAAAATCATGGGGGAGGCCTATGTTCAGCAGTGGACGTCCTACGGCTGAGATGATGATGATGATGATGACACGGAAAGAACCAGCTTTCCAACTCAAAAAAAAAATTTTGAGAATCAGTTCACCCAGACGAAAGTTATGAGGTAATAATAAAAAAAACAGTCGAATTGATTACCTCCTCCTTCTTGGAAGTCGATAGAAAAGACAAAGATAAGAGTACAGTAAAAAAATAATATCAATAAATAACTAAATAATAACATAACATTTTGTGCCTATGAGTTATATTGTTAGTTTAAATCAGCATTTGAACGCACCACCATCTATACCTAGTACATAGGGCGAAACCGGGAAAGATGCCGCAGTGAGATAGATGCCTCGTTTTCCAGAAACCTAATTTCCCAAACCCGAGACTTAAATCAATAATTTAAATAAGAATTGCAGACACTTTAATCCCCACAGGTATTAGTGTGCGTTATACTTGTCTCGCTTGTGCGTGTGATTATCAATGCTTCAAACTTTCTTTTAGAGGTATTTATTTGAAGTCGTGTAACTTTATATATAGTAATAAACTCTGGTATATTTTGTTTAATGACTGCCTGCGACTTCGTTTTTTCTTCAACCTCTCGTCGAAGAATTAGCGAGATTGTTCCATCCGTTCTCAAGTTATAGCGTGACCAGGAGAAATAGAGGTTCATTTATTTATATATAGATTATGTCTTACACTGGTTCGTCAAGTTTACACCTAGGTCTATACAGAGTGTTTGGTAGAGGGACCGACAAACCAAATGAGCGTGTTCGGGAGCCCACTTGGAGAATACAAGTTGGGCAAAAAAAATCCCCGACCCCCCAATTTTTTTAAACTTTTTTTTGTAAATTTTTCCGTTTTCTCCGAAATTGTACTTATTTACCACCATAACATTTGTAAAATCTGTTTTGTACCGGATGTTTAGACTCTATAAGCTCTAAATCAGTTAGTTAGCTCTGTTTTGTATCCAATTTTGCTTTGCGTGGCCTGAAGGTGTATTAGAGACCAAATTCAACTAAAAACATCCGGTCTAAAACAGATTTTACAAATGTTATGGTAGTAAATAAGTACAATTTCGGAGAAAACGGGTAAATTAACAAAAAAAGTTTAAAAAAATAGGGGGGTCGGGGATTTTTTGGCCAACTTGTATTCTCCAAGAACACGCTCATTTGGTTTGTCGGTCCCTCTACCAAACACCCTATATAATCGCTTTTTGTTTCTATATTATTTAAGAAACAACAAATCCATATCAAAAAAGATAGTTGCCTCGATTTTCAATGTATAGATGCCCTAGAAGGCATGTATAGCCTCAAACAACTATAGATATGTCAGAGTATTTTTAATGTTTTTCTATTATGTTCTGTTTTTTTTATCAACTACTGATTGTATGTTTCGATATTCATCGCGGCATCACTACTACGATAGTAATAGCTTGTGATTATTTATTATAAAAAATCTGTAGTATGAGTATGTCTTACGTGTGATTTCATTATTGTACTGATTGTAGGTGAACCATGCCATTACAATATAAAAATAAAGTCGTTTTAACAAATTAACAAAAAAGACCAAACTTCTTATTGATCAATCAATAAAACAATCCCGACTATTTGGGATCCCATTAAAAAAATACAGAGTCGTTATGTTCTTAGCAACAGTTGATTGAATATGTAAAATCATGTTTTATCATGACACTTGATTAATTGTTAAGTTAAAATGATTTTAATCTATGTGATTTTTTTTTACAATAGTGCGTCTATTCTTCTCAGCATTTTAATGGTGCGGCATTTATCCATACAGGAAGGCATCTATCCTCAAATAAAATGTTCTGCAAACGTTATCTTCTGTAAAATCTTTAACTGTTAGGACCCAAAAACTAGCCCTAAGGTTAAACAACAGAATAAACTAGATATATTCACACAGATTATTCGAGGCTGAATAATATTTTTAAAATTCGGTTTATTCAAAAAGTGCGGCATCTATACCGGTTTTACCCTATTTTAATCGCCATGCAATACCAAAAGGAACACACCGTCGAAACCACCTTTAGAAATTTGAATCACACGTGCAATTTTAATAAAGAGGTGAAAAAGAAATAGTCCCCTCTTACTACAACTTAAAGTTACCATTTACAATTTTATAGGATAAACATAGCGCCTGCAATCACTTGGTAAATATTATTATAATGTACGATACTCACGATAGATTTCAAACTCTAATTTACTACATAGTACAAAAACCATGTCAGGGATAATTAAAGAAAAACACAGATGTTCAGACTTCAGATCCATAGTAGGGAAGTCACCATCCCAAGGGACTTCGTATAAATTTGAAGGGACGGAGGTAAGCGAGCGAAACGACCGTGTCGGAAATAATAACAGTATATCAACCTACCGTTATCTGGCGTATTAGAACATATTGACGAAACCGTTGTTCGAGAATAAATATACATGGATTGGAGCTGAGATTGAGATTTGCACTTTATACCGTTTTGTATAACAAACACAATTATTATGACTCCGTATGAGGCCTAAACTGTCATAAACGGTCTCACTCAGAGACGTTTAATCGTACATATAAACGAGCAATTCTTGTATCACTATCGATACATAGTTTACAAGTACAATTTGAAAAATTTAATACCGACTTCCATTCTACTCATTTATTGTAATTCAAAAACAATTGGAAGGAATTTGATGAAATTGTTTACTAGTATAAATAATAATAGTAAATGGGAACAAACGGGAAGCACCAGTAAAAAAAGAATTTTGAGAATCAGTTCACCCAGTCGTAAGTTATGAGGTAACAAATATGAAAAAAAACTGTCGAATTGAGTCCTCCTTTTTGGAAGTCGGTAGAAAATAAGGTCTATTCCCGCTGTCTTTCTGGCCCTATGTATGCTTAGATCCTTAATACTGCACAATTGATTTAATGCGATGTTTTTAAAATAGATAGATTGATTCAAGAGGAAGGTTTATATGCATAATATAGTAGAGAAACAATGTTCATTTTAAAGGTTTCTAATGTGATGTCGTAAATAAACGCATTTTTTACGCTTACATTGCAAACACTGGCTGAACCCTACTAGATAGATCACAAGTACAATTTGAAAAATTAATACCGACTTCCATTCTATTGAGTTGTTGGAGTATATCTCAAAAACCACTGGACCGAATTTGACGAAATTTAAATGGGACCACACGGGATGTACCAGCTTTCAAAGAAAAACAATTTTAAAAATCGGTTCACCCAGTCGAAAATTATGAGGTAACAAACAAAAAAAAATACAGTAGAATTGCGGTGTACGAAACGGCTGATGGCATCTTCTTCGTCGTCGGTGTAGTAGGTGAAGGTCCTGGTGTGCCGCGAGACTGCAACCACTGCGTGCAGGACGCTCTCGTGCAGACTAATGTTGCCCTTGGTTTTAATGGCGATGACCGACTCGTATGTCAGTCCCTGTGTTTCATGGATGGTAAGGATGCGCGACCCCGTGCCTCCACCATAACCCTGGTTGGTCAGGGTCTCCTTTTCTTCCTGAGTGTGTACTAGGAAGAGGGTGTTGGGAAGGGAGCTGGGCATATGCGCATTTCTGTACCTTCTTTGCTCCAGGGACCTAATACGTGGGGCTGAGGAATATATACCTGAATATATTTCCCTCAACGCGTGCGCGACATCCATGGGATTCCGGTGTGTGCACAACAACTCCTGATTGATGGTAGCTATCAGGTTCGGGCGACAGTACCTTAGCTCGAATTGGTCCTCTCTATCGTCTAACATTTTTTGTTTGTCTATGTCATATCTCTCATACATACCTAATACTACTACATACCTAATACTACTACTCTAATACACACCACTTTCATAGTGCGCCGCGATCTTGAAATAAAAAATGGCGGCGGGTCGATATGCCAGTTTCCATACAAAAAGGATCAATTCCCTATAAAGGTGTATTGGAAATATAAAATCACGCACGCTATTTACGACAACCAATACAACGTCTTTCTCTACCATACCCTTAAATAGTTTAAGCATTTACTTCCATCAATATTCATGGAAACAGTTTGAAACAGACATATTACAAGTATGTAAGTATATGATGCGTATAGTAATATGAAAAAACTTGGGTTTGTTATTTAATTTTGCATTTTCGCCCGAAAACTGAGAGTCAGAGACAATCCACTTTGTAATACACGCTGCACGAATTTTATTTTAACGATACATCTTTCGATAATTGCATCAGACGACGTAAAACTACCCGGTTAGCGAACCTATTTACTCCGTGAGGGAATGGAGATATAGAATTTCCTCCGCCGTCGGGATGTGATTCTTATGATGCGTGGAAACCCGACTTAATAGGTAGTAGGCTTGTACGCTAGAGGCCGTCTTGGTCGGTACTACCGCGTGACAGGTATTCTACCGCGAAGCAATAAACAAGCATTATTGTGTGGTGTGGAGGGCAATGTAGCAACTGTCAGGGGCAAGCGCAATGCTTACCATCAGGTGAAGGACTTGCCCGTCTCGTTCATAAAAAAAGAATAAATCATATTCCGCATTCGGAATACAAAAACATGCATGCAAACGATCATGCATTTTAACTGACTTCAAAAAGGGAGTAGGTTGTGCGTTCGTGTGTATGTATTTTTTTATGTGTATGTTAGTTGTATGTAGTTGTATGTAGATTTATCCCCCATTTGTAGACTTATTCTCAAAAATTGTTTTTTTGGTAGAGTACATTTATATAGGTACCTACTTCCGAGGTCCCATTTAAATATTATCAAATTCGGTCATGCATTTTTGAGTTACACTCCAAAAACTTAAAAGAGGTACGCCTATTTTGATGATATCATCATTTACAATCGATTTCGTTAGTAGAGGGTCACTAAAAATGGTCAAAAATGTTTCAACAAAAACGGAACAAACTTCAACACTAAAAAGTGTGATATACCATTTCGAAGTCGGTACCATGTGCACAATATTGTGATAATAGGTACTCTACTTTTGAACTATCATGGTATATATTAATTCTTAGTAACTAAAGTTATTGGTTGCATTGCAAACGATAGGGACAAATGTAAGAATCTGGAGAAGGCCTTCACCCGTGGAGAGGCCCATATCCCAAAGAAGGTACTAGCTTAAATTAAAAGAAGATATAATTATGTACTCACTAGCAAATGAAAATCAACATTTACATTTACAATGTTATTTAAGGGAAATGGGAAATAATGGCTTTTTTATTTTTAATTTTTATAAAGTTATTGGTGTTGTACCTACTTGTTTCCGCTGTATGTATCATTTTACATTGTTTGATGTGGTGTGGTTGATGTCCAAAATAAACGTACTCTTTCTTTCTTTTTTTTTAAATAAATTATTTCACACTTTTTGTTGTAGAAGTCGGTTCCATTTTTTGGTGAACTTTTTTTCAAATAAACTTTTCGAATACGGTTTCAACAAATACGAAAACTAATTCAATACCTACCAATGCGCGAACAACACAAAATACTAAAGCGGATACAAGTTGTTATTCTATACAATACATATAATTATATATGTATTGTATAGAAATAAATAAGAATATAATTAATACAGATTTAGCTTAGGTACAGTCCCTGAGCTAAATCTGTACATTGAATATTTTTATAATTACAATCGAGATGTATTTTCCTATCGATATAGAGGTACAAACTAATTGCAAATTTTGTCTATTTGTCTGTCTGGCTATTGTACGCGCGTCATTCTGAAACTACGAAAAAGATTTTGATGTCGGACATCGGACATGCTCGAAACCCGGGTCGACGTATGCGATCCCAACATGAGTGTTTTGCGGTATATATAATAGTTTAATAATTGTGTCAAACTCACGAGAATATCAATACAAAGATTTTAATGTAACTTGATACAATGATTACTAATGTTATGGTGTAACTTATAAGGGATATTTTATCCAATAAAAATATTGTAAGGATGTGACTTGTTATAGGTTCTCCGGGTTGACCTTATGGAGTTAATCAGTTCGATGCACGATTTTCAACAAAGATGACTAACTTTAATCAATTGTTTCATAGGGTAGAAGCAAACAGTGTTATTTAGACAAAAAAGGATAAAGGTACAATACAAAGTCAGGGCGCGAGTTTCGCGGCCGGTGGTCAAGCTTCGTCTGTTTTCGAGACGCGTTCGGCTGTCAGCCGACCTTCGGTAGGTTGGTTGGCGGGGTTTTGTCTCAGTACTATTTTAGTGCGTTCGAATAGAACCCTTGTGAGCGTTTTAGTGACACTAACGCTAAAAACGCTCACAAGGGGCGTTCGAATTGGGAATCTGTGGGTGAAAACGGTGTTCATGTCTCTTTTTGCTCAGCTAAAAAAGAGGTATTTTTGCCAACGAAAGGTGCAATTTTGACCCACGATTGGGGCATGGTTGTTTGTGATCATTTTTTGACAGCTATGTATTTTACAGCATAATCATGCGCTTCTTATGCTCCGTTGAGCGTACTAATAAGGTGTGGGAAAAAGTGGCAAAAGTGGCAAAAATAACGTTTTTGAGCTTTACGAACGCTATAACAAAAGAGCCATCAATGACAACGCCACCAATTCCCTAAAAGCTAAAAGAACGCACCTTTTGTGAGTTCTCAGGTGCGTTCGAACGCGTAGGCTAAAACAGTGTTCAATCCTGTTACAATATGTAAATTAACTTCTTGACTGATTTTAATACAGTAAATACAATCAGAATAGGGTCTGTTCCTTGTCCAGTTTGTCCAGAGTATATCTATCCCATCCTCAAGGAGAGCGTGATCTAGCAGCGAGGGCCGCTAGTCGCCCACTGTAAGCTGAGAATGGGCACCAGCCGTGCGATTCTCTAAGAGCAAACGTCGTTGCATCTTTGTCAACATCCGCTCGTCGACGAATCATTACAGTACGATTCTCTAATCGCCGATGCGCTCGTCGACGAGCTCATCATTGTCAAATACTTTATCGGATATTGCCCTTGTACATAAGGTTGTTTTTCCAACGTTTCTCGCCATCTCGTCATTTGTTTCACGGATGTTGTCAAAGATGTTTCCTCTTTGAGAATCGCACGGCTGCCCGAACACCGGTCGGAGTAATAATAACGACCAGATAATGACGCGAATGTTTGCAGGGTTACTATCTTATTATTAATTGTGTTGTAAATTTTAATTTTATGATAAAATAACCAAAATACTTCTAGCCATTTCAAATCTAAAATTAATGTTATACACTAATTAATACCTACATGAAAGCAATGTAATACTGTTTGAAATGTACAATAATTACTTAATCTTATGAACACTTTGCGTGTTCAATATTTTAGTACAAGTGCTGACGGATAATTTGACTTCAAGTTTATTCCGTTCCGTATATTAGGTACCCACTCGTTTATCACTATAAAGTGTGGGCTCACAATATTAACACCTTTTTTAGTTTTTTTCCGGGGAAATACTTTATAGATCCACTTACCTGGGGAGGCGAATGGCTATGTATGAGTTCATATACCCAATAAAACCATCAGCGCATCGTACCAATGTGTCGATACTGAATGAACTCAAGATTCGAACTCATCTCTCGACTAGATGTATGCGTAGGGTTCTCAAGTACTTAGGTCACGTGGCACGGCGGAAACCGGACAATTTAGAAAAGCTGATAGTGTAAAATGTCACTATACAGACAATGATAGTAAAAGTAAAAAAGCCATTTATTCAACTACACGAATATTTAGTTGATACATATTAAATTCAATTTCTTGTTGATATTAATTTTGAAATTGTTTATTATGCTTTCATATTATTTATTACTACAATTACTTTATTGACTAATTTAATACACTTTTTATTTCAAATATTTCCATTATAATTTATTATTTTTATGTATTTTAATATAGCTTAATTTAATTGAATTAGGTAAGTATCAAGTATCAAAATGTTTAGATGTCGCCTCATCGGCGTAGGCCTCCCCAGTGCCGGATTTATATTTTTTATGAGTGTAGGCCACTTTATTTCCGCCGCCCCATGTACCTTTAATAATTTTACATTGCGATCGAGAGGTCACTCCCGATCGTTCAAGAGTTCGATCCCCACATCCATTGCACTATCGGAGTGAACCCACTCCTGACTTCAGACATAAGCACCTTAGTTGGAGGGGACTTCAAAACAAAACTACAAGTAATATGCAAACCACATTGCTATAGTACGTTTCAAACCTCCAGCGAAATTCGGACATTGACGCCTAAGTACTATGTTAGCAAAAAAACAAAACGATAGAAGTTTCTAGTGTCGCTGCCCATTCATTGCCATTCATTCATAAATTATCGTAGGTATTCCCTGTCGTTAAGATTTCGTGGTACGGGAATGCGCACGACCCGCTGCCAGCCAGGGGCTGCAAACATGTTTCAACAAGTTCCGGTGCCGGCTTCATTCCGCTGTAGAATGCGAATGTGATTTTTTGCAGTAAAAACGTTTGATATAATTTGTTATTGAGTTGTTTTGTGGTTACGTTTCTCTATTGATATATGGATATTGATCACAGTATCGACAAAACTTTTGACAGTTTTATTGTCTCTGTGGCAGAGTCAACTGCATCATCAGATGATGATGAAACGGACATAGAAGAAGAATCATAGTGTGGTGAACAACACCAATATAATAAATGTAGTACTTATGCATTATATAGAAGTTGTTTTATTCCTAAAGTAACATACTTACCATGACTTATAATAGGTAAACAATATTGTAGGGTACAAGAAATTTGTAAGTTGATTAGTACTCCATAATATTGAAATTATAATAGCAATTATTTTATTGAATTAATGAATTTAACAAATATAAAAGGTACATACTTACAAAGATTAAAATATATTATTATTATTATAGCAATTATTATATTTTCAATTTTATTATATTTTCAATTTTATTATATTTTTTGTTTATAAAATTTCGATTACAATTAAGGTACTTAACATTTTTCAAACCTTTCTAAAAAATGTTGGTTATATCTACAACATGCTCTAAGGTCAATGTCCGAATTTCGCCGGAGGTTTGGAACATACTATAGTAATCTTTTGTCGTATTATTATAAAAAATCTATGAGAAAACCTGTGAACTTGTTTGACTTTTATCCTCTTAAATTGTGTGAGCGAGCGTAGTCTGAAATCTGCCGCCCCTAGGACGCCGCCGCCCCTAGGCCGCGGCCTATACGGCCTATTGACAAATCCAGGACTGGGCCTCCCCCAGTTCCGACCATAATTTTCTGTCTCTTGCTAACCTCATCGACTCTTTCCCATGTCTCAGTGTGTAAATATCTTACCATCGTCTGTTTGGCCTTCCTCTTTTTCGTTTCTCTTCTCTCGGTATCCGTTCTATAACTTTCTTTGTCCATCTATCGTTATCCATTCTGCATATAAGTATGTCCCGCCCAATTCCATGTTAATGTTCTAGTCGTCTTAATTATGTAATGATAATGATAGATGCAACTATAAATATTTACTTGAAAACTTGATGAATGGCAAATGTACGTAGTAGTCTAAAGTCTAATTACAAAGAAAAATTATCTAACAAAGATATAATTCCAAATTACAACATGATTACGCATTACAATCCACGCGAATGTGAGACTTAAGAATAGCCATTTCAAGCAGCATGGCTCATACATAATCAGATTTCCCGTGAATAAAACTGGCATTAGCTCTCAGCCTACGACAAAAAACTTGGATATAAATAAAGTAATTTATCATGTTCTCCTGCTGTTAATACGTTTTCTGTCGGTAATGAATGTAGTTCTGATTTTTGTGATAATGCGACAAAATAACGGACTAATATCGATATTGCATGTACAGATACGAGTGTCGTGTAATAAAACGTGAACTATTTGTGGTCATTAAATCGTTCCCGTTGTTGTTAAAATAATGCCTTTTCTGGAATTGTAAGTAGGTACACAGATTTGACTGTTTATTTTATAATAACCACTTATGAGGTAATTTATCTTGCTGAAACCTTTTGTACCTACATGACCGATCTTTGCTCGATTTAGATACAAATACAAAATAGCAACACATGTTCCGTTAGAATCTTGTCACTGCGATTCAGGATTTTTCAATGCGACTGCTACGCCATCTAGTTTGAACGCAAAGAACAAACTGTTGTTTTTCATTGCCTGAAAACTGAAAACACGGATAAAGCGACGTTTTCTAAAAAATGAAACCTAGCTAGATCTTTTTCTCCCCCGAAATATAAATAAAAAGAACTAAAATAAAAAAAAAACTAAATCTTACTAAATTTCATTAAAATTACTTGAGCAGTTTCCGAGATCCAGATTATTGATACAAGAATTGCTAATTATTTATTTTTTATAACACCCAACAATAAATAAATTTAACCTAAGTACAAATTTACTGATATAAAATAAATCTACATATTACAATAAAACTAATTCAATAAAATATTTCTAAATTGTAGATATATTATAGATAAAAACAGCATTTAAGTCCCTGTCTACGGGTAGAGTTCCCAAGAAGCTGGCAACGTTACCTCGTTGAATAGCCAGGCTGATACGTTGCCCGAGGTTAGTACCAGCTCTTTGGTCACCTGTTATTTCTTTGAGGCGTCTGGACAGCTGCTCTACTAAACGCCGTACATCTGGACCCCAAGAACCCAGAGTTTCAACCCCAAACGGAAGAAAAATATAATTATAAACATAAGACAAGCATATATTCTCACATTTTCTCATATTGCTTGACATTAAGAATTGCTTGTTTAACCCGCGAGGCCACGCGAGCGAAGCCGCTGGCGGGTCAGCTAGTACAGATATAAAACAAAGTGTTAGTTACACCATTTAAAACTCAAGACCCAGTCAGGGCCTTATCGTATGTCTGTTACGGTTTTGATCAATAGCGATGGAACGAAAAGGTCACAACAGGATGTTTTTAAGAATGCCCAACATTTAAAAAAAATATAAAAATCTTCTGCTATGAAAATATTTAATTAAATAGGTGACAAACGGGAGCTTGACAAAAGTAGAGTTTTCTAAACATTTTTATCTTCCAAATAATAATCTCTGGTAATATATTATGTTTTCATTAAAACATTTTTGTCGTCAAAGTTGAATTTTTCGTTAGGTAATGATTTTTCTTTTGTTATATCATTTAGTATTTTCGTAGCATACAGTTTGTACATACTTGTATTTAATTATTAAGAAATAGCTATACAGTTTGGTAATTTATGATAATGATAATTTTCAGATTCAGATTCAGATATTTTATTACTTCCATATACAATGTAAAGGTGTTAAAAAAATGTACATAAAGTCTTAAATGTCGGGCACCGCAAAGTTAGAAGAGAGGAAGACGCAACTATGGTTATAGAAATGTAAATAAATGTAAAATATTTATAGAAATAATTTTAGTGTCAATAGTTATTTATATCGTAATTATATTATTTTTCTTTTAAAAATTCGTCGATTGAGTAGTATGATTTGTTTTGTAGAAACAGTTTCAGTTTAGCCATAAAAATTTTGTCATTTTGTTCACAATCAAGTTGGTTTTGTATTTTTTTTCCTTTCCCTGTTGTACAGGGAGTATGGCTTGCGCATCTGCCATTTACAAGTGTATTTCCAGCGGTAGAGTTTCTTTTCAACGTCTTTTAGTAGGTCTTTATACGAGGCGTGTAGGTATGCAAAAACCCTTTGAGGTTTTTAAGTTATGTTTTGATTGTATAGTTTTAATTGATTCAATTTTATAAAAGAGGGGAAACGTTTAACGCGTAAATAATTTGAAAGAAACGTAAAGACCGGATAAAGGTAAAATTAATTCGGATCAGAAAGAGTATCCATAGGTACTTACATATTTTTAAAAGGGACTCGTATCTAAGTACAATATTTACAATTATTATACTATCCTTATCAAATTACTAATTATCTACTATACATTTTTACAATTTTCTGTTGTTACTACGAATAAAATCAGATATAATAGTTATCAGCCGTAAAAAGAAGCGTTTTTACATTAGTAGGAAATGAGATGTGGATAGCTATTAAGCTATTGTATAAGGAAGCACGGTCATAATTAGGACAAGAGAAAACTATATGGTCCAAATCTCCAATGTCATGCCCACATTCGCAGTCTGGGCTATTAATTATGTGAAACCTTGCAAGATGGGCAGAGCAAGTTGTATGGCCTAGACGCATATTAAAATCGTTGTGGCAATTTTGGTAAGTTTTATGAATGAGAACCATGGCTTTTGACGTAACAACGGCTGTAAGCTAAAGTTATGCTTTCCATTTATTTGACCGCTACATGCCCAGATAATACTCCAGGATTCCTGAAGAAATAACCTGGGAAGAGTGGCAAGGTCATGGGAATAGTTTTTAAAAGGGAATCGGTTTCCACAAACCACTGCTTCATTGGCAAGACTGTCGGCTGTGTCATTCCCTTTAATGCCGCAATGGCTGGGTATCCATACAAAAGTGATAGAAAAGCCTTTCAAACTACATGTATACAATTTGCTCCTTGCTTCAGCAATGAGACTAAAATGAGTTTTAGATTTAAAAGGGAATTTCAACAGAGACTCATAAAATCGCTAATAATTAGAGTATTCTTTAGTTTGAACATAATAACATAATCAATGGTTTTAACGATGCCAAGACATTCACCTGTAAATACAGACGTTTCAAATGGGCATTTTATTTTCTGAACGATATTATATTGAGCATGATATACGCCCACACCAACAAATTCGTGTGAACTATGTTTAGACGCATCTGTATATATATGATGCCATTTTGGCCAGTTTTCATTGACAATAGATTTGAATTGTTTATTAGCATTAGCATTATATTTGTCAATTCCCAAATTAAAACAAACTGTTGGGGTGTAAATAAGAGCTTCATATTCACAGTTGTATAAATCTAGTACTGGAGACCTATGTGTCACTGCACGTAATGATTTATACCGAATACAACTTTTCACTAAACAGGGCAAAGATTTGCGATTCCAATAATTTGAATTCTTAGTAATATCAGAACAATGCCCCCCGGGTCCACCAAGTCAGGCGGCTCGTTCATCAGTTCGTCACTTGTCAGGAAATGCATCTGTTCTAAGCAGAGGTAGAGAGGAGGCTTAACATCAGCTGGGCCTCGTATCTGTACCGTTTCCTTAAACCACAAAAATACTGATAATACGCTGTCACTTTTTTCTAAATATTTTCATTAACAAACACATCATTAGTCAGACAAAATCACTAATTTACTTCTTTACTTTTCTTTACTATTTTTTCTTTCTTTATTCTTTTATATCAGTTTGTAGTTAAGTTCATTGGATTGTAATTGATTTTTCCTTTGCCCACTTGTCCGCGAAATAAACGTGACCTTTTTCTCTATAATTAATGAAAGTGTACAATACATATGTGATAACACACTGTCACACTTCACAATAATTTCACAGTTTTACAATACGCGTTTGTGAAACTGGGCTAATAATAGAATCGTGGAACAATGTCTATTTAAAGTTATATTTGTTAACCTCACGCCAACATTACTGAGCCAAATAACTGAATTTTTAGGAAGATTTTTAGAAGTAAATTATGACCTGAAATAAGGTAGGTACATTTCTGTCTCCGTCGCATAATGTCCCTTTCCTAAAATGTCGACCACAGGGACATATTGCGAAAGGGACTTATTGCGAAAGGGATATAGTGCGAAATGGACATATTGCGATAGAGACATTGTGCGAAATGGACGTTATGCGTATGGCGACGGAGCCACATTTCTCACATATTTAAGTAAAATAAACTTATTAATGACAATAATATTTAGGAACCAAATAGGACTCCCGTGATATTTACCACAAATTTTCCCTAAGCTTATTTGAAATGAAATGAAATGAAATAATGATAATATTGAATAGTATTTGAAGTTGGCCTACGTTCCAGTGGTCTACACTAAGGTAAGTGCGGGACTCGAACTTGTTAAAGTTCGAGTAAATATGCCGCAAGTCATTGCCGATGAGAAAATTATGATATATTTGTTTACCATGATCGAAGTCGGTACTAAAGTACACGGTACGGACATGTAGATGATGGTACATGTACCATATTTATGTAACGTATGACATCGCTGGTATTGCTGGTTCCTAAATATAATTACGGACAAAACTAACTCATGATAGTTTTCTTATTGATTCTTCGGACACCAGTTTACGTTCGAATATATATCAGACATTTTGCTTAAAGACACATCAATGTTACATCTAATTCTGTAATAAAATACTACCAATAACAAATGTTAAGCAGGTATTAAATAGTTGTCTAAATGTGACTATAGAAACCCTTCGGAAAATTCGCCACAGAACAGCTAAATCCACAGGTGCGCAGTAGAGTCAGCCGGCGCGAGACCTCGTCAGTCGGCCGCCACCTACCGCAGAGTATGGACGTAGCGACGCCGCACCACGTATCGTACTCTGAAAATAAAAATAAACTTCGCGGAGCGGAGTGATGTGTTTGTGACTTCGAAATATGATTTAACGTTTACAAAGTGATAAATTCGGATGTTCAGTTCTGTATCGGATTAATCTTTGTGATTGAAAGTTCAAATTTAGTGTTTGTTTTTGGGATGCTGATCTTTGCTGGCGGCCTAAAATGTAAGTGCCTAATTAATTAAAAACATTGACATTCTATAACTTTTTTCATTAAAATTATATTAAACTTATGCTTTATTTGATATTATAATATCATTAAGTTTGCCTTACGCATTTGCGTTTATTTTACTTTACGTGTTCAAAGAAAAAATGTTGGGAACAAAAATAATACCTACTGCTTGGCTAATTACAAATATGACATGACATCTCAAATTATACAATCTTATAACCAGTTTTATTTATCTAGCAGTTTTTAAAGACAGTGGAATTAGGCAGAGATAATAAATATATACATTGCCTTGTTTGCACGGATTTTAACGTTATACAAAAATGTATTTAAATTACGAATATATTGTCAAAAATTATATTATAAAATAGGTGTTAATAAAACGCAATTTGGTTTTAAATAAACGTGATTTTAACTGATTAAGAAAAAAGTAAGTAAAGTGAATTTTCAACTCTATTAATAGAGTTACCAATTTACCTACTTTAAATCTAACCTTTGGTGCCTCGTGACCATTATCATCGCAGGTTCCATATTTATTATAATCATTTACATTACATAAGATAATATTATTTGAAGTTTAAGGTAAATATGTGGGCATTCAAATACCTATATTACCTAACGAATACCTTATACTTTTTTTGTGCTATCAACTGAAAAGACGGGCAAGTTGTGAGTTTGGTCAGAAGCAGACGTGCGATTCTCTAATGATTCCTCGATGCGCTCGTCGACGAGCTCACCGATGTTAAATACTTTATGAGATATCGCCCTTGTACACAAGGTGACTTTTCAGACGTTTCTTGTCATCTCGTCATTTGTTTCACGGATGTTGTCAAAGATGTAACGATGTTTGCTCTTAGAGAATTGCACGGCAGCCGTGTGATTGATTGTGTATTTGACATCGGTGAGTTCGTCAACGAGCTCATCGACTAATCATTAGAGATCGCACGGCTGCTCGTGACGTTTGCACTGTTAATAAGACATCTGAAAATTGGTGCGTCCACTCGTCACCTCAAAACTCTGATTTGGGATTATTTTCCTAGGAATTTGGCTTGCTACAGTGTCTTTCAAACTTTAACCCTTGCTTGCACACTACTGCTTCAAGGACGATTAGATGCTCGACACTGCAGTGGTACCTTACACGACGGTGTATACGAGTTCTTTAATTCAGTTAATTGGAGGCCTAGTCCCTCACGTCCTTATAGGAAGGTACCTACCCTTCAATGAACCCCTACACGTTGTTCTACATGATATGCGTTCGATTAACAGTGAGGACATTGGTGGCGTTATCATTGATGGTAGTTGAAGCGTTCGTAAAGCCCAAAAACATTAATTATGCCTATTACTTTTGCCCACACTCTACTCGAAAACTAAAAAAAACTAGTTCTCTGAAACAGTCTACAATATCTTTCATTTCGGACATATACATACATATACATATAGAGATACAAAGAGAATATAATCACTTTGTTTTACAGAGATACACTGATTCCAGTCTTGTGCACTATAATAATATTATGGTTTTTGAGACTATCGTCGAGAGAAGTTAAAGGATTATCTAGATCGAATGATAATCACAAAACTACTCTACCTATACGAGTATGTGCGAGAATATTGGAATGTATTCTACAAGGAACACATTGTGTTATTTTATGTAGGCGTTTCTTGTAGTAGGTATACTATACAACCACTTTTAGAATAGTATCTTGTCATTTTAATGTGTACGCATAACAAAGTTCTCGTAATTAATTATACACTATTGAAAGAAAGTGATTATAATTCTATTTAAATTGTACGAGTAAACCTTAAATATAATGATTCTTGTATCAAATAGAGTTGTCAGAAAACGACCACAAAACAACCATGCTCTGGACGTGGGTAAAAATTGCACTTCTTTATGGTGGCAACTCTTCTTATCTTTACGAACGCTTAAACGAAAAGAGCCCAAAACGACGTTTTCACCCATAGATTCACAGATTCCCAATTCGAACGCCTTGGTGGGAGTTTTTAACATTTTTAGCTGTTATTTTCGCCAACTTGGGGCTACTTGAACGCATATGTGATGTCAATCAGGCCATATACTTGAAGGTAGGATGTCTATCAGTTGCGGTAGCTCTATCAGAATTTAAAGGGACTGTATCAAGTTAAAAAAGATACGTTAAGAGACTGAGCAGCTATATTCTATATCTCGGGATGATGCAGCATAGCCGTTGAGAACTTTTATGCTTGATGATATTGCAGTTTCAACTGTCACGGGAAAGTATGGCGCTTACCAAACGGACGCCTAATTTCTTGTCACCAACTAGCACTAAATATACCACGGTCTGGTGACGTTAAGACAATAAATTTTAATAAGGGGTCTCTGTGCGATCGTTAACCTTACCACTAACCTCGTATATACAATACAGACGGTATAAATATTCTTTTAGGGTAACAAGACACGCTGGTCAATCCCTTGATAGTAAGCTTCACACCTAGTCATAAAAACTACCGACAGTTCTTCTTCTTCTTTTTCGTTGCGCTCTTGACAGAGCGGTCGTCATTTAGTAGTGTTGGATGGGCCAGAAGTTATACGCCTCACGATATCACGCCATTTTTCCCTGTTAGCGTTTATCCTGGTGCACTCATGCAAGGAACCACCGACCGCACACTTGATTCGGACGGTCCATAGTATCGGTGACCTACCGCGCTGTCTGGTGCCTTCCACTCTGCCTTGGACGACTAGGCGCTCTATGGAGTCGTTGTCTCGCCTGGAAACGTGTACGACAGTTACTCATATTATAGAGGTAGGTACACAATGGAACTCTACTTCTGCCCGAGTACTTTTAAATACGTATCATGCTTAAAATGCGCAATAAGCTTGAAATGCTTATGTGCTATATTAGGAGCAGTAGAACTCTTTGTGAATGAGTACGTCCGGGTTAGTAACTGCCGCCTTATTTTTTTTCTACCGTGAATCAGTAATGTTCGTTATACTGTGTTTTGGTTTGAAGGTATGGTTGCCGGCGAAATTACAGGCACTTGAGACTTAACAACTTAATATTTCAGGGTTACGGCGCAGTACAGCCGTGCGATTCTCGAAGAGCAATAATTGTTGCATTTTTGACAACATCCGCGAAACAAATGACGGGATCCCAAGAAACGTTGGAAAAACAACCTTATGTACAAGGGCGATAACTCATAAAGTATTTGACATCGGTGAGCTCGTCGACGAATCATTAGAGAGTCGCAAGTTTCGCCACTTGTGACAAAATGCACTTGTTCTAGGCAGAGGTTACCACTTAAAACCAGGTGGGCCTCGTACTTGTACCGTTGCCTAAAACATAACAAAAATGCTTATTCTACGCATATACCTACTCGTATTACCATCTAAGACGTACTGAAATAGCATTTCTGCGTAGGTTTTTAGTATCTAAAAGCCCTAACTTAATTCGGCTCAGTAAGGACGTTTTTCAGTATCTTTTTTACATATACGTATTACTTACTTATTCTTTATTCGCCCGGCCTCAAAGGTTCCTCACACGTTCTTAATGCGTCAAGCATTTGTTTCACTTGTTCAGTAATATAAGTTTTTAACTATCACGGTTACTTTTGCATGAATTATCATTAGACAAGGGATATTTACTTATAATATGTAAACTGGCAGTTTACTCGTGCTCATGACGCTTGCAACAGTGCCCGAATTTCGGGAACGTAAACAAAAAGAAATACACGGTAAATTATCTCGTTTCTTATGTTAACTTATAAAGTAGTTTTTCACTGTATGAGCTAACACATCTGATGGTACCTATAATAGTTTCCATCGATAATGTCTAAATGTGTTCGTGAGTACTACTTTCTACGTACTTATAATAAAATCAGAATACATAAGCGACGAAACAGTTCTACTAATTGGTCGACTTTTTTTAACAGGAGGCTGTCTTAGTTGGTACCACCGCAGTACTTGACATTCTGCTGCCGCACTGCGCAACCATTGAAAAGTCAAAATCATTTATTCAATTTAGGCATCAAAGTCAAGAACGTCAATTATTCATTATAATCTACGAAGAAATAATATCAGGAAGAGTAACTGCCTTAAAAAAATTACCCAATAAAAGTCGTGCTCAATCAATAACATCGTTCACGCCGCTATGACTCAGCTGTCATAGTAGACGTTGCAGCACGCGCGTGGACCAATCCCTGTTTTCCATCTGAAATTGAAACCAATCACCGAACATGTCTATTCGTAACCTCGGAAGTAATTCGTATTTGGAATCATACGTCGTTTTGGTTTGAAGGACCACTTTTTATGTGGAATTTGTTGAGTTATGCTTACTGACATTATTTCTTCGTAGATTATAATGCACTTTAAAGAATCTACCGCCGTGTTTCAAACTATATAGAGCCTACAGAGAAGAAGCGCCAAAAACTCGGGGAAACCATTGCTAATGTTAGGAAGTGGATAACATTGTAGCAAGTGATGGCCAAAGTGACTGTACAATGACATTGTAACTAATGCGAAGAAGAAGTGGGAAGAATGTTAGAACAGCTTTTAACCTCTACATCACCATACATATACAGGTAAGTGATGATGTAGTCAAGGATGATAAACTTAGAAAAGATTGTCAAATTATTCAAGTGTAGTAATTTTTATCTGAAATTTTATGCGTAATTAGGAAAAACACCGAACGAAGAAGACATTGGACGGGCTAAGTATTATGTTTGAATTTTATTTAATGTACTCTAGTTGGTATTTTAAAAGTTTAAGTAAATCGCTGCTTATGAGAAGCTGCTTCAAAACCCATTAATTTTTATCGTCGTCATGAATTGACAGCACTTTAAAGGCACTGCACCGATCCTAAATTGCCTACTATGGCTTTTGGGGCTGGTATTGCTTAGCTACCCAAATGAGCAATAGAATGGTGGGTTTTAGGACTAACACGGTGAAATGAAATGATCTTCAGTGTCAAGAGAATTGTTTTGCATATATTTGCTCAGGAATTAAGCAAATCCAGTGCTTTGACGTAGTCGTGTCTATGCTGATAGGCACATAATTTACATAAGGTTTCGTTTTATTTCATACATCTGAATACACAAACACCTTCTTTTGAATAATAAACGGCATGACAACTTGAAAGTGTAGGTATTATTGACTGAGAATTTGCAAAGCCGTGATATCATTATGTGAATAGGAATTATCGCTATTTTGTTCATAATATATTTCGTATGACTACCTTTATCTGATAAAGAACTTCGCGACAGATTTCAAAAGTAAGGACTTCTCCCTTAGATTATACAGTGAAACCTGGATAAGTAAAGTAATATATTTAAGCATCTATGATTCCCGATATTATATAATCGTCTATAATATCAAGTAATCTAAGAATAAGTATCTAAGCAAGCATGTACCACCGTTGACCGTGTCATCACTTTCCATCAGGTGAGACTGTGGTCCAATGCTTGTTTATCAAATGTAAAAAAGTGGGCCCTGAATATGTGAAAAACCTTTAAAACCTCTAAAAGTGTTATTGATAATTATAATGAGGTCCTGACACTTTTAGATTGGAATACCTCTGTTACTGGGAATTTTCAAAACTTTGTAACAAAGACTTGATTTCTTAGATTCTTCCGATGTTTATCTCTATAATTATTCTAGAATATCTCTAGAATTTTAATTATTTTATATTTTATTTATTTGGTCTGCCAACAGTAACTACATGTTTACTAGTCTGGAATCTTATGGTAGGAAAACTTAAGTTACATGTAACACCGCTTACAGGCAAACACAGCTTGCAAAGATTTTGTAGCTCAATAACCCGTATACATTTTAACCGTGCCCGTGGACAATTTATTGGGCTTAGGCCAGTTATGATGCATTCTTCATACAAACAGTATAATCCCATTCATACTTGCTTTGTTTGTTCTCATAGTGGGACCCTTCTACAAATAAGACAACTGTTATGTTAACCTGCCTACCTATTTGGGAAACTGGGTAAATGATAAGCATCTATAAATTATAAAAAATATAGGTCCTTCAGATCCCTCTTATCTAGGTTTTACTGTATTATATTAGTTACCTTTGTGCCTAGCGCAAATAACTGTGTAAGTGTAACGTAACGTGTCGTTTACGTCAAACAGTACAAACTGTCATTTAGCTAGGGCAACTGTGACAAATATAACTAATAGTTGTATGTCGAAGTGTGACCCATTGATACTTACGATACGAATACTTTTTCGCAAATTGTTTCTGCTACGGCCTCGAGGTGCTGCGTCGTTTGCGTACAATAAGTTTATCGCTTGGGGACTACCCGTAGAATTGAAATAAAAAGTAGCATCAGCGGTACGAGCATGGATCTCACGATAAACTTGTCGAGTCGATAACCTGACTTTTATCAGTTATCTTACCTTGTATCTAGTATGGATCAAGCTGTGATATCGCGGGCTGTCTTGTACCAATCATTTTATCATATCGTCAATCCATGCTCGCATTGCTGCATTAGGTATTTGCTATTTCCACCAAATTTCATCTAAATCAGTTCAGCCCTTTCGTCATAAAGAAGGGACAAACATACATACAAACTTACTTATTAATTTACTTACAAACTTGATCATATATATGTGTGTGATATGATTTGAAGCAATTTATGTTTTTTAGTCATACTTCATACTTAATATTATAAAGAGAAAAGATTTATATGTATGTTTGTAACGAATTGGCTCTTAAAGTACTGGACCGATTTCAAAAATTCTTTCACCATGCGAAACCTACATTCACCCTGAGTAACATAGGCTATATAAGATATCATCATCATCATCACCCATCACCGAACGGGTGAAACCGCGGAGAGCGGCTAGTAACTAATAAAATAGTCAATAGTAACATTAGACACGGAAATAACAATATTAATAATTAGATAGAATTTTTCATTATGATGAGATATAATTTAGATAGCTATAATTGCCTTTTGATATTTTTTATTGCCTATAAAATACTTTATTGGCGCATGCAATTAGAGGGGTAATAAATTTAGGCAGATTAGAGCAAATTTTGTTCATATTATACCTATACCCAAATGAACAATGAACATTCCAGGAAGTATTTCGGAAACATTATTGTCTGATAATTTAATAACTAACGTACCTACATGAACAAATAATATACTATGTTAGAAATATATGATACTAGCTGGTGCCCGCGACTACGTCTGCGCAGGATTAGTATTTCGAGTAGCTTATTATCTTTTTCCAAGGCCATATCTACCTTTATACCAAAATGTCATAAAATATGTACATGGTCAAACGCAATTACTATTTTAGGTATTATATGAGTAAATTTAAATACTTAGTACTTATATCGATTAGTATCAGTAGATTAGAATTCAAAAACCATTATCGTAACCATTAACGAGCGTGTATGAAGAAAGTGATGTGAATTAATGAAGCAGAATAAATACTGAAATACAATTTAATTAAATGTAACCGATTTTTTATTAATTTGATGTCAATAGTGTTTTTATGGTCATCCGTAGTGACCTGAACCAGCAGCGTGACTACATCGAGAGTATTATCAGATTAGCTTCCCGCAAACTCGGAGTCCTGACCAGAGCGAGGCGTTTCTTGTCTCTTGATCAGCGTTGGCTTCTATATAAAACTCAGGGGCGCATAGGCGCCCCTGAGTTTTATTATACATATGTATACATATGCATACACAGGTATTGAATATTGCTGCCACCTCTAGGATGGATCCGCTAAATACTTAATGGATGCTCTCGACAGACTGCGTTGTGACTTCAGTGTCTCCAAAATTGAAGTTACTCAACACCTAGAACCCCTACAAATGCGTAGAACTACTTATACTATATCTCTTTAAGTATTTTTATGAATGTTCTGAAGAGCTTTTTAATCTTAATCCTTCATCACCATTCCAAACCCGAAATGCTCGTTCCGGCCTAGCATTGCATCCATATACTGTTCAAAACTTCTTACCACGAACCAAAAAGTTTGGCAGTTGTGTTTTGGCAAAGTGGCTCTGTCGTGTAAGTAAATTGTGGAATGCTCTGGTGACGTACGTTTTTCCTTGCAGTGCTATGACCCTGGGTCTTTCACGCGGGCGTGAACAAGCATCTCTCAGGTCATAATAGAGTTGGCGTTTACGGCTGCACTAATATCGTCATCGCTTCTTGATTCCTTCTTCACTTTCCATTAGATGAGAGGGAAGCACTTTGATGAACATAAAATATGAGTTTTAAAGCACTAACACTAAGCAGGTGTCGGTGTAATTTCGTTTGGTATAATTAGTTAATATAGGATCTGATCTGGGATTAGCTCCAAATCAACGCGGCTCCATGAAGATTTTTATACTAATTTGAACGATGTTTCATCTTCATCGCTATCATCTCCCTGTCCCTTTATAGGTTAAGGGTCGGAAGATAATGATGATTCGAGGTGGATTAGATTCAAATTATTCAGTTCGTCTTTCACTAATCACACTTGCTTTTTATAATAATTGTTAATGGTTTTAGGTTCGGCTTTGTGATCGCCTGCTTGTCTGACGCCAACTAAACTGAGAGATGAGACAGAAAAAATGTTTTTCGAAACTGTGTCGTTCGCGACATCATTCGAGTCCATAAGCTTTCGAAATTATGAGGCAGTGGAAAAAATATCGCAACAGCGTGTGTCGACCACCAGGGATAATCATCACAAAAACATGTTGATTTAAACGTGATTTTTTGATGATTTTTATGTATTTATTTTAATGATGTTCCATCTTCATCGTCATCATCTTCCTTCCCTAATAGGAGCATAAGATGATGATGATTTGAGGCAGATTACTTATGTTCAATACATCTTTTACTCATGCACATTATATTGTTAAAAGGTTTTAGGTTCTGTGTAATGGCTGTCTGTCTGACGTCACCCTTCCTTGGTAATCTTCGTCGGTAGTATATTCGCTACTCTTCGGGTTATAAGAGTGCTATTAAAACATTTTAGATGAAATAAGAACATATTATGATCGTTTAAAAGTCGTTTTGTGAACCTTATATCAGCAATAATCCTACCTATCATCATTTAATGAGAAGATATGGAACGATTCTACATTCTAGGAACTGTACTAAGATCAATATACAAAATTTATTTTGTTATACTATTTATTCCGTGAGGAGACGGAGTAGAATATTCTCTTCTTCATCGAAAGCGAGTCTTGAGAGACAAGGAAACCGGACTTACGTGGTAGTAGCCTCTTGCGCAAGAACTACCGCGACGCAATCGTGCGCAAGCGTTATTCGTTCAGACTGTGAAGGGCACTGTAGCAAGAGAAATCACTGAACGAAAGAGAGTCAAAAACCAATTCCTCGTTATGACGAACGCAGTGCAGTGCTACGCATAACTGAAGTTCTAAGCTCTGGGTGTTACTGCAACTATCATGGGCAAGCGTAATACTTAACATCAGCCAGGCCCACATCTGCCCTACTTGCCCGGCTCGTAATACTTTATAATGTCACAGGAATGCGAGATTATATCAAGGATTTTAAACATCAATTTGAATCTACGAGTATCTTATTCAAAGGTACATGTACGGATGTGGTATTTTGTACAAACATGTGCTTACGTATGACACATAAGTTGTACCAAAATATAAGACCAAAATAAATGATGCTGTAAGATACAATAAGGCAGCAACATCCCAACAAAAAAGTCATTGACATTGACAATATAACATTAGCAAGAGTTGGCAAAAAACTTATACTTGCCAAAGACATTACAGATTTTAAGACATGTCATAAATACACACAGATAATAACTCAAAGAATCTCAGTATATACTTTTGAAGTTGTTCTGTCAGTTCTTTAGCGGTGAGCATGACGTGCTGGAGCACTTACATGGCGCTGGTGATCTGTCAATGAGTTCAACTCAATTAGTTTTATACGCTAGTGAATAAAGTCATTGGTTCCATTGTGTTGTGGAAGGATTCTTACATCAGGATAAAGTCTATCCAACCTCGTCATTATATTTTTTTACAATTAATAGTCTAGAGTCTAGTGTTTCACTACTATTTCACCTGATGGCTAGTGATCATGCGGTCAAAAGTCGTATCACACTAGACCTAGGCTAGCAACACACACTGTTAGGTGCTTAGTGACAGATTTACAAACTTAGTCAGCTAGTCAGGTGGACACGCGAAGTGCCCTACCACCACGTTTTGGGATTCAGGAACGATATATTGATGACATAAAAACAATAAAACCATTCCACAACCTAGGCAGTATTAAACTAGGAGCTCGGTTTGTAGGAGCTAGGAAAATCATGTCTATAGCTGTTATGTCGATGAATAATTTCTGTCGCTAAACACAATATAACTGTTTAAATAAACAAGTGTGTGATTCTTGTTCCAAACGTGTTAATGGCATATTCTACCTAAGTATGTACTTTCTTGTTACTCGTACTTATCTAATTGTTCAAACAAAAGTGCGATGCGTTATTCTTATCTAAAATCACATTGCGGATCTATAAAGGCCGGCGTGTGTCAGACAAACACCTTCTGGTACACCTTAATTGATTTGTTTTTATATTTATACTAGTGACTGCCCGCGACTTCGTTCGCGTAGTAGGCTTAGCCTTCGGCCTCTCCATAACCAATCTTTTCTTGATTTTTTTAAATATAAGTACCTTCTACAAACTATTAGAAAATATTTATAAAAAGATGAATTAAGTCGGTAAAGCTAAGTCTAGTTATAGCGTGACTAGAAGAAATAGGGGTTCATTTTTATATATTTAAGACTAGTAACTGCCCGCGACTTCATCCGCGTAGAAGGCTCGGTTTTCGTCCTCACCATAACCTATCTGGATTTTTTTATAAGAACCTTCTCCTGAAAAGATTTAACACAACAAAAAAGAATTTGCGAATTTATTCCATCCATTAAGTTATAACGTGACCAGGAGAAATAGGGGTTCATTTTTATATAATAGATATAACCCAAGTTAGCCATGCCGTGAGACCATGTAAGTTTTGAACACTGTAGTATTCTTTCGACGGAGATTTACCCGTGAACACGGGTACATCACACATAAACACACTGATATCATATGTGAAAGATAGTGTGAGTATCTATCCCACTTGTGTTTATGTATGTGTGATACTTCTCGCTTGAACGGAGGATTTGGATATAATAAAAAAAGTAATATCTACCCAAAGTTAAAACATTTATTTATTTTATCCCTCTCCAACAGATAGTTCACAAGGAATCGTAGAGTCTACTTCCGCGATGATGAAGCCACGGGCAGAAGCCTAAAATTATATTTTCTAACATCGCAACGCCACTTTTGTGTAGATAGGTATATCATGCGTCCATAAGTTGACACTCACGATTAAACTACGTCATCATGACGTCAGTAGTCAATGTTTTCTTCGTGAGTTGTATATAGTTATTACATATATACTTACTCGTTATTTCAAGTTATTCAAGGGGGTATTGTACATGTCTAGTGCTGTACTAACAAACATTTACCAGTTGATTTATATTATATATTACTAGCGGTTTTACCCGCGCGGTGATAGATGATGATGATGATGAATCTTATACAGGCAATGTTACTCAAATTCATGTAGCTTTCCAACGGTGAAAGAATTTTTGAAATCGGTTCAGTACTTTTTAAGCCAATTCGTTACAAACATACTTACATACAAATCTTTCCTCTTTATCTACCGACCTCCAAAAAAAGGATGAGGTACTCAATTCGACTGTATTTTTTTTAATGTTTGCTATCTCTTAACTTTGGACTAGGTGAACCTATTCTCAAAGTTCTTTGGTGGTGCCTCCCGCGGTCCCATTTAAATTTCATCAAATTCGGTCCAGTAGTTTTTTAGATACACTCCAATTACTGAATAGAATGGAAGTCGGTATAAAATTTTTCAAATTGTACATGTAATATTAGTATAAATAGATATTACCAGCGTTCCAGGAAAGCAATGGTTCTCTGGTCAAGGCATTAAGTTACGTAATATTTAGAAACTGCTAGTGGCCCTTAAATATACTTTCGTATATGACATTTATATGGTCCGATATATCAGCTCGTAAGCCAATAATCTGCCAGGGACAGTTTTTTATCTGGGCTGATGCTGGAAACTTCATCAGAAAAAAGGTTTCTTACTTCTGACCTGGAATATTTGTTATTATAATTTGAAACCGGAATTCCTCGCCAGAGGACGAGGAAGTCACTTAAATCTAACCGGATTAAGGTATTGCCTTTATGTAGATCAATTTATTATATCAATAGCTTAAATAGCCTTGCCAAGAAATGACAAAAACTCTCAAATAGAAGATCGTTGAGAAAATACCAAGAGCTAACAGCACACACATCCACATAATCTTTTGATTTAAAACAGATTAAATATATTATAATGATAGTCTTTTATGTAACGAAATTTACAAACGGTTATCAGTCACGTGTATAACTTGGATCTATAAAAGTATCGAAATAAAAATATGCAGGAATAAGCGGTCGAAGGTTTCCCGCACTTTTTTAAACGAACCTTATTTTATCTATTGTAATAGTTATTGTTAATTATTTATCAAAATGTATCCATTCTAAAAATATTCCCTAAGATTTAAAAAAGGTTTTTAGGAAATAATAAAAAACTATATATTTTTATTAGTAATTAAAAATTAAATAATATAATAATAATAATAACATTCTAATCTATAAGCCCCATGGTGGGGGGAAAAGTGGCCAAAAAGCTGTAAATATATATTTATAAATACACATCTGTTAATTTAAAATAATTACAAATAACCTTATATAATATAAGGTTATTTGTAATTATTTTAAAATAACTCGTGAATTTATAAATACATAGTTTTTAATGGGTGCAGTGTATTTTGTCATTTGTATATCAATATATCTGTCCTTGGTCAGAGGTTACCACTTAGTACTAGGTGAGTCTCGTGCTTGTACCGATATAAAATTCTTCTTCTAATAATATAAAAAAATACTAAAGGATATTAAATTTTGCTCATACGTATTGCACTCATATTCCTTACAAATGATATATGTGATCAGGTGACGGCCTCTTAGCGTGCATATGTAGCTTTTTCGAATAGTAAGGTAATATTCTTATCGAATATTCAATGTACTAATAATATATACGAATGGTATAGACGGTTAAAGTAAACAAAAACACGATATATGAAGAACTATTCAACTTTACTGTATAATGAAGTTCGAATAGTAACTACAATTTCTACAGCGCTAGCTTCCGGCCTATGATTACTCATTTTTTGGCTCATCAGTATTCAATGCTCCTTTTTTTATCGACTAATGTAAATAATATAATCCATTCTGGTTAAAGAAACATGCTTAATGTTTGTATAGATGATTCTTAAGCAGGTTTTGTTTCTATGTAACGAAATATTATGCTACGTAACTGCCCATAATCACCAATTAATTTTGAGGTTTATTGAAAAAGCTTAGTTTTTTTCTTTGATGTCCAGAACGTACATCGTAGATACATAATAGCTACTCGTATAAGTTCTACCAGTACTTGTCCCATACTAGGCAGTGCCTGTACTATGGTAACCTGATGACTGATATATATCTATATATGTATCTATATATATATATGCTTATATACACATACACATACACATAAAAACTCTGACACGGGTCACCCGACACAGCTCAAACAGATATTACTCGTATTCATGTTTGACTTGTCCGAGGATGGAATCCGAGACTAGCGGCTAAGATAGCACGCGCCTGGCCAGTTAATAATATTATACCACTCGTCCATTACCCATTCGTTGTATAATAATAATAATAATAAATACTCCACAACTATCACACAACGCCATCTAGTCCCAAGCTAAGCAGAGCTTGTGTTATGGGTACTAGACAACTGATAAACATACTTATATATTTCTAAATACATACATATTATAGATAAATTACACCCAGACACAGAACAAATGATCATGCTCATTACACAAACATTTGTCCTGTGTGGGAATCGGACCCACGACCTCCGGCATAGCAGTCAGGGTCACTAACCACTAGACCAACAGGCCTGTATGTTCCTTCGGTGCAAGATTGTCGATAGGATAAAATTATTGGTAGAAGACAGCCCGCGATATAGTTATCACAGCTTGGTCAATACTAGATACAAGTTAAGGATAACTGATAATAGTCAGTTTATAGACTTGACAAGTTTATCGTGAGATCCATGCTCGCACGGCTTATCCTATAGACCTCGTGAGCGTAGCTGCTCAGCTATTAATTGATAAGCTGATAAGATAACAAAATATCGTTTCCATAAACCATATTTTATCAATTATCAAATGAAGACCCTCACCTCCATCTACATCTTGGAGATGTGCATGTTTATTAGAAAATATGTGAACATGCTTTTAAAAAGTATTGAGGACGAAAAAGTATCCCCTTAGACTAACACGGAAACATACAATTTTAATTACCTACTTCTAGATTGAAAATGTTCCGGTACTAATGCAATGGCAGTTATAATGTATAATACACTACCTAACAAAATATAAGACGAAAATAAAATGAACGTATTCAATTGTACACTTAAAAAAATACTTTTAAAGAAATGTTATTATAATATTGACTTTATTTCCAATGATAATACATTAAAATAGACTGGTCCTCTCTGCACAATTGCAACACCCTCAGAGGGTTATATGTGACATGTACTTATTGTGAACCTTAGGCAACAAGACCTGCATTGTATGTTAACTTGACACATAACCAATAAATGATTTGAGTTTAAGTTTGAGCTGATAAGCATTGATACCAGCATATAGTTTTGATCTGTACTCGAATAATTCAGACTCTCAAATAGGCAAGTAAGTATATTAAAAAGTCCAGTCATTCAGAAGAATACCTACATATAAATTAATACTTAAATATTCTAAATTTACGAGATATAAAAATATACCAAAAAATTGAACCAGCTTCAACACTAAAAACTCTGAAATAGATTGTTGAAGTCAGTACTATGATAGTTCAAAAGTACCTATTACCACAATATTGCGCGCATGGTACCGAATTCGACAAGTATTTCACATTTTTTGGTGTTCAGCCTTTTTAGTGACCCTTGGTACTTACAGGATCGATTGTCATTCATCGTCAATGATAATATCATCAAATCATCGAAATAGACAAAACACTTTTTAGTTATTGGAATGTAACTTAAAAACTGTTCAACCGAATTTAAAGAAATTTAAATGGGACAACCTCGGAAGTATACTCTAACAAACAAAAAATTATCATCAAAATCGTTTCTTATACGACGAAATTATCCGTGAACACACATAAAATATATATGTCGCAGTCATTTTGTATGATTCCGCCGTTTACATACGGCGTCGTCAGTTTATAAACGCTTGCTGTTATGTAAAATGCCAAAGGCAAAATGTATAATGCCGTGTCTTTATTTAATATGCCTGAAGATTTGATTGACGATTGAATCGCCATCTACATAATGCCGCGGCAAATTGAAGTATTTAGTTCTGTTTCTTACCACGAGCGTCGCTGTTGACCAAAACAAACAAAATGGCGTCAAGTAGTGGTTTTGTGACACAAAAAGTGATAAAAAACTGCAAATACTATGTGTTTAAAAGACTTTTCGCAAAATAATTGTGATTTTAAAGACATTTACTATAGTGAGTTGAAAAAGGTTTACGATCTTCAAGCGGGAGCAGTAAAAAAGCCGTGGACAACTGAGAAGATTTTTGAGGTTATCCGTCACCTAAAAGATGCTAAGGTGTCCATAGAATCTGGTTCTCGGAAGACCCCTGCACAATATTACTGGTAAAAAAAATATGAGGTAATGAGTTTGATGAAGCGCTCGCCGGCCGCTGCCGCGGCACGCTCGCTACGCTCGCTCGGCTCGCGCCTGGTGGGTCACAGTTCAAGCCTAACCTAACCTATAGGTTTGTCACAGACAAGTGACATTGCCAATTCATTAGGTACTAATATACTATTGTGCACACATTCCTACTAATATGGGTCTACTAATCTTGAAAACACACAACAACAAACATAACAACACAAACACAACACAACACAACACATAACACACACAAACACACACATACATTGAAAGTGCCATATTATCCTAGGAAGTTTAATTGTGGTTTATAATATCAATTTAGTTTTTGTAACTTAAATATTTTAACTAAGTAACAGAACCAAAGCGCATACTGATTGCTAAAATAAAGTCTGATTTGTCCAAAATGTGTTTTCTTCATGGTCACCCTAAAACTACAACCAACGTTGAAATTACAACAATTGAACGAGTTGTCATTTTGCCTTCGGCATTTTACATAACAGCAAGCGTTTATAAACTGACGACGCCGTATGTAAACGGCGGAATCATCCAAATTGCCTGCGACATATATACGGCCAAATTGAGCAACCTCTATTTTTTTAAATCATGAAAAATAGCTCTATGCTTGTTTATGCCATATTGCGCCAAGTGATAAACCAATTTAGAAGTAAACTTCGCCTTAATTAGCTCGCATAACAAACAAACTATAAATCGCAACATCGTTACGATAACATTATCATAATTAAGGTATCCAAACACAAATAGAATTTCAAATTCCAGTTCAGGTTGCTACACCAATTTAATGAAAGTAAATGTAAATGTCTTGTTACGGTATTTCCCTCGGGAAATTTATAAATCTCTTAAAAGGTAAATACTTGGCTCCGCCATTTTACCAAGTTTAATTTTGTATTGAAATTGGGGGTTAAATCTTAATGGCTTACGCTTACCTGACGCTTCTTACCTGAATAATTCAATATATACCTTTTCTTCTAATATGTATTCGTCTTGACGTCGTATAAATATTTGGGACAATTCTGCTGTAGTCATTCTATAACGTAAGTGCTAAGTACACATTGTATGTATATAATATAAATCTAGTTATAATATATCATCATTCATCATCATTACTGGAAAACGTCCACTGCTGAACGTTTGCCTCCCCCATAGAACGCCACTTGGACTGGCTACTCGGTTCCTGCATCCAGCGATTCCCCGCGGTTTTGACGAGGTCGTCGGTCCACCTAGCGGGGGCCGGCCTACACATCGTCTTCCGGTGCGTGGTCGCCACTCGAGAACCTTTGTTCCCCATCGGTTATCAGTTCTGCGACCGATGTGGCCTGCCCATTGCCATTTCAGCTGGCTAATTTTGAGAGCTATGTCGGTGACCTTAGTTCTTCTACGGATCACCTCATTTCGGATCTTATCACGCAGGGAAACCCCAAGCATAGCCCTCTCCATTTCATATAATATAAATTTAAAATTTTAATTGTGCGGGTAGAGTGCCTACAAAGCTGGCAACGTTACCTCGTTGAATAGCCAGGCTGTACGGTGCCCGAGGTAAGCACCAGCTCTTTGGTCACCTGTAGTTTCTTTAAGTTAATGTGTCTGGAGGGCTCCTTTACTAAACGCCGTGCATGTAGATCCCAAGAACGTATAGTTTTCAAATGGAAGAAATATGTAATTATAAATCCAAGGAAATCATATCTTTATTTATTGTATAACGTATAACTTGCTGTTCAATTAGATTTAGAAATAATGATGATAATGTTTACATTTACATCATGCTGCTGCGAATTTAGTTTGCTACCACTGACTATATTTTCTTTTTATTTTGTGATCCTCTTGCCATTACTCAGTGTACAAGAATATTACATTGCTTCACATATTATTAATCTTTAACATACATAATCTGTAATTAGTAATCCGTAATCCATAATCGTTAATCATATACATAATCCATAACATCCGTGACATTAGTATAAATGCGAATGAAGGCCTACTCCTAAAAATGTACTACGAAGTTTCGGTTGACGGATTTCACAATTTCTACTATAATTTAAGCATGTAAATATTTTTATAATCACATGTTTTTTAGTAGCTACAAAGAATCTTAATTTTAGCATATTATCCTTAAATACAGGTGGATAAGTATAAAGTACGAGTATAATCTAACTTTATTCTAGTAAATTAAGGAACATAATAAAAATGTCTAGGCAGAAAGGTTGCAGGTTGTTTCACATGCCACTTTTCAGTATAGACATCGAATAGCGTTTGGCAAAAAATAAATACACGTTATATCTTACTACACCCCCTCCCCCTTGTGATATTTCGTGATTGTTGCCGAACCCACTCTCCCCCTTTCCCCCTTTCGAGCCTTACGAGATTAATGGACCCCTTACACAAAATTAAACTTTAACAAATCACACATTATGATGTTTAGATTTCATATATCAACATCACTAAAACATAAAACACGGATCACTTTAATATTTTATTACATTTCAACACCCTTGACTGTATTTGTGCTTTTTCACTTTCACAGAAATTGTGAAATCCGTCAGCCGAAACATCGTAGTTCGTTTATGGGAGTATAGGCCCCTTTTTTCACGCATTAACTATGAACCATATTTATAAAACTTGGTTCCGATGTTACGATATTATTATACTTCCGAATCGGGTAGACTTTTGCAATTAAGTACTTTATAAAAACACTTTACAGATTTAGGTTGAAACTCTACACAATGCTTGCTGGGCTCACTTCTTAGATGGGTGACCGCTATTGGCATTTGCAACAGAATTTGAGAGGACACGTTAAGTTTTGCGTAGTGTGGACGAAGATGTAGGCGGATTATCCACTGGATAATAACAATCGAACATCACAGGTTATTTCATACGTCTCATGTTAACCCAATTCCAATTAACTGTACAAAAGAAAACTTGCTCTTCACCTAAATTTATTTTACTTTCTATTCCTCGAATACTAATATTCAAATCCGTTTCAGGGAATTCAGTAATTTTATTATACCCATTGTGCCTATTAATTTTGAACGTGTATAATTTCACAGAACCTCTGTTGAAATCATTGTCTATCTTTTTGTAAAGTAAACTACTTCTTAGAATTTACTATAAATGTTTTTAAATATAAGTACTTACTTAAACAACAAATAAATAACTTGGTAATATTAATTGACTTTAGTTTTGATATATTTTGTATTTATTTTATTATTTAGGCCACCTTCATTATCTATATTTGCTTTTATCAAATAAAATGCTTAGTTGAATCAAGTCAGATTTTTAATAAAAAAATCATGAATAATAAGTTTTGTAATCTGTTGAGGCTTAATTAAAACTCTTAAGTGCAATTAACGAGGAGAATAGAAAAACAACGTTTTATGTTCTTAATTCTTGTAGATTTTATCTTAACCGTCCATCGTCCCATTACCACACGTCGAAATTGAAAGAAATACAAAACTTGGAAATGGGCCTAAAATGTAAGCTCAAAGTCGCACAACGACCCTCTCGACTCGAGGTTTCTCTGCATCAGAAATGAGAAGATCCGTAGTTGAACGAAAGTTACCGTCATAGCCCAGAGGCTAAGCCAGCTAAAATGGTGGTGGTACGGGCACATAGCACGCACAACATCAGTTCTGCCATAAAGCAGATGTGCCCTGGAAGGGTCTGGAGTGGAGACCACGGATCGGCAAGTGCAACGTATATCGTCGACCGACAAATTAGACATGCGATCTTATAAAGATCGCAGGACGAGGTTAGATGTAGGCCGCTTCCAGCCTGTCTACTTGGAAATATAAGGAGCCGGCCTACGTTCAACAGTTTACGTCCTACAACTGAGACTAATATGCTGATGAATACATAGGTATGTAAAAGTATGAAAGTAATAATACACGAGATCTGGGGGCCTACTCCCACCTCTTACGAAATTATCATAAATCAGGAACGTTTTGTAATAAGCCTAGAATAATCATACTTACTATCGTACTCCCACTGCCACAAAACGGTCAACCAATTTTAATGGTATGGTTTCAATATGACTAAATGAGGTGGGAGTAGTTCTGATTTATTTCTACGGTACTTATCATCATCTTGTCAATTGATAAAATACGTAAATTTTTGAACTGAGTATAGCACCCAAGAGGTATTTTGTATTGCCTCATTGCATCAACACGTACACTCCGGAGCCAGCTAAATAGCGGAAGTCTCAATTGATCTGCAAAGATGTGCCAATTGCTAAACGAGTACGTTGGTAATGGAGCATTGTTGAGCAGCTTTTCCATCAATTATGTCCATAGTAACTAGTTAAACAAATATCGCTACTTTTAGCTCAGTGAACATTATCTGACAAAAAATCTGCATCACATACACTCGTAATTAGAAACAAGTAATTACTTGTTGCTAAGTAAGTTCGTAATGAAGTAATTACTTGACAATAGAATACTTCAACATAAAATCTTATTCTATAGTCGAGAAATGAAAGTTACTTGCTTATTTTAATGCTTAAGTAAGTAATGACATAACCCTATCAAAATTGGATGTATCTTTTTACATTTGTAATAGGCTGTTGTCAAGGGATTTTAATTTTTACAGCATAACAGATCCTTCACAGTTCAGACTTGTGTGCGAATGTTATTTTAATGCATCTTCACTTTTGGAATAAGAACGAAAAATAGACGTGTTCTCATTGCTTATGTAAACGAAATGGTGACTATTACTGGGCTAAGAATTGTAGCCATTGATAGTTCAGCCAAATACTAGTTTATAGAATTAAAATCGTTGCTTAACTACTTAATTATTTCTACGTAAGTAATTACTTTTACTTGTTTATAAATAGGTTTTCTATCTTTGGGTTTTTTATAAACTGACTAGTGACGGGAGAAACTGTAGGTTTAGCACAAACATATAACGTAATCGTATCGTTAAAGCAAAACATTGAGTTAAGTATTAACTGTCATTTATCTAGTACAACTATGGCACGAGTCCACAAAAATTTCATGTTCAGCTCTATTAGACTTGTCTATCGGTTGGCCTATCGGAGTTCGGTCAATACGCTCTGCAATCCGCACACCGCCGCCTAATAATTGTCTCCTTCTCCCAACCTTACATGCACCCTCTTCCTGTGCCACAACACCAGCCCAGGCTCTGCTTAGGCCTCCTGTTTACCTTGTCTACGCTCTGGAGGCCATTGCTGTCTTTGGCCTAGTTTTTCAGGGATAAACCTGCTTGAGTATTAGAAAACTTTGGACACTCATAATTCGGAATATTTACTACTTCCTGGGATGCAGTAGTTCGGTCCCAATTGTATGCAAGCTTCAGCATATGAGGTTTTAGTATTATATTACTTATTTACTACGTACACCTTTTTGTTACACGCTGTATATATTAATTTGTATTTGTTACATAGTTTATTAAAGCGTTCCAGATCTACACCTACTTGATATTTTAATAAAAACTTTCAAGAACGAACTCATTTGTCTCGTCATGTTGTCATCCAGCTGATGATAATTTCCAATTAACATTTTTCATCGTCATCGCGTCGTTAGCGATAGAGTTCCGTACACGACTACAAGGAACCCTTTTATAAGGTTACGCCATGGTTTTCATTTATTGATTTTTTTAGATCTTTTTGCTATTAAGTGAATAGATGGGCAAGTTGTGCGCATTTAAGCACACCGCTTATCCATGACAGTTGCAGTGCTACCCAGAGATTAGAACTGTAGTTTTGCGTAGCACTGCACTACGCTCGTCTCCCAAGACATTGGTTTTTGAGACTCTTTCGCCCCATAATTTTATTTGCTACAGTGCCCTTCACACCCTATTACAGTGACGTGCTTGCTCGATATTGCTTCGCAGCAGAATATCTGGCACTCTGGTGGTACCAACTAAGACGGCCTCTTGCACAAGATGCCTACCACGTAATAGGTCGGGTTTCCTCGCCTCTTACATTTCCCCGACTGCATAAGGTAGTCTATCTGTTTAGAATGGGTATAACTTTAATTTGTTTAATGTTGTAGATATAAGTATACTCGTATTTAGGTGACGCGTATTGAATTATACTGAATATGTGTTGTTAGAGAGGATAAACCCGTCAATCAGGCAACACACGTTTTGCACGTCTATGGCCATTGGGGGGAATTGCATACGTTGGTATGCAAAAGATGCAAAATACATCTAACTATTTCAACTAACCTGAGGTCCCTACATTTTTCAAAACGCTTTGATGTAGTAGTACTAATTTTGTAACTAATGTTAAATTTTTTGATATGTCTTGCTTAGTCAGTAGTGTGTATACAGTTGATTGTATTGGTGTTTATCGATTGATTACACATTTATCTAAGACAAAACAAGTTTATTGTTACCAATTACGGTCTGTTTGAATATTAAGAACGAGTAAATACCTAATTTTGGAAATTTACCAAATATATTACGAAAAATCATATTTTTCATCATAACTAGTAATCCTAAGTCATAGGCTATGCTTAATTAGCTTAGAAATGTGCCCCAAGGGGTTAACCCAAACCCCCTCTCATGGCTTTGCTTCGACGGATATATACGCACACCCTGTATTTTCTCTTGAAGATGGCATTCAAACGTATTCCCAAATTTATTATATATATAATATTTATATATTATATTATATTTATTTATTTATACAGTTGATGGATCAATTGACAGATCTTTGGTAATGACAGTTTTCGATATTGATGTCATTTAACAAAATGACACTAATGTAAAGATCCGAAAGACATTCAACTATTACTAATAATCTGAGGTCGCTTATAATATTATTTCCTCTTGAGGATGGCGTTATCTCCATTCAAACGAATTGCCGATTTCTTTTCTGGATCTTTGACACTAGGATCATGACAGTTGTCGATATCAATGTCATTATAATAATGCCACTAATGTAAAGATCCGAAAGACACGAAATACATCCAACTATTACTGCTAATCTGAGGCCGCTTATAATATTATTTCCTCTTGAGGATGGCGTTATCTCCATTCAAACGAATTCCCGATTTCTTTTCTGCATCTTTGACACAAGGGTCATGACAGTGTTCGTCGATATCAATGTCATTATAATAATGCCACTAATGTAAAGATCCGAAAGACACGAAAGACATCCAACTATTACTGCTAATCTGAGGCCGCTAATAATATTATTTCCTCTTGAGGATGGCGTAATCTCCATTCAAACGAATTCCCGATTTCTTTTCTGCATCTTTGACACAAGGGTCATGACAGTGTTCGTCGATATCAATGTCATTATAATAATGCCACTAATGTAAAGATCCGAAAGACACGAAAGACATCCAACTATTACTGCTAATCTGAGGCCGCTAATAATATTATTTCCTCTTGAGGATGGCGTAATCTCCATTCAAACGAATTCCCGATTTCTTTTCTAGATCTTTGACACAAGGGTCATGACAGTGTTCGTCGATATCAATATCATTATAATAATGCCAAAAATGTCAAGATCCAGAGAGAAAATCTGAGGTCCCTTATATTTCCTCTCTAGGAGAATAAATTATATGTGGAAGTTCCATATGACAAACTTTTTTTCTCAATGATTGTTTTCCAGCGTTGAAACTTAATTCTATATTTAAAACTAAATTATCAACATTTTGAAAAATTTTAAATGGTTTCCATTCTTTTATTTAAGATACCTATCTGCTCAAAATTTTAAGATCGATTCGATATTATACAAAAAAAAATACAATCGTTTGAGAACCTTCTCCTTTATGTCGGTTCTAAAATGCTTTAAATACCGGCGAATTATGAACCAGGTATATACTAAGGGACCAGAAAATATCCCATCGTTTCTTTTTAAGATTGCCATTTGCCTCTGCTTCCGGATGTATAGAGCATCGTAGAGATGGGTAAGCCAAGGGTGGTGCGGATCTGTTCGGACCAAAACGCCTTGAACTGTGGCCACGAATTGTTTTATTTTTTTTTTGGTAACTATGTTTTTCGATATTATCTCCTTCTTTTTATTCGATGTTTTTATTTTTCTGATTTTTTTTCGGGACCTTCTCTTAGTGGTGCGGAACCCTGAATCCAATAGGCCGTATAAATTCACAAACTATACCTATGCCTACTGAGCGGCGAATTCAATCAGTAACAAACACCTTATCAAATTCGAAGCATATGTATGTGAATGTTATCAGCATTGCGATATCAAATGTCATGTATAGTTTGTCAAGAAAAATCATAGATTTCTAAATAAGGAGTGATCGATGAGGGTCATACGTTTTTACAATCATCACTGATAATTTTACTATCGCACTGTTCAACCCATATATGTCATAGTTTATCGATTTTTGTATTATTTGAGCATCATCAAAAGATTTTCGTCATGGTGTTAGATCGTACGACAATGCATGCCTCAAATGTACGGCCCATAAGACCTTTATGTCTAATTTGTAACTAGCAATTATGTGATTTTTGTCAAATACCTATTACATAAACAATGAAGTTTCGCTTTTTATTTCTGTACAGCTGCCGCAATGTCTGGTCGATTTGTATCATAACTATTCAAATATAAGTATATTTTTAATCACGGAGAATGAATGTATATTGTTAGGTTCTATTCAACGAGCTATGGAGAGGGCTATGCTCGGGGTTTCTCTACGTGAAGAGAAGAACGAAAGTCACCGACATAGCTCAGAAGATTAGCCAGTTGAAGTGGCAGTGGGCAGGGCACATAGCACGCAGAACAGATAGCCGATGGGGCCGAAAAGTTCTGGAGTGGAGACCACGGACTGGCAAGCACAGCGTAGGTCGTCCACCGACGGTGGACAGACGACCTGATGAAGGTCGCAGGACGACGTTGATTGCAGGCCGCTTCCAACCGGTCCTTTTGGAAAATCATGGGGGAGGCATATGTTAAGCAGTAGACGTCCTACGGCTGAGATGATGATGATGATGATTCAAGAAGAATATTATACTTGCAATGGAGTCTATGTTTTATTTAAAACCTCCTGTATCCATACTGCCATAACTCACGTCACTACTACGCGCTCCCATCTTTTCAGAAGTGTGGTATAGAAGTTTAAAAATGCTACGAAAATGTCTAAACTTCCAACATTTATTATGGAGTCAGTGGTCTCGAGCTAAATATTGAAAGAAGACACAGACTATGTGAAAGTACGTATACCGGGATAGCTATAGTCTTAATGTTAAGCGGGAATCAGATCCATTAAACCCCTAAGGAGAATAAGGTTTCACGGTAGCGCTACTCCCCGACGTCACAAAGCCGCCTCTGCTGTTATACTATTAATATTATATAAATTACGCAAAAAACGAACGAAAGAAGCCATTTAGTGTAGCGTCCAGAAAGATCTTCATTCTAAAATATACTTCTTCCAACCTATCATGTTCTTGAGGCAAAATAAAACCAGTACTCCATAACACTCTAGTAGTACATTGGTGGTTATTCACTTGTTCAGAACACCAAACTGAACTAGCGAAATAAAATCTATTTTTAATAAATTACGTTAGTTCTTATTCTGTTCATACTTAAGTCCAAATTCGTATAATGCTTGCAAGTGACATTTCTTAAATTTCCCGTTTCTGTTTAATTGTGGGTATACTCGTAGCAACATACCCAAACCCATTTGCACTAAAAATAATGCAAATTTAATCGTCATGTAAGTTCGTGCTCATTAAACTAGTCTAAACTTATGTAGAACTACCCACATTTGAATAGTATAATCATATATTTAGAATTATCATTATAAGTGTTACACGAATGTGGATTTTAGTATGGACATAATAAGAACTAACATAGTTTAGAGAATTATAGTTTAGTGTATCAAGCGAATCAATAGCATTCTCGTACTATAAAATAATGTATAATAGCTTTGTTCGTTTTGTGTTGTTAGATGAGATTAACATTGGGTTGTAGATTATCTGAACTGTCAGAAGTGACCTTAGCTATATTTTCGATTAATGCCCATTCCTTTCCATAAATTTGCTTTCAAAAATAAAAAATAAGTAAATTTCATTATCTGTCTCGTCTGTATGTATAGTGATTGAATCATAATATTATTATTAGCATTATTAATATTATTGCGGAAAACAGCTAAGGGTGTGTCTACACCGTCACGTTCCCAATAATTCTACAGAAAGCCTACATTGCGAAATGACGTGAGTTACGGATAAAATATGTGCATGAAACTTATATCTCGTTCTGTACGCTATAATACAAATGAGGTTGAAAGAGATAGATAGAGATGGCCGACTGTTGGTTCCTTCTATTAAACCTGTCATCTTACCGCTTCCCGCCACGAACAGTCTGTAGGTTGCGACATATTGCGCGCGTAAAGCAGGGACTTAGCTACCGCTAAAATAATGGTATCTAAAAATTTACGTATGACGTCATACTGTAATTTTACGATACCTTATCATTTCGGTATTGATAATTGTAGGTATTTCGGTACCGAAATACGCGCACACGCGGGTAGAATGAAACAGCGCAAGCGGCGCGGCATCTTTGTCAGAGTGCGATAGATAGAACGATAGGTACTCGGATCTCTGCGCCGAAACAATGCACGCGACTCTATTAAATATTCTGCAACGCCGCACTCTTCCGATTTCGGTACCGAAATGTGATAACGGTTAAATAAGTGTAGAAAGTTTTCGGTTACAATAACCTGTACCGAAATGCGTAAACGGTGATTAACCCTTATAGCTGCACCGTAAAGAGCCCCTGACGTAAAGTTCCCTTTTGTATTGCGTGAGTATCACTATATTGCCGTATGTCAGAATATAATGAGGTTTATTATATTGTAACATACGAGGATCCATGGTTAATTCTATAACAATATCAGCTTCAGTTTGCTCATTACATCCTGCCTCAAGCAGAGCATTGTCGGAACCTTTTACTTAAAACAAGCTGCATTATTAATATACCAGTGCTCCACTGCACTAATAAGCGGTAAGTAATCTTACGTGGGTGCTGCTAACTAAACAACAATAGACTGATAAGCTTGATTAACTATATGTAACAATAGATATATCGAGCGAGCTGATGTAATTTGTATTTCAGTTATGTGCAACCAGCCTATTGGAACTGTTAACTAAAAAAACTTTATCTATAAAAGCTGCAGAACTCTTTGTGAATGAATTCGTCCGAGGTAGTTCTGTCACCATACGTTTTTCTACCGTGAATCAGTCTTCTTGTTCTCTCGGTGCCTCTTCAATCAATGAAGGTTGGCAATCAGCTTTCCGTACTCATATTTATCCTTGGCGTGGCGAAAAAGTTCGTGAATCAGTAATGCTTTCAATACTGTGTTTTGGTTTGAAGGTATCGTTGCCGGTGACATTACAGGCACATGAGATAAATGTCTCAGGGTTACAGTTGCAGGGCAGTCACTTGTGAGGAAATGCATCTGTTTTAGGCAGATGTAACCATTTAAGATCAAATGGACTTCGTCCTTGTGCCTTAACCTAAAAAATTAAGTCAAAGTGTATTTATTGCAGAATTACATGTGAAAAAAGATTTTATAAGTCATATTAAATTCAAATGCAATCTACCTTTTCAGGGCCTGCAATATTTATCTTACATAAACAAATACTAAAATCAGATAATTACTCAATAAAATCAAATCAAATCAAAATGTCAAATTAAAGATAAAATTAGAATTACAATTAAATTACGAAGTACATACAAAAATAGGTCATTGTAAGTAAATTAAATTAAACATTACCTATCTAATTATAATCCATGACATATTGCAATTTTGACGAGAAAGTAAAATTATTTTGTTTGTTTCGAAGAGGATTTTATTAATTTACTAATTAAGGAATATTACTTACAACAGATTTATCATTCACGAAATCATTAATTTTGTAATAAATTTTTTGTGACAAAATAATTTTCAGCTTTCTATAAAACATCGAGGTTGGCAATTCTCTTAATAAAATAGGTATTTTATTATTATATTTAAATGGAGCCATACTAAATATACTTTTGCGCATCAATGCTGTCTTGGAGTTACTAACGTAAACCTTATCGATATATATGTTATATATTATATTATATTATATTATATTATATTATATTATATTATATTATATTATATTATATTATATTATATTATATTATATTATATTATATTATATTATATTATATTATATTATATTATATTATATTATATTATATTATATTATATTATATTATATTATATTATATTATATTATGTGATTGATCTCGCCTACTACGACTGACGACATCAGACAGTCGACAAAATAGATCAGGATTGCCCCTAACAAACATAGCAGTTTCCAAAATACACAACGAAGCTAGATTTAAGATTTTATATATATGAAATAAGGGTTTGCAAGTATCATGTCATATGAAAGTGAAACATTGCTCTAAAACATTTTTGGCATTTAAAAACTTTGTTGACATCGGTAGAGATCCCCCAAAACATTACACCGTACCTCATATTTATGCAATTAGGCCGTGGTATGCTATGATTAGAGTTTCATCATTAACTACAGGGACCAGTTTAAATAAGACACAAAACCAGGCTGTTTAATTTTTTACACTAATTTTCTACATGTGGTTTCCAGTTCAACTTTTTGTCAGTATCGATTCGTAAAATTGTATATTGTCAACTTCTTCAATTATATTATCTTTGTATGTCACATCAAGATCTGGTAAGATAGCATTATCGCGTTGTCTAAAATGTATTATTTTTGTTTTATTAATGTTAATTTTCAAGTTTTTATGGTAATACTCATAATTTGACGATGGATGCGTGATCTCTTCCATATGTCATGGTCTTCGGCCCCAAGTAATGGCACAACACTCGGTTAAGTCCAGTATTTTTACTTTAAAATCAAAGTTATAAATTCGTAAAACGCTCACACAAAAAATCCACAAAAAGCGCTGCAAACGCCTGATATTAGAAAAAAATCTGAAAAAATCACACGTGAAACAGTTTGCCGATATTTTCACACCTTTGTTTTATACCGGTAGGTAAGTGACACGAGATTGGCATCAAACGGTATCAGAAAGTTATCGTGCTGTCTAAAATGTCAAGCGTGTTTCGGACGTGATTCCCCTTGTTTACATTGTATGGATGTGGCAATAGTAGCATAGTACAACCAGAAAAAATGTTTTCCAAAAAATTAAACCGACTTTAAAAAGTGTAAAATAAATTGTAGAAGTAATGATAAATAATCTTTTGTTTTAATTATCACGGTATAGGAAGGATTAATTTGGTAAAAAAAATATAGGGATATCGCTGAAAACTCTGAGAGTTTGGACGTGAAAGTTTATTTCTGTGACCTATTTATGATTTTTTCTGCTGAAAGAGAGTTATATTTATGAATTCTATTCGGTTATTACTCTTTTCCTATTCCTTTTCTAACCTTTGTATTTTTTTCATAATTCACTATCGATCTGTTTCGTTACACTAGGTGTTTAAAAATTCTCCTTTTTCTTTAATCAGGGTACGAGCGCGCCTTAAGCATAAAATGCCTGTAGTAGGAGCCTCCGCTCTTCCATATCCAGTACATACTAGTAACATTGTGTGTAAACATAAATGCTTCACAAACCTTTTTATCGATAATATATTAATGTTGAGTGTGTGGTTTGTGCGTGTATTTGTGTGTATATGTATACATGTGTGTGTGTGTGTGTGTGTGTATGTGTTTGTGTGCGCGTATGTATGTTTGTTTTATGTTACGATTTAGTTCATAGAATAGCGTATATAATTTGTGTTATTTATGTAAGTTGTTGCAAAAGTGTTTCTGTCTCCTTGTAATCAATAGTGCTAATCCAATTACTTATAATTGTTTTACATTCATAATGAGATTTGTTGTAAATTTTGAGTTCTTTATTTATTTTATTATATAGTTGTACTGCCAGCTTGCAAATTTTAACTTAGTTGTGTATGGAGCTTCACTCCCTCACCTCGGGTCTGCTGTATGGGAAATGTAACATCCTTTACATTTTTTTTATTTTTTTCCCCGAGGGGTAACAATGGCCCCAAGAGATAACGAGGCGTAATAACTTACGGGATCAATTACCATTCACCGTCAATTACGATATTATCAAGATAAGCGAAATACTTTTCCGTTATTAGATTGTACTCTCTCTCTCTCTCTCTCTCTCTCTCTCTCTCTCTCTCTCTCTCTCTCTCTCTCTCTCTCTCTCTCTCTCTCTCTCTCTCTCTCTCTCTCTCACTCACTCTGAAACCGGAACTCTAAACCATAATTTGATGAAATTTATATGGGACCACCTCGGAAGTAGGTATAGGTACTCTACCAAACAAAAAAGATTTATCAAAATCGGACTACTCTGTAATAATTACGCTTTAAAACCGGCTAGGACTCGCGTAATATTTACCGGAAATATTCTCCGACCAGTTAAACGGTAGTGACAGTGACACTGAAAGTGACATTGACGTAAGTGACAGTTCGGACGGAAAAAATCTGACAGACACAGCGCGACCGTCGCAGCGCCAGTTACGTGCTGTGGCTCGCGCTCGCCGCTGTGCGCAAGAGTGACTCTCAGAAGAAGAACTTCAAATAAGTTCGAAACTGGTCGGAGAATATTTCCGGTAAATATTACGCGAGTCCTAGCCGGTTTTAAAGCGTAATTATGAACATAACTCGCGATAGTTTTCTATCTCAAATTACTCTGTAGTAAGTTATGCGTAATCCTACTTCCTACTTCTAATATTATAAACGCGAAAGTTTGTGAGTATGGCTGTGTGGATCTTTGTTACTCTTTCACGCTCAAACAGCGGGGGCAATTTTGAAGAAATTTGGTATGGAGATAGATGAGGCGCTGGATTAACACATAGGATACTTTCATCATCATCATCATCCATCACCACGCGGGTGAAAAAGCGTAATATTCTTGGGCACAGCATAAACAAAATAATAAGATCTCGGCCTACGGCAAGATCGTAATGATGACAGTTCTGTCAAAGTTTGTGTCAGTTTCTGATAGCTTAGTCAAGTCAATTTGACAGCTCGATATACTAGACGTGTTCGGCGACCGTCAATGGTGATGAAATGTCCACAGTTTTTTTCTATGGCGATTAATTTTATATTTGTATTTACGTATGTCCTGTATTTGATTGTTAATGTTTACTGATTGATATATCAGTATTTAAATTTAATCATATTATACTATTATAGCAATAGCGTTTGACCATGTATATACTTTATGACATATTGGTATAAAGATAGATATGCTCTTGGAGAAAATAATAAGCTACTCGAAGTACTAATCCTGCGCAGACGTAGTCGCGGGCATCAGCCAGTCATACATACAAAAATACGCGTTGATTTGAGACCTTCTCCTTTTTTTTGAAAGTCGGTTGAAATGTGTAAGTACGCGTCATAGCGCAGCTGGTGTGTGTGTGTGTGCCTGCACGCACACAATGACAAATACGTAGACTGCTCTGTGCTAGATGATAGCAAACACTTGACGAACTCAACTAAATTACGTTATTTAAATCTAAGCAGCGTTTATAAGTAAAACTGTAATTAAGTTAATACAAGTACAATTTGAAAAATTTAATACCGACTTCCATTCTATTCAGTTTTTGGAGTTAACACAAAAACTACTGGACCGAATTTTATGAAATTTTAATGGGACCACACGGGGCGGCCAATTTCTGATTTGTTTGAAAGCTGGTGCTATCAAACAAAAAAAGTTTTTAGAATCGGTTCACCCTGTCGAAAGTTATGAGTTAACATACATACAATTTAAAAAAAAATGCGGTCGATTTGAGTACCTCCTCCTTTTTGGTAGTCGGTAGAAGACTATGCTTGCACACAAACATCTATAAAAATAAAAAATAAACAATTTATTTAGGGAGTGTACTGATATTACTCGTATGTTCTTTATTATTTTATTTCTTTACACACACACTTAACCCGCCCCATGTCTAGTGTTTTTTGGTTTCCTTCCGAACTACGCATAAAAGTTCAAATAAAAAATACTACTCGTGAATAGTTTGACCAACTAAAAGCAAGTTTATACCGGTGGAGTGTATTGGATCTGTTAAAATTAGTTACAAACTCGAGGTCTAAAAATGTGTATACACTTTGTGTACGCGCAACATGGCTTAGCACTTTTTTAAACGTACACATGGTGTACGCGTGACACGCGACGGGGTATAGATACACATTTTCTTAAATTGCAAACGTTATGTCCTAAGCACACTGGTGAATTTAATACACCTTTAGTTCTCACAACTTCTACGTTTTGAACGAAAAACCTTTTTTTGAAGCTAGACATGCGTCTATATGACAACTAGTGCGGTCTGAAACACGCCATAAGCAATATTAGCGCGCTCAAAAGTTTCCTGAATTGTGTGAGCGGGAAAAGGGTAAGCGGATGTAAAGTCGTAAGTGACGTCATTTCCTGACTTACAGTGCTCTCATAAAATCGCCGTAGTCGTCGCTGCGTCGTTTGACATTTGTCTATGGAACAGAGGTCATATTTGCTTGCTTTGCCTACCGGGCTGATTTCATTAACAGCACTGTGAGTGACGAAATCGCGCCTTTTAATATTGGACCAGTGGAGATAGACGTCAGCACCGTAAGCGATGTAAGCGAATAACGGACCGCGTGCTAGTTTGCGGGCACGTGGTACGAAAAAAAAACAATGTAATGATATCATCATTTCCAAATATAGTTGAGTGATTGGATAATGTGTACGTAGGTACCTACTTCCGTCAATAGTTGAGTAGTGTGCAAACATAAATATGTTACGTAAGAAGGGCGCTGTTGTATGTATAACTAGCTTCGTGGTGATAGTTGATGATGATGAAAAGTATCCTATGTGTTATTTCAGTCTTCGTCAAAGCTATTCTGGCGTGATTGAGTGACAAACCTCAATCCATCCCGAACATTCGTATTTATAATATTAGTAAGATTAGTGACTAAAATTTTCTTGGCATCAACTGTCAGGTCAGTTGTCAGTCTCTGTTAGCTGAGTTGGTAGTGCTCCTGCCTTTGAAGCGAGGGGTCCCAAGTTCGATCCTTTGCCACAATCTGTGTGATGAACAGATATGTTTGTACTCAGCAGGGCTATTATGTATCTCAGTTGCTAACAGATGTTTATTGAAATCTTGAAAAATGGCGGTCCTATGTCTGTTTTGACGACTCCAGTAAGCAAAACTGTTAGTAAGTTAATGACTGGAGCTGACTAAAGTGACATAGAACCGCCATTCGATTTCGATCTACATTTGTTAGCAACTTAGATACATTATCATGTAGGTAGGGCTATTGCCCTACCGGTCACATTTCCAACTGATCATGTGTTGAATGTTTGTTATAATATGTTGTAATGTGACACAGTTCCTAGTCCGGGGTTATGAGTGTATGAAGGTTCAATATTAATATTTAATATTGACACTAACGGCATTGAACTAACTCTTATCTGTAAAGAGATGAAGTTAAAAAACTCCTTCGCCGTCGCGATGCCTACCGTAAGAGGTGAGGAAACCCGATTTACTAGGTGGTATGCCTCAAGAGGCTGTCTTGGTAGGTACCACTACAGTACGTCCCACAGTCAACTTAGTCGGACAACAATTGTGTCTACATCTTGTACTATATGTAGGTACTATAATTTATTTCAGAGCATTTCTGCCTTGTCTCAACATCCTTACTTCTATTTTCTACTTGTCAATCATATGTGCACGATCTCAGTGACCGCATCACGATCGGTTTTGCATTTGAAATGTTCTTCAGTAATCCATTGTTAAACCATTTGCATACAAAGTCAATGTCATGTGATACATTACCATCGCATTTTAAATTATGCCCTATTGTTAAAAGTGATGTAGGTAATGATGTGACGTGCTTAATCTATGCAGAAAAAACCATGCGTCTGATTTTGTATTTTGAATTTATTATGTGTATTTATATACTTGGTAAGTCGTTATATACTTTTCATAAATATTGCTTTAAAATTTAGTAATTGGGACTTTCGTCAATTGTATATTATAAGAAGAGAACAACTGTAGGGCTATTATGTATCTCAGTTGCTAACAAATATTTATTGAAATCGAAAAAATTGGCGGCTCTATGTCACTTTTGTCAGCTATTAAATTACTTACATTTTTGCCTATTGCAGTTGACAAAAGTGACAGAGAGCCGCCATTTGTTACGACTTCAATCAACATTTGTTAGCAACTGAGATACTTAGCCCTGCGAGTCTTCTCGCGCACAGATTAATATGTTTTTATTGTTAATGATGATCTGTGCCCGAAAAAAGTCGGTCTATTGTCATAAAACAGGAATTTTATTCACGAAAGTTTAAAAAGATCATTGAAATTGTTTTTGTCGCACAGATTAAAGTACAATTGCAACCTACTCTTGCAAATTCTATGGTCTATGTATATTTATCTATCTATACTATAATACTATAATGAAGAAAGATTTGTTTGTTTGTTTGAATTTAATATGCTCCGAAAATACTGGACCCATTTGACTCTTTCGCCATCAAAATCCTATATTATCCTTGATGAACATAGGTTATATATTTTTATTCAACATCATCATCATCCATCACGCAAAGGCTACCGCGGAGCACAGCTGGTAATATATAATTATATACTTAATTACTTTTTCTGACTGACTGATCGCAGAGCCTTAACCGTTAAGCTTGAAATTTTGACAGTTCTAAATGCCTTTTATTAACCGACTTAAAAAAAGAAGGGGGTTTCTCCATTTGACCGTAGTTTTTCATGTGTGTTTGAAGACTAATTCTTCTATGAACTAATTCTATAGAAAAGTTATTAATATAATAATATCTGTATCTAAGAGCATGAATTCAATTTAATTCACTGGCTTCACATACCATAGCCAAAGCGAGTGAAGCCGCTTGCGAATCAGCAGTGCACGGTAATAGTCGTTAAATTTGTCGAGTCGCTACAATAAAAAAAAATCGTATTGCCCCTAGCAAGTATGGAAGTCATATCGACGACTTATACGATCGTCAAATTGTCGACAGTATATCGATTATTACGAACTGTTTGCATTCCACAATGAGTCCTTATATCATTTGAAAATTTCTACGAGCATTTCGCTCTTCTACAATCAAAAAAAGGCCGAATTCAATTTTTTTATACTAGCTAGCATAGTGATGGATGATGACGATGTTGATAAAAATTATCCTATGTGTTAATTCAGCGCCCCATCTACCTCCATGCCAAATTTCATCAAACGTCCATTCATCCATGAATACAAACTTTCGTCATAATATTACGAGTAGTAAGATCAAACGCAACTAAACAATATCTCCATTCCCGTCGCCTGTCGATAAGGTATATCGAGGTCATTATCAAAGCTGACAAAACAATCGTTAAAATCACTTAATTTTGTTACTTACTTGCAATGATTGACACAAGATCGATATAGCCAATTTTTTCCAAGTATGACGAATTCAAGCCTCAAATTTATCGATCGGTAAGTTCGGTACTTGCACTGCAGCTGGTATATAAAGTTTACATTATTTCACAACACGTTGGAGTTGAATTAGCTAGCGTCTAATATACCACGTAAGTAAAACCGAAAAATACTAATAACCACAATATTTCTCTTTTTCAAACATGTCCAATAGCTACTTAATTATGTCCACATTGTATCATGAAGATCAACAATATCTATCTGATATCGTCTCCTGACGTCAGCTCCAATCATCAACTCACTAACAGTTTTGCTTATTGGTGTTATGAAAACTGACAGAACTGTCATTTTTCACGATTTCAATCGACATCTGATTGCAACTGAGATACATAATAGCCCGGCTGGATCTATATTTTTTCACGATCTAATTTCATCCTTTTCTTTATCAAGTTATCATTTTCACTTTAACGATTTTATTGCCTACCTAAATCCATAGTATGAATATCACACATTATATTAATATAAAGATACCGGCTTTATTCACTTGGTATTATGTCGGTTTAAGTGCGCGACGCGATCTCCAAACGCAAATACTCCCTGAAGAAGAGCGTTTTACACGTTCGAAACGTCGTCGGACTTAAACCTATATAAGTATGTATACCAAATGAGTACAGCCGGTATCTTTATATTAGTATAACCTTTTTAAATCTTTTCTAAGCACCAAACGTCAACTAACGTTGAAACATTTACATAGAGTTTAATTTCGACATATAGAAATTCACAATTGCGACTCACGTACAAAATTGTCTACACAATGAATTAGGCAAGACTTAGTGGCAGGTGGGTCTACCATTGTAGACTGTATAAAAATATCATAAATTGTTTGGGTAGACCCTCTTTGCTGTGGAAATTATATTAGATTGCGTGTTTTTTCTATTGTTGTTATTTTAGGAGTCACATTGAGACAGTTTGTCTAGGAGAATGGGATCATTATGTCTTCTATTTAAATAGCTACTTAGCTATGACGTCTTTTTTTCTATTAATTGACCATTATTAAGTGTAATGAAAATATGTTTTAGTGAGTTCTAAACATGAAACAACGTTTCATAAACGCAAAGTCTAACTGCCAAGTCTAAATGAGGCAAACGGTGTAATTTTGGCAATTGATATTTTTTATGTTGTTAGCCTCAATTAAAGAATTTTTTTCGGAAACTAGTGAATTTTATTTATTTCTGGGGGTTCGTATGTGATAGACCACGCGAGGGAAGACGCTGGCGACTCATTTAGTAGTGATTACTAAATATATATAAGAATATAATATATGTACCTGTATAGGTGCACTGATGTTTCGTGAAAGTTGAAATTGATTGTGGGAAAAGTTGCAATCAATCCCTGGACACGGCACGATAGTAAACTTGCCGTAAACTGTTGCTATATTAGTTTTTCTTTCGTCGGAAAACTTCGTGGCTCGGGTTGGATATTAAAAGAAAATCTACTTAAGCCCGTGTCTCGCAGAGGATTTCAAATTTAATAATTTGAAATTGGAACTCTAAATAATATGCTTACTTTTAAAATATTTATGGAAAAAGTGGAACTTTCGAAGTGTAACTTATACCCAAGACATCTTAATATTACATTAGCGTTTTAACTTACTCAGTAGAGTACATTTTAGATACTCGCCTGTATCTACCGCGTAACTTGAACCGACGACGATATAATATTACTATGGTATTAAAAAGAAAGTTTTTTATTGAAGATTAAAAAAGAAGAATTTTGCTTTGAAAAGAGATTTACGATACGTGAACATATAATACCGTGTGTAAGTTTGTAAGGTAATGTAACAAATAATACCGCCGTGCGATTCTCTAAGAGCAAACATCTTTGACAACATCCGTGAAACAAATGACGGGATGACAAGAAACGTTGGAAAAACAACCTTGTGTACAAGGGCGATATCTCATAAAGTATTTGACATCGGTGATCTCGTCGACGAGCGCTGACGCTGACGTGACTGAAACGGTAGGCGTCTTATTCAAGTTTTTAGCTTGTTGGGTACCACGGTCGTGGCATCGAAGCTGTAATGTGTAAAGTCACCTACAAGAATTCTCTTGCCAAGCAATTCTCTAAGGAATCATTCATCGTTGCGGTCGTCGACGAGCTCACCGATGTCAAATAAGAGATATCGTCCTTTTGATAAGGTTGTTTTCCAACATTGCTTGTCATCTCGTCGATGATTCACGGATGTTGTCAAAGGCGCAATGATGTTTGCTCTTAGAGAATCACACTACTGGATGCCTATTGGACTATGTTGTAATCCATATTTCACCCTGCCATAAACATGTTCTATACGAGTCAAAATCACTTTTCGTCTGTCTTTCCATCGTTTACATAAAAGAGCTCGTATAAGTTTTATTATCATCACGATTACTTTGTTAAACACGTATTTATTAAAGGTTCTGATAAAGCTTAATAGTACAGATCGCGCGGCGAGAGTTTGGCTTTGACCTTCGGGTGGAGGGGATTACTGCGCATGGGTACTGTCGCGCCATGTGACAGAGAGAGACAAGAGTCCCTCGTCTTCGATGTGACAGAGAGAGACAAGAGTCCTTCGTTGCTCTAGCCACCCTGTGATACCCAATTTTTGACTTCTGCGCAATAACGGTCAAAGCCAAACTCTCGCCGCGCGATCTGTACCTTGTTCAAAAAAACCTAAACACGATTGAAAGATCCACGATCCTCGACCATTTAACAAACCGATATGTAAACATAGTTAGGTTTATGGAACATCAATGGAAAGAAATTCCCAGTATCCACTAAATACTCATCAACTTTCAACCTTGTTATAAAGCAGTAAGTACCTGCTACTGTAAAAACTCTCGTACTCTGTGGATAGATAAATTGGTAAACGTTTAATAATGAACGTTGTTGTGTAAGACTTAGGAATGAAATTGGAGTGATGTTTGGTTCATTGTGACGGTCCATGGCTCAGCTTGTTTCGTCATAAATCTAGTAGGGTTTCATTACTGGGCGTACTGTAAGCTTTCTGTGCAATTAATGTCTGAACGAAAATGTTCGACAATGGGTGTGTGTAATTGTCTACTGTTCATGTATGTACTGCTGTTGTTATTCATTTTGCAATTATCCAACGTATGTCTCTTTATCTTTTCTTTGGTGTCATTTCGCTTTGCGAGAGGTTTTTACAGAATTATTTTCTGGATATATTCCTTTTAGAAAGAGATCCTGTCTTGCATGTTTACTTTGGATGAAATTATCGTATATTTTATATACCATTATATACGATCAATTACTCACTTACGGTACTTAGTGGTAACTCTAGCTCTCTTTCTTCATATTTTTCACTCTCTTTTTTACATACACACCCTAACACTACACACTACACGCTACACTGTAATTTCATGTATGATATTAGAACGATGATAGCGAACCAAACCTAGACGCAATTACCTTACCCATAATGTGTAAACATTTGTCTACAGATCACAAGAAATAGAAATCATCTTCGAATCTAGAGGAGCACTAACTTATTAGCGACCGCCAGTACGGTTTTCGTCGCGGTCGCTCGGCTGGTAATCTTCTAGTATACCTCACAAATCGATGGGCGGAAGTGGTGGAGTCAAAGGGCGAGGCGTTGGTGGTTCGTTTGGACATAGCGAAGACCTTTGATAGGGTGTGGCATAAAGCGCTTCTGTCGAAGCTTCCTTCCTACGGACTTCCCAAGACATTGTGCAGGTGGATCTCATCATGCAGATAGCAGATCGGAGCATCAAGGTCGTTGTCGATACTGCATCTTCCAGCCTAAAACCAGTCAATGCTGGTGTTCCCCAAGGATGTGTTTTATCTCCGACCCTGTTTCTCATGCACATCAATGACTTGAATTCAGCGACATTCATTGCTATGTGGATGACAGCATCGTGGATTCCTCATACGTCAGCCGTGCTAATGCTTCTCGGGCAAACGTAGACTAGAGTCGGATCAAACTTGTGTCTGAAGTCGAGTCCTTATTGTCCATTGTCTCGAAGTGGGACCGACTGAACTTAGTCCAATTCAACCCTAAGAGGACACAAGTTTGCGCGTTTACTGCAAAAACATCTCCCTTTGTTGTATCCCTCCGTTTTGAGGATACTACCCTAACTGCCTCAACTAGCATCGGAATTCTTGGAGATGACATCTCGAGCGTCGTTCAGTTTTGCCGTCAATTGGAAGGAAAGGCTAAATTAGCCTCTAGAAAGCTTGGTGTGCTAGGAATAGCGAGATGGTACTTCAGGTTGGCCCGTCGTCTGCCACTCTATAAGGCTCAAGTTCGGCCTCACGTGGAGTACTGTTCTTACCTCGGGGCAGGGGCTCCCCAGTACTAGCTCCTTTCATTTGACCGCATTCAACGCAGAGCGGCTCGACTCGTCAACGACCAAGCTCTATCCGATCGGCTCGACTCTTTGACACTGATGTTGGATCACTCTGCATCTTCTACTGGACTACTATCATGAGGAGTGTTCCGAGGAACTGTTCGGTCTAATACCTGCAGCTGAGTTTCGGACATCGGCGGAAATTTTAATAGAGATCATGTTGACGTCTGGGAGTCCACAACCGTCCGACGGCACTTTCTGCCTCTCACTACTACTATGTGGAATCAGCTGCTACTTGAGATGTTTCCGAACAGATACGACTTGGGAGCCTTCAAGAAAAAAACCTATTTCTTCCTCAAAGAGCGGCAACGCATCCTCGAGACATCTGGTATTGTGCATGTGGCGTGGGTGACGGTGATCACATACCAGGAGAGCCGCCTGCTCGTTTGCCAACCTATACCATAAAAAAAGAAAATCATTACATACAAAATTAGAAACTTTATCAGGTAATTAATAGAATAAGATGATGATATTTGATAAATGCATCGAGGGTTGAACGTCGGTATAGATATGTACTCGTAGTATGAGTGTATTTTGGTGCATCTCATTATATAATAATTTATTAAAGAAAACGAAGATGCTGAAGATTTTATTCTATTTTGGACCCAAATATTGTAAATGCAAACACTGGAAAGATAAATCTACTGAATAGACAGTTCATATAAACGTAATGTAAACAAACATGATTGTTTTCATTTAAAATTACTATCAATAATGGATTTCTTCAACATTTCTGCACCCATTATCTTCTAGATTCCTTTACACCCATCGCGGAAACTTCAGGAATTCAGTTTAATAATATCATCTTTATGTTACGTAATAATATGCCGCTTTTGGCGCATCCATCAGGAATTCTGACGCGTGCTCTTTGATTTACCCTATTGTATAAACGTCTTTGATACAGGGACTTTAATAGTTTATACAAGGACAAAGGCTGCTTTTAGCCTTTATAAATATTATCTTCAGCAGGATTTTCTGTATTTTCATGAACATCAGGAAAAGTCGGTAGTGTTACAGTGTAAAAAACATAGGGCTTTAGTATTACAATTTGAAGAATAGTCGACTGTTTACCTACGTAGTGTATTAACGGCAAGAATGACATATCGAATTTAAAACAATAACTAAGGACTATAAATACATGAATGTAACGTAACGTGTCGTTCACGTGCAACAGTACAAACTGTAATTTATCCAGGGCAACTGTGACATAGATAACTCATAGATTGTACGCCAAAGCGTTGACGCTTACGATAAGAATACTTTTTTGCAAATCGAGATCGAACGAGGCATTCTATCGCAAACGGCCTAAATTTCACATTACCTTTAAAAAATGATTTGTGATAGCGAATAACACCTATGCATTTATGGTAGCCTGGTACATTCAACTACTCAGATGACTGTGTAAAATTATAAGGGCACGGCAAAGTTGATACTAGGATACCATAAATCACAATAAGTGATTTATTTACAAGTAATAGAACTTGTCTGCTAAAGTCTATACTGATGGGTATCTTATTTCTTTCTATGTTCAAATATAATATCCTTAAGATGATAGAATAAAAGAAGATCACTTTTTATTATATAAAACATAAACATAGGTTTGTTTTATATAATATGTATTGTAGTTTAGTTTGCACAAATATAATAATACTCCACGTGTATTTACGTGTATATCATATTTATTAACTAGAACACTCATACACAGAAATCAGAATGCAAACCAATTCTAGCGCGCTCTTCATTATTAAATAATTGTATACGAACATTCACGCCTGTTTTAACCGTTAGGGAGTTTTAGATCATATGAGCTTATGAGAAGGTGAATATTTGCTTGTAGGTAACGAATAGAAATACCAGTATGTATGGAACAGGATTTAATATTACGCCGCTAGCCAAAAAAAGAGATACGACTGTCTTACTGGTGCAATCTTAAATTAAAAGGGAAAAGTTGGGAAAATACTTTGGGCCCATCTATTGATGTATGCCTTGCATCCTTACTTCACAAAATGCGAAAGAGATTATTGATCGATCTTATTAATGTGAATATTTTTATTAAATAAGTTTATCTTTGGCGATAGACCAAAGTAATTGAAATCAGGTTAAATGTTTGACACACTACTACTAAATAAAAAAAAAATTAAATACTAAATACACTACAACTTGAAAGAAAACTAGTGCAGATATTGGGGATCATCTTTTTACTAAAATAATTACATTTTGTCTTCACTTAATCATAGGATGAGAAATATTAAAATGGAAATAATGTGATTTCAATGTGGAAAAGGCAACGGAATTTTGTCAACAGACATTAACATAAAACACTTTTCGGAAATTATTCACTATCAGCAATCTTAGCAATATTAAGTCACATGATAACAAAAAACAGTCAACTGAGCAATTACGACGTGAAGCGAGCATTGGATACTAATTAAAGCGATGCAAATGCCAATCAATATTTTATGTGAAACATAAGAACAATTCTCATGGTCACTTTCATTTAAATATCTTAGGCAAACAAAACACATGCGTTCTCTCCTAACCTAAAACCAAGTAATTCCATTTCTTAGCCCATTATTCGAGAAAGACACTCAGTTATGAATCTCGACTTGAGTGGAGATTGGACAGTAAATATCATACAACATTTACTCAAATCTGTACTTAAGCATTGATTCACCACTGAGCGTACTTCTGGAATATGAATTGTATGATTCGATAGCTAATTTATAAATAATATTTTTGATGGCATTGGTAATGGAGACTCACTGAAAAGTTAAAACCTCATTCAGAGCTTGTCCTGGGACTAGAACATTGTTTTATGGACCACATGCACTGCCCATAGTTTACTTTAATTTATTATTAGGTTCTAAAAATTTAATTTTGTTCAATTTCATGAATTTTTGGAGGATCAGTAGTTAGACAGTAGCGCCGTCGCGTATTGTCGATATGACGGCGGCGCACTGAACTTTTCTCAACCATAGATCCGTCAAAGGCGATTGCTAGTTTGGCAGGAAACGGTTCGTTTTCAAAACCAAGCCATTTCTATCGAATTCCAAAAGGGATGTTCAATTCGACTATTTTTTTATGTTTGTTACCTTATAACTTTCGACTGGGTGAACTGATTCTCAATTTTTTTTTATCTTAAGCTGGCGCTTCTTGCGTGGCCCCATTTAAATTTCATCAAATTCGGTCCAGTTGTTTTTGAGTTACAGTCCAATAACTGAATAGAATGGAAGTCGGTTTAAAATTTTTCAATTTGCACCTGTTAAGAATTAAACCCAACACGGACTTTAGTTTATAAAACACGTAAATTACGTTATGTGCAACATTTAGCTATAGCACTTGCCATTTACGAATATTAATCTTCATGACACACGATCTGTGTTTTTAATGAATTAAATGTTAATAAAATGTAAATAAATAGGTACATTAAATACCTAAGTTGTGCATAGAGCTTAACTGATAAATGCTATTTCATTAGCCAGCCCGGCTACATAGTCAGTGTAGGCGAGGACACACGTGATCACTTCTACCTATGAGTTCTCAATAAGTATCTGCGTCACGCTCCAGTTTATATTTATATTAAATTCCAGTGTTCCCTCACAGCGTGCACTAGAATGGAGTTTGTACTGCCACCGGTCTCGTTCATCATTTCATTAAATATTGACATTTTTATCTATACTAGTAATATTATAAAGAGGAAAGATTTTTATTTTTGTATGTAACAACGAATGAACTTAAAAAGTACGGGCCGATTTAAAAACAATTTGTGCTGTTAGTAAGCTACAATGTCACTGAGTAATATATTTTCGCGGCTATATAGTATATAGGCTATAATTATATTTTCGCGGTTGTTAACTACATTATTTTTAGTACTCCCCGGATGTACACCATGATTAGGTTCTAACCTGAGTGCAAAGTCTGCGTTCACCTAAGGATAAAATTCCTTATGAACATCCTGGGGTGTACAAAATCAACTGTAGCTGCGGAAAACCGTACATAGGACAGACAAAGCAAACAGTGTCTCGCCGGATCAGAGAACACATCAAAGCTGTTAGGAACAATGAAAGGCACAAATCTGCCATAGCTGAACATCTACTGGACTCAGGCCTTAGGGCCTGAGTCACTGGATATGACCACTGGATATAATTTCACAAACCACAAGTCTTATCCACGGAACGCCACTATGTGCCTAGGTTGGTCAAGGAATAAGCCATCAAAATCACGAAATGTCCAAATTTCAATAGACTATAGATTAGTGATCGCCTGAAGTTTGAACTATCAATATTTGATTCTTAGCCGAGTAATAGTCACCATTTCCTTTACTTGCATTGAGAACACATAGTTTTTTGTGGTTATTGCAATAGTTAAGTTGTATTAAAATGACATTCGCACACAAGTCTGAATTGTGAAGGATCTATTATGGTGTAATAATTAAAATCCCATGACAATAACCTAATACAAGTGTAAAAACATACATCCAGTTTTGATAGGGTTATTTCATTACTTACTTAATCATTCCCTTTTGTAAGTAACGTTCATTACTCGACTACAGAATAAGATTATATGTTGAAGTATTCTATCATCAAGTAATTACTTAATTGAGTAATTAGTTAGCAACGAGTAATTACTGTTTATAAATACGGCTGATAGTCTCGCTAGAGTAATGCATTTTCTAGAAACAATCATGGTCTTCGCCCGTCATGAACACAAATTACATGTGAAAATGATTTCGTACTCTGACGTCAAGGTAAACAATTGAATGACGTGCCTAGCTCTATCTTACTATCTGTTACTATGACACTGCTATCTAGGTATATCTATCTATCTGTAATATAAAAATTTTATCTTATTTCTCCTGGTCACGCTATAACTTGAGAACGGCTGTACCGATTTCAATTCTTTTTTTTAAATGTTTTCTAATACGTCGTTGAAGGATCTTAAGAGAGCAAAATCAAGAAAAGATGGGAGGTTGTGGCGAGGACGAAGGCCGAACCTACTACGTCAATGAAGTCGCGGGCAGTCGCTAGTACGAAATAAATAATAGTTTCAATTGAATTATCTTCCTACAAGTATATAAAAACATGGATACATATATATAAAGTCATTTATGCTGTTGTACAACGGGTGGTCTTATAGATCTCTTAAAGAAGCTCTTTAGATGGACAAGCATTATGATACACAAATTTACGGTGGAGTGTTGAAAACAGTTACGAAATAGATCCTAATTTTACCTTATTTAAACAAAATCACAAATACAAGAATATGTAATATAACATATTCCAAATATATTATTTAATGTGCCGTTTTTATTGTCCTTGGACACTTTGTTTAAGACTATTCAACAGCTTAACCAATACATTAGGTATTTGAATAATCTGATTGACTAAATTACGTAATTAATAATATGTAAATTGAATAATGCTAATATATATGTATACCTTTTCTTTTATAACCATGGCATTTAGTTCCACAAGTAATATAAATTGTAAAGAACCTAATCATCTCATTTATTTATTTATTGAGTACCAACATGTTATACATTAAGACAATTATAATAAATACAATTCACAACAGACTCTTACTAAATGCTAACACAATTATAAGTACCGATTACACGCAGTAATATAAATTATTTAGTCACGTACATAATCATATTAATTTTTGCACACACATTAAGATTAAATATAGTAGAAATAATGTATAAAAATCCTAAAATTTCTGTATATAAGCCCATATTCATGCAAATAAATTAATTTGAATTGAAAAAAAAATACAAAAACATTTTCCAGAAGGTAGAGTAGATACTTTTAAAATTAAGATAGGTTAAAAAAGTTCGTTTCTAAAAGTTACATTCCCGCTCTCCAACTTAATACTTCGCGTACAAAATTCTTAAACAGATTAACTCAAAGTGGTACAACTTTACAATTTACACTCGAAGTAATCCCACTTTATTCGTCTTTGTACAATTTCTACTCAAAGAATTCCGAGCGGAATAACTTAACATCGATCAAAATCTTCCATTGTTATTCCGGCTGTGAGTTTTGCTCATTTTGTTTTGGGAACTCATGTTTTTTGAAGCTATTCTCTACATTTGAAATACATAATTGTTTTATCTAGTCTTTGGAACACTGTCATAATATACCTTACTTTCTTTATGATATGAATAGTGACTTCTGTGCGCAATAAGATTAAAATAATCAGGATCCGGACTTCAAACGTTAACTAAACGTTGCTTTTCCGTAAATATCTGCGTTAATTCATTGATTCAGGCGTTACTTAGCGGAAATACATTGTCAAAAACGATATTAAAAAGTATATTTAGTGACACTTCCGCTGAAAACAATGCTTATGGCCTACGAATAAATAATAGCTTATGGCCGAGTTGCGGTGTGCACCGCCCTCCCTCCCGGATAAAATGCAAATAGGAAGTATACAGAATAAACAACACACAAGATAACCCAACCAACCAAAAAACGATTCGACACGTGTTTCACCTCTACACGAGGATCCTCAGGAGATGTTGACTCGTTGAGCGCTAGACCGACAGTGTTGTTTATTCTGTATATTTCCTATTTGCAGTTTACGCGGGTGGTGCACACCGCAACTCAGCCATAACCGTTGTTGAAGTGTCACTAAATATTTGTTTTTAAATATCTGTGTGTTAGATAGAGTCCATGCAAAAAGATTATGTGGTAATTTATAATACTACTCGTATTTTATAATTTTGTCGAGTAGAAGTTCACACCTGGCAGTTGTATGACGGACATTATAATAGCTGGAATGGGCTGCCCAAAGTATAACCATAGAATTCAAATTCAAATAGATTTAGTTGGGAGAATTTTGGGTCAACACTAACAATAGTAGCTAACTTGACAATGCGATAGGTTCCTGGTACCTGAAACGTGTCCTAATATGAAATTATGTCTATTGCCAGTATGATGGTTATAGTAGATCCAACCGTTTATCCTCTTTTTGACAGCACCAATAGAACGTAACATGACGATGTTACGCAAAAGTTAACTTATAAATGCGAGGTTTTAAAAATATGACACCTGCTTAAATTTGCTCCTTGATCCCGTATAATAATCATCTTTCACAAAATGAGTCCATAAGTGCAGTAGTTTTTTTATAAATTCCATAAAATAACAAACGTTTTTAAAAAATTACGTTCTATGGCTATCAACATAGTGATGTTACGAAGTTACGATTGAGATATCGATATTGTTTATGAACTATTTTTACACGGGTGTTTTCCGTTCTCGGCACATAATATCGGATTTATTTTTATGTAAAACCGTTATATTGATGCGCCTCAGGAAAACATACAGCATTATTTGAAGACGTGTTTATCTCCTGGTGTATATCCAAAAAAGAACAAGGTTATGATGACTATGATGATTACAAGTACAAGTCATACTTGACGAAGCTGTTACCGGTTAAATCTGGGATGGCCAGCGAGCAACACGGAAGGGAGTAGGCATACACAGCGTTTCCCCTCTGTCAAAGTACAACTCCGCATGGACCATGGAGTTTGATAATATACTGTGGGGTGAGGGCGGGGCTAGATTTGTGAATGGTGCTTTATTTTTTATGTGTTAGTGATTTGGTTGTGTGAGTATGATCGGCAATGGATCGGTACAGGTATGTTTTGTATGTAATAGTGCGGCTTTGCGCTAGTGTGCAACTTCCCCTCCCGCAAGAAATGACAGAAAGATTTGAACAATATTTTTTAGCTAAGGCTACTCCCTTCCGTGTTGCTCGCTGGGGATGGCAGACATTAAAGTCTGCCGTTTGGTACCAGAAAATAGTAAAGTTTGAGCAACCCCAATTCCAATTTAAGCAAACGAAATCTAATCTTTTATTTTTATTTATTTATTAATCAAAATCAGATTCATCGTTGCTGTCACTCGAGCTATTGCCGACATTTATAATTAATTGTTGACTCATATAATCTATCGCCACGTGTTTATCCCAATCTGCCATTATAGTTTCTTGTGTTTTTTGAATTACATTTTGCCAGCTTTCCGCAGTTACTTTCACACATGCATTTTTTAATAAATTTACCATTTTGTTTGCCGTGAATGGGGGTTTTGTGTTATTTCTAGCAGCGTGTCCTTTAACTTGAGCCCATATTAATTCAATGGCATTGTATTGACAATGATAGGGTGGAAGTCTAAGAACCCAATGACCATGTTCTGCAGCTATTTCGTCGATCACATATCGTTTTGGGAAGTGTTTTTTTGTTCGTAATATATTTAGTAATTGTACTTTTAGTAAGGAGTTATCAACATTTTCACCATGTCGTTGAAGCCAGTCAATGATTACTTGTTTTTTGTCGGCCTGGGTCGGCATTTTATCAATTTGGCGTGAGTGATAGGATGCGTTATCCATAATAATAACTGACGGTTCTTCCAATGATTGTACCATTTCCTTAAACCAACTTTCGTAAACCTCAGAATTCATTTCTTCGTGGTACTCAACTGTTTTTTTGGATTTAAAGGCCAACAAAGCATCTGGCATGAATCCTTTCACAGACCCTGCATGGCAAATGATTAGACGTTCTCCTTTTCCCATCGGTACTGAGGTAGTGGAAGCAGCGGTGTCATCAGTCCAGCTCTTAGACACTGTGTGGTTCGCATTCAGCCAAGTTTCGTCAGTGAAAACAACATTTGACCAATCTGTAATTTTTTTGGCTTCGCTCAAAAATTCGCAACGAGCAAAAGCTACGTCGCGACGCTCCATCAATATTTTGCGTTTGTCCGATTTTTTATAAGTAAATCCAATTTCATTCAAGACCTTTACCAATGACGATTTTTGACCTCGGAACAAATCACATTCACGCAAAGAAGCAACAAGTTTTTTAAGTGTTGGAACTTCTTTACGTAAGTAATAGTTATATATATGACGGCGTATAGCGTCTGCGTCAAAGTTGTCAACCGAAGTCACACGACGTGGTTGGCGTTTTTTCTTCGGCGTACGAAGCTTATTCTCCTGCATGCCGCTTGTTCCGTAGGCTTCGGTAGTAATTTTTGTAATCGTAGATGCACTAATACCTAACGCGGCCGCAACGCGCTCTCTCACTTGCGACAATGGTAAAAGCGGGCCGCCATTTTGATACTCTGCTTCAAAGTAATTACGAAGCTTGATCACCATTTCTCTCGTCTGTCCTTTCAGCACTGATCCTTTCGGCATTTTATAGTTCCAATATAAAACTCAGCAAATAATTACTAGCACGGGCGTCTTGTTGCGAGTGACAGTGACAAATACAAAACGGCGGTGGACCATTGAGTTTTACTACCTTGATAAAATACTACTGCTTACCCATAGACAAAAAAATTGGCAGTCATAGGAATTGCCGATAGAAGTGAAAACTTATAACTCAGAATTTGATAGCTTACCTTGGAAACTACACGGGTGTAACCGGACGGCGTGGCCTCGCCATCTGGGCATGGCCATCTAGAAATGCGTCAGCATTTCCCATTGGCTGATGCGTTTCTAGATGGCCATGCCATGACGGCCTGTCCACGCCCTTTCAACATTCCCCATTGGCTGACGTATTTCTAGATGGCCAATAGCCATGGTCATGGCGCCATTCCTAGGACTATTCTCTTTCCGCACAGACTCGATAGAAAAATGAATCGAAATCGTGTCCACTATAATCACTTGGTCACAACACTTTAACTGACAAATTAGATCTGTCAAAAAGAGGATAAACGGTTGGATCTACTATAGATGTACGCGAACTTTTTGAAAGGTAGAAGTGTTTTTTTTAATTACTTACCCCCTAGGGCTTTTCTAACTACATTATTACCCTAGAGGGCTAATCGGTCACCTACAAGCCCCATTTGGGGGTAATAAGGACCTACTTACGAAAATGAGAGATGTAAAGTACATTATTTAAGTAGATACGTTTTATGACTCATCTCTTAAATAATATTGACATTCGATATACAAAACGAAATAAATAAATTAACTTAAAACTGAAGAACCGAGATATGTGCCGAGAATGTTAGGCGTGGCCATAGATAATCAAATTTGAAAAAAATTAAACCGACATTCATTTAGTTTTGATTTTAGTGATTTTATTTAGTTATCGGACTAAAACAAAAAAAACTACTGGACCAAAATTGAAGAAATAAATGGGAAACGGAAGAAAGCACCAGCTTTCAAACAAAAAATAATTTTGAGAATCCGTTCACCCAGTCGAAAGTTATGAGGTAACAAACATACAAAAACAGTCAAATTGAGTACCTCCTCCTTTTTGGAAATCTGTAAAAAATACCCTACTTTTAATAGATGATGGTTGGCAAGTACCACCTTCTTGGGGTCTAGCTGCTAATAAATTCCAAAACTAGCACAATACTGTAAGACTTCTGGACACTGTGAGTGACTACTGCGTGCATCGGGAACATTTTGATTAAATTGTGATAGGCGATACATAAAAAATGCTTCCATAACTTTTCAACATACAACACTGTCATACAGTCTACTCGTGACCATGTTCACTGAAAAGTATTTGAAATGCCGGGATAAAAATTTATAAATTTAAACGCGATTTGACCCTGTAAATAAAGTTGTTTTATGTGTATATTTTGTTATCGACTAGCTTGCCTAAGGAGCCCTGTGGCGCCCTCGTGATTGCCCCCGAGTGTTACGACCTGCGCCCGCGTCAAAAGTTTGCGCCGAGTTGGGAATAAATGGCTCTTGTGCCATACCTATAGCGAGTTAAGAGACGAAATTTTTGTCAGAGATAGTTGAATAACCAAGAAATCTGATACATAAACATTCATGTCAAATGTACTAGTAAAATGTTATGTTACACGAGGACAAACTTGACGTAGCCGAAAAAATCAGAATTGATGTGGAAAAAAATTGTAATTTAAAAATTTTACATTAATACCTATAGGTTTTTTGCGGTAATTATATAGTAAAAACACATATCTATCTAATTACATTCAAATATTTGAATTCGTAGAAGAAATAATATCATTAAAAAAACTTGCAATCTGACCACAAAAATTAAGTTTTATCAATAAATAATGCTTCCCAAGACAGTATTTTGATTTGATATTTATAAATATTTTGAATGTCTAGAACAGAAATATTATTTTTACCTAGTAACATATGCTTAGGTTATTAATAATTACATAAAAAATAAGAGCTACTTTGAAATTTCGGCCAATAATGATTTTTTTTTCAACTTGGGGGCCCATTTTCTAGACTTAGACATAGTGATTTCCAAAATTTTTTTTTGTATGAAATATAAATTTTCTTGTTGGTTTTTTTATTTTATTAAAATTCTTTTAGAAATCCTACAAAGCAAACTAGGTTTCAAAGAATAATTATATATCAGAAATATTTAAAAAAAATTACAAATTTTGAATTTTTAGTACAAGCGAATTTAACTGTCACGTGACTTCGATTTTTTATCGATCCTGACATGATATGGCGTATTTATCATATTCTGAGTGGGTGTAATTACTTGACAACATTATTTCTGTGATATTTTACAATGTAAAAGTATAATCTATTCAAAATAAAGCAAATTATAACCAATCATAACAATGAGAAATTAGCTTACCGAGTGTTGTCGGTTCGTGACAAATTTATATCGTAAAATTTTGATGTCAGAACTTAAATCACATATTTACAGTATTCCTTACACATTCACGATCATATTCATGTTTAATTTGTATCAAAATCATGAGTTTAACCCGATTAATTCACTAAAAACTATAGCACAAAACATAACCTCGCCGCCAAACACAGATGAAAATATAAACATTGATTATATTTTTTTTTTAAAGTTCACAGATAGAACATGTCCGTGTGTAGTTTTGCCATAGAAAGAAAATATATTACGCTAAAGAATTAAACTCTATGGTTAAACATTGGGATGACTTTAAAAAATAAACAAAAGAAAAACGCGCGTGACACTTACTTGCAACAATTGTTGCGCCGACACTTTGGACCTCAAAAATCCTTGCAGTTTTGTTGCGCGGGCAAACTAGTCGTTATGCTAATGCTTAGTATTTATAAGTATAATGAAACTTATGCCTGCACAATATTAATACAACAAAAATATAAGTCATAACTATAGTCTATAAATATTAAATTAGTGTGATGGTAGCATACATACAAATCATCGGTCGTCAAAAATGTTATGATTTAACGAGAACAAAACCACCGGTTAAGTAATCTCAAAACGGTTTTTTATCGGCTGACCTCATTTTATTACTATAACCTATGTCAAATAACAGTAAGGACTTATTCCTCATTCGTTTAAATTTATGATAAATGCTTTTGGTTTCAGCGAGAACTTAAAAAAAATAAGTATTTAGTTTCTTTACCTCATTTAAGTAATGCAGCCAATTACAAAACTTCATCTCATGAGAAAAACAAACGATGCATCTCAAATACAAGTTTTTGAACTGACCATAGTCAGTAATGCAAGAAGTGGATATTTACTATGTATTGTATTTATTGTTAGTTTTCAATATTTCGGCACGGTTGTGCATGCGCCATGCTCACGATTTCAGTGTAAGGGTTCTTTATTACTCATTGATAATTGTCACTTACATGAGAACAAAACATGTCTAAACATTATGGTATTTTGAACGTCGTTGGTACCGTCCGTTTATTACAAAATGTCTTCTTGTAGGTAATTAGATTGATTCAAAAGCGAATGATCACTGATTATATGTTTAGCTAGCTTAGATTGAAAGGCAACAAATGAGTCTATAGTAGATTATGCACCGAGGGAGTAAAGCAGTGTCTTATTAGAGAATGCTTAAAAGAATAACTAATACGGCATCCACCCCTTTGTTTTTAGGCTTATGCTTTGCTTTGAGTCAGTCAGTCATGATGAGTGAAACACACATAGATCTTACGAAATATCACGTGTTTCCACAGTGTTATAATGAACTTTACCGCAAAAATTGTTATATTATGGCGTTAAGAGTTTTTAATAAAATCCCAGATTCATTAAAATCACTTGCAATCCCAAAATTTCAGATGGTTAACTGATAGTAGCTTTTAGTAAACTAATCATTTACTTTCACATAATGACCATAAATATGGCCCATCCTAATATCAATAATAAAAAAGTAATAAGTTCAATTTTAGCTTTTCATTAAACTGTATAGTTTAGTGTATTCATTAAAATATTACCTGTTTCTTGCTAGTTAACTAAGGATTTTGATCTTATATTACTTTAAATGTATAATCTTAGACTAAGATTTTATTTTAGCATGCTAAATAGGCAAAACTTGCATTGGACTTCATTCATTCATTTATTGCATCATATGAATTACAATAGGTCTTACAAATGTCATGTGTTATTGTCATATGACCCTGGAAGGGTGTACCTATGTAAAGAAGAGCTGACCGATCTATTTTATTTCTGTCTTTATGTAAATTATAATGAAAGAATTCGTCTATATCATAAATTTTAAAATTAATCATCAATTTTTTAAAGAATATATTATCATTTTGAATGGATTTTATGTCCTCTGGAATTTTATTATAAATTTTCATCGACATATGAAAAGGTCCCGTTTTGTACATTGTCAGTTTCCACGGTGGTGCTATTAACTTATGTGGGTACCGAGTCGGGTATTCGATCACCCTCTTTTCTATAAAAATGTGCATATTTTCTTACAATATCTAATATATACATATTGAAGTTAAAGTTAAAATCTTCAATTGTATGAAGTGAGGCCTGCAGCTTTCAGGTGTTTAAATATTTACAATTATTCTGACACATTTTTTTTGGCATACTAAAATATTATCTGCTTCAACGCTATTGCCCCAGAGTAAGATGCCATACTTTATCCAAGAAAAGGCATACGCGTAGTACATGGATATGGCTGTTTTTTGATCGGTAGTTTTTTTTTATTTTTTTAAGGCATATGTGAAGCTACAAAATTTTTGTTTTGATCTTTTGTATATGGCTTTTCCAATTAACATGTGTTAACTTTAAATGACATATGATTAAAAATAAACATTATAGTTATAAGATCTTGCATTGTTACCACAATTTAAAGCGAATTATAATAAATTACTTGAACTTGAAAATAATCCCGAAATCGGATGATCCAACTAATAGTTATGTGCCATATAAAAAAGAAAACTATGCGTCGACTTTAAAACCTCCTTTCTTTATTGGAAGTCAGATAGTAAAAAATTCAATTGAAAAACTTTGGGGTCTAAAGTTAGCGCACTGGACCTAAAAGTTCTAAAACACTTAGGGACTTGACAAATATCCATTTTTAACAGACCTGTAGCAATGTCTTACTGAAGGTCTCAATCACTTGTATATAATACTTATAGCATTACATTATTATAAAAAACCATTAGCCAAGAAAATTCATAATTATTAAATTTTGTTTAATTATTTATTTGTTATAGTAAAACGGGATCAAAAGATACGAACCATTTTATTATTGACTAGCTGCACCCCGCGCTTTCAACCAAATCCAACCGTAGTGATGGATTATGATGATGATGATGAAAAGAATCATATAGTATATGCTTTGCCGGGATTTAATCTACAAACTTGCCGAATTTGTTTACTATCCGTTCAGCCTTTTAATCGAGATAAAACAAACAGGCAAAGAGACAGAGTTTTTTTTTAAATTGATTTCACTAAAATAAAAGTAGCTTAAGAGGATTGCATAGCTAGTAACTTCCTTACTAAAAGAGAAAACTCTTTTCTACCTCTTAACATTGTCCAATTTCAGCAGTTTTTAAGTTCTAAAAAGGAAATTTATAGTACTTTGAAATACTGAAAAAATCAAAACGTACGGGCATAGTAAACAATGCAATGATTCCATGAAAAAAAAAACACTGAAATCGGACAATGTAAAGAGGTAGAAAAGAGTTTTTTTCTTTTAGTATGGAAGTTAGCTATGCTATAGCTAGCTATGCAATCCTCTTAAGTTATGTACTCCTGATAACATCTATCAGCTATCAGCCAGTGAAAGTATTTTATAACATATATACAATAATAAAATTAATTTCGGTAAAAGTCAATTGCTCACAATTTAGAGTAAGAAGAGCTTCCGGATCCTAAACTAGGTTCAAAAGACCCGTGCGATAGGTTCCAGACCTCTTACGCCAATGTAAAATAAATTATAATAATACATTGTCAATATAGTAAAATATTAATGGTAATAATTGAGTAAGACTAAATAGTAAGAATTACTTAAATAGTAATACCTAATACTAAAACATTTTAGTAAGTACAGTTTCACATAATTATAAGGTTAATTTGTGATTTTATTGTGGTTATATAAAACAAATTCATTCATCTTATCTCATCATACAATAATTATAAATTAAAATTAAAATATTCATAGTAAATATTAAATATGCCATAATAATTCAAAATAAAGTAAATATTCCAAATAATCCCATAAAATGTAATAAAAAATGTTAAAATTTGAATAAAAATCCAATTAATCAAATTATTGTGGTGTTAGTTTTAAATCGGACCAGCCGTTTCAGAGATCAGCCGGAACAAACAGACAGACACTTTTTTTTTTAAATTAGTTCTTTATGTATATATAATTTATAATTACATATGCATTTAGCTGTTAATTTGCAATTACAAACAGTTACTTAAATTGTATTGTATTACTCGTAATCTGTAGGATTATAATAAACGCGAACTTAAAGCAATTTTATATGTTCAATCTCCTAGAGTTGCCTCTTATTGTGTGATGCGGTATACATCAACTCTAACAAAAAACTGCGCGTATCAAAAGACAGAGAAAGAGATGTCTGCTTTTAATGTTAATTACTTCATCCACACGTCTGCATTCTCCAGTCGTCCCGCGATGAAGGCGCTTGCAATAGTGTCGAAATATCGGGAGCTCAATCTAAATAATTATCACGGTTTTCAGCCCGTAAGTAAGAATATATTTATATAACTAAAATATTCGTGTAGCTTTTGAACCGCTCCGTGATACCATTCTATGTTATTTTTCTGTCTGCTATGGTATATTTCATCTGTAGGGTTGGATGTTTGAAGGTATGGGTAATAATGTTATACAAGGTCTTTAAAATACACTTGACACCATGAAAATCAGTGTAGGTATATGCAATTTATATAAATTTTAGTTATCAGTGCCTCAAGACAAGAGTCTTCGACCAATGTGTGTTACCAGTGATGACTTATGGCACTGAAACGTGGTCTCTTACTATGGGCCTCATAGATAAGCTCAAAGTCGCACAACGAGCTATGGAGACGGCTATGCTCGGGGTTTCTCTACGTGATCGAATCAGAAATGAGGAGATCTGTAGAAGAACGAAAGTCACCGACATAGCTCAAAAGATTAGCCAATTGGATGCAGGCCGCTTCCAACCGGTCCTTTTGGAAAATCATGGGGGAGGCCTATGTTCAGCAGTGGACGTCCTACGGCTGAGATGATGATGAAGTTATCATCGGCTATACTATTACCTACTTCTTTTTTATTTGAAGTTCGCTTACTGCTTCTATCACTACCTATGCCATTATTTATTAATATGCTCCACTGACCCTATTTCGTAGTTAATTTGATAAATTACGACGAGTTCCTTCACAATACTTATTTCTTTGTGTGATTGGCGTTTAGTTTTCGATCTAATTTAAAGAGTTCTAAACCAAAGTTATGAATATGCTTACGATTTTATATAAAACATATACCTAGGTCCATCTGACATAAAATAAATGTATATATAGTAATGTAGTATAATAAATTTATCAAGGTAACTACACACTAGATGGACGTTGTGCTTGTACAGTCAAATATATCATAATTATAGAAAAATATAATAATATTCCTAACAATATAATTTTTTTTAAATAAAAATGGAATAGACTTCAACACTAAAAAGTGTGAAACAACTTGTCGAAGTCGGTACATAATAGTTCAAAAGTACCTATTATCACAATATTGTGCGCATGGTACCGACTTCGACAAGTTATTTCACACTTCTTAGTGTTGAACTCGGTTCGATTTTTTGGTAAAAATGTTTTTACACCTTTTTTTGTGAGCCTTGCTACTTACGGGATCGATTTACATTCACCGTCAATAAGGATATCATCAAGTTAGGCGAAACACTTTAGTTTATAATCATCATATATATCAGCCCATTATGTTCTCACTGCTGGAACTCGAGCATTCCTCTCAGAGAGAGGAGTTGGGCCATAATCCACCACGCGGGCCCAGTGCGGATTGGTGGATAGGTTAGTGGCCAACCCATGTGGAAGTTTTCAGGTCGCCCGAAGGCCCTCGACATGGCCTAACGACTGTTGTCCTAAGACAAACAACCGGGACCGACGGCTTAACGTGCTCTCACGGAAGCGCTCTGTTGAATAATGCCACTAGCGGTCACCCATCCAAATCCTAACCGCAGCAAGCGTTGCTTAACTTTTTGATCGGTTAAGATCGCCAAGTCGAGCTCCGCTGCGAGCGCTTCTACTATTTAGTTATTGGAGTGTAATTGAAAAACCGCTTTTCTTAAAAATATTGATTAAATTTAAATGGGTGGTCCCATTGCAGAAGTATATATTCCATTAAACAAAAAAGAATTATCATAATCGCACTACGTATTTAAAAAAAAATTATGCATCTTCATACATAAAAAATACACGCGTCGAGAGCTTTAGAACTTTTGAAAGTCAGTTGAAAAAATCTCCTTTGACAGTGTGACATGAACTGCTATTTGCTATTTGCATCCATTTTGGATCAGATGGAATTGTAGTGCGCCCTTTGATTATATTATCATGAACTGCACTATCTGGACAAAATATGTATCTACATAATACGAATACGTACTTTCTACCACGAAAACTTTATTGAAGTATATTTGTAGAAATTTAAAAACATAAGACAAGAGTCTTCGACCCAGTGTGTGTTACCAGTGATGACTTATGGCACTGAAACGTGGTCTCTTACTATGGGCCTCATAGATAAGCTCAAAGTAAGTCACACAACGAGCTATGGAGAGGGCTATGCTCGGGGTTTCTCTACGTGATCGAATCAGAAATGAGATCCGTAGAAGAACGAAAGTCACCGACATAGCCCAGAGCCAGTAAAAGTGGCAGTGGGCATGGCACATAGCACGCAGAACAGACGGCCGATGGGGCCGGAAGGTTCTGGAATGGAGACCACGGACTGGCAAGCGCATCGTAGGTCGTCCACCGACACGGTGGAAAGACGACCTGATAAAGGTCGCAGGACGACGTTGGATGCAGGCAGGCCGCTTCCAACCGGTCATTTTGGAAAATTATGGGGGAGGCATATGTTCAGCAGTGGACGTCCTACGGCTGAGATGATGATGATGAATAACATGAAGAAATTGATAGAATAGTTTACTTTTCCAGATATTTTAGGTCGTATTTCAACAGAATATCACGACATTTACGCGAACATATTATCAAAACATAATTTTGACTAACCTCGACGTTTCGATCGAGTTGCATCGTGTCCGTGGTCGATGACTGATATTCTCTTAAAACATTTATTGTATAGGTCGTGCTTCTTTTAATAAAACCCAGTAGTACATTCAATATAGATTCTAATGTAATTGAGTGCTAGGATGACCTATAATAGATATTACTTCACATTATCGATAATGGGGGTAGGCAATATCGACTTATATTACTCACTCATTGCCCGTCGAAATTCTTCACGATCCATTTCTACCTCATATGTCTGGCACCTATCGATTTATAACCCGCATTCAAGGCGTCTTCTATTTATTATCGTAGAGGAGTGAACCAATGCGTCATTTTTAAGTGCCCAGTCGATTGAATGATCTTTGGAGAGTAGATCTGAAAGGACCGATCGAAATTAAAATTGGCTATAACGTTTGTTCCATACGACGGTTAGACACTCGGTTTAATGGATGAAGATTGATGTTTGTTTTTCTTTGTGGTACGAAAACGTGGTTGAGTATAATATAAAGTACACTAATACACTAGACCGTAATAATAATACAATGAGGTTTATTTCATTAACAAATAAGAAGAAGTATAAACCATTATTTATTTTTCTTTATCTAAAATGTTTTAAAAAAAAAAAGATATTAAAAAATATTTAGTGACACTTCCGCTGAAAAGAAAACAATGATTTTTGGCCTATTTGGGGGCGTGCACCACCCTCCTTCCCGCATAAAATGCTAATAGGAAGAATACAAAATAAAAAATACGACGAATACGAAGAGGGAGGGTGATGCACGCCCCAAATAGGCCAAAAATCATTGTTTTCTTTTCTTTTCAGCGGAAGTGTCACTAAATATTTTTTAATATCGTTTTTTTGATAATGGATTTCCGCAAAGTAACGCCTGATTCAATAAATTATGTTTTTTTTTTCTTAAATTGGCCCGAAATCTTTGCAGCTCATTATACTTATATTATATTACCTATTATTATATTATAATGTAAATTTTTGCACCAACCAGAAAGTAAGTTATCACAGCACTGAGTGCTAATTTTGAGTCCGAGTTAGTGCGAGAGCTATAAAAACCACGAGTCTTATATAAATTACTGATCGCGAAGGTGCAAAATCAGCTTTTCTTTCAACTACTGCAAGGAAAAAAGGTGAAAAATGAAGCTGAAGAGACATTTCCAATTCAATAAAGTTGTCGTTTTCATTTATTTTATGCAGGATGTTGGCAGCAATAAGTTTTCCATAACGTTCTCTGCTTCGCTTTGAATTGCTTCCGGGTTAGGGAAATTTCCGTATCTCTTGAAAATTCTATTTTTATGATATAATTACGTACTTGTATTACAATTATTAGGCAAATGCACGCTCATATTATTTGGTGAAAATTTGCTCCGTTTACTTTCTCATCTTTTTACATTTTAATTCTTTTTAGCCTAGTTTTTTTTTAAGTCAAGCAACTCATCACTTTAAATTCAAACTCAGTCATTATCGTTTTGAAGATCCGGAGGTCGGACTGCTTTCAGTAGAGACAACTATGTCTCCACTTTCAAATTCAAATTTTCAAATTATTGTAACTCCACATTGATGACTAAACTTTTTGTTTAAAAAAATACCATAAAATGGAATCGACTTCAACACCAAAAAGTGTGAAATAACTTGTTGAAATCGGTGGCATGATATTTCAAAAGAAAGTACCTATTATCACAATACTGTGTGCATGGTACCGACTTCGACAAGTTATTTCACACTTTTTGGTGTTGACGGCGGTCCCATTTTTTGGTGATTGTTTTTTGCCATTTTTAGTCCTTACTTTTATTACGAAATTTTAGGATTATAAATTAAATTATCAAGATAGTCATAACACTTTTCAATTTTTAGAGTGTAACTTACAACACCGCTTGACCGAATTTAATGAAGTTTAAATGTGACTCAAAAAATAATTTCAAGAATCGGTTTACAAATGAGGGAGAAATCGGCTAACATAAACATAAAAAAATACATACACACGAACATATAACCGCCTCCTATTTTGAAGTCGATTAAAAATAACACACGTCTTTCTTAGTTCTATTTTCCTTTCCTTAAGAAAATGTATTCTGAAACAAATCGAAACAATAAAAGATATTTCTTAGAGATAAAATGTTCCGTAGCTGGAATCAAAGAAGCAATAACCGGTGTCTCTACTCGTTAATAGCCACTTCAACTAGTCCAGGCTGTAAGAAATACTTGTTACCTTTTATGATGGAATTTCAGCCGTGAGAGAAAACTTGACTTGTTTTCTCTCACGGCTATAAGTTCTTAGTTTACGACGACAATCCGAATTTATATTAAAGGTACTTGAATTTGAATCATATGTTATGAGCTGAATATGTTGGAGAGCAGTATAAGGTGGTGTGTCTCCTGATGCTGGATATAAGGCTCCATGGTAACTCCTACAAGGCTTGACGTCAACAAGGTAGTCTTTGGTACGGTTAAGCCAAGAAATACTCTCATAAACTGCTTTGTATTTTCATTTATATACGATGTCTTGTGGAGATCCGCACGCTACGGCGGCTCGTGTTAGAATGACTCGCATTATTTTTTTTCCAACGGGCTCGTGTTTGCCTCTACCGCCATTTTCAGCGTCACCGTATGGGTACAAAATGCACGGGCGCGGAAAGCGCACCGCTTAAGGCGAGCGTTAAAGACGCTTCGCCGCAAGGAAAGGAGTAGGCGACTTGCTCAAGAGCACCACTAAGGTACGGACCTCGGCTTGGGCCGTCACCAGGAGAGAGGAGAGTCGGAGAGAATCGCCCGGTACATGAGTGTACGGTTGAAAGTGGGACCTATGAATTTTCACACATGACTATTTGGAGAGAATCTAACCAAGATATAATTTTTGCCTCGAGCTCGCAGGGGAGCTCGGTGTCTGACAAAATGTTGCTAGCACCAGTAATGCTTTTAAAAACCACTTACAATAAAATTAAGTGTTGAGTGACTGAGCTTTAAGTTATTACAGAGTATAACAAATTATTGTTTGATGGATTAAACGTTAACTCGACAGTTAAACATAAAATGATTAATTTACGACCTAGGTTAAACATTTATCGTTTGAACACTACTTATGACTCATAAGTTAAAATGGAGACAGTATTCATTTGACAGATAAATTGAACTTGTAAGCTTGATGATATCTTCACGCCGACATAATTATATACACACTTCCAAATGGATGATAAATGAGAACTCCTTAAGAGGATAGAGTAGAATATACCCCCCGCTTTGGGATTGCGAAGAAATCGTAAGAAGTGATGAAACTCGGCCTACTAAGTGGCCCTCTTATGTCTGAGGCGTTCTTGGTTGGTAACACTATCACAGTGCCGCGATATTATGATGTTCCGCCGCGAAGCAGTGCTTTACTGTGTTAGAGTGTGAAGGGCATGGTAGCAAGTGAAGTTACTGTAAAGACTCCAAAAGCAATATCTCGTTGCCCGTGCGGTAACACGGCACTGTACCATGCACCAGCACGGTACAGTGACGTATAAAACTACAGGTATAAACTCTGGTTTATTAATATTATAATGTATGTTACCAGTGATGACTTATGGCACTGAAACGTAGTCTCTTACTATGGGCCTCATAACTAAGCTCAAAGTCGCACAACGAGCTATGGAGAGGGTTATGCGGGGTTTCTCTACGTGATCGAATCAGAATGAAGAGATCCGTAGACGAACTATATTCACCGACATAGTCCAGAAGATTGAGTTGAAGTGGCAGTGGGCAGGCCACATAGCACGCAGAACAGATGGCCGATGGGGCTGGAAGGTTCTGGACTATGGACCAGTAAGCGCAGCGTAGGTCGTCCACCGACACGGTGGACAGACGACCCGATAAAGGTCGCAGGACGACGTTAGAAGCAGGCCGCGTCCAACCGGTCCTTTAGAAAAACTACGTGGGAGGCATATGTTTAGCAGTGGACGTCCTACTGCTAAGATGATGATGATGATAAAACTCTTGTTGCCACTGGTGGTTGAGGTGAACGTCATGTCACTTATTTACATTAAAAATCACCTGTATAATATGGTGTTGCAGTCATTTCTTACCACTTCATTATGTTCCTACTGCTGGGACTGGGGGATACTGGGGGAAGAAGAAGTTGGGCAATAGTCCACCACGCGGGGCCTATGTGGCTTGGTGAATATGCTAATGGCCAACCCATGTCGAAGTTTCCAGGCAGCCTAAAGGCCTTCGGCATAGCCTAACGACTGTTGTCCTAAAACAAACAACAGAGACCGACGGCTTAAAATTGCTTTTCGAAGCACGGAAGCGCTCAGTTGAGTAACACCAGTATCGGTCAGCCAACCTACTCTTAATTTTTATTTATTTATTTATTACACATTTAACATAATCTTTATTGTTTTGTACCATTAAACCAGACATAGTTTGTATTGGTACTCAAATTCGCAACGTACACTGCTTAATATTAAACTTAACTTTATGGTATCATATACAAAAATAGGGTATGCCTTATAAATTTGTGTCTTAACTACTTACTAATTATGCGGTAGGCAAACACTCATTCAATACTCAGTGCCGTCATATTGTGTTCGTGGAATAACTTCTCATCGTGAACTGATTCTGCCGGACGGCGTAAACACTTATATACAGGTGAATCGATTTGTAATGCAGTGAAGGGGTAAAATACGAAAAATACTCCAGACCGCAGCAAGCGTTGCTTAACTTTATTGGTCGGTTAAGATCGCCAAGTCTGCTGCGATCGCTTCGCACTCACTACTTAATGCGTATGAAAGAAATGCATTTAACGAGATATCATTGATTGTACTGTAGAGAAATCTCTACGACTTGAATAAGCCTCCGAGACGTCACGTGAGTAGCGAGGTCATGGCGAACAAATTGGACGAGCCCAATTGGGATCAATTTGGTACAATTTTGTGCACGTATGGCATATCTATGGTGATTTTAAATCATTTGCCGTAAATAAGATTAAGAAGTAAACGTTAGGTAGGTTAGTTGATACAATTTCTACTACCAGATCAAATAATGTACGTAGAGAAGACATAGTGAGAAGATCTTCTATTATCTGAGAGCTCTGATTCAATTCATGCCATGAGTCAAAATTCCAATGTTTTTTAAATGAATGTAAAAGCTTTTCCTATCACATGCGTGCAGGCGGGTTTCCAGGCGGGATTTGTGGTCAGAGAACCGCAGATAAATCCCGCCTGTGAAAATCTCTACAGCGCACTCTTCTACATGCTTTTCGTATGCTGTAGCACAAAATATTGATGATTTTTGTATTGAAATTGAATGAAATGAATTGAATATTGATGCATATATTTAGCCCGTCTTGATTAATAATGCGTTACTACAATATTATATTTTTCTATATCTTCTACGTTATTTGTGCTGTCGCAAACATAACAGTCTATAAAAAGAAAAAAAAAGAAAAAAAATATTATATCCTTTGACGGAATTCGAATCCACGGGCTGTATGTCAGACGCAAAGACTAGTCACTGCGTCTGACCGCAACCGTTGCGACCAGAAATTGGGAATATTTTTAGTTTGATGGTGACTAAACTGACCATTTGAAATGTAGACAATTAGCAATTTTGGTTTTTAAAAGAAAAGGTTTTGAATTTGACCAACTTAAAAAGAAAAATATGGGCAATTGATTTTCCCTTCTTCCTTCAAAGAAAAAAAAACATCTGCTCAAGGTAATTTCTTGAACACTGAAACACATACATAAAAAAACAATAAAAAAGCTTTTCTATGCAGACAATTCGAATTAAATTAAAATAGGATATTTTTGAATAATTTACGTATATAATTTAGCACATATAACTACTAAGATGTTTGTTGGCTTATTTAATTCTCAACTACTGCGGTAGAGATATAGCTTAGACGTTAACATTGTAGGTGTAGGTTTTCAGGTTTTCATAAATTATCCATAAATATTTCAAAAGTAGAGGAAAAGGAAGTCATAATATTCGGCTCACTACCTTACGAAGAGGTTATTTTATCTGTTTTGGGGGGAAAATGGAATAGATTACCCTGAGAAACAAATATCCCCTATTGTGAAAATAAGGGTCGTTATTTCTAGTATCTATAATAGCCTATCACGCTTTCCCCTTTTGTTTATAGTATATTTTGTATGTGTAATATTTATTTATTTATTGCATACGTGTACATGATGTGTTTCCAACGATTTTATAAGATGCATCCTGCAAGGGCGTTTGTCAGTGAGTGCAATACATTCCATTTTTATAGTTATTGCTTACATTGTCGCAATCTGAATATATTATACGTTATATCAGTCATACATAACAGTCAGCATTAAATACAATTGTCATTTTCAATAGTCATTAATCTATATAGTTAATGTTCCCCTATTTCTCCTGGTCACGTTATAACTTGAGAACGGATGGAACAATCTAGCTAATCCTTTTTTTGTTGTGTTAATTATTCTCAGAGGGTTTTTATAAAATAAAAACCAAGAAAAGATTAGATTAAATGGCGAGCCCAAGGCCGAGACTACTACGCGAACGAACGTCGCTAGTATCATCTAAATTTGTAATTAAAATCAAACACCGTACAAGATTAGCCAGTTCAAGTGGCAGTGGGCAGGGCACATAGCACGCAGAACAGATGGCCGATGGGGTCGAAAGGTTCTGGAGTGGAGACCACGGACCGGCAAGCGCAGCGTAGGTCGTCCACCGACACGGTGGACAGACGACCTGATGAAGGTCGCAGGACGACGTTGGATGCAGGCCGCTTCCAACCGGTCCTTTTGGAAAATCATGGGGAGGCCTATGATCAGCAGTGGACGTCCTACGGCTGAGATGATGATGATGATGATGACCGTACAACGCCACCATAATCTAAATCATCCACCGGGACTTCACTAGAACCAATGTCGCGGAAGGTAATGAACCTAAAGGTTTGAGGTCCTCAAAGTGACAATAGTAAAAACACAACGATGAGCTTAAAAGTATGCGGCCTTTAGTGTGGTTTGCTACATGTAGAGACTATTACAAATGTCTATGACTGCCACTGCAGCTCATTCAAAGGAATAGGTAGTACTAACCTACTGGGTCCAATTCCACTAACAAAATTGCAATCGAACCGTAGCTGCACGGTCACGTTTATACGTTTTCTGCAATTGAAAAACAATCCAGCTGTAGTTTCTGTTGATGTCAGCGATCGATTATATTTTGTTAACTCGATAGATGATAAACGTGAAGCTAACTGATAATCGTATATAATAGCGTTTACAATATATTTAAATATTTTTTACATAAAAAACGGGATTCACTCACGTAAATAAGTCACATCTTTCTAACTATACTGTCAACCACATTTGGTGGTCTTTTTCAAGGAGAGTGCAGGACCATATATATAGTTTATTCTAAGTGCAGAACGCTTGCGGTTGCGTCTCGCCTCGCACTCTGGGCAGCAACTCGTAGCGCGCGCGATGACATAATGTGGTGATTAATCAATCCCAACTTTAAAATAATTTACGATGCTTTACGTAAGGTTGAAAATCGCTTGTTAGATTGGACGATGTATGCGAAAATGCGTTAAATTTGTACGTTTTCTTTAGATTTTTCAATATATACTAACGCAATTGAAATAACTGCTGGTTATAACTTTAGTACTATACGTTGGCTAAGTATTACCTAAAAAAAATATATAGTGTTATCGCTGAAAATTCAGAGAGTTTGGACGTGAAACTTTATTTTAGTGGACCTATACAGGATTTTTTTCTGCTGAAAGAGAGTTATATTTATGAATTCTATTCGGTTATTACTCTTTTGATATTCCTTTTTTAACCTTTGTATTTTTTTCATAATATACTATCGTTCTGTTTCGTTACACTAGGTGTTTAAAAATTCAGATTTTTCTTTAATTAGGGTACGAGCGCGCCTTAAGTTTAAAGTGACGTTACGTTCTAATTTATCTCTAAAAATAGAAGAATGTCTTTTTGAGTAATTATCGTATAACAGCAAGCAAACGAGACGAACTTCAGTTGCAGTGGGATAGATTGTTGAACGTTGTGACATAATGGAATTGACCTCCTGGTAATAGTTAAATATCTTAGCAGTTCGGTATCACAACATTGCACGTAAAGGTACCAGAATCTACACTACAACCTAGCATTGAGTCTCTAATGACTTATATACTTACAATAGTTTGTTTGTTTACAATAATTGTGTACTTTAAGACATTTACTCTAGTAGGGTGTAAGATCAATACCACTGTAAAAACGTACATTTAACGATTTTCTGAATTAGTTACGGGACACAAACGAAGTATAGTAAACGGGTTTCAAATATTTTTAGATTCTGAATGTATCAAATCACAGCTTTAACCGACACCGAATATTTTGGGTTGCGAAACTTTTTTACTTTCCGTCCCTTGATCCCTTCCCTCATACCATAAGATTTGATTGTCCGGAAAGAATCTTTTATCACATGTTTTATGGTTACTCTTAAAATATACCATTGTCAACACTTCTAAAGGAAAAGGAAATAATTTTATAGTAAGGTTAGACTCTTACGTGGCATGTACTCGTAAAAGACAAGAGGAATTCTACACTTCTTTGATGTTTCACAAATCTTAAATTTGACTAGCTATACATTGAATTCAATTTCGATTACAATTTATTTTTATTTATGTTAAAGTTCCATGTATCACAAGAACGATTGTAATATATTTGTCATGGCATCTCATTTATTCATTAAAACCTGTATTTTATATTAATAACTGTTTCGGTACTGACCAGCAATACGCAAAATTTTAAAAAATAAAAATAAAATAATGGAATGACACAAAGAAGTCGGGGAGAAAGAAAATATTTTTTGGAGAGAGAGAATAAATGGATTTTGGAGCAGAGGGATTTCCGATCACATATTTCGCCCTTTTTACATGGGACTATATATCTAGGACTCGGATGGAGCATGATGTGCATGCAAATCGAAAACTATTAAAATGAAGTGTTTATATTCTCTTAGATTCCTATTTTGGGTGTCGAGCGAAGATTGGTGCTGATGAGTGGTGAATATTGATAAAAAGTTGAAATAGTGAATTTGTACTCAATGAATCGCCAACCAACTTATAGTTAATTTACATTCCTGAAGTCATGACCCAGGGTATGATGTTTTGAAGTTCTAAATTGATAGCAAACCGAGGGTATTGATTTAGCGAATACTCAGGCATTCAGTGGACTTCTAATTCAGAACACGACATTGGATGGTATCCTACGCGCTCTTAGTCCAGAACTTAACCATCTCTCAGAGCCAGAAGTTGACTAGAACCTTTATGTAGGTATGTAACGTGCTGAACGAGCTGACCTTTCAGGACTTATAGTGAAATGTGATTCGGCCAGGTCATGTATTTCTTATTATTATAACTTTATTAATTTCTAATGTTCCTTTTCATTTACATTTAGCTAGCTAGGCCTACTAGGAATAAACGCTATCCTTGATAGTGTAGGTATAATATTACATTATATTTTGGTGCCTGCAACGATTTGAACGAAAAGTATTATAAGTTTCTTTCATTAGTACTTTAAAAACTGGAAAAAAAATCAAAACGTACGGGCATACACAGTGTATTGATTACAAGAGAAAAAAAAACCACTGAGATCGGATATACAATATAAAGAGGTAGAGAAGAGTTATTTCTTTTAGTATGGACAAGTACTAGCTATGCACTCCTCTTAAGTGAATCTTTTGATATATCCAGGCTTTAAATAAGTTAACTAATAAATTCAGCAGGGCTATTATGTATCTCAGTTGCTAACAAATGTTGATAGAAATCTTGAAAAATGGCGGTTCTATGTCAATTTTAACAACTCCAGTAAGCAAAAATGTTAGCAAGTTGATGACTGGAGCTGACAAAAGTGACATAGAGCCGCCACTTTTCAAGATTTCAAGCAAAATTTGTTAGCAACTGAGATACATTATAGCCCTACTGATTAGTTAAATCAGTCACGACTCCGTTTCAATTCCAAGAGCATCAACCAAAATTTGTTCGTACCTTAATTTTGAATATGATTTCTTTTAAAAATATTATTAAAATAATCCAATTTAGATTAATTTAATATGTACTCCTGAAAGTTTAAGACCGAAATGCTTTCTTTTACATCGTCTGGATTGTAATATTGTAACATAAATTTGATGTAGAAACTAATATAAACCTCAGTTTATGAGATATTTATATCACATCATAATTTGTGAACAGTACCAACACGAACGATCATATTCTTGTTATAATATTTGCTATGTTACTCACGTCGATAAAACTATGGGTTTACGATCATATTGTTAGACGTGCGTCAATAAAAACTGTTAATAAATAATTATGGATATCCCAATGAAGTGTTATGGCCAATGTCGTATTATACGAGTACTTCTATGTATGTGTATGTATATCTCAGCCGTAATCGGTATATCTATTGTATTTTTTTTATTATTGGCGCTTAAGGCGCTGTCAGCTCAGTGCTTAGCTACGTTCAATTTCCTTTACTTGAAATCAAGCAAGCCCATCACGTAAAAACGTACAAAATTAATAAAAAATAATGTTCACTCTTAAATAAAAAAATAATCCGTCAATATATTATGTGTATTAATAATGGCTATTTTATTATATGTGTTTCAAGACAAATATACAATAGTGAATAAAGGGGAAAACTGTTTTAAAGGTGAAATTGAGTAGTGTGTTTGTATTTTTTTTAATGTACTCGAGTATATTAAAATATGTTTTAATTCCGTCAATGTGTACTTAGAAGTCTTAGGAATGTCATATTATTTTTATTTATTTATTTAAAAGCTGGATTATTTTGGTAGTATTCGGCAAGAACATTTGGTACATGTAAAATTGTTGCAAAATTGGTGAAGATTGCATATATATATGATACTCCTAAGGCTGTGTAAAGTCTACTGTTTGCAGAACTATTAATAATCCTATGTCCTCTAATTAAGTATGTATTGTTGTCTCTTTTTTTATATTTAGATTTGACAAATTTGCAATAAAAAACTAAAATACAGCACGGACCCTGGAGTCTCTGGAGGCTAGTTTTTATAATATAAAAAATACAGACGCAAGCTGCCCTAATCGCCATCGCTATGATGCTCTGAGAGATGCCTTTTCACGCCCCGTTTTAAAGACCCAGGGTCATAGATGCAAGGAAATTCGTACGCCGGCAAAGCATTCCACAAGTTGTTTAACAGAAGTAGGAACTGCAAAACTGATTGACTGAATGTATTCTGACGACGGCGGATATGATAGTAATAATAAGAAATCCGTATCCATTATATAAATTTGCTTCCAGATGATTTGTACAGTTATACGACACACTTATAAGTTTGCTTCCAGATGATTTGTACAGTTATACGACACACTTATAAGTTTGCTTCCAGATGATTTGTACAGTTATACGACACACTTATAAGTTTGCTTCCAGATGATTTGTACAGTTATACGACACACATATAAGTTTGCTTCCAGATGTATTGTACAGTTATACGACACACTTCGTAGATTCATAAGTAATGCCGACATAATAAGCAAATACAAAGAGGAAATAGTACGTAGCTATATTAAGTTAGGAAAAGTCGGTGGAAACAGCCATTAGTCACGTAGACTTTACGAGTTGACAGTGTAGATAATAGCTACTTTCTTCTTTCATAGCGCCATAAATTTTTATTAGTTCCAATTAACGCATTTGTTCGGGAGGATGGACAAAAGTCAGACGTTTCGGGAGAGTTTTGTGTCCAAATCATGGTCATGATAGTTTTTTACTATACTAGTTGCGTTAGTGGTGATGTACGTTTTTCGTCCGATCATGACCTACGCGCTGTAACGTTCGGTCATGCTTCAGATAGGCACATTCATAGACTTCAAGCGATTCATAATCGCTTTACCCGCAAGGCAGTATACGCACCGTGGTACTTACGGAACGCTGACCTCCACTGCGACCTAAAACTCTATCGTACAGTTCATAAAAGACTGTTCTCGCCGCTACTTCGATACGGCCCCCACCATCCCAACCCACTACATCTTAATACTGTGCTAATGGTGCAAACCGCTAACTAGGTACTCAACATACACATCAGATCCATACTTCACCCCACCACGCCGCTGCCCGCGACACCTCATGGATGACCCGGACGACCCCATCACGACAGCTCTGGCGTCGATCAGTCAGCCTCCTGGTAATAGTGGTATTTCAGGTATTTCAGGGTCTACTCGCCGAGCCACGAGAGGTAATATGTCTGATTTTGGATTTCCAGTCTTCACAATTTGACATCGAGGTCGTCGTAGGCGACTTCGAAATAATCCGAAATCAGATACAAGGTAATCTGTGTTATATTTTGGTAAAATATTAAGGTAAAGACAGTGCTGGCGGCTAACGGCATTTCTATTCACTACTAGGCAAGGGTTCGCCCTTGTCGTTGTCTAGCGCTTTATGCGCCCTGGTTGTCCCTCAGTTGAGTGCTGCGTGCACTCACTAACAGTCCGGTGTCGTCGCTTTTAATGCCCGTACTGGCAACAAGATCTATGTCCTTTCAAAAAAAATATGATGTACGTTTATAATGATACTGAAAAGTATCGTATGTATTATTCTAGCGCCTCATCTATCAACGTACAAAATTTCATTTAATTCCATTCAGCCGTTCTGTCGTAATTGAGTGACAAACGTCAATGTATCCAAACATTCGTATTTTATAAGACATGCTGAGCTCTGCGGTTTAACCCGAGTGGTGATGGATGATGATGATGATAAAAAGTACCCTATGTTCCCCGGATATAATCTATATTCTTGCCAAATTTTATCGAGATCCATTCAATGCATACTTTCTAACACATTTAATTTTAATGACTGATTTAGGTACTTAAAGACTAACGAAGTTTTTTAATTTAAATTTTATAATGAAAACATAATAATATATTTAAAATTATAATATATATCTCGATAACCGTCAGAACCAGCTTTCTCGGGCTTTGGTATAATTCCAAAAGGTACTTATTACCCTTAAGTACCTTTTTGATCTTTAATTAGGTTAATAACTTATTATATTGTGACGGCTATTGCTTTTCATTTAAATATGAGGAAGCAATTAATTTATTTGCAGGAAATTCGTCTTAAATGAAATGAAAATATATCAGATAAATTAAATTAAATGGATAAAAAGCGCCTGCTATAATAGTAGACTAAAGTCACGATTTTAAACCTTGTTTTAAGGGAATTTCCCACACATAATGTGCTTAGACCATACTTTAAACTAGGTATTATCTTTAGTTCGCTCGATAAGGCGGAAAATAACGTAAAATTGATTAAATTTTGAATAATCCTCATTATCACCAACCCATAACAATAAAACAGACAATGGTTGCATGTTTGCGATGTGCCAGTCCCTGCCTTCCACGATACCAATAGTCCAAGTGCGGAGCATCATCAACCCACATTCGTCTAATGCTGGACACATATCTCTCTTAATGTACGCTAGAGAGCTCAAGTTTCACCTTTTCTTCAACCAGAAACTGTCTATCACTGGTCACCTTTCCACCTGGTCGCATTAAGTTCACTTTAACGTGGTTACGATTCAAAAACTCGTATTATTCAAGAATGCTTTAATGACTACTTCAGACCACTCCAAATAACTACACATCAATTACTACCCTAACAGAATCTTCACGACGCTTTAGTGGAGACTATATACTTGGAAGCGTTGATCATAGATGCAAAGTTGCCTGCTTATCAGTGTTTTACAGAATTCACTTCGGAGAATGTGCAATCGATCTCCACAATCTTATTCCCTCATCTCCTTTCTTTCATCGAACAACAAGACGCACAGGAACACGGCATCCGTACATGGTCAATACTCCGAAAATAGGCACGAAGCGCTTCAAATCAAGCTTCATAATGCGTACGGCTGAAGTATGGAACAACCAGCGTCTGTATTTCCCGACATATACAATCTGGGACCTTTCAAGCAAGCATGTACCACCGTCGACCGCGTCAACACTTTCCATCAGGTGAGACTGTGGTCAAATGCTTGTTTATCAAATGTAAAAAAAAACTCCGAGTCCTACTCCGAAAACCTCCCTGACCTTAGATTTATATACAAGTCCCATCGTGCGTGTAAGTTTCGGCTCGTAGGTTATGCCAGATAGAAAGCACTGATTAAAAACTTTTATCTTGGAACTGTGGTATAGACGACGAAAAGTTAGACACGGGCCTCCCTAATTGCACACCATGATCTTAGGACTTTGCCATACAGTTGTAATTTCTTTGTAATTCCTATGAAGCCTGGTTTATGGATTTAATACCAATGGAATATCCAGAATATGTCCCAGCATAGAATACGGCCCTATCAATCGATCGACAGCAAGTTGCCGGCCAATAAGATATTGTGATAAAGTTTGATTGTATTGGTTTGAACTGTGTTGTTTACGAGTATGTTTTTAAGTAAGTAATAAATAGATTACTATATACATAAATTACTCTATAAATAGATTACTTACGTGGTCGTGACTCGTGAAGATTCCACACTCCAAAATTGTGACACGAATGAATATAAAAATACTGTTTTATTATTTCTCTGACCTGAATATAAAAATCATGAATACAAACTAGGTAATTTTGGATGTCTAAAAAGAAGTGGTTGATGAAGTCTTAATTAATTAAGATTTTACCATAGTTTTGACGTCTACCAGGGTCCACCTTCCTTCCAGGGTATTTTAAATTGATCTTTTTAATTCTAAATCGAGTAACTTTCTAACGCAGGATAGAAATAATGAAACTGTTTTGGGGCCTTTCATAATAATTTAATAAAAGTAGTACATTTTTCACGAGTCACAAGAACGTGATCTATTATTTACCTACTTATGAATGTTATAATTTTTATTATTTTTCTATTTTCAAAATAGATTAGAAATCAATTTGTCAATGTATTTGTTGATCAAATTAATGCACAGACAGGCATACAGTTTTATATATATATATTAAATTAATCTAATAGCTTTTAGACATAATTTAGTTTAAAAACAAGTCATTAAGGAGCGTGTGAAAGCGATTGTTAGATCGATTCTTAGATTGTAACTTGGATGATTAATGTTCTAGACGAGTCTTTTGTAAGTTAAATCGTCTTTTGCTTAAATTCTTTGGATACCATGGAAAATCATATTACTTACCTACTCTTTTCCCAGTTTACGTGAAATTCGGTATAAGTATTCTATTTACTGATAGTTGACATTCAGAAGGGCATCTTTATGCCTAAATTGATTAACTGCTATTTGATTATGTTTCTCAGAAAGAGGAATCTGTTTTATTTTTCATATTAAGTTTTAAATTGTATGGTTAGCATAACCTCTCACAAACCCTACTTGAGAATTTTATTGCCGTTATTAGTTAAACTCATCGATCTATTAAACCGGTAAATAGATCGATGCATCAACTGCCTTTAATTAGCTATGGTAGTGAGAGCCCACGTGCGACTATAAAACCCACCTCTGACCGTAAACAAACTCAAGTTTTTTTCTGTAAATGATGCATACTTCACGTCCACTATCATACCATCTCGGTCTTGCACACGTAAGTGAATATGATTTAAAAAAGTTTGTTAGAGTGCTCGTATCAGCAAGACAACGTATATGTGTAGTAGAAGCATATATAAGGCCTTTGTTAATTAATGCACAATATTGAACTGGGTGGTTTGAAGTTGATAACTGGTCATGAAAGTAACCCCTGACCCCCGGCTTACCTAAATTGGCTATCTGTTGTGAAGACACAAGAGCAATTAACAAAAAGCTGTGGTGGAAGTGTTACAATGTTTAAAAAAAAACGCCGGTAGTAGCGGTCTAGTGAAACCGCAATACACTTTTCGACACCTTTAAGCCATCCACACCAACATTGTTGGGGGGTCTATTGGTTATTATATATTGATCTTTTGTCACCACTCATGGTGGCCTTTATGGGGAGCGCGTTTAGTGGATGGCAAGTCACCACCTGCCTAAATATTTTAACATGAGACTAAAATGTTTAAATAAATTAAATAACATGTTTTTTATACTACTTTGTATTTTTATACCAAACAGGCCTCTAAGTGTTGGCTACAGCCCCACTTATGCCTTTGTAAAGGACCGGATGAAATCCGAGATTTTGTGTTGAATAAAAGAAATAATAATAATGATATAAAGATGAAATACTTGAATTGTGGTATGTATGTAACGAATAAACTCTAAAACTGCTGGACATCTGATTGGCTCATCTGAATAGCTTTCTTTAACATCAACTACATTAGACGTTGCCATAAAGTATACTGTGGCCCGAGCACGATCATTTGCTAAAGTGTAACGTTATCGTACAGTTCATGTATATATTCATATTCATATTCATATTCATTTATTCATATTTATCCATACACGTCAAAAATTAAAATAATAAAATAATAATGAAATGTCAAAAAATAGTTATACATATGTAAATAAAGAATTTAAATGTGATCAATTTTCTACTTACACACTCGCAGACAAAAATAGCAATGTACATTATATGCGTGTGCCTATTTATTTCATACTTATAAACTCTTCATAACTATAAAACGCCTGATTGATAAGCCAACGTTTTAACCTAGATTTGAACGAACACAAACTTTTAGCTGCGGTTATATCTTCGGATAACTTATTGTAGACCGCTGGACCCATGACATGTGCCAACCTGTTAGACTTGGCCATTGATCGCTCCACCACAGCAAGCTTCCCTTTTCGTCGGGTTGGGTATTGGTATAGTACAAACTATAAGTTATCTGTGCCACAGTTGTACTAGATAAGTGATAGTTGGTATTGTATACGTCAACGATACGATTACGTTACACTTTAGCAAATGTTCGTGCTCGGGCCGCTGTAGTATTCTACGGCTAGATAGTTGTTTAGCTTCAGTACTTACATAACACTCATCAGAATTCAATATGATAATAAAATTCACAGACTTAATATTTAATTACAATTAGTTTTAGTCGTTTTAGAATATAATACAATGGTACATAATGTTAAATAATTATAAAGTAAATGTCTTTGACTTGTTTTTGTACACCCGTTATTGCTCGTACCTGACCCCGGATGTGTTTTTGTAACTTCATTTTGTAAGCGGGGTCAGTAAGTAGGTAAGTGTTCATAAGGTATGAGTATCTCTACTAAGTACTTTTGTAACTAGAAACTCTAAAGTTTACTCGACCTAAGTCGAGTCTGTTTATTAATATAGGTACACTGAGCATTACTGTTGACGAATAATCGAATTCTTAGCCGAACTCACTCATCCTATTTCAAATACCGTCAATGTTTTTGTTTTTCTTATATTTTACCGACTGTGGCGAAATCCGATAGGAGTCTTATGTGTTGATTTGTATGTTTCTATGTTCGCTCGTAACTATTCAACGGTTCAACCGATTTCGATAACTAAATGTAACATTGTCGTTGTCATTGACATTGTCGGGTGTCGGGGATTTTTTTGGCCAACTTATATTCTCCAAGTGGGCCCCCGAACACGCTCATTTGGTTTGTCGGTCCCTCTACCAAACACCCTGTATAGAATGAAAGTCGGCATTAATTTTTTCAAACTCTAAATTCAAATTCAAATTCAAATTCAAATTCAAATTATTTATTTGTGATACACAGGTAAGACAGGATCTTAAAATAGGTTATTGTAGGTACATGCTGTGATCTGCTTTAAGCGTACAAATGTTAAGTTATAAAAACCTAGGAGTAAATAAATATATGGATTAGTAAAATTAAAACAATGTGGAATTTGTAAAGATTAAATTAAATTGGTAAATTGTCATTAAATTAAACGATGTCAATAATATATGGCTAGTTTGTCAATAATTACATCACAGCTTAAAAAATATCTCGCTGTTCAAATTTTGTTTTTTTTTTTGGCACACAGTAGGTTTTATTATTGTATTCAACCCGACATTGACGGTCAAAATAAATAAATTAGTCATTGTAATTGCAGATAATCTTTCAAAGAATAAAATGTATGGTCAACCAAGTATAGGAAAAATTTTTGTTTAAATTCGTTTATATGTTTCGAATCTTTTATATATTTTGGAACTTTATTGTATATTTTTGGCGCCATAGCAAGGACACTTTTCGCATACAAAGCAGTTTTATAATTAAAGTCATCAATGGAATACAGATGAGTACGATTTCGGGATCTAGTCACAGTTTTGTAAAAGGCAGGATGTTGCTTGACAAAAAGAGCTACCTCGTATATGTACAATGAAGGAAGAGTTAGTATTTTCAAATTTTTAAAGTAAGAAAGACAGCTTTCATTGCTTTTTAAGCCACACATAGCGCGGATGCATCTTTTTTGACATCTAAACACACGGTCCCAATTTGTTGCATTACCCCAAAAAATTATTCCATACCTTAATCTAGAAGCAACATATCCATGGTATGAGATCAGTAATGTGGAAAGACTAACTTTCTTTGATAGCATGTAAAGACTGTATGATGATTGAGAGAGTTTTTTACATACGAACTCTATGTGATTTTGCCATTTTAAATTGTTGTCAATGTGCAGACCAAGAAATTTGGTGGCTTTGGTTGGTTCAACTATCTGTCCATCATATTTAATATCAGTAGTTAGTGTGTGGTTAGTCCTCTGCTTAAATTGCATTATTTTGGTCTTTTCTATGTTTATCTTTAAATTATTGTTTTCCATCCAGTTTATTATTAATTTTAAGCTATTATTAATTTTGTTTTCGTCATTGAAAACCACTGTGCAATCATCTGCAAACAATATCATTTGATCGTTGACTGATTTGGGAATATCATTTATGTAGATCAAGAACAGCAATGGTCCCATAATACTACCTTGAGGTACTCCAAAATAAACGGATCTAGGAGTTGATTTGAAATTAGTTTCCTCTTTACTTTTAGTGCAGATTCTATTAATGCTGGTGATCTGCGTTCTGTTGCTTAGATACGATTTCAGCAAATCCAAGGCAATTCCCCTGACACCATAGATTTCAAGTTTCTTAAACAATATTCTATGATCCACGAAATCAAAAGCTTTTGACATATCCATATAAAGAGCGTAGACAGGTTTTCTTGCATCTATTCTAGGATACAACATACTTAAAAACTCATAAATTGCTGATGTAGTAGACATATTTTTGCGGAAACCTTTTTGCTCCTTTGTGAAGATGTCGTTTCTGTCAAAGTATTTATACAAGTTATTATATATAATTTTCTCAAAGATTTTTGAAATAACCGGAATCAAAGCTATTGGCCTGTAGTTTTTCATAAAGCGTTTGTCGTCTTTTTTAAAAATGGGTTTAACTATCGTGGTTTTTAATATTGATGGAAAAACACCTTGCTCTAGACATAAATTAACAATGTAAGACAGTATAGGGGCAATGATTTCAGAAACTTGCTTGAGGACCAGTACGCATATGTCATCATAGCCTGTAGTTTTGGTATTTTTTAAATCTTTTATAATATTGTTTATTTCAGATGGATCAGTAGGATTTAAGTAAATGGAGTGAAGTGCATTATGGGTGCAAGTCTCCATTCTGAGATTATTAGTTATTTTATTATGTTTAACCGAATCCATAAAGTAATTATTGAATGATTCTGCTATCTCTTGAGGGGCTGTAATAGTATTATCATCAACAACTAGTTCCGAAATGTTTTCTGTGGGAAATTTGGGTTTTTGATTATTGATAACATTCCAAGAGGCTCTACACTTATTAATAGATTTTAAAATATAGTAATTGTTTTGTGATTTTTGTGTCAATTTTATAATTTTGTTGAATCTAGTTGAATAGGCTTTAAATTTTGCTTTATCGTTAGCTCTACTTGTATATATTAGATTAAGCATGGAGTAAAGATAAAAATCAAGTGATCTCACAGACCAACGGCACAAGTAACAGTTACAGAGTTGAATCACCTAGCTCGCCGCTCGTCCCCATCACAATACAAAAAGCAAGTACCTACATCATAGTTACGTAAAAAATATTCACACACAAATCTATAGAAATGGGGTCCGGGCACAAGACTGCTATTAGAATCGGATCGTAATGGCATCATGTCTATTTATAGTAGTGAACAGTAAAGGTAGTTAGGTATGATTGTCTAAAATTAGCTTTGATACATTGATTATTCTATTGACATATTGATTTCCGATAGCTTGGGATGACGTCAACATTATGTTGGTATATTACATTGCAATTTTTTTATATGAGAGAAAAATTTACACCCTCGGACGGGATTCGAACCCGTGTCTTCCGACAATCCGTGTCAGACGCCATGACCAACTAGGCCACGAGGCTCGACGTCCGAGCATCAGATAGCTAAGGAGGCGTGTATTTTAAAAAGTAATACTATAAAAATTATTCCTTATATTTAATATACAGCAAATAAATTTAATCGAAGTACAAAGTTACTGATATAAAATAAATCTACTCGTACCTATTACAATAAAACTAATTCACTAAAATATTTCTAAATTGTAGATATATTACAGATAAAAACAGCATTCAAGTCCCTGTTTACGGGTAGAGTTCCCAAAAAGCTGGCAACTTTATATCGTTGAATAGCCAGCCTGATACGTTGTCCGAGGTAAGTACCAGCTCTTTGGTCACCTGTAATTTCTTTGAGGCGTCTGGACAGCTCCTTTACTAAACGCCGTGCATCTGGACCCCAAGAACCAATAGTAAAAAAATAAAAATAAATAAATATATATCTAAGTAAATATATAAAAAATATGTATATAGTTAAATAGTTATGCTTACGTATTGTGTTGGGTTTTTAGTTTTTCGGTTTCCGTACCCAAAGAGTAAAAACCAGAACCGGTACGGTTACTATTATACATACATATATATATAACTATTATATTTAGATTTCCGTAAAAGGGCTAAAAAAATATTTTCTGTTCTATAGGAGATTTATAATTAGTACGAAACCCTTCGTGCGCAAGTCCGACTCGCACTTGGCCGGTTTTTTATGTTGTCACTGAACAACGATTATATTTACCACGTAGTAGATGACGTCAAAAACTATTTGTTCATCCGAGGATAAACATCAAGCCTGCACGCGATTACGTTTTAATCTGGACCTATGATTTCTATTTAGTCTCCATCAGAACAAGTTCACATCTAATAGTCGAATTTATAATCAGCCAGAGTAAACTGACATAACGAGTTTCAATTCACACTGGCGTAAAAAGGACCTATCTAGGTCAACCAATAGGTCGAAGACCGGTTGGTCGCCCCAGGTACAGATGGGGTGATGTGGTAAATGCAGATCTGGACGAGCTTTGTGCAAGAGACTAGCGAGAAACTGCAAAAGACCAGAACTAGTGGCCTGCTCCCATATCAGAGGCCAAGACTCAATTCGGGTCGCTGAGCCAGCGGAGTAAAACTTCACACTGCCACTTATAAATATAAATAGCGATGTGGTAAAATGATACAGTTCTTTCATTTATTTCAGTTCAGTGAACTAAATCTTTTCATAATATTCTTAAATCTTTGTAAATGTCGTTGTTTTTGCCTTATGAGTGGTTTTATTATACCAAGTGAGCGGCGGCTATTAGTTCAGGTCTAGCAGAGATCATCATCATCATCATCATCATCATCTCAGCTGTATAACGTCCACTGCTGAACATAAGCCTCCCCCATAACTTTCCAAAAGAACCGGTTGGAAGCAGCCTGCATCCAACGTCGTCCTGCAACCTTTATCAGATCGTTTGTCCACCGTGTCGGTGGAAGACCTATGCTGCGCTTGCCGATCCGTTGTCTCCACTCCAGAACCTTCCGGCCCCATCGGCCATCTGTTCTTCGAGCTATGTGCCCTTTTTTTTTTTTTTTGAGGGGTGAAATGCTGTCCACTTCCCTTCCGCTACGGGGGTAGACGGAAGGGGGTATGTGGGGCTCAGACCCACTAAAACCCCCGTGAGCAGTCCTCCGCCAGATGGTGCGAGATTGGGTTGCGCTAGCATTCACAATCTCGCCCCAGCGGCCCTGTGAAGGGGTGCCCTTGCTCACCAAGGGCACTCCTCAGACGTGTGGGGTCGTGCAAGCCGACGAAGAGTCCCTCGACTCTTCACCAGTGACCCCACTACGGAGGAGGGAGGAGGCGAGCAAACTGCCTCCTCCGTACCCCCGTTCGTCTGCGCCGGAGTGGGTCAGCTCGAACGTCATTCTCCCTAACCCGCTCCGCGGCCTCCTTCTGCGCTATCACTGCTTCGCAGAAGGTGGCCACCGCCTGCCACGATCTCTCGCTGCCGAGCATCGAGTTAACCACGCTCGGCAGCGAGAGATCTCCGCCGATTATCGCTGAGAGTGTGTGCCGCTGCGGGCCCCATGCAGCACACACTTCCAGCGTATGGAGAGCTGTATCCTCCGGCGCCCCACATTCGTGACAGGCTGGGGTCGCCTCCCGCCTTGCGATTTGGTGCACGTACTTTCCGAAACAACCATGCCCGGAAAGCACCTGCACCAATCGGAAAGTGAGCGACCCGAAACGTCGCTTCACCCACCCCCGAAGGACCGGGCGGATTGCCTCCACCGTCCACTGCCCAGGGACTGGTGGAGCCAGGTCTTCCGTCCACCGCTGCAACAGGGCGGCCCGCGCCTGCAACCGCATGCGTGTCAGCTCTTCCCACGCTGGGGGGTCACCCCGCGATTTCCTCGCCGCAACAAAGTGGTACACTTCGGCGAGGATCTCTGCTTTAAGTTCCCAAGGAGGATCACCGGCCAACACGCACGCCGCCGTCCAGGACACCGTCCGGTATCCGCGTATCGCCCTCGTCGCGATAACCCGCTGCGGACGTCGCAGCAGGGCAGTGCTATGTGCCCTGCCCTCTGCCACTTCAACTAGCTAATCTTCTGGGCTATGTCGGTGACTTTCGTTCTTCTACGGATCTCCTCATTTCTGATTCGATAACGTAGAGAAACCCCGAGCATAGCCCTCTCTATGGCTCGTTGTGCGACTTTGAGCTTGCTTATGAGGTCCATAGGAAGAGCCCACGTTTCAGTGCCATAAGTCATCACTGGTAACACACATTGGTTGAATACTAATTGATTTAATGATAAATAATTAAGGGATACTAAATCCTAATATAATAAACGCGAAAGTTTGTATGTATGGTTATAATGTTTGTTACTCTTTCACGCAAACTACTAAATGGATTGTTATAAAATTTGGTAAGTAGATAGATGAGGCGGTGCAATAACATATAGGATATTTTTCATCATCATCATTATGATTCACCACGCGGGTGTAACCGCGAGGCGCAGCTAGTACTTTTAATATTATAAAGAGGTAAGATTTGTATATTTGTAACGAACAAACTCTAAAACTACTGGACCGATTTCAAAAACTCTTTCACCATTAGAATGCTACATTAACTCTAAGTAGCATAGGCTATAGTTTTGTTTCCTCATCATCATCATCCATGACCTCGCGGGTAAAACTTTGGAGCGGAGCTAATATTATATACCTACCTATACATAAATATTTTATTTTTCGAAGGTGTGAATCTGAAACAAAAACGAAACGCAGTTGGTGGCATGAAATTATCGTGGTTTGAAAACGGCAAAACTCAATGTTACAGACCAAACTATGCTTTCTGACAGCCAATGAAATATTATCTATATAGAGAATTGCGTAACACCCATCAGCCGTGCGATTCTGCCGTGCGATTCTGTATTGATAACGAGCTCGTCGACGAGCTCACCGATGTCAAATACTGTATGAGGTATCGCCCTTGTACATAAGGTTGCTTTTCCTACGTTTCTAGTCATCTCGTCATTTGTTTCACGGATGTTGTCAAAGATGCAATGATGTTTGATCTTAGAGAATCGCACGGCTGTAATGATTCGTCGCCGAGCTCTTTGACGAGCTCACCGATGTCAAATACTTCACCCTTGTACATAAGGAAGCTTTTCCAACGTTTCTTGTCATATCGTTATGTGTTTCACGGATGTTTTTAAAGATGCAACGATGTTAGAGCATCGCACGGCTGAGCTGAAAGCATATAGATAAAATGAGGTCTACAAACTCTTGTAACTTGTAGGCAAAATACAAAATTTCTGAGCACTTAGGATTTTGTTTATAAATGTACTACTTATCTAGTTTCATTTTACAGAACATTGAACCAATATATTGAAACTTATTTGTCAACGGTACGATTGATAAAAATATTGTGTGAGCTCTTTTGGAAAACCATCTATTGTTTTTTCGCGTCCAGTGACATGTCTATAGTTTCGTTGGTCACTTTTAGTTACTATAGTAAAATATATATTACATACGGCGCGGTTAGTATATTTTGCATATTTCCACAGCGTAATGTCATATGGGATATTGCTATGGGGTTCAGCGGCTGATATAGAGACCATCTTTATCCTACAGAAACGTGCTATTCGAGCTATATACGAAATGGGTCCCCGCGAATCTTTGAGAGATTTATTTAAAAAAATCAATATATTAACTTTGCTTTCCTTATATGTATTTGAAAATATAATGTATGTTTGTAAAAAATTACATAAATATAAGTTAAATAGTAATCACCACACTTTTAATACTAGAAATACAAATATGATAGCGGTACCTAGTTTTAGACTTGCGAAGACTAATAAGTCATTCCTAGGAAATTGTGTGCGTTTTTACAATAAAATCCTAAAACACATAACTGAGCTCACAGAGGACAAATTCAAGTTGACTGTAATAAACGTTTTAATAAAAAAAAGCTTATTATAAAGTCCGACATTATATAGGAGACAAAGATGCTTGGAATACTCCAATTCTGGCAAGCTGTCACTCTGACACCCATAAAATGTAATATTTGTAGTACATAAGTAGAAACATTGTAGACATCTATATAAAAAGAATGACCCCGAGTTTCTTGCTGCTTCTTCTCGGTAGGCTCTACATATTTTGGAACGCGGCGGTAGGGTCTTTAAAGTAGATTATAATGAAAAATTGACGTTCATAAGTGCGTCTTTGATGCCTAAATTGAATAAATGATTTTGACTTTGACTTTGATGTGATTTGTTAAACTAGTAAAAAACCTTAAATATGCTTGAAAATTAGAGCTATTTGCCTTAAAAGCAACCCAATGACCTATTCATACACAAACATATTTAGAAACTCAAGGACAGCAAAATGATTATAACTAGTCATCGAGCGTTCTGAAAATAGCCATGAGAATAGACATGTGCTTAGCCACTGTGTTAAATACATTGTCTACACAGTATAACAATCAGTCTGTGGTGAAGCAGAAGACCAGCAGTGTTCTTTCAACTTTTATTAAATAATCTTTACCTTTCGACTCCCTAATTTCCATTCTCTACTGAGATAAAACTGGGAAAACGCAGTCTGACCAGTTAAAAGTGAAATATCTAGTGCAACGGCTTTTGCCGAGTTCTACCACTCAGTGCAAGAGTATCATCATCATCATCATCATTATCATCTCAGTGATAGGTGCCTTGTAAAATGATTCTTGCCATGTATACATTTAAAACCGTGCACTGTTCTAACTCTACCAAAAAATACAAATACTTTTTCGGTTTTATTATCAAAAGGGAGGAACTCTTAGAAGATGTTTACTCGCCGAGCGCTGGATCGAACTTACTCAAAAATGTTCTGAACAAGAACAAGGCTCCAAGATAGCTTGAGGCGCAAGTCAGAGCAAAGGGAGACGCAACGATCAACGCACCGCAGTAAAGATCATGAAGAAGGTTTCCGGAAGAAGCCGAAACAATAATTGACCGTGTATCGACCTCGCGTAAGCCTCACGTTTATTTCCTTTAAATAATGCTAAATTACCTACTTCTATTTAATACTCTGTGTCATCTACCCTGAAACGACGACACTGCATCATATTTACAGTCCACGTGGTCTAGAAATTTATGGTTTCAGTAAAATAAGCTTCTAAGACATAGGTTCGTCTTGCTCTCATAATTTACATTTGTAGGAAAATTATGGCCTGTATAATTTTTTTAACTTTTATGCAATTTTATTGTATGGATTAGCAAAACGGGCACAATTTATGATTGACAGGCAAACCATATATGTGCGATCCCAAGCCACGACTGATCATATTATATTATGTACACCTGATCGTATACTTATTTTCAATATTACTGATTTCTGTTTTAACTTATGATGGGTTATGCTTTTTAAAGGTGCTTTCATTGGTCTTTACTTTCATTACATTGAACTTAAACCATTTTATTAAAAAATATATGACGAGTTAAATCTCGTATGATTTTATATTATTTTCTCCCGACGTTTGGAACATTCTTTAGTGAATATCCTTGTTTCTGTTATCTGTGATGAACATGGTCACGGGTAGACCGGATGACAGTTGTCTGTTTAAAAAAGTTACGGAAATTCTTTTCAATGTCTAAAAATCGCGAAATCCTAGAAAATCACATTTTGTTTTACGACATTAAACGAATTATCGAATACTTTTCAGTAATTATGGTCTTCGGTAGACTAGACGATAGTTGGTTATGGATTTTATAGTCAGGCGGGCAACTCATGTACCCGATGATAAGCAGTACCTGACCATGAAATTTTCAGTGCCACTTAGATCCTAAGTTCTAAAGTTTTAAAACTGAAGTATTGCGTCACACTATAACACTGCCCCAAGAATTGGTTTTTGAGTCTCCGCACAATAATTTTACTTTATCTTAGACCTTAATGCTTACGCATTAATGCTTCGCGACAAAATATCTAGCATTGCGGAGGTACCAAACAAAACAGCCTCTTCCACGAGTTTCAACACCTACTTATGAAAGAAAAATTTTTTTACTTTTTTTGTAGATTTTCATATACATTGCCAAGAAAAAGTCAAACGTCTAACGTCAAAAGTGTCCGAAAGTTCCAAGTCCTTATTCATAAGCCTGTCAAATAAATCAGATACGGCGCAAAGCCGGCTTCTAATATAACAGGTGAGGCGAACCTGACCCGACTCGACCCTTTAACGAAAAATGGTTCAGTTGACCCAATTGCCATTATTTTGTATCCAATATCTGACGTAAAAAAACGCTGCGCTGGCTTACGCAGCTATTAATTATTGCCGGGTATTTTTCCCCTAACTCTGGCAATACTTTTGTATTTTTTCTAAAGAGGCGATACCTGGCTATTTTCAAAAAAAGGAAACGTTTGAATAGAACATTATTTAGCGAGAACCAAAGAGAATATAACGCTACGCTAGCGAGAACAGTATAACCATTGCATGATATGCAGATTGAGCATCAAATTCAGTTGTGTTTATTTATAGCTTCCTGTCTGTTTTTTGAAAGAAAAGTAGATTGAACCTACCTCTTCAAAACAGACATGACTTTGTTAAGTGATACTAATTTTACGTGGAGTTAATCCGCGCGTAAAATGGTTTACTTTCACGTTTTCTAAAGGAATATTTTTTCGGAGTAATGTATGTTAGTACACCCTTCGTCTTATGTTAAAAAATACACCGCTTCAGTGAGGAAACACATATTCTAAATTATTTTGTAAAGTCTAGAAGTGTAGCATAAAAAAATGCTATTTTTAAATGTGATTTTAGTGCACTGTTCCAAATTAAGGAAATTTATAATTATTTGATTATTTGACATAGTTTGCCCTGTAGATTCATCATTGATAAGCCGTTCACATGTACACGGTTCATAACCCCATCAGTTTTTTTACATCGTTTCCGACAAACTAAAATAGTATTTAGAAAGTATTAAGAACAGTTTTTAAGAACAACAACAACAATTTCATTCATAATAGTAATACATGATGAGTCGAACCATATATTAGAGTATGTAATAAGTCCAACGAAAACATACATTCATTTTTATGGTATTTTATTCTTAAAATGGCGGGGAAAGACGACACAATGGCTTTAATTAATTACTTCTCATTTTCCTAGATTTGTGTTTCATGTAGTTTTAAGGTTATACTGGCCGATTATTAACGTTTACTTTTCGGGAGAATGGTGTACTCAAAGTGTGCAACATTGATTTTGTGTTCTTCTCGTGAATCGCCTTAGAATTACTAAAGTAATGCATTCACCACTTTATTAGGACGTGACTTTAAAGGTCAGTGACTTAATAATTTTCTTTCGTTTTTGGATATTTATCCAAGGAAATTGTATGATTGTAAAAAGCTAGTAGTCAATTGGATACGTACTAAAAACTATGATGAAACAGAATCACTACTTCGTACTGACAAGTGAACAACTACAATTATGTAAGATGTACAGAAGTATATTTTTAGTTAAACATACTGGACATCACAAACATTCTCACATGTGAAATCTTAATCTACACCCGCCACACATATACACACACACACGCGCACACACACACACGCATGCACACACGCACGCACACACACACACACATACACACACACACACACGCATAATAATTATTGTATTTTAGAAATAATATGAACCATAATATAAATATACAATTATTAAGTACCTACCTGTAACCATAACATGTAATAGTATGGATATGGAAGAGCGGGCCTTCTGACACAGGTGTTTTTATACCTACTAGAAGGTCCCAACCAATCTTAAGTTAAGTTAAACTTTGGCTACAGTATTAAAACATTTTTCATTTTCATTTTAATTTTTTTCATAATATATTTTTATGTGACTAAAACTTAATTCTAACTTAGTACTTTAATAAAGATCTCACTTTATGCAACTATACATATTATACAAACAAACATAATATGTAGTCTTAGTTTAATTCAAACATATGTCTGCTATCCTCGTCCCATCTCATTCCCACGTCAGGGTTAACATATAAATAACTAGCTGCGCTCCGTGATGGATGATTATGATGATTTATCAAAATATCTAGTCTATGATCATCAGAGATAATGTGGGAATCTAAAGGTGAAATAATTTTTCATATTTGAAAAGTTATTGGACCTATTGGCCCAGTAGATTCGATATATTCAATTAAAACAAACAAACGAGGTCTTCAAAACATTAAATCTTCTAGATACTTTTACAAATTCCCTATACTTTCTCACTTCATTTTTAATTATGTGACCAAATAATTGCTCTTCACGTGAGCGTGCAATCAACTGGCTGACGCACTTGCTTTGCTCTGCAACTATAGTGACGCGTGCACTTATCAAAACGTGAAAAGGAGATCGAGAACTTGATCCCGAGTTTACTCGTACGTCTCGAGTTTTTCTGCAAAGCTCAGACAATACTACGCATAATTGTACTAGACAGACTAACAGCCGTGTTTATAAAGAAGTAATTACTTGTTACTAAGTAATTTCTCTATGAAGTAAGCACTTGACAAGAGAATACTTCAACATAAACTTCAACATAAAATCTTATTATATAGTCGGGCTATGAACGTTACTTACTAAAGTAAATGCATGACATAACCCTATCAAAATTCGATATATCTATTAAGACTTTTATTAGGTTGTTGTCATGGGATTTTAATTTTTACAGCATAATAGATCCTTCACAGTTCAGACTTGTGTGCGAATGTAATTTTTATACAACTTCACTTTTGCAATAAGAACGAAAAATTTACGTGTTATCATTGTTATGAATAGTAACGTGGTTTGTACACATTTGTAGTATGAAAAACGGGATTTAGGTACTCCCGTTTTTCATATTAAAATAATGTGAATCTTATTGCTTAAGCAAAGGAAATGGTGACTATTACTCGGCCAAGAATTCCAGCCTTTGATAAATCTAACTTCAGGCAAATTCTAGTCTATAGAATTAAAATCGTTGCTTGTTTATAAATACGGCCGTAGATTCCCTATGTCGCGGAAGACATGGAGACACACAAACACATCACAGTATCCAATACCCGACAAACATTTTGGCCGTGCCATTCGCTAAGAGTACACATCGTTACATCTTTGACAACATCTTTGAAATAGTAATTGACAAAAGGAAAAACAACCTTGTAAACAAGGGGGAAAGAGATCCGGTGAGCTCATACACAATCGCAACGACAATCACACGGCAGCTCATTGACCAGGGCTAGAACCTGGGACCACACAATTTGAGACTCGCTACCATCTAAGCTGACATAGCCGTAACCTACAAACATTGTACTTAATACAACAATTCCAACTCCGGCTTAATTCAACTATTGCAGGCACATACAATAAATCTACCAATATAGTGGATATATTGGTCTCTGATTCCAGGCCTTTCCCACGTTTATCGTGAATACTAAGTAGAGGTAAAAAAAGTGTGGAAAGTGAACCGGTAGTAAAATTATATCACGTAAAAGATGGATTCTGATGTGTAGTTAAAAGTCCATATTAGCATACTGATGGCAGTTGCACAATAAATTCCAAAGTAGGTGAAAGTTTGACAGACGGCTTGCCATGTAAACCTTGCCAAATGTTTTAAAAATAATAGAGAAGAAGACCGTATAATACCGAACCCACATAGCTGGACTGAAAGTATGGCGGTGACTAATAACCGTTTAAGAGTTTTTAATGAAAGGGACCTTTTAAAGCAAGGCAACCTTTTAAACTATTCTTTGATAAATAGTTACATGTAAAAGAGTAGAAGCGCTCGCAGCGGAGCTCGACTTGGCGATCTTAACCGATCAACAAGTTAAGCAACACTTGCTGTGGTCAGGACTTAGATGGGGGATCGCTAGTGGCATTATTCAACTGAGCGCTTCTGTGATTCGGAGGGCACGTTAAGACGTCGGTCCCGGTTGTTTTTCTTAGAACAACAGTCGTTAGTTAGGCTATGTCGAAGGCCTTCAGGCGGTCTGAAAGCTTTGACATGGGTTGACCACTAACCTATCCACCAATCCGTACTAGGACCGCGTAGTGGGTTATGGCCCAACTCTTCTCTCTGAGAGGAAGGCTAGAGTCTCATCAGTGGGAAAAAAATGGGCTGATTATGATTATGATGAAAATGTAAACACCTATTCTTTCGGTAAAACCAGGTGGCTTTAATCGATTAATCGTTGTTATTTTAGTTATTAACCGTAGGCTGTCACGGCGCTGAATCTACTTAGTCCGTAGACTTAGTGGAAATACAATAGCGTCGTTTTAATATTAGTTACTTGCCACGATTATATTGCTTTGTACTTATGAACGTATGACATGAGTGGCATTTTTTTTCAACCAACTTCATAAAAAAGGAGGATATTCTTAAATCGACGCGTTAATTTTTATTTTAAGTTCACGGATATTTTTATAGAGTAGTCTGATTTTGATGACCCTTTTGTTTGGTAGAGTATACTTCCGATGCGGTCTCAATTGAATTTCATGAAATTTGGTCAAGCTGTTTTTGAGTTACACTCCAATAACTTAAAAATGTTTCGCCTATCTTGAAATCGTAATTGACGATGAAAGACAATCGATCCCGTAATCGGTCACTAAAATGAGTAAAAACGTTTTTACCCATTTAAGTTTTATATGAAACCGACCGCAACACTCAAAAGTGTGAAATAATTTGTCGAAGTCGGTACCTTGCGCAATAATAGGTGCTTTTTTACTATCATGGTACCGCACAATAAAATAAATAATAACACCGCAGGGGCGGCTTTGTGGCGAGCCGTCGGTGAGTGGCGACACCGTGGACCCTGATTCTCCCTGGGACTAAATGAGACCGCTGACCCCCGGCTTGCCTTAATTGGCCATCTGGGGGTGGAGACGCAAGAGCAAGTAACAAAAAGCTCCAAGGGTGGAAGTGTTAAAGGGCATAACGCTGGAAATAGTGCTCTAGTGAAACCGCAGCACACCTCATGACACTCTTTAGCCATCCACAACAACGTTGCCCTTTTCGTAGCCAATAATAGCGGCCCTTATGGGTGGCCCGTTTAGTGAGTGGCAAATCACCACCTGGCTAAATATTGAAATAATAAAGATGAGAATTGAAAAGATGAAATAATAAAGATAAAATTGGCAGGTGCCGTAGTCTCGACAATAGCCATTCAGTTAACCATTCAAGACTTAATGTCAATAGACCTACTATGTTACCAATTTTTGTAATAAATATACCATGTCATATGTATACCAAGGCAACACACTGGAGCTAAAAATAAACAAACATTTGTTATATACATTAAGAAATTGGCGATACAAAAAATGAAAAAAGACAAGCCCGCTGAGTTTCTTGCCGGATCTTCTCAGTCATGGTCGCGTTCCGATCCGGTTGTCTATTTAAGAAATATTTCATGTAATATGACAATTTGTAAGTGCTCCCGTAGGCCTGTACAAAATAAACGATTTAATTTTCATTTTCATTTCATTATCCATGGAAAATGTTTCTGTTTTTGTACTACTTTGTATTTTTTATACCAAATAGGCACACTAAGGCGCAGGCCACACATAAATAGCGTCTGGCGCGGACATGGCACGGGCGGCTTCCTATTCCTTTCAAATTTCATACAAAATGCATGGAAATAATAAGCGCAAGTCCGAGCACCGTTATATCGTGCCATGTCTGCGTCAGACGCAATTCATGTGTGCCTTCGCCTTAGTGTTGGCTACAGCCCCACTTATGCCTTTGTAAAGGACCGGATGTAACCCGTAAAAAATAAATAGTGATAATAATCAATAAAAATGTTATTGAAACTCACGTTAATTATAATTTTGTAATAATTAGAATTAACGTGAGACTTACGCGTTGTCGATATCAACGATGCGAGGCGAGACGCAACGACGAGCGCACCGCACTCAAGATCCTGCCGTGCGATTCTCTAATGATTCGTCGTTGCGATCTTCGACGAGCTCACCGATGTCAAATACTTTTGAGATATCGCCCTTGTACACAAGGTTGATTTTCCAACGTTTCTTGTCATCTCTCATTTGTTTCACGGATGTTGTCAAAGATGCAACGATGTTAGCTCTTAGAGAATCGTACGGCTGAAGAAGGCCTTTCGGACGAAGCCGAAACATGCGTCGATCGTGATATCGACAATGCGTAAGTCTCACGGTAATCCCGTTACATTATCTACCTGCTTCCAAAAAAGGAGGAGTACTCAATTCGACTGTATTTTCTTATGTTTGTTACCGCATAACTTTTGATAGGGTGAACCGATTCTTAAAATTCTTTTTTTGTTTGAAAGCTGGTGCTTCTCGTGTGGTTCCATTTATTATTATTAAATTTCATCAAATTCGGTCTAGTAGTTGAGTTACACTCCAATAACTGATTTTTACCAAAGTAATAGAATAGAAGTCAGTATAAAATTTTTCAAATTGCACTTGTTACATAAGTACAATTAGAAAAATTTAATACCGACTTCCGTTCTTTTTAGTTATTGGAGTGTAACTCAAAAAGTACTAGACCTAATTTTATAAAATTTAAATGGAACCACAGAGAAAACACCAGCTTTCAAACAAAAAAAGAATTTTTAGAATCGGTTCACCCAGTCGAAAGTTATGAGGTAACAAACATAAAAAAACAGTGGATTGAGTACCTCTTCCTTTTTTTAAAAGTCGGTAGAAAATAAAAAAATGTTTTAATCTCTTTACATGGTTTATATCTGACTCTAAAAACTTCAAAGAGAATGCATTAAATCAGTTAATACATCCATCGTAACAAAATCCAAAACTGAGACATACGGTTATTTCAAAAGAACTAGACGCAGTAACTAGTATAATAATCTGTTCCTATAGAAATAGAAATAGAAATAGAAATAGAAATAGAAATTGATTTATTGCACGAAACATGGTTACAATGAGGTGTTTATACATTTGTTCTGCATGTTCCACCATAGACTGGCATACAAAATATTGTCAATTAGTTAAATTTACACATTTGAAATTAAAGAATACATAATGAATTAAAATTATCATACATACTTACTTACTACGATCCTGACATATCTCTTTCGCTTCATCTATACTCATCAATCCTTTCATACATAAGCGTCGGTTTAGGGTACTTTTGACCTGGCCTTTTTTCAGAACGTCTTCAATCTGATTTCGGAACGTTCGCCTAGGTCTTCCCCTTCCAACACTTCCGTTTACTTGTCCCATGTATACCTGTTTAGTCATTCTCATTTCATTCGTTCTCTCCACATGTCCAAACCAAAAATTATCATACGATATACAATTTAATAATGACATAATTAATAATTAGATTAAATTTATAGCACTCAAATTCAATTATAAAAATGTCAATATTATATACTTAATGTATGTCAAAAAAATATGTCACAACTTATTTATAAAAATGCCCAAACCCTAATTATAAAACAATTACATGATTTTTATAATTATATAACATTACATTTAAAATTGAAGAACTCTTTCAAATTATAAAAGCAATTTTCAGCGATATAGTATTTCCTTAGCGTTATATAGTAGTAAATTGCAACTGTCGAGTCAACCAGCGTTCAATATCCGGTAAGGTAGCTACGTCGGAAATATCCACCGCCCACATTGGATTGAATAAGTTACGTGCGTAAGACATGTGGGGTGTGACGATAAAAGCTTAAAAGTAGGTTATATTTTATCTAATCGACACGAAAACTCAATGACGTTTGAAATGGATTGTTTAGTTATCGGATATAATTTTCGATTAAAATTTATTTTCGGTATATAAATTGTTGGCTTTGGAAATTTAGTTGATATTCTTTATCAAGTATTTTATAAGTACATATAGTAGGGCACTGAAACGTGGTCTCTTACTATGGGCCTCATAGATAAGCTCAAAGTCGCACAACGAGCTATGTAGAGGGCTATGCTCAGGGTTTCTCTACGTGATCGAATTAGAAATGAGGAGATCCGTAGACGAACGAAAGTCACCGACATACCCAGAAGATTAGCCAGTTGAAGTGGCAGTGGGCAGGGCACATAGCACGCAGAACAGATGGCCGATGGGGCCGAATGGTTCTAGAGTGACCACGGACCGGCAAGCGCAGCGTAGGTCGTCCACCGACATGGTGGACAGACGACCTGATAAAGTTCGCAGGACGATGTTGGATGCAGGCCGCTTCCAATCGGTCCTTTTGGAAATCATGGGGGAGGTCTATGTTCAGCAGTGGTCGTCCTACGGCTGAAATGATGATGTACTGTGAAATACTGATTGATATTTATACAATTTAGTAATACCGTGAAATATACACTGACACACGTATGCGATAGCTTTTAAAGACTAAATAATATAAAATAAATTAAAAGTTTATCTCAATATTTCAACCAAATTATTGGAACAATTAAAACCTTTCAATACTTTTTACCGACTTCCAAAAAAAGGAGGAGGTACTCATTTCGACTGTATGTTTTTTTTTAATTTTGTTACCTCATAACTTTTGACTAGTGAACCGATTCCCAAAATTCTTTTTTTGTTTGATAGCTGGTGCTTCCCGTGTGGTATTGTTTAAATTTCATCAAATTCGGTCAAGTAGTTTTGAGGTACACTCTAATAATTGAATGGAATGTTTCAAATTGTGTTTGTTTCAATACCATGTTCGACTTGATTTCCAAAAATGTGCTTGTTATGCTATTTTTATACGTTTATATTATTTTTAAAGCCAGTGGAATGCTAAGGTCATGTTCATTTTTGAGCCAAATCAATCGCGTCGTTCGCACATCCGTTCCATTACAAGCCCACGATCATCGTGAGCGAGCTCAGAATCATCCATGTCGTCACCGAAAACGATCACGACGCGACCACAACGCTCGCGGATGGATGGTAAGTTTACTTTTTGCGATCGTTGCGAGCTGTCACTGTCAAAACTTAAATATAGGATTCGATGTTTGTCAGTAAATTTCGCGCGTATTTCGTGCCTGCGTGAAGGTTCCATTCGGGTTGGGCATTAAAAGCATTGGAACCAAAGGGCATGGCAAACCGGGGCGCGACAGTTGTAACCTTTGTCGGCGCTTACCGGAACGCACCCTATAAAGTGCCCTACTACTATGCTGAAGATCACCTTTACCGGATCCTCCAGCGTATTTTACAATTTGGAATCCATGACCGTCATAATTATGACCCTTATTTATTTCGACCTATACCATTTATTAGTAATAATAGTTTTTTTGTCTTCCAGGTAATGAATAAGCCGGTGTGTTGCCCTTCAGATTTTTTGTAAGTACCTACTTAAATTTATATCATCAATCAACCATGCAAATATCAGAACTAAAGGTATCAGTATGTTGGTGTTATCTTTTGTTCTATTTTAATGGTCCTATATACATAGGAATAAAAACGACATCATTTTAAATACGACTATGAGCTATATGATGATATATATTTTTATATACAATTTATTATATTTTAATACATGTTTTGCATACAAAATATGGCATAGATGTACTCCCCAACTTTTTGAAAATATTATATAGCTTATGTTACTCAGTTATAATGTAGCTTTGTAACGGCAAAAGTATATATCAAATCGGTCCAGTAGTTTTTAAGTTTGTTAGTTACATACAAAAATACAAAACTTTCCTCTTTATAATATTAGTCTAGATTTACCAGAAAACACCACAAGACAGACGCGTCGAGGTAAACAAATCAAAGATATATGCAATTATTATTACGCCATTGACACTATTACTCTCGCTATACTAGGTAGCCCCTAGGTATTACTTTTACTCCGAGAGTAGAGTCGGAGTAGCTTACTCATTATTTACTCTGTGTTTATTAATAATGAAATTGTTTACTCAAGTCTAAATACTCGGAGTATAGTTACACTTGCTTTACTCTAACTTTATTAATAAGGCCGTGACTGTTTAAGTTGATAAGTAATAACTTATAAAAATAAAATCGACGAATAGTACACGTCAAAACTCGAAGATACACAGATCTAGGAAAATTGAACAAAATCTACTATAGTCTCAACAATGGTTTCCTGCCAACCCTTTAGTAGGTATTAGTATACCTAACTACTGCGTTCTAAGAAGTAGTAAATATTCCAAGTTATGAGTAACCAAAGTTTTTTGAATACATGTTCATTCCTAAAAGAGCCAAAGACGGCAATGACTTTATCTCTACGAAGAAATAATATCAGAAAGACTAAGTAAGTAAGAGCCTTGAAAAAATAACCCATATAAAAGTCGTGCTAAATCAATAACATTGTTCACGCCGCTATGACTCAGCTGTCATAGTAGACGTTGCAGCACGCGCGTGAACCAATTCCTGATTTCCTTCTGAAATTTAAACCAATCACCGAGCATGTCTATTTGTAACCTCGAAAGTAGGTAATTCGTATTTGGAATCATACGTCGTTTTGGTTTGAAGGACCCAATACTTATATAGTATTATCTATGTGAAGGACCTCTTTTTGTTTGGAGTTTGTTCTGAGTTATGCTTCCTGGCATTATTTCTTCATAGCTTTGACTAGGTAAACAAGAGGCTTATGAGCGTAGCTTGGGCTGTGGTGCGGCGAGGGAAGAGGCAAGCAAGCTAGAATAGGGCGGAAGTGAATGAATAGGTGGCGTGGCGATTGCAGAGCACATTGACCCCAATAAACTCCAAGAGTATGTTTCATAGGGCTGTCCAAAAATGATTGATAATAATGTTTTAATTTAGTATGGAAAAATTTTAAGCGATTTAATTTTTGAAATTGTGCCATGTGAATCCTGACTATATAGGTAAGCACACGTTTGAGTATTACTACACCTTTTTGTTACACGCTGTATAACCCAGTGTTTTCACGTTGAAGTTATTTGCCTAACTCTATGCTCGGGCATTCGGTTTAAGTTTATTGATGAAAGTAGAACGTCGCGTTGAAATAATGAATTAAATAGATTTAAGCCAACCACTGCCATTAAAAGTTGAGCGAGAATGAAGAATGCTTCAACTTGGAGTACACAACAAACTATGAGACAGTGATCAATCTTAAGCTAGTTTCATGAAATTTAAATTTATATAGAGCCGGATAAAAACTTAAATTTAGCCATCATTTAGGGGCCATCAGTGCAGGACTTAACACCTCTAATCAAAATAAGAATATCAGGGGCAGTAACTTGTATGTTATTTTTTTCTATGTTATATTTTTAAAGTATGTTATTTTTTTGATTGTATGCCTATAGTGAGCTAATTATAATAATAGGAATTGTGAAACAAAATGTAACAAACTTGATTTTAGCATCTTTCATGTGTCTTTAAAATTAGTGTCATCAAAAAAGTAAATACGTAACTAATTCATACCCTACCATTTTAACTATAGTAAATGACAACTAGGCCACCGAGGCCTCAGTCGAAGAATCTTATATATGTTTCTAGGTAGTCGTCATATGGATGGAGCGCCTTAACAGAGAATAAATAGGTACCATTATTTTGAATACCTAACTTGAAAAGCCTGATCTAATCGAATAAGGGTTTATATTATTGATACTTTGTGTTCAATTAATGCTTTTCGAAACCAAACTTTACAAATTTAGAGAGATATATTGTGCACTCGGTGGGGATTCAAATCCATGTCTTCTAGCTAACTGTGTCAGATGGTGGGCTAGGCAACTGAACTAACAGTTATCGCGCGCGACGTGGATTGAAAAGCATAGGCGGAGGCACAGATTACTGAATAAGAACAGATACTTCACTCAGTAGAAAATTTCCAATACCTATTACGATAATAGCCTACTCCCTCGCGTCAACAACCACTGTATGCTAAAATGCGCCTAAATGCTCAAGCGTACAGCAGTGATTGCTTCGCACCGCGCGATTCCACAGTAATCGCAGGGCTGCCTCTTCGATAAAATTTAATTAACATAACTTTTTATCTATGTTATTGAGAACTGTGAATATGTTCTGACTTTTATGTGGCAGTTAAAAATTTTATCATTTATAAAATATTTAACCAACTTAAAAAAAAGGAGGTGATCAGACATACAGGCCAAACTGAGATGTTTGACTTGTATGGTTTGTAGGTATGTATGTTTGTGCGCGATAATCTCGCGTTTGGCTAAACCGATATCGATGCGGTTTTCACAAAAGGATTTGTTACATTTAGGAGAACGTTTTAAAATAAGTATAATACTTCTTAGTTTGATGATGATCTTCGGAGATGTTCACTAGAAATGAAAAAAAAAGCCTTAAAAAAAGAGAACCGACTTCAAATAAAGCACTAAGCCGTAAGTTATTTTATTAACGAGTGTAACACTCTCTCATAAAAATACATAAACACTGCAGTTTTCGAAAGTTTTCACGCGAAAAGTCGATGGCCTTCAAAATAAAAAAATATATCTAGTTCCTAGTTGTACATATCTAGGTGTATTGTACTACTACCAATTATCACGAATCAAATTTATTAAGATTAATTAATTTGATTCGTTTTCTCGCAACAAGTCACCTTACAACAGACGCGGCTTGTTCAAAGGTTTTCATCGGGCGTAAGAAAAAGAACTCTCGCTACACAGACTTAAAGCGCATTTTGATTCGTTACGAGCGCGTCAAGGACTTGTAGGCACATTTTTTGAAGGTCACGTCCGTGCTTTGCAATGTTTTATGAACATTATTGCAGTTGTTAGTTTAGCAGTTTATATTCGAATGTTTTCTGTCGAAGAGTGCATCTTCTGTACCTTGTACTATTAATTATTCTGTGGTATAACGTTTCTATGCAACAAAATTATGTAAATCTGTGTCTGAAAGGCAAGCTAATGCTTAGTATATACCTATTAAACTGTCAAATTCTAAGTGGATACCGGTGTCCGCACACCTACTGTCTTTTAATTATGTCTCTAATGACGGTATGTGAATGGAAAAAAATTTAAACGACAAAAACTAGTAATAATTTATCACTTACCATTCTTCATTGACAGGTAAATGGAAAAATGTTAGGTGTTTATCCCTTCTTTTGCTTGATTTACACCCATCTACAGCACATAAGGCACCACACGGCATCGTAATACGCGTACGAACGAACAGCACTATTAAAATTGAACGGCGTGCGCGCGCTTCGCTTGCGAAAACCGCACTGAATTTGAACCGCCGGCGGACCGAGACCGCTCGGCTGGGCGGTAGGCAGTTATAGCGCGCAAGTACATGGAGTGACGGAGGCCTGGCGGAGGTAACTGCGCGAGAGCAGTCGACAGTTCGAACAGTCCGTGTATGTCTGGCGACTGCTTGACAGCCAACCGCCCGAAGCATTTGCAACTGCTCGAGCGGTTTTGTGCATGTGCAGCGTACGTAGAAGACTGTAGTTCACTGCAGTCGCAGCTTGAAGCAATCCATGCTGACAGCTTCAAGCTGCTCGTGTATCTGGGCTCTAAGAGTCCTTAAGGTACGGCGGAGGCTTTTGGGTGGTCTGAAAGTCTCTATAATATTAGACTAGTTACTAGCTTAACCACCAAACTAAGCCCGCATGTGTTCCAAACTTTTCACCCTGTGGGCCTAGCACGAATAACTGCGTAAGTGTAACGTATCGTGTCGTTCACGTCAAACAGTAAAAACTGTCATTTATCTAGGGCAACTGTGACACTCATAGTTTGTACTCCAAACCGTAAGGCGTTCACGCTTACGATACGAATACTTGTTCCCAAAGTGTTTGTGCTACTGCCTCTGTTCTCTGAGGTGTATCACATGTATCACACGCCGTGTTCCAGTAGCGGCTCTGTAATGAGCATAGATCGTCATAACCATATGATCATATGACGCGCTCAATGTGATAAGGAACACGAACAATCGTATACTACTGTCATAGCCGACAGATAGCCGAGATAATCTCATATTGTACCGACCCCGCACATTATGTGCGATAAAAATATAGAGATGACAATGATAACTTCAATATTATATCTACCACAGATTAAAGGCCTTACTTATAAACGCTGTTTAACTTTAAATGACGTTATTTAGCCTTTGCGATTCTCTAATGATTCGTCGATGCGCTCGTCGACGGGTTCACCGATGTCAAATATTTTAAGAGATATCGCCCTTGTACATAGAGTTGTTTTTCCAGCGTTTCTTGTCATCTCTTCATTTGTTTCACGGATGTTGTCAAAGATGCAACGATGTTTGCTCTTACGGCCGGTCCCAATAATCTATCTATCGCCGGTTTACCTTACTAGAGTTAGATATTTGACACTATTTGTATGGAAGTTATGTCAAATTTCTATCGGTAGTAAGGAAAACCGTGGATAGATAGATTATTGGGATCCTCCAGAATCCTCCAAAAAAATCCTCAAAAAAAAAAGAGAATCGCACGGTAGTTCAGAGCTTGAATTCTTTCAATTTCTTTCACTTGAAATAAAGCAAGCGCGTCTCGTAAAAATGTATAAAATGCATAAAAAATTATGTTTAATATTCAATAAAAACAGTATCCGTCAGTGTATGTGTATAAAAACCGCTATTTTATGATATGTATTTCAAGACAAACACAATTGTGAATAACTGCAAAACTGTTTTAAAGGTGAAATTAAGTGTATGTTTTTTAATGAACTCTAGTATGTTAAAATATGTTTTTAAGTCCGTCAATGTGTCCTTAAAAGTCTTAGTAATGTGATATTATTTTCGTAATTTTAAGTAAATCTCTGCTAATGAGATAAACTGCTTCAAAACCCCTCATTTTTATCGACGTCATGAATTGACAGCACCTTAAGTAAGACCGTAGATGCCTACGTTATATGTTAGGTAAGTAGTAGAACTTCATTAACTGTTTAAGTTGCAGTATGCTACCCGTGAGTCGGTCCTAACTTTATCTATTCAAGGGACCGAACCCTTTAAACTAAATTATAAAGTTTTAGAAGGTTTAATTGAATTGTTTGTTATATCTTTATGTTGGTCAATTGTTTAATATTCCCTCCATGCCTGATAGTTGATTGGAGTGAGCGGTAGTTAGGTGATACTTTCAGACCAAGTTGAATTTATCGCTAATTTATGAAATTGTATTAAGATTAAGTTTTATTTACAAATGTTAATACAATATTGGCCTTTATCTTTTATGTACATATTAAACGCTTAAATATTTAGGCGATTCCGTCTAATATAAAAATATGTGTTAAAATCGATATAGTTAAAATTTGCTACGATTAAGCCAATTTTCTCGCTATTTATTATCGCTCAAGATTCATTGTCCTACATTAAATTTTAATGAATTAAAATAGACTCCCTAGCGGTTTGTACCTAAAGCTTGCTTGATGGTCAACGTAGATGCACTCGGAAATGTTCGCTGCAAAATAGAACATAGCCAACACACTGTTAGGGGCATTACAATATAACCAATGTTCACGGTGGTGGTTATTAGCCAGATGAGACGAGAACAAAACATTGCCTTATACTATCAACCAACTTATAAAAATAAGGTATCTGGTCTTTGGTAATAAAACTAAACTGCGATCGATAGTGACATTAGCAGTAGTAGTAATCATATGTATTACCCGTATCTCACTTAACTATATGAAGTCAACTATACAATATATTTGCTTTATCATGGAAAGCTCACAAAATTGATATGTTGTTACTCGACTATGTCAAAGCAAAAGGAAGGTTATGATTTTGACCGGAATGTATTCGTTAATGACAATTTAAGAAAGTTTTGATTAAGGTTTTATTTATGACGCCAACTCTCCTCGCTTGTTAAAATACCCTATACTATAATATACCTTTCGTTTAATGAAGGCCTAAATATATGAAAACACCCTTTTATACGCCTGTTATATGCAGTAACCATATACTCACATACCAACGTGAGAAGTACCTAGGTGCTGTTCGTCGGCATTGTTTCTCTTAGCCGGCACGTATCTCATACTATTGGGTGGATATAAATTCTGATACAGACCGGTAGAGCACAATAGTACTTAACATATCAACTAGAGATTAGTTAAAACAATATTACTGAAGTCATAATCTCATTTTATAGATAAGTTCACAGAGATTACTATAAAATCAATATACCGTCTGGCATTAGATTATTATGCTTGAACTTTAATATTAAAACGAATTCATATTTCAAATCCTCGATTATCCCCCTTAAACGGTTCTTCCAAATTTCATCAAAGAATTCCTTACATTGATATCTCCATCGGAACTCTAATCTGTTAAATCGAATCCTGGCGCAGAAATTAGGATCTTTCGTAATTGTTAAACTTCTCTGAGTTTACAGACATTTCTTGGAGATACTTCGTTTTGGAAATATGAATTTTCATATAACCCATATCGATCAACTTTCAAATAATATGGTTTTGAAAAATTTTACTTTTATATTTGTAACGAAAAGACGTCAGCTGTGAAATTATTCATCTATCTTTGTTATAAAGATTACAGTGATAAATTGCTTTTATATAATTTTGTAAGTAGTAGTACAGAATAGGTGTCAGTGCCTACATATTACACAAAAAGCCAATGCCAATATACCAATCGCAGTAAAATAAACTATTGACAATTTTTTAGTACACTTCAGATAATTTATTGATTCAGGCGTTACTTTGCGGAAATCCATTATCACTTATATTATAATGTATATAATAATATTACAGTCTAGGTCTATGAGATTTCTGATGTTAATTTTTAGATAAAATTTTTAGGGTTCCACGTTGTCAATCTGTTTGTCTGTCCCTTTAAAAAGCTATTATCTTTTGAACTGTGACAGTTATATTTTTTAATTAATGGTTGAAATATGAAATTGCCATTTTGTTCTGAATAACAATATATTTTTTTAAGATAAAAATATATTTAATTATTCAAAAATTAATATTAACAGATCTGAGTAGAGTAATGTATGGTATGTCATTTTCTTTCAAATCTCCTCTCAATACAAGATTCAAAACTAAGCGTCTTTCTGGAATACCCAGCCTTAGGATTGCCGTAGCCGTGTGACTGATTTTCAAGAACTTATATCAATCATCTATCTATATATCAACATTATAATATTATAATTAACATATTAATATTACTCGCGCAATTAGTCGATGTAATCGACTTAGGTTTCGGGCATGTCCGATGCCCGGTGATAAATATAAGTGTCAAATTATCAAACTTATATAAATAGACAGTGTGTAACAGAAAGTAGTGGTAATAATATATACACACATAAGCTTGCATTTATTGCGTCCCAGAAAGTAGTAAAACTTCCGGTGTATGAGTAAGGAAAGTTTTTCTAATTCTGAAGCAGATGCGCTTCTGAAAAACTAGGCCAAAGATGTCAATTGGCTCCAGAACGTAGACTACTAAGGGTGTATAAGCGGTGCCTGGGGTGGGGTGCGACGCAGGGAGAGGGCCCATGCAGTGTAAGGGAACGGTGAATGCATAGGTGTCGTGGGACTCGCTGATCGCATTGACCCCAACGAACTCCATGAATAGGCATATCTAATGATAAAATAATGAAAAAAAATGTACTCAAGCGATTTGTATTTTGATTCTTTGCCATGTGAATTCTGACTAGGTAGGTACATATGCACGCTATTCAGTATTACTACGCCTTTTTGTTACACGCTAAAACGTACGAATATTATAAGTTGTAACAACCACGCTTACGGAATAACAAATCTTTGGGTAGTACATCCCAAAATATGTCATCCAATATGTCACGATTCGCCCCAACGCTTCGCTACCCTTAAGCTCATAGGATTATCGCATTAACTTATCAACGTCGGTATTTCTTATCTCGAACACCTACATGCTATGGCTAGTACACACTACATACAAAGTGTAGTTTATAACAGCGATTGTATCAGTTAAAATGGTAGCCACAACTTGCCGTACCTATATTAAAAACAGCGTAATACAACCTGATTGTGTTTGATCTATGTAATTGTAGCACATGAGAACATATTTATGCATGCATAATAATATGTGATCACATTTTTTTTTTGTGTCATTAGGTTCTCACATTAAGTCACCATCTTTAACCGAAATAAGGCACAGAGTAAGCTTATTAATGTTATCTAGTGACAAGACGGGCAAGTAGTGTGCTTAATAGAAATCACTGCGTTTGATCATTACAGTTGCAGTGCCATCCAGTGCATTATAATTTTTAATTAATAATGCTAAGAACTTTTGGAGTGTTTTACGTGAACGGACAGGGACCGGTTGAGGAAACTGGGCCATGGATTGATACTAAGTTGTTATACTTATGCACACGGTTTATTTTGCCCGTCATAACGACTCCAATTATTACAATAATTGTTTTACATCGAAGGTTACGCAGTAACACCTTATTACCATCCTAGATCAGTCAGATTATCTCTAGACCACAGATTATCACCTTATTGCCAGTGCGTGAAATCTAAGTACGTTTCGCTGGGAGCCGTTCTGTCAACCTGACAGCGCTAGTTGTTAGATTCGCACACACCGTTGTTCTGTTGGCCCTTTCAACAATTCGGCTGAATCAGATAAACAAATTTTGTTCAGGCGCAGTGGGGCGATATTCGTCACAAACTGTTGTTTTGCGTGTAGCTGCATTGCGCTCGTTACCCTGTTTGGGTTTAAAGTCTCTTCCGCCCAGTAATTTCACTTGCCACAGCGCTCTTCATATCCTCTTGTATAACTCAATTTGCGCACTATTGCTTTGCAGTAGATTATCTGCCACAGCGGTGGTACTAACCAAGACAGCCTATTGACAAGAGACCTACCACCTACGTAAGTCGGGTTTCCTTGGTTCTTACGGTTCGCATCCCGACGGCGAATGATGTGAGATAGTGGTCAACTAGACGTGAGTGTGCACTATGTGACACTACATGAGTGTGCTGATGAGAATCTATAAAAGCTAAGAGTACATTATGACCTTCAAAAGTGTTGCATACAATACCTACATTAAACTGCTATAATAGTAGATTAGTAGCCAAAGGCTGTAAGGCATGCAATTGATGCTTACACCCGAGCTAACTACTCTGCTTTACATCTCGATTGTGAGGTAAGTAGAAAAAACCGGCATTACAAAACTAAAATTGATGACTATTATACTCAATCGAAGACAAGGCTGAATAGCGAAGCGACCTCTTTTGTCATTGGGCTGAATGCATGATGTCTATTGCCAGTATGATGGTTAGATGTACGCGAACTTTTTGAAAGAGTGAAGTGTTTTTTTAAATTACTTACCGCCCTAGGGCTATCCTAGCTACATTATTACCCTAGAACGCTAATTGGTCACCTATAAGCCCCATTTGGGGGTAATAAGGACCTACTTACCGAATATGAGAGATGTAAACCGCCCTAGGGCTTTTCTAGCTACATTATTACCCTAGAGCGCTAATGGGTCACTTACAAGCCCCATTTGTGGGTAATAAGGAACTACTTACCGAATATGAGAGATTTAAACCGCCCTAGGGCTTTTCTAGCTACATTATTACCCTAGAGCGCTAATTGGTCACCTACAAGCCCCATTTGGGGGTAATAAGGACCTACTTACCGAATATGAGAGATGAAAAATACTATTATGTAATGTTTCATAATAACATGTGCCGAGTAAAATTCGGACTACGCAAAATTTATATATGTATATGTACATACATATGATATATGGAAGTGTGTACCTATATACTATAATATTATAATGAGGAAAGATTTGTATGTATGTTTGTAACGAATTGGCTCAAAAGTACAGGTCCGATTTCAAAACCTCTTTCACCGCTGGAAAGCTACATTCACCCTGAGTAACATAGGCTACATAAGATTCATAATCATCATCCATCACCGCGCGGGTGAAACCGCGCAGAGCAGCTAGTATTTTATAAAATCGTTTGATACACCACCTATTATTTTGTTACTGATTTTAAGTATCAGTAGTTTGTCCGGAAGAAATCACTCTGAGCAATAAGATCATTATGAAACTTTTTTTTTAAGATTGTTTTTTTTTGTTTTAATTTAGATTATCACGTATTTTTCTTATTTCTAATATTTGTGTACTACGGTGTTACAATGAAGAGGTTATGTATATATATTGCTGCCACTTTTATTCATTATAACACTTTAATAATTATGTCACCTTATAATGTAGCCCGTGTATTCAAAGCATAGAATTTCTGCTGTTTATCTTTCCGATAGAGAAAATACAATATGATTTCCGTTACCAAATTCATTTAGAAGATAACGTGTCATGAATAAGTAGGTGTTGTTTAACATATGAGAAGCCGATCGGAAGTTGACAGTAAATGGTGAGTAATTTATTATTTGGACATATATGATAGAAAGATAAGATTTTATTAAAGAACGAGCTGCACGCGACTTAGCTCACCTCACTAGCTCAAAAAGGTTCGTTAACGCTTAAAACTATTAGTAATTAGTAATCCTAGCATGAACACTTGCATATGCGTATTGTAATTGTATCGTTAATATACAGTATATATATATATATATATATATATATATATATATCAGTGGCAGTAGAACTCTTTGTCAGTTTTGTTCGCATTACTATGTTACGATTTGAAGGGTATGGGTCCCAGTTATACAGAACAGTAACACTGATGTGTAACGAATTTTCCTTTATCGCAAATTTTGTGATAGCCCCACTGAAGTTGAATCGTATCCCACAAAAAAAAAACGTAAAAATATTCGTATTGTACACGTCAACAATTTTAAAACGTAGCATGTTTTGTTTTAGTACAAAAAGTGGGTTATCTTTGCTATAGTTATACTAGAATACAAATAACGGTTTGGTACACACTCATACCTCCGTGCTAAGATTTCCTGCGTGAGGCATACATATACACGTTAACACCTGACAACTACATATCCAAAACACGAGAACAACAATTTAAGCTCAACACACAGAAGTTTGCCCTGGCCAGGAATAGAACCTGGGACTCCGAGCTTCGAAGGCAAGGTTACTATCAATTGAGCTACGGAGAACTGTCGTAGGTAAAAAGTGTGGATAGTGAAGTAGTCATGTGTTGAGAAACAAAAGAAAAAAAAGCGAGTGAGAGTAGGAGAGAGAATAGTGTGCCTGATGGTAAAGCTTCGTCGTGTATGTTTCTTTTTCTTGCGATGCCATCTCCTACTGGAGGTTAGCCACGATTAGGGCTATTCGGACCTTAGATGCTGCTGCCCGAAATAGCGACATGTTCCTCATGTTAAACCGAAGGTACGTCTTTTGCCTGGTCGTCTACGTCCTTGGATTTTACCCTGCATGATATGTTGGAGAAGGTCGTATTTCTCATTGCGCATGACGTCACCCAGATACTGGAGTTATCTAGTCTTTATGGTATTTAGGATATCTACTTTTTTACTAAGCTTCTTTAAGGCGCGCTCGTACCCTGATTAAAGAAAAAGCAGAATTATTGAACACCTAGTGTAACGAAACAGATCGATAGTATATTATGAAAAAAATACAAAGGTCAGAAAAAGAATAGGAAAAGAGTAATAACCGAATAGAATTTATAAATATAACTCTTTTTCAGCAGAAATAAATCCTGAATAGGTCCACAAAAATAAACTTTCACGTCCAAACTCTCAGAATTATCAGCGATAACACTATATTTTTTTAGGTAATACTTAGCCAACGTATAGTACTAAAGTTATAACCAGCAGTTTTTTTCAATTGTGTTAGTATATATCGAAAAGTATAAAGAAAACGTATAAAATTAACGCATTTTCGCATTACATCGTCCAATCTAACAAGCGATTTTCAACCTTACGTAAAGCATCGTAAATTATTTTAAAATTGGGGTTGGACCGCGTCTTAAGACTTTTTCATTGAACTCTCTCTCAGTCCACGAGATTATCAAAGTTCTTATGTACACCCACAATTCAAAAGCTTCTAATCGTTTACTTGTGGCTTGTGTTAAGGTCTATGGCTCGACTACATACAGAAGAACCGAAAATACGTAGCATTGTGCTAAACGAACCCTAGTAGAGAGTCTAAGTGATCGGTTACAGAGATGACTTAGCTTCATAAATGCTATCCGTGCCTGTTCTATGCGGCATTTGATTTCTACACTATGCTCAGCTTGTTCGTTGAAAACGCAGCCATAAGTACGTATAATGAATGTACCCTAGAAATTATTTGGTTTATAATCACTAGGCCTGGTGGTAATGTTTACTACTACTTAATACAAGTACAATTTGAAAAATGTAAAACCGACTTCCACTATATTCAGTTATTGGAGTGTAACACAAAAAGTACTGGACCAAATTTAAGTGGTACCACACGGGAAGCACCAGCTTTCAAACGAAAAAATAATTTTGAGAATCGGTTCATCCAATCAAAAGTTATGAGGTAACAAACATAAAAAAATACAATCGAATTGAGTACTTCTTCCTTTTCGTAAGGCGGTAGAAAAACAATACTTATTCAAACTAAATTTGTAAATAAAATCGATTTTACTTCTAAACTCTATCCTTTATATCCGTTTACAGACAACACAAGTGAAATTTGAAAAAAATAATACCGACTTCCACTCTATTCAGTTATTGGAGTGTAACTCTAAAACTACTGGACCAAATTTGATAAAATTTAAATGGGACCACACGACAAGCACCAGCTTTCAAACATAAATTTTGAGAATCGGTTTACCCAATCGAAAGTTATGAGGTAACCAACATAAACAAAATACAATCGAATTGAGTACCTCCTTCTTTTCGGAAGGCGGAAGATAAATAATCATTATTCAAGTAATTTTTTAAATTAAATCGCTTTTACTTTTGAACTCTATCCTTTATATTCTTTTACAGACAACAAAAGAAGGTCTAATGTAAGTACTAACATAGGTACAATATAATTAATAATGCAGGAATCTCATCTGGTGATTTAACATTCACTATTTATATTTATATAGTTACAACACATACTCAAACTAAGCCCATAAGCCCAACTTCTAACGTAACCCATACAATTTTAATGAGGGTAGGTCCAAAATGGTATAATTAGTAACGACTTGGATCACACATTACCTATTACCGTGTGATGTTTTATTCAGAATGGCCAACTGTTTGTTTATACACACAGATAGTCAGTAACTCAACTTAGTTTATCTAAATCTGATATTCATATTTTATAAGATATATTTATCATCATTTAACACCGAGTATAGTAATATTATCTTTATATTTGGAAATATTTTTAAGACATGAAGGGTTTTTTATTAATCTATATCTTTTCTACCGATTTCCAAAAAAAGGAGGAGGTACTCAATTCGACTGTATATTTTTTTTATGTTTGTTACCTCATTACTTTAGATAGGGTGAACCGTTTCTCAAAATTGTTTTTTTTTGTTTGAAAGCTGGTGCTTCCCGTGTAGTCCTATTTAAATTTCATCAAATTCGGTCTAGAATTTTTTGAGTTACACTACAAGAACTGGTTATTACCAAAGTAATAGAATGGAAGTCGGTATTAAATTTTTCAAATTGCACTTGTTATAATATAAAAATGAACCTTTACTTTTCCTGGTCACGCTATAACTTAAGAATGGCTTTACCGATTTCTCTTACTCTTTTTTGTTGTGTTAACTATTGTCAGGAAAAGGATGTTAAGAAAGAAAAAAATTAAAAAGGGAGGTTATGGCGAGGCCCAAGGCTGAGCCTAAAACGCGAACGAAGTCGCGGGCAGTCGCAAGTACTCATATAAAAATGAACCCCTATTGCTTCTGGTCACGCCATAACTTGACAACAGATGGAACAATCTCGGTAATTCTTGTTTGTTGTTTTAATTATTTCCAGTAGAAGATAAATAGATATATTAGTTATCGCATCACCACATCATAAAGTACAACAAATAAAGAAATATGACAATATAATAAAAAAAACATTCCTCAATAATGAAAGATTACAATTAAGTGTCACAATGGGCAGTCTTATCGCTCAGGGCGATCTCTTCCAGACAACCATGAGGGAGAAGGTTCTTTTGAAAGTAAAATCAGGAAGAAAAGACAGGTTATGGCTAGGCCGAAGACCAAACCTACTACGCGAACGAAGTCGCGAGCAGTCGCTATTAAAAAAAATCTCAAGCGAGGAAAATAAGTTTCTAATGTAAATAATTATATATTTCTTCCGTTTAGATTAAAACTAAGGGTTATTAGCCAGATGCACGTCGCTTAGTGTAGGAGATGTCCAGACTACGTCATTAAGAAACTACAGGTGACAAAAGAGGCCAACGTATCAGCCTGGCTATGAATCGAAGTACCTTTGTCAGATTTCTAGCCACCCTAACTACAGGCAGTGAAAAGTGAAAATTCTGTTTTTAACTACATTATATCCACAAAATGACGATATTTAGCGCCTTCGTTTTTACTGTAATATGTATGTTTACATTACAATTTTAGTTTAATTAAATATACTGAACTCTAGTGCAGAATTTGAGATAATTTCCTAGAAGGAATTATCTCAAATTCTGTAATAAAAAATAAAATAATTTTGATTAGAATCAAAGTTATTTTATTTTACTTTCATTCATGTTTTATGGTATGAAAGTAGTTGAGAAACTGTGCAATAAAAATTAAGTTAGAAAAGCTTCAAAGTCTAATATTTGACAGATTAAGGTAGAGAAATATGTACTCGTAAGTACCATATAGCTTTCCTGAGAGAATCAATAAGCGTTCGTAAATTATAGGAAATTCTAACAAGAGAATGCGAGGTATGAGATAAAACCACGAGGGTTTTGTACTGGAAAAATACCACCTGATTTGGTGGAGATCAGCCATCTGAAGCGGTCCCGACGGTTCTTGTCTGGTTTCAATCACTACCTACTAGGCTGGCCAATTTCAAAGGTACGCATCCGTATTTCACGGATCATGCGATTGTTTGTCGCGGGACAATAGTCAGTCTATGTATTGGAGACCACTTGATGATGTGTAACCTTCGAGACTAGACCTTGTTAAACTCAATCCATCAGTTCACCCACCGCACTGGGTCTGCTTGGTAACCCTTCCTATATCAAAGTCAAAGTCAAAGTCAAAGTCAAAGTCAAAGTCAAAGTCAAAGTCAAAGTCAAAGTCAAAGTCAAAATAATTTATTCAATTTAAGCATCAAAGACGCACTTATAAACGTCAATTTTCATTATAATGTACTTTAAAGATTCTACCGCCGCGTTCCAAAATATATAGAGTCTACCGAGAAGAAGCGGCAAGAAACTCGGGGTCTTTTTATATAGATATTTTTACAATGTTTCTACTTAGGTACTACAAATATTACATTTTATGGGTGGCAGAATGACAGCTTGCCAGAAGTGAAGTATTTCAAGCATCTTTGTCTTCTATGTAATGTCAGACTGTATCGCCAATTTCTTAAATGATAAAACAAATGTTCGTATTTTTAGCTGTTCGTATTCTTATTTTTAGCTCCAGTATGTTGCATAGAACATAATAATGGTGTCAGTAGGGCAAGACACGCTACACTTTGACATTTTTTAATGTGGGGACCCCATTGCAATTTAGCGCCTATAGTAATTCCCAAAAAGACAGTTGACTCCACAAGGTCCAACCCTGTTCCATTCAATTGTATATTGGATTCTACTTGTCTCACATTTGGTGTCGAGAACTTTATACAATTAGTTTTCTTCTCATTGAGGAGAAAATTATTTGTATTGAATCAATTCACAACTTTAGCTAATGCATTGTTAACATCGTCATAGTTTAATAACTGCCTTTTAATTTTAAATAACAGTGAAGTGTCATCTGCAAACAATACAATCTCGTGATTCTTCTCTACATAATAAGGTAAAGTCATTGATATATATTAAACACAAAAACGGCCCTAGTATTGAACCTTGTTGAACGTCCATTGAGATTATAGAGCCGGGCGATTTTTCACCATTTATGTCAACCTTTTGAATTATATTGTTTAAATATGAAGTGAAAAGGTTGAGAGCGTCCTAATACCGTAGTGTTGTAATTTCCTGACAAGTATATCATATCGGGCGCAGTCAAATGCCTTAGGTAAGTCACAAAAAAATCCTAAGGCATCCTGAGAGTTCTCCCAGGCATCAAACACATCTTTTATAAGTTCTATACCTGCGTATATAGTAGAGAGATTCCTTGTAAACCTAAATTGATTTTTATGGAAAATTTTGTTAGCACTATAATGAGTTTCTAATTGACGTAATATTTTTTTTGAAAATCTTACTTAGCGTACCGTGATAATTAACACAAAATATTTATGAATGATACGCACGTACATTTGTACGTGCGTATCATTCATAAATTTAAACGTCAATGATACTCAAATGATTCATGCTTGCATACCCACTCCCTGAAAGAACCATTCGTAATTCTTATCAAGGATACCGTCCCTTCATTGATAGTTCCATTAGGAACCTCCAAGTGATTATGCTAATGCTATGAAGTGTCTTCATTTAAGTAGTCTCTTGTGTGATAATAAATTATGCGGAGGAACGTAACCAAGTGCAAAACATACAACATCTGACTCATAATCATATGAGCAGCGTTCCGGAAACTTCGGGAAGTCTTCTCGTCCAAAATACCTCAGTGCAAGACTATAGTCTTTGCCAATGTGTATTACCGGTGATGACCTATGATACTGAAACGTGGTCTCTTAAAGGCCTTATAAGACTAGGAGAGGGAGGTCCATGTCCAGCATTGGACGTCCTATACGGTTGAGGTGATAATGGTGAGGATCCTAATGTAACGATAAGTACAACTGTCTAAGTACTTTGAGATCTAAGATCTTTGCATCTCTAGGATTGTTACATACCAACACGCGCGGATGGCCCGCGCTGACGACAATAATTCGGCCGCGCTTACCACCCGCGCGGACGGTAAGCATCACTGTAAAACCACCCTTCATTTTCGCGTTTTGTTCCAAGTCAAAATATTTAAAACTCAATTTATGATGGTGACAAAAACCAACAATGTCTATCTGGTTTTGTTTGTTTTCCTACATTTTATTAGAACGTGACTTGCACAGGAACTGAAATATATGCGACAGTGACTTGACTCTAACTAGTTGAGTAGAAATCTCACTGCTACTATAAGGCTTAACATAATTAACTTGACAAATGGCAAAACGTAAAGGTACGAGTCTACTTATAAAAAAAAACAGTTTATTTTCGGAATGTTCCAAAGCACTTACGTCATGGTAATATTGGACCGTGCTTACGTTGTGTTCAAAAACTTTAATATACGGAATACTTTGGGTTTGTACAAAACGCAAGGTTGTTGATATAAATTAATAACAGTATGGTACCCGTATTCGATTTTGAATGGTATATCAAATGTCTCGATGTCCGGTTTATAATGTAGCGTAACCGCTTCCTCTAACATTGACCTTGTGGCCATATGGAACCCTTCAATAAGTGTAAATGTACTTAACCATAATATAAATATTTTTGCCATTTTCGATATTTGAATATTAATTGCGGAAGAATATAATAAAATCCCTTGAATGTGTAAATAAAACAATTGAATCAATTATGTAACAAAAATGTTAACATTTTATTAGTTAAAAGATTTATTTATAAAAGACAAATATAATAGATATAGAATAAATAAGGGTTAATATTTCTACCGACTTCCAAAAAAGAGGAGGTACTCAATTCGACTGTTTTTTATGTTTGTACCTCATAACTTTCAATAGGGTTAATCGATTCTCAAATTTATTTCTTTTTGTTTGAAAGCTTGTGCTTCCCGTATGGTCTCATTCAAATTTTATCAAATTCGGTCTAGTAGTTTTTGAGTTACACTTCAATAACTGAATAGAATGGAAATCGGTATTAAGTTTTTTAAATTGTACTTGTTTATAAATAATTATAATATGTAGATATAGATATAGATGTTAACATTTCATACTCTTAATTACAAAATTGCTTGCTTAGTACACAAATAATAAGTGAGTCCCAAACTATACGGCATGGCCGGCTATCATGGATATCTTGGCAGCACTGCAGATTATTAATAAAAATAAGAATGCAGTAGAGAGAGAGATAGACGGAGAGATATTAGCATAGAATAACTAATAGTTATTACTAAGAATACCGGTTTTACCACAAAAATACTATGTTAAATGATATTATATTCAATGTAACAGTTATATACAGTGTAGTAAGACTGAAACCACACACGCATAAGCTTGCACACAATCGAGACCTTACTACTGCGTCCCAGGTAGTAAACATTCCGAGTTATGAGTAACCAAAGGTTTTCTAACACTCAAGCAGGTTCATCCCTGAAAAACTAGGCCAAAGACGGCCACGATCTCTAGGATGTAGACTTGGTAAAGAAAGGGTTAGAGTGTGGCGCGGGGAGAGAAGCATGTTGGGTAGGTAACGATGTCCAAGAATAGGCATGTCTAATAAGTTCGGATATAATCATCATCATCATCATCTCAGCCGTAGGACGTCCACTGCTGAACATAGGCCTCCCCCATGATTTTCCAAAAGGACCGGTTGGAAGCGGCCTGCATCCAACGTCGTCCTGCGACCTTCCTCAGGTCGTCTGTCCACCGTGTCGGTGGACGACCTACGCTGCGCTTGCCGGTACGTGGTCTCCACTCCAGAACCTTTCGGCCCCATCGGCCATCTGTTCTGCGTGCTATGTGCCCTGCCCACTGCCACTTCAACTGGCTAATCTTCTGGGCTATGTCGGTGACTTTCGTTCTTCTACGGATCTCCTCATTTCTGATTCGATCACGTAGAGAAACCCCGAGCATAGCCCTCTCCATAGCTCGTTGTGCGACTTTGAGCTTTTCTATGAGGCCCATAGTAAGAGACCACGTTTCAGTGCCATAAGTCATCACTGGTAACACACATTGGTCGAAGACTCTTGTCTTGAGACTCTGAGGTATTTTTGACGAGAAGACTTCGCGAAGTTTCCGGAACGCTGCCCAGGCGAGTTGGATTCGACGATTGACCTCTTTCTCGAATTTCGACCTGCCTAGTTTGACTGTCTGTCCCAGGTAGATGTACTCGTCAACAACTTCGAGAACTGAGTTCCCAACTGATATTGGGGTAGGTACAACATGGGCATTAGACATAATTTTCGTCTTGTCCATGTTCATCTTAAGACCTACCCGTTGGGAAACTCGATGGAGGCTTTCGAGCATTGTACTGAGGTCTTCCATGGATTCTGCCATGACTACAATATCGTCGGCAAATCGAAGGTGAGTGATGTATTCGCCGTTAATATTGATGCCAAGTCCTTGCCATTCCAGAAGCTTGAAGGCGTCTTCCAATGTAGCGGTGAACAGTTTCGGAGATATAACGTCTCCCTGTCTCACGCCTCTTTACAATGGAATTGCCTTCGAACTCTGCTCCTGTACTCGGACTGACATGTAGGCGTTTTTGTACAAACACTTCAGCACTTCAATATACCGATAGTCAATACAGCACCGCTGGAGAGACTCAAGCACTGCCCACGTCTCGATCGAATCAAAGGCTTTCTCATAGTCCACAAACGCTAGACAAAGAGGCAAGTTATACTCTTCGGTCTTCTGTATAACTTGCCGTAGCGTGTGGATGTGGTCTATGGTACTATAGCCTTTTCGGAAACCGGCTTGTTCCGGAGGCTGGAATTCATCAAACCTGCGACTGAGACGGTTCGTTATGACCTTCGAAAACAGCTTATAAACATGGCTCAAAAGCGAGATGGGTCTGTAATTTTTAAGTAGAGTGTTGTCACCTTTTTTGAAGAACAGCACCACCACGCTTTTGTTCCATGCTTCTGGCGTTGAACCTTCGAGTAAGACGGTATTAAAGAGCTTCTGAAGGACTTTAAGTACCGGTGTTCCACCCGCTTTCAGAAGCTCAGATGTGATACCGTCGTCACCAGGCGCCTTGTTGTTCTTAAGCTGTTTTAAGGCCATTCTAATCTCGTACAGGCTGATGTCCGGGATATCTTCGGTATAATGTCGGGTCAGCTTGGCTCTTGGGTCTTTGACCGAGCTGCTAACAGGTTTAGCGACCGAGGTGTATAACTGTCCGTAGAAACTCTCGACCTCTCCTAACACTTCCGCTTTGGTCGACGCTACACTGCCGTCTCCTCTCTTCAGCTTCGTCAACTGGCTTTGCCCTATAGACATGTCTCTTGCAAACACTTTGGAGCCTTTTTTCCGCTCTATCGTCTCTTTAATACGGTTTGTATTAAAGATCCGGATGTCGTGTCGCAAGGACTTCCATATTCGTCTATTGATCAGCCTATAGATATGCTTCAGCATCATCCGAAGACTGCAGTTTCAATGATCGTCGTTCAGCCATGAGGTTGAGGGTATCGTTGGAGAGTTTCTGTGGCCTATCTGTACGGTGGGGTTTAAAGTACTTGGAACCCACTGTATGGACAGTTTCTACTAACCTGTTATTGATCTCGTCCACTGAAGCGATGTTCTCAAGGCAATCGAAGCGATTGGATAGCTCAAGTTGAAAGCTCTCGGGGTCTTGAATATGGGCACGAGTAGGTCGGAGCGTAGACTTCATCAGACGAGACCTCTCCAGTTTGACATTAATATTCACCGTGCCTCTTACCATTCGGTGATCACTACCGGTTTTAACCCTGTTGATCACGGAGATATCAGTGAATATTTGCCTTTTGGTGGTCATAATGAAGTCAATCTCATTTCTCGTGGAACCATCGGGACTCAGCCAGGTCCATTTCCTGTGAGGTGGCTTTTGAAAGAAAGAGTTCATCATAAAGAGTCCCTCTTTCTCCAGGAAGTCGGCCAACCTCTGTCTCCTACGGTTCCGTTGTCCATAGCCAAATTGCCCCACTTTCGACTCATCCTCGCTTCTCTTACCCAACTTCGCGTTGAAGTCCCCCATAACAACTAGAAAGTGCGTTTCAGAGGTATGTATGGCCCGACTAATGTCCTCATACATATCCTCCACCTCATCATCCGGGTGCGACTTCGTCGGTGCGTATACCTGAATGACCTTCAGCGAATATCGTTTGGATACTCTGAGTATTAGGTATACGACCCTATTGGAAACGCTATCGATCTTAACTATGTTGTTAGTAAGGGACATGTGGACGAGAAACCCGACACCACCTTGGGACTGTTGGTCGCCCTCCCGGTGGTAGAGTAGGTTACCTGATTTTAGGGTTATCGTGTCCTCACCCGCTCTACGGACTTCAGATAACCCCACAATGTCCCAGTGTAGCTTACTCATTTCTTCTTCCAGCTCATATATCTTCTCGTCTGTCCTCATCGTGCGTATGTTGTGTGTTACCAGGGCCAGTCGTCGTCGTTGGGGGTGGTAGCCGGGCGTCTGCCGGGGATTCTTAGCACCCCCTGCCCCACCGTTACCGTGGCCGCTACCGTAGTCAGGAATAGCGGGGCTGCCGGGGACTGGGGGCCTGGTGCCTATTGTGTCCGTCATTAGTTATAATATAATGTTTTTACGAAAAAAATAGATGCGAGTTAAATTTTGATTCATTGCCACGTGAATCTTGACACGTATATAAATATGCACACATTGCACACCTTTCAGTATAACTACCGCTTTTTGTTACACGCTGTATACGTAAATAGCGTTTGAGTATCTCAGTTCAAAAACAGCAAGTATGACGAAGTAGTATCGAATATTGTGGTACACCTATAAAATGGCGACTGCTATCAGACTAAAAAGGTCAAATATTGTGAAAAGTGTGATTATATGTTTGTAACTTTGTTACGCTAAATCGGCTGAACCAATTTTGATGAAATTTGGTATTTTGGATAGAGGCGCTGAATTAATACATTGGATACTTTTCATCATAATCATCATCATTTATCACTATGCGGAAGTAACAGTTGGGCGCAGCTACTCAAGAATAATTGCTGGAACGCGTTAGGTGCTTAACAATAGATTTTATGTAACTCACTTAGCCTGACAAGCAATATAAAGTGTTCTACTCTTATGAAAAATAATGTGGCGTTTCGAATTTCAATTACACGGATAAAATATAATACGATCCAAAACGTGATTCTACACTTGTGAAGAAGATTTTGCGCATATATTCTGCGCGTTTTTGAACACAAGTTACCTAATTTTGCAGCAAGAAAGTATATATAGTTGCTTTCGAGGTGTTATTACCATAAGATTTTATGAAGTGAAAACTTCTTTAGGCGCTTTGAGCACTTTTTGAGTGAACTAAGCTACGAAGACATAATGTCAGGAAGCATAACTCAGAACAAATTCCACACAAAAAAGTGGTCCTTCTAACCAAATCGACGTATGATTCCAAATACGAATTACTTCCGATGTTACAAATAGACATGTTCGGTGATTGGTTTAAATGTCAGGAGGAAAGCAGGGAATGGTTCACGCGCGTGCTGCAACGTCTATTATGACAGCTGAGTCATAGCGGCGTGAACGATGTTATTGATTTAGCACGACTTTTATTGGGTAATTTTTTAAGGCAGTTATTCTTCCTGATATTATTTCCTAGCTCTCACGGACTGCTCTGCCAAAACGCTTGTTAAAGTTAGCGGTAGATTTAGGTTATTAGCCAGGCGGATTATTACCCTGCCACCATGCCGTGGATTTCTTCACGATTGTACCTACCCGAGATGTGGATCGGTGGGCATACCTCCAGCGGCATGCTGCTCAGTGCATTCGATACAGTCGCAGTGGTGGCACTCGGACGTCGCTTCCCTTCCGGCTATGCGGCAAAGGTACTTTTCAAAGCACCTGTACCTACTGACCCATGCGCCCTGTCCATCTAATCCTCGAGAACAGGACGGACAGCCTCCACGACCCATGTTACCTCTAGGCTTCAAAAGTAAATATCAAATAGTCAAGGTACGTACAGATGTAGACGTGTCTTAATATATCCTCATCCACGACGATTTCCTCCAAGAAGTAAGCGAAACATCAAAACCCTTGTAATCCCTATGGGATGTAATGGACCGTACGTATGAAGTCCGACGGTACAAGGGCGAGATTACGCAATTCGGTTGTACATACTTTGTGTAGTTACTTAACTATGTTTAGTTTAATATACTATTAAACAGTCGTTGAACTTAAGAGGATTGCATAGCTAGTACTTGCCCATACTAAAATAAATAACTTTTTTCTACCTCTTAACATTGTCCGACTTCAGTGATTTTTTTTTCATGTAATCATCATATTGTTTACTATGTATATTTAGATTTTACTTTACTTTAAATTTTCTTTTTTAGAAGTTTTTAGTTTACGTTTAGATAAAACCAAAAAAATCTAAACGTACGAGCATAGTAAACAATGTGATTATTACATGAAAAATCAATTAAATCGGACAATGTTAAGAGGTAGAAAAGAGTTATTTCTTACAGAATGGAAAGTTCTAGCTATGCAATCCTCTTTATCACTTTAAATAGATTTTTAAGTGTAATAGTTAAAATTTAGTAAATCATGTTTGTATTTAAGTATTTTGTAGAAAATACCTTCTTTGACACTTATTTAGAAGCCGGTCATCATTTTCTGAATAGATGGAATTTAACTTATGCACTCGGGTATATAGCAGTAACTTAAAAACTAAGTAACATAAAATATCTACCGAAAGGAAATTTCTACGTAAAATTTTTTGTGTTGTTTTTTTATCATATTTTTTGTGAAACTTTTACGAAACCGTGCAGTCGTTCACGTATCACGTCAGTATGTTACCGTTGTAGTTTTGTCGTTTGATCGCCCAATAACAAACTAAACGAAATGAATTATTAATAAACCGCCATATTGGATGTAGTTTGACAGTTTAATCAATAATTTGTAAATTAGTTGTGTGCTCAATAATGGCTTATATTGAATTGTTTGTTCCATATCATGCGTATAACCAATCGGTTAATTATTTGATAGGTCTACTTTTATTATCAGTTTTTTTTTTAACATGGGTTATTTATTAACCGACTTCAAAAAAGGAGGTTTGTTAATTCAACCGTATATTTTTAAAGTGTGTTCAAGGATACGATAAAATGTGTTCGGTGTTTATGAACAGATTTCGATGATTCTTAACTAAACTAGTCTTAGAAAAGGGTATTTTCAACAAAGGAGAGGTTCGCAACTCGTCTGGTTTTTTTTTGTACGATCACGCATAACTTTTTACAGAGTACTCCGATTCGAAAATATTTTTTGGTTAGGTAGAGTATACTTCCATCCTTTTAAGTTTCATCAAATTCGATCAAGCTGTTTTGAGATACACTCCAAAAACTGAAAAGTCTTGATGATATCATCATTGACAATCGATCCTGTAAGTAGCAGGGTCACTAAACATGGTTCCATTTTTTGATAACTTTTTTTTCATAAGATATATAATCGCGCGCGTAGCGGAGCTCGACTTGGCGATCTTAACCGATAAACAAGTTAAGCAACACTTGCTGCGGTCTGGACTTGGCTGGGTGACCGCTAGTGGCATTATTCAACTGAGCGCTTCCGTGCTGAGGAGAGCACGTTAAGCCGTCGGTCCTGGTTGTTTGCCTTAGGACAACAGTCGTTGGGCTATGTCGAAGGCCTTCGGGCGGCCTGAAAAATTCAACATGGGTTGGCCACTAACCTTTCCACCCATCTGCACCTGTCCCCGCGTGGTGGATTATGGCCCAACTCCTCCCTGAGAGGAAGGCTCGAGTCACAACAGTGAGAACAAAATGGGCTGATTATGATTTATGATTATGAATATAAAATATTAATAAAGGCTAAAGGATAGATTTAGTTTTGTATGCATTGAATTAAATGTACATACGTACGTAGTAAATTTAATATAATGGTTGTATGAAAATGCCTTTGCTATACATCGAATATACGGCTATTCTCTCACAAAGCTACAAGGTCATTATAATGGGAGTATTAACATGCCACGGATGGCCGGATTTGGTAGTTGCGTTACGCCATCGAACACGAGTTCGTGACATTGACTTTCCTGTTGGTCTACCGAATGACGTCATCAAAGTTGACACATAGAAAGCTTCCAAATCCTAAACCCTCAATCCATCCATATTTAACAGCAATTTTTATTAATATACTAATCAAATTGATCCCAAACGATGCTTCTTTGGTTTTTGTGTAAAACATATACAACGCACAGCCGTGCGATTCTGATTCTAATGATTCGTCGACGAGATCACCGATGTCAAATACTTCGCCCTTGTTCATAAGGTTGCTTTTCCAACGTTTCTTGTCATCTATTCATATGTTTCACGGATATTGTCAAAGATGCATCGATGTTTGCTCTTAGAGAATCGCACGGCAGAAAACGCAAACATTTTTAAAGTAACTTATCAAAACACTTTAACAAATTACGAAAATCAAACGCAAAGTTCGGTAAGATTTGAGGGAAAACTATTTTTATCAACATGTTAAAAAGGCGAGCGATCAAATGTACATAAAATAAAATACATTTCCATACAAAATCAACAAGTGACATCACTACTACGCAACCTTCTATTTGCATTTTACTTAGACTGGGAGAGCATGACGTATTTTATTACATGAAAAATATCTTTTAATTTAGTACATCATCTTCCATTTAATTTTATGTGCATTGTTTTCTATGTAAAATTAGTAAAACGGAGGCAACATTTAGTATGTTGCCTCCGTCATTTCACTTCATCATTCGGTAACTCAGAATAACCTTGTTTCTTATAATTTGATATCTTTTTCATAATGCGCGCATTAGGTTTCTAGTAACTACGACTACGCATAAGACTAATCAGTAAAGCGCTTACGCTGCAGTAGTAGCCAGCTAAGTTCCAGAACAAAAACATAAAACATCATTTATTATAGAGTCATATTCGATTACTTTATAAGGAATAAAAAAATAATCGGAGTCTTGTTGGCACGGAAAAAATAAGTGTCAAAATTTTAAACGTTGGTGAATGGTAACAAAAGACCCATAATTGTCTAGCCCTTGAAATTAAGTTAATCGGTTATTCTTTATAAATATAAAAGAGAATGTAACAAACGTGTAACGTTTACAATATATAAAAAAACATATGTAGTTGTTGCTAGGTTTTTTTTAGGTTGCAATGTTATTATATTTGTATTATGCATACGAAATATTGTATTAAGTTTGTGTTTTTGTTACCTTTGTGCTGCTAAATAATTTAGCGAATTCGCTTTTTAGCGAACATACAAATTTTAAAGCGAAAATATAGATGACAAGTCAATATCCTCAATAGTTTTCTATTGTTAGTATTTTCTACTAGTATAAGATTATTCAGTAAGTAGATAGTTCAATACTACAACTTTGCAAAATTTTAAGTAAATGTTCTTTTGTCAATCGTTTCGCTGTATTTGATCGCAAAAATTATATGGGTGGTGTGAAGATGATTAGTGAACAGAATTGTATTTGACTCACATACTAATTTAATACAAATAAATATTTCATGCCGTCGCTGTTTGAGCAACGTCTATTTGAATTTGGTTCTAGTTTGACATGTTCATTTAAATCGTCTTCTTCAATATTATTTCTTATGTTTGGACGATTTTAGACACAGAAATAAAATAAGTTTAATTTAATTAAATCACGTATCTATATAAAAATAAAAATGAACTCCTATTTCTTCTGGTCACGCGATAGCTTGAGAACGAATGGAACAAACTCGCAAATTCTTTTTTCGTTGTATAAATTATAGTCAGGAGAAGGTTCTTATAAAAGAAAACCCAAGAAAAGGCTACTACGCGAAGAAGTCGCGGCAGTCGCTAGTATGAGATAATTATTCTTTAGTTTTTCTAGTTTCAAAATAATATTAAATATACGCTTTTTAACTCGTTTAAGGTTATGTCGCAGCAATACTAATATTAAATCTTTAATAATTAATAAATTTAATATTAACACAGTTACCTATATTACAAGAATAATGTCTATTTACAAGTCTTTGTTTTAAAGGGTACCTTTACATATATGTTTCCCTTTAAGCAGTAGTGCGCATTGGACATGTTCGAAATGGTTATGTCGGAGGCGCACAAAAACCAATTTACATGATTCTCTCAATTAACTTATTTTAAAATATGTACTTACGTGTGTCTTCTGCTACATATAAACCATATATGAAATAATGTCAGGTAACTCGTATCTCTATAAATAAAGTCGTACCACCCAAATGACTTATCGTTAAATTAATTAGCCAGGTTAAGGTCAAGAGCAAAGCTGTCTGTCTTACGATAAAAATAAATTTGTGTACATTTAAACAATATCGTATTATATATAAATCACCGCGGGAATATTTGAGGAGGCATATATTATGTTCAGCAGTGGACGTCCTACGGCTGAGATAATGATGATATGAATCACTATATATGATGACTAGCTCGTGATGGATGGCGATGAAATGAAATGAAATGAAATAAAATGAAATGAAATAAAATGAAATGAAATAAAATGAAATGAAATGAAATGAAATAAAATGAAACGAAATGAAAATATATTTATTTGTAACAACAACATTGCTCACATTGCATACTCGTATAAAACAAAGTAATAGACAAAAGTAATCAAGAACAATAACAATGTCAAATGTTACAAATCGGTCCCAACTCAGCATTGCTAGTTCTAAACCGGCGCTGGTCTTCCGTTGGGGCCGGTTTGTGACGTCACGGAGGTATATTATAGTTACTTACAACAGTTTCCCTAAGAATTTAAGTACTAAGTACTAACTAACTATGATAAATCAAAATATATATCCTATGTTACTCAAGGATAACGTAGCATTTTATTATATATATATATATATATATATATATATATATATATATATATATATATATATATATATAATGAACCCCTATTTCTCCTGGTCACGCTATAACTTGAGAACGGCTTAACCGATTTCACTCATCTTTTTAAACGTGTTCTAATACTTCGTAGGTTTTTATATTAAAATTAATTAAGAAAAAATGGTTATGGTGAGGCCCTCTGGCCTACAACGCGAACGAAGTCGCGGGTGGTGGCTAGTGTCGAAATAGTTTTTGAAATTGGTTCTTTAGTTTTGGAGCTTATTCAATTCAAAAAAAGCAGATCTTTCCTCTTAATATAAGTATTGATATAGTAATATATAGATATATTTATATATTTATAATATATAGGTAATATGTTTTTTTTTTTGATTACAAATGACACGTGAAAATAAGAAAATGAATGATACAATATACATACATAAAATACAAGATATATTACAATAATAATTCTGCTCCGTTCGCTCAGTTGGTAGCGACCTTGCCCTCGAAGTGCGGGTACATGATCAATCCCTGGCTGGGCATATTTTTGTATGATGATCGGATCGAAAGTTGCTCTCGGATCTTGGATGTTGTGGTATGTTATTGTGTGTGTCCATACTTTCCATGCCTCACGTGACACAGAGACGTGCAGGGGGGATAAGTTGGCTAACGATCTTTAGGAAGGACATAGAGCTTGTTGCCACTACGGGCATTCAAAGCTACACCGGACTGTTAAACATTACGTTAATACCAGAGGTCTCGAGGATGCGTTGTCAGCCTTTGAGGAAGGAATAGGCTCTTTTCTTGAAGCCTCCCAACACGGAACTGTTAAGGTATCTCACGTGGTAGCTGGTTCCACTTCGCGGTAGTTTATGGCTGAAAGTTACGTCGGAATCGCATGGTTATGGATTTGTACACGTTTATTAAGGCGAAATAAGCTTCAAATTTCATGATTCGACTTCGCGAAAACTTAGTTTTTTGACGCTAAAACCTAATAACCGAAGTTTGAAAAAAAAACGTAGTGTAAATTGAATATACGTCCTTATGAAGTATGGGAGCCAATACACGATTGAGCAAACTTGGCTCGATAGAAAAAAATCGGCAACATTCCCTAAATTTTGCAATTTTTCTTACGTGCTTCGTGGAAAAAAGCATTTTTATTCGATTATGGGCAAATATATTTCAATGAATGTATCATATTCGAATTCCCAATAAAATTTACTAGTGAACTATGGACTCTTTTATCATTAAAATTTAATCATTTGATTGTACGAAATAAATATAAAAAGTATTAGCACGTATTCAATTGAATTTTCGCATTACGTCGTCCATTCTGGTAAGCAATTCTCAACCTTATGTAAAGCATCGAACGGGATCAATTGTCAGTCACCGTCGATTATGATAATCATCATGATAAGCGTAACACTTTTCAGTTTTTGGAGTGTACCTCACAAACTGCACTGCACAAATTTGGTGATATTTAAATGGAAATATCTCCCAAACAAAATAGAATTTAGAAAATCGGTCCGTAAATGAGGGAGAAATCTGCTAACATACACCAAAAAAATTACATACAATCGAACATAATAACCTCCTTTTTGAAGTCGGTTTAAACACCATGAACAACAAACAAAACGTATCTATGATATTTTTTTAGAACTCCAGTTTTGACAGTTGACCCAGAATATCGTTAGAAATCAGTTTGACACGGCTACTCTTTTACGTAGTTGTGTAAATAATGTTAATTAAGAAGATGTCACGGTATGTTAAATACGGTTCATGAAACAGTATCTTCTATATTTAAGACAGTAAAACTGTAACTATGCCAAATTTGTAAATAAAATATTTTATTTGAAATAATTCTGTGTCTATTGCGTCACGTCGAAAATACTTAGTTTAACAGATTTAAAAAAAAACATGTATTTGACCGAGTGCGTCTATGTTTTAATTGGCCAAATTGACTTTCGTCTTTTAGTATGTTTGTTACGTTGTATGTTGGTCCTTCTGTACAAGTCGCATTTTTCAACCAATCTTGACGAAACTGGTATATACTGGTATGTTCTATTATTCAATATACCTTTTTGTCGTCGGCGATTTTTGAGTGTTATTCTAATTAGAGGAGAAGTTTTCTGCGGAGCTATTAACCACCGACTTTTGAGGTTCACCTTAGGTACCTGACTTTTAAGAAGAATTGCGTATATAAGCATATAAAGAATTGGTCAGTTGATTACAGAGACAATATGATGTGTTTAAAAACTAGACATTTTTATGTCGAGGTTATATTGGGCAAGAATATTTGGTACTTATACATATAAACTTTTAGAAAAAATTATCAAGGTCTTGTCGAAACAAACATTTGTACATGTTTTCTGAATTACAATTAATTGCAGATAGCACAGACTGCAAAAACTTGCCACTGATAAGGCTGTGCACGCGGTGTCTACTGTTCGCAGAACTACTAGTAATGACTTTCATTTTGGGCAAAATATTCCATCCGGATTAATTATAAAAATAAACGGAGGTTGACTAGAACCATATTGTATTAGTCTACTGTTAATGAATTGAACCATCCTAAACATATAATTTACGAATTAATGCGTGCGAGACAATGAGTTCTAATTTTAAAGATAAAATTGGGGCCACTAGAGGGTTATGATATAAACACAGAAACCACGACCACAGTAAGCCGTTCTGATGTACAGTGGCAATATGTTAAAATTTCTAAAAGGAAAATTTCGGGTAAGCTTTGTATGGGCAGGGAAAGTTAAGCAGAAAACAAATATGTAACTAACTTTAGTTATAACTTTAATTGAAATACTAGATTACTTCTGAGATCTAAATAATAATGTTTATTGACATCTTTGTAATAACGGGGTTACTGATGCTTAGAAAACTATTTGTAAAACTATTTTAACCTGTGCAGTTCTGTAGCAACGTTTCCCGTTTGCGAGATAAACTGCTTGGGTCAGCTAGCTATAAAATTATTTGCGATGCTGCTCGTAGATCTAGATGCACTGTCACGTCATCGAGTAGCTATGAATATCGACTTTGACATTTTACGCTAAATAGAGAATATCTCAAATCTCCTGAATAAAAATTGAAAATGACACTTAATAATTATGTACTATTTGACAACACAAGACAAGAGTCTTCGACCCATGTGTGTTACCAGTGATGACTTATGGCACTAAAACGTGGTCTCTTACTATGGGCCTCATGGATAAGCTCAAAGTCGCACAACGAGCTATGGAGAGGGCTATGCTCGGGGTTTCTCTACGTGATCGAATCAGAAATGAGGAGACCCTTAGAAGAACGAAAGTCACCGACATAGCCCAGAAGATTAGCCAGTTGAAGTGGCAGTGGGCAGGGCACATAGTACGCAGAACAGATGGCCGATGGAGCCGAAAGGTTCTGGAGTGGAGACCACGCACTGGCAAGCGCAGCGTAGATCGTCCACCGACACGGTGGATAGACAACCTGATGAAGGTCGCAGGACGACGTTGGATGCAGGCCGCTTCCAACCGGTCCTTTTGGAAAATCATGGGGGAGGGCTATGTTCAGCAGTGGACGTCCTACGGATGAGATGATGATGATGAGGATGATTTGAAAACGAATAAATAAACTAGTTTTTAATATTTTGACTACAATTTACAAACTATGTAACTTATTTTTAGATGAAATAAGACGTTTTATTTTTAATTTTTATATTAGTACTGAAGTCACGTTAAAAAGAAAACAATAATACCCGAGTAATATATTGAAAAATAATTGTTCATTGATCTAGAAGCGTCGCCATGTATGATCGTCGCCCGTATATCAGCTTTGACAGCTGACCCGAAATGACGGCTGCTGGTTTAGGACGCCCCGCAAACTGCGAATTGGATTAAAGAAATATGTTCGGTTATATTCTGTAATATTAAATCATTTATAGCCCATGGGGAAACAGCGCGCTCACCACAGATAATGTGTACTTAAATTGAATTGAAACCTCCTTGGTCGGGACACATTGTACTTTATTAATTAAAAAAATGTTTTAAGGCATTGTTTTGTTAGGAGAATAATGCTTTAATTTAATTTTTTTTTTTTAAAAAGGTATGAAAATAAAATATGCCAATAAAAGTCTGTATTTTATTTCATAATTAGAATATTACCGAATGAGATTATATAAAACATATTATGGTACATAATTATTTTACTATACACTAAAAAAATATTATTATGTTATTATTATATAATAACAATAATCATATATTTTGTTATACAAAATAGGCCTCTAAGTGTTGGCCATCCGTTTATGCCTTTGTAAAAGACTGGATAACAAATCCGTGTAATAAATCCAATAATATTAATAATGACAACACCGCAGGGGAGGCTTTGTAGCGAGCTGTCGGTGAGTGGCGACACCGTGGACCCTGATGCTCCCTGGGGCTAAATGAGACCCCTGATCCCTGGCTTGCCTTAATTGACCGTCTGGGGGTGGAGACGCAAGAGCAAGTAACAAAAAGCTCCAAGGGAGTTCAAGGGGTCAATAACGCCGGTAGTGAAACCGCAGCACACCTCTCGACATCCTTTAGCCATCAACACCAACGTTGTCCTTTTTGTCACCATTGATGGCGGCTCTTGTGGGAGGCCCGTTTAGTGGGTGGCAAGTCACCACCTGTCTAAATATTTTAAGACGAGACTGAAATAGGCAGGTGCCGCAGTCTCGTCCATAGCCCATTATATCTCTTATCACTAATAAGTTCATATAAATAGCCTTACCATTTTACCCATTTTTGTAATAGATATAAGTACCATGTTAAACCCTTCATCCAAAATGTCTGTTTTTATACTACATTGTATATTTTATACCAAACAGGCCTCGTGTTGACTACAGCCACTTATGCCTTTGTAAAGGACCGAATTAAATCTGTGAAATAAATGAAGCAATAATATAATAATATGTTTATATGTTTGTTAAAAACATTTGTTTGAAATTATATTTATACGTATGCCTAGATTAAGTTTTTGTTCGTTGATGTCTGCAGTAGTGAAACAATGTGTGTGTATTAAAATTATATCTACATATTATGTATTTATAAATAAAATTGTTATGTATAAAGTATAAGAACTTGTGAAAAAACTAGCTAGATTAGTGGGAAAAAGATAACATTAATAAGTTATTACTTAGTTTCATTATTAAGTCATACATAACTAAAAAATATCCTATACATATTTTAAACTTCTGGTTTTTGTGCAGTAGAGTTCAGTGTAAATAAACAGCTACATTTGGTTTGTGTGAGTCCTGTGAGGACTTACCCGCAATTAAATAACACGTGATAAGTCCCGATAAACATTTAAAACAGATAATTACGTGCTTAAGAAATAAAATTCACATTGGCGTGCACTGTTACATTACAAGGCTTTTACGACGGTTCGTATTTCGTAAAAACAAAGGAACGCGTCATCATCCTTCCTACTAATATTATAAATGTGAAAGTTTAGATGGATGGAAGGATGTTTGTTGATCTTTTACGCTCAAACGGCTAGGCCAACTTTGATGAAAGTTGGTTTTGAGGTAGATTAGGCTTTAGATTGACACATAGGATATTTTTCATCATCATCATCATCCAACACCACGCGAGTGAAACCGCGGATAGCAGCTAGTTACACATAAATTAAATTGTGTTTCTTTTAAAAAAAGGTATACATACGTATCTTTATCTTTTCAAAGCTGTGCTTTTTACTTTAATTATCAGTTAATGATCGAGCCAAGTAATTAGTATATTTTTTTCGAGCTAGTAACCCTAACATGATCAGGGGCTTAGGCTCTGTGTTCTCTTTTATCGTACTTCTTACAGATTCTTATAACTAATTCCATACTATATAAACATTCCTAAGTAATTTTATATCTATGTTTATCATATCAAAATTCATATAAAAATATAAAAATTCACCCATGTTTTGGGCTTACAGAAATGAAATATACATTATAAGTTGAGAATTTTAATCACATTTGTTAATACAGCACAGAGAGTTTTAGCCACGTACAAAATGGGGGATTTCAAGTTTTCTTTATTACAGAGAAAACAAGAGTTATATTTGAGTAAAAGTTTTATTTATTAAACACGTACAAATTGAAATTATCTATTTAAATATGAAGCTGCATGATTGGAGCAAGCAATAGGTACAATAATTTATTTGTACTATTGAACACATTCTTTTTTAAATCGAAACGTTTTAAAGAACAAAGCAACTCAACCAATAACATAAAAAATAAAAAAAACTATATAACTCACTTGTGAATAAGTGCAAAAGTCACAGTTTGATTACAGGTGTCATTATGTGCCTAATGGCGGTGAAATTAGAACCACTTTATGAACGTGTTTAAAAGGGTATTTATAAAAAAAATATTAAAAATATTTGTCTGTTGTCTGTTCGTTCCCGCTAATCTCCGAAACGATTGGATCAATTTTGACGGGACTTTTAATTAGACTTACGCACGAAAAATAATTGTGTTGTGTTAATTTTACCAATTTCTGCACGGGTGAAACCATAGATGAATATAACAGCTAGCGGGGGAAACCACTGGCTCAGCTAGGTACTTATCTAAAGTAGAGTATTCGCAGCAAAGCCATCCTAGTTGTTAACATCTACAGTTACTGTCAATATGGTCTTTCTGCAGTCTGTATGTAGGTGAATTCTAGGCATTTTCAAATAAGAAAGTTGTTAGACCATGTCTAATTACTTCGGTGTATCCGGTAATCCACGCTGGGCCCGTGATATCGGCTAAGACAAAATATAGTCCTCTCTCTGGGAGGAAGGCCCGGATCCCAGTATTTAGTTAATTATGAATGCAAAATAAAACCAACCAAATCCAAAATCCACCACCATCTCAATCCAAAATCGAATTGTTCGCTCCTCACATGCGTAACTCAGTTTAGTATTTTTTATAGATCAGCGTGCAAAAACGCCAAGGTGTCATTATTTATTAACGATAAATTATTGCCAAGAAAAAAAGTATAACAAACATAACAAAGGTATTGTAATGTAATGGATACTTACATTGAGAATATCTAGCTGAAGGCCTAGCTAGCTATAAGAAATAAAAAGGAACATCAGAAATATAAATAAAGTTACAATGATAAGTAATACATGACCTGGCTGATAACACTTCACCACAAGTCCACACACACACTTTCCATCAAAGGTTCCAGCTAGCTTCTGCCTTTATCGGAGGCTTCAGTTCTGGGCTCAGAGAACACGGGGTACCCTCAATAGTTTATTTATATATCAGGGCGAGAGTACTTATCAAACCATCACCTCACCCTGAACTATAGGTTTCCAGTGAATATAAATACTTCGTGTCTCAACACACCAAATTGGAATCTCTGGAAATACTCTCCCTCCCAAGTCAAAAATTAAAAATCCCTGACGTTTCCTCTGTGTCATTCAATCATTCTTCTCTCATTTTTAAATTTGTCACGTTGCAGGTCAGTATAGAAATAGTTTTTAAATATACAGTACAAATAAGGATTTATGTAATGAAATGAGGTATGATGTGATTTGAAATTATATTACAGTATGGTCTAGAAGTCTGTTTTTTTTTCTAAATATAATCTTTATAATGTTATGGGTTTTTCTTGCACGTTCATGTTTTTTTCACTTCTCTGTAAGCTACTATAACAAAAGCAAAATGCTACTAGCAATTCTAACGTAATTATTTACACTAGCAATCTACATAAAGATAAAATACTAAAGCTATATTTGGCTACACTATCTGTCTGTACGCTCTGCAGTCACAATTTGGCAATTTTAGATAATTACAGGGGACGACTCTCCCGCAGTGGAATTACAATGTCTGTGACGTCGGCAAGGCGTCACGTTACCTACGACTCTGTATTTATTTTACTTATCATATGTACATACGTAGTTTAGGTCGCTTGATGATTGATAACACATCTGATAGTTGAAGTGTTGTGCTTCCTACAGCTAAGACGCTTATTGTACCAGCAGTGCAAGTACCGTAATAGTCGTTAAATTTGTCGAATCGCTAAGATCGATAAATTTAAGGAATTGTATCGGGCCCTAGCAAGTTTGGAAGTCATATCGACGACTTATACGATCATCAAATTGTCGACAGTATATCGATCATTACGAATTGTTTGCATTCCACAATGCGTCCTTCTATCATTTGATGATTTCTACGGGCATTTCGCTCTGCTACAAAATGGCCGAAGTCTATTTTTTTATTGAATACTAGTTGCGCCTCGCGGTTACACCCGCATGGTGATGGATGATAAAGAGGTTGATGAAAATATCCTATGTGTTAATTCAGCGCCCCATCTACCTCCATGCCAAATTTCATCAAAATGGGCCAGCCGTTTGAGCGTAAGAGAATAACAAAAATCCATTCATCCATAAATAAAAACTGTCGCGTTTCTAATATTAGTAAGATCAAACGCAACTAAAAAATATCCCCATTCCCGTCGTATGTCGATAAGCTTATCGATATAGATAGCTATATCGAGGGTGTTTTCAGAGCTGACAAAACATTCGTTAAAATCGATTAAATATCGATCTTATCGACGATCTCAAACGTAATTTTACAGTTCCATGCTAGGGTTACCGTTATAATCGTAAAAACTTATCGAAATTGCTACCGATCGCTTAATTTTGTTACGTGCAATGATTGACAAAAGATCGACATAGCCAGTTTTTTCGAAGTATGACGAATTCAAGATTTAAATTGATCGTTCGGTAAGTTTGGTATTTGTACTGCAGGCCCACTTACAGCCCATTTATATAATCAATCTGTGGAATGTACAATGTAATGCAATACTTTGAAAGTAACATTCACGGCCTCACCCTCACAAACATGATAACCCTCGCTTCGAAGGCACTGGTACGACGAAATGGTGTGACGAAGGCGCTGGTGTGACATAGGTTTCTCGTAAAGTTTACGAGAAACAGACGACAGATAGGTTATAGAAATGGGATGCAATGGGGCGCGGTAAAATAAGCATCTTGGATGTGGTTATCAAGATGACTCATCACCGTTCACGTATTTATGACTGAAATGGTTTAAATCCCTTTTATAAATATACTCGTACATAGTATCATTCATACAAGCACGCTTTTATCATTTTCGAAGAAGGTTATAATCACCAACCTTCCTTCTACTTATTCTTGGTGTCATCGTAGAAGAATTATCTATTGTAATGTTGGATATCCTATAGTCATCCTTTTTTTGATCGGATTTAAGGTCACGCGAAAATATACTAACTAGAGCAACATTCCTTGTATCTCACGAAGGTGCTACGGACTCATTAGAAATACTTTGAACATCCAAAACCTGCCCTTTGAGCTACAAGTACTTAGGGTCGGCCCAGTTTGCACGAATAATAAAAGAAACATTTAGACATGGTATTTTTATACTTGACACAGTACACTATCCTAATAGTGCAACTTTCCCAATGGATGGTCAGAGAATTTTCTTTATTTTTTTTTTATTAATGCAGACGACAGTGGTGATGTGAAGCTCTTCTTAGAAATTAAAACAGCGGAGGACTGCCTGCGAATGCAGCATGGATGGAATTTAACATATCAAAGTGTTACGAGATGACGTTCGGTCGACTGCGCCCAATGGAGCTTCACTTCAAATTGGGCAGTACTGTGATAGCAGGAACTAATGCTATACAGTACTGCCTTTGGATTAGATTAGAATAGCGATTTACTCTCAAGGACAGCTGCCGAAACTCACTGTTTAGTGACATACTTAGTACAGATCACAGAAAGAAGACAGATTTGAAAAGGGGGCTGCGACACCGGCGCAGCAATATGCCCAAAAACACAACACATTGGTCGCGGCGGTTCGCATTTTTTGTATTATGTGACTAAACGCCGCCGGTCGCGATACTGCATGTAAACAGTTTACAATCCTTGCTCTATACTTACGAACATTCAAACGTTAAGTTTTAATAACAAGAGCATAATGAACTTATTGAAGCTAACAGAATACGTTGAAGCGCGGAATACGGCCGCTGCTTGCGACACCAGGTTTTGTAACTACCCAGCTCACGGATTGGCATCTCTCTAGGTCTCTATGGTGCTTAGCTATAGATTTTTAATAGTGTAGTCGCTAGCCAGGCGAACACCAGAACTGTCCTACCATTATGTTCTGAATTTCCTCACGACGTTACCTTCACCAAAATTCATGCCCGAAATGAGGAGCGATCCTGTGGCCACATAATCGACACCAAGCTCCTTTTACCCCTGGACTAACCATCGCTTCAAACATTCAACACTCACCTCAACTGTATTATACCACTTTTTAAACTAACATGGTCACTAATGCTTAACCTGTAGACTCATTTGACCATTAATAATCTTAATTGTTTTTTTTAGAAATCATACTACTTTTCCAGGAATTGCGACATGTGTGGTTAATTAACTTTAAAATCGTCATCTCATAATAAGACCGAAGATACGACCGACCGGTAAATATCCCGTTTCTAAAGTTAATTGCATTATACCTACTTACCGTTTTTGCATACTGACTAAACCACCACACGATGCTTCTCCGGGCGCCTTCATGTCGGGACTACGGGCAAGCTTTTGCAATCGTCCGAGGTCCCGGCGGCGTTGGCCCTCCCATGAGAACCCCATCCCGGTGAGATGGAGTAAGAGTCACTCCATCCCAGCAATCCTGAGGGGCGCACGGAAACACCGCGTGCGCCTCCTCGAGGTTTGTTGTCGGCAACGGACACCCCCGTGTCCATCACCGCGACCTCATACCTACTTACCTACTTTAACTAAAACTTACCTACTAATTGAACTGAACCATCATCATCATCATCTCAGCCGTAGGACGTCCACTGAACATTTGTCTCCCCCATAATTTTCCAGAAGGACCGGTTGGAAGCGGTCTGCATCTAACATCGTTCTGCGACCTTTATCAGGTCGTTTGTCCACCTACGCTGCGCTAGCCGGTCTGTGGTCTTTACTCCAGAACCTTCCGACCCCGTCGGCCATCTGTTCTGCGTGCTATGTGCTCTGCCCTCTGCCACTTTAACTGGCTAATCTTCTGGGCGGTAACTTTCGTTCTTCTACGGATCTCCTCATTTATAATTCGATCACGTATAGAAACCCCGACTTTGAGCTTACTATTGAGGCCCATAGTAAGAGACCACGTTTCAGTGCCATATGTCATCACTGGTAACACACATTGGTCGAAGGCTCTTGTCTTGAGTCTTGAGAACAGTAATTGAAAATTGCTATGCTCATAGATCTATATTATTTGTTATAATCGTACTTGTTCCAGTCTAGGGGTTGGAACCGTAGTAGCTGTAAAACAGTGAATCCTGGTTCAAATACTAACTACCATTCTAAGTCTTCATAGCTACATTATTTTAATCTGTAATTAGTAACTACAATGCATTTATAATACTTAGAAAAATGTTTACGTAAATTTTATTTGATGAATAAAATTTTTGAATTTGAATTCAAGATTTGCCCGTTGAAGAACAGATACTTCGGCATCAGCCTAGGATGCATGTCTAGGATTTTAAGACATGTTTACACACTCATACTATCTAGGTACTAGTAGGATTCCCTGTATCGCGGGAGGCATATGGATACTCACATTAACATAACAATAAAATTATACAAGTTATATTTAGTATAAGTTTTATTTTGATGAAAGATTGTATTTCCTTACCTAAAATGTATTTTTTCTGAAATAAATGTTTTATTATATTATTATTATTAAAAAAAAAACTCGCGGAAAGAAAATTCTAGAGAACATAATATTTGCCCCAAAATACATAAGTTATAATTAACCATTCTTATACAACGGGATATTTACCGTGGTAAGGTTGTGGAATGAGCTCCCGATATTTCGGCGCAGTTACTTGCACCATGTTCACGGGAAGGCTGAAGCATGCGGGTGGTTGGTCGAAAAGTTAAAAAGTTAGGTGCAGACATAACGATCTACCCTCTTTCTTAGTCTTAAATATCCCGTTCATAATCATATAACTTTAGTGAACAACCGTGATAGTTTAAAACAATATATATATATAATACTGAGATCATTTTATTAAGTTTAATGCTTTACACATAGTAAACGTAGCAAATTAATTTATATAGCTTCATAATTTAAATTAATAATGATCTTTGAACAAAAACTTTAGCAATTTTCACAGTCGTTAACGGCAAAGTAAACACATAATAATATGAATAAATTATTTAATTTAGTATGTATGTAGATAATGTACTTTATAATGTGTTTTGGTAATACATCTAAGTTACGTAACTATATATAGATAGATAACTATATTATAAATATTACCGTGTCCATGGATACGAGTTTAGACAAAGACGCGGTAATATTATCAATATTACCGAGTCCATGGGTACGAGTTGAAATAAAGACGCGGTAATATTATCACTATTACCGAGTCCATGGGTGCGAGTTTAGACAAAGACGCGTGCTTGTGGTCGTGTTTACGAATTATTTCGTTAAAGAATTACCGATTTTTGACATGAGCTAATATTTTTTTCTGTGTAATTGGACTCGTATATTTGTGCATTTGCCATTCCTTTAGTTATATATGTAAGTATGTATGGTTGCATCTAGTGACAGTCAGATAAATAACCTTGCTTTGGTGGACGCTTCGAGGGGCTGATGAGTTTGAGTTTGAGATCTCACTCAAAAATATACAAGTAAAGTTTAATGTTTGTCCCAGTTTATTGATTAGCTGTGTTCAGCTTAAAAGTGTAGGATTAAGGACGGGTCCGCCATACATTACGTCACTCTGTTATGATTGATGTCTCACCACGTCATCACTCTATTCTTTAGAATCAGCTGTGTTATACACATTTGCACGATGATTTGTCAATTCACTTTATTAGTTGTTGGATCATTTATTACTTATATAGTGGTGATCATAAATTTATGTAATATCAGAACCGACTTCATACTCGGCTAATTACACGAGTAAAGTTGGTTTGTATATTTAAATGAATCCCTTTTTCTATGTATGTAGATAACGTACATAAATTAGTGAATGATGATATGGTGATGATGATGATATTTTTGATGATGATGATGATGATGATGATGACCTAGATGACCGAGCCGTCTAACCTCAAACCAAACACAATGAGTGTTGCTTGCAACGCCATCTGTTGTCAAATAGCTTTAGGATTGCTGTGACGGTAAAACAGTTTAGTTGTTGTTTAAGCTGATGGCCCTAGTTGCCATAACGATATTGTAGCAATTTTTCATTGCCTCAAACCTCGGATAAGACGACGATATCAAAAATTAAACCTAGCTAGATCGATTTATCCACCTCGAAATCCCCTTTATACTAAATGTCATGAAAATCGTTGCAGATGTATCCGTGATTAAGATATACATAATATATACAAAAAATGCTCGTTTAAAAAATTTAGATAGGCATATACACTTTACAATTAAATAAGGTATCCTGAATCATGGTATTATTAAAAGCTTGAATTTATTCGTTTAAGACAATACATTTTATCCTATAGTAAAATAAATTGGTAAAATACTGGTAAGTACATACACACCATTCGTCAAGCAAGTCCAGCTCAATGGAATCCAGGTCGGACGAAACCACAGAACAACAAAATAAATAGAAGGGAATTAGGCAGTTAGACACACGCTTACGACACATCTACTTCATACAACATTTATTTACGTGTAGTATAAAACAAACTGTAAATTTGTGGTGAATCAATTTTTTTTAATATTTTGATGTGATAAGTTCCTATGGGAGGGTGAACCGATTCGTTACGTAACGCTTTACGGCGCCAGTCTGTCTGGCTTCCCCTTCTCTCACGCATTCTCTCTCACTCTAACCACAGTGCTAGAATAGTTTAGGTTATAACTTCTGGCGGGCGTCCCGAGACGCATAAACTGACTTCTATTCCATTATCCCCGATGTTTATGATAAATTATTATTCATTTCAATGGCCCCACATGAGAAGCAACAACATTAAAATAAAAAAAGATTCATCAAAATCGGTTCACTAGTAATGTTATGACAAGACAGACAAATTTAAGAAATACACCTTTTTTGAAAGTTGGTTGGAAAAAATACAGTAAATACAACACAAGGGCCTATTGTCCATTTGTATGTATAAAAGTAGCATTATGACACGTGAACGTAAGCACAGAAGTCATTGATTTAAGTTTAAGTCAAAGAGAAAAAACGTAGGATGGCGGTGCTTCATTATTTATAATACCTATCGAATGGCACAAAAGAATAACAACACTTTAAATTTTACCAGTAAAATTACGAAAAAGTATAATGGACTCCGGCGACGAGTGGACGACATTCCAAACAAGTATTGACAAAAGGCCGTTCTAAATTCGTTATAATATTCCATGAGCGAGACCATCAAGCGTATATTATGATTGATAGGACAGCGTGACACAGCCATTTTTCTGCATTTTTAATGGAACCGACATTTCGGTTCTTTGTCTGAATCTACTTTGGCGTGACTCGGTCAAAGGCTGAAATTGGGCGAAGCAAACGGGCAGTGGACTCATACTGCGTTGGTTCAAGCGGATACTAATTTACTAGTATTTATGCAAAGTACCTATGCTCAAAGTTTGAAAATTCATCCTTACGAATATTTAAAACTAGACCTTATAATGGTTAATTGACTTAATTTGTTCATGTACAATAAATATTTACAAAATACTTTATCCGGATATGTTCCCCGATACACGAAAAAGGAATTTTTCTCGATAGTAAAAAACCGCTTACTTTCCCAAAAAACACCCTTGAAGACGTTGGGTCGATGGAATTAATCGACTCGATTCAGTTTTAATGGAAGATATTTACACAATAAATATACAAAACCAGCCAGGTGCGAGTCAGACTCGCGCACGAAGGGTTCCGTACCAATATTTATAAATCTCCCATACAACAGATATGATTTTTCCGTTTTAACGTACGAAGGCTGCGCGAGTCAGACTCGCACTTGGCCTATTTATTAGTATTTGTTTAGAATTTTCTAAATCTGACTAGGTACTCTGTAAAAAAATAATGCGTGATCAAAAATTTACTCATCGCCTTTAGAACATCCTCCTTTTTTTGGAAGTCGGTTAAAAATTAAAGACAAGCAATTAGTTGCAAGCTGTGCGAGAGATGCACTAAATGAGTCCGTAGTGTGACTGTTGGTTCGATAAACTTATCATATCGATAAACTGATTTCATCTATAGTACTCGTATCTTGGCTCAAGCATATATCTAACCGCGATAGCTAAATTGGGGCCTAACTTTTTATTACCGTTTATTTCAGACTGTCAGTATCCATAACACACATAATCATTAACTAAAACATACTAATTACAACACAATAAAACAATATAAGTAATTCTTCTGGTGTAGGTCGTCGTATACGTCATTTTACTTCCTGTTTTTGCTCTGGTGGTTTTATCGATAATAACTGTCAAATCTAATTCTATCGACAATCTATGCTCACAGTGCACTTACTAGTAGCACGATAAAATTATCTATTTTTATTTTATTTTTATGGTATGAATCCTATCTACCAAACATATCCTAAGTTTGAATTGAATTCCGGTCAAGTATAAACAGATTAAACAGTTCCCTAAAACTAAGCATATAAGTATATTACCATGCTAGTAGTGCTGTCCGAATCACGCTATTACCGAAACCACTACTAGCGTAATTTCCAAACATAAAGTGCTATTTTGCTTGCATGAAATTAACGTGAGCGTCGAGGGCTAAATGTCAAATTGGACATTTGTCTAAGTAACAGAGGTCAGATTTGCTTGCTTTATTTACCTACCGGTCCGATTTCATTATTACGCTATCAGCCTTTAAAGTGATGAAGTCCCGCTTTTAAGAGAGAGGACGTGCGCTATCATTTTGTGGAATCACAATGAGAAATACGAAGTTAGCCGATGCACAATATTTATTCTCCAGTACTGCACACATATTACTTTAGTAGAGTTTTCTTATTATAAAGTAAGGGACCATATGGGACAAAATTAAGCTTGTAAAAAACTACAGCTGCGATTTGGAAAATTCTAACTGCTGATACTAAATGCAAAACCGTAGACCCAATTTGACGTTGTGGCCAATCAGCTAAAATCCTGTTAACCCGACCACCTGTGTTCCATATTTGAACCGAATGTTTCATCGTTTTGCCACCCTTTGAAAACCGAGCTATTGCGGCCAATTGTGGCAACTAGATTTCCGGCTGTATCTTTGAAAGTGAGAATAAAAATGAATTTGTGTAGATGAATCGGATAGTGATAGTAATTGTTAGCAAACTTCGCAGTTATCAGACAGGTCAAGTTAGAGCATTTTATTAAGGAGCATTTATTCGGGAAAAAAAATGGGAAATACAAACACATTGTTTTCTCGTTACTTCATGAATGATTAAATCTATTTCTGTATTTTATAATTAACATTTATAAAATACAGATACTCCAAAAAAACTTACCAAACTTTACAATTTTAAAGAGAAAAATTATACATCCTCTGACGGGATCCAAACCCGCGTCTTTCGATAATCTGTGTCATACGCCATGATCGCTAAGCTACCGAGCCACCCATTTCAGACCAAGAAAAAACAAATTTCAATCCATTTCAGAAGATCAAACTCAACCGCTCCGGTTTTGTCTTTAAATTTCTCTCCGAAAATTGCTCCGAATTTGGCCTCGCTCAGCAGGCATCAATGCTCATAAAAATTAAAAAAGTTATACAGTGATTAAATTACGAACCCAAGTTATCATGTTTGTTTGTGAGCTAAGTAAGAAAAAAACTGGCTAAGTGAGAACTGAACTTTCACACGAAGGGTTCCGTGCAATTATCGATAAATCTTCCATGATTCAACAGACATGATTTTTTTGCTGTTTTTATAGATAATGGTACTCTTCGAGCACGTGTCTGACTCGGTTTTTTAGTATTTGTTGTTATAGCGGCAACATAAATACATCATCTGTGAAAATTTCAATGTAGCTATCACGGTTCATGAGATTACAGCCTGCCGTGCGATTCTGTAAGAGCAAACATCGTTGCATCTTTTTTTTTATTTTTTATTTTACATTTTACTTATTTCGGAATAACTAACAGCTACATTATACACTATAAGATAAAAGTACATGGTTAATAACAATGAGTAATAATTCAGTCAACGGCGTTATTCACAGATTGACATTATAAGACTTAATTAAGAAGATGCAGCTAGAGAAAATAGTATATAAGTAATAAACAAATAACTAATGTGTGCAGATTTGTTACGTATAAAGAACTGAAGATGTAATAAAAAGTTATAAAATTTAAATGACTAAATTTAATGCGAACATAGGTCTGCGTTTGAGGAATCTTCTTGAGAACATAACAAAATTAAAGACGATTTGAACTTATTTAAAGAGCATGCAAATATACCAACTGACTCAAACTCAAATCAAAACTCAATCTTTCCTAGTATATATTTTGATCTATGACTCAATCTTTGACAACATACGTGAAACAAATGACGACAACGGACTGACAGCGGAGTCTTATAGAGGATCCCAATAATCTATCTATCCACGGTTTTCCTTACTACCGATAGAAATTTGACATAACGTCCATACAAACAGTGTCAAATATCTATCTCTAGTAAGGTAAACCGGCGATAGATAGATTATTGGGACCGGCCGTTAGTAATAGGCTCCCGGTTTACTCTTTGGGTGCGCAAGTCTAGAAAGATGTGATGATACTTTCGATCAAAGAAGATCGGTCATCTGGGTACCCACTGAGAATGAAAACCACTGAGAATGAAACTATGCCAAATTTATTTATTATTAGTTGATGCACATAATTCATATATTTATATTTAATTAGCAGTTGGGGAAAATGAGAAAATCGAAATGTAAAACAATAAAATTAATACGCAGAGGATGCTTGTGGGCAATAACGAAACGTTATTCAGTTCACAGACTATAGGATATTATACTACTTTCTTGACACTACGTATGTATATTCTGCCAAAAGAGTGTAAATGACATGACAAAGTGACACAAAAGTTATTTCCTTTGTTGTTGGACTCGTACGTTTCGTACATTTGCCATTTCTCAAGTTAGTATTATCATGTTATCACATAAAATATAAGTAGTTGCATCCATATCTACGATAACGATACCTAATGCCAAGCACCCGTTTCTCTATTACAATAGATTTCTTTTGAAAAACACAGTCAGATATTTTAAGCTAAGGAATTCTGCTTATCCTAACCTAGCCTAGAAAAAATATCAACGCTGTTATCTTTTAAACCCCAACTTAAAAAAATATGGTACACTTTTATAATATCTTAGTGTTACTAAGGACTATTGGTTTTGCATGGTTTCCTTTCTCGTGGGTCCGTCTATGAAGGGTACCCAAAACACACAGGGGTTTGCCATTCTTCTTTACGAACCCAAGTTATTATAGTGTTTGCTTCTGATCCGGTTCAGTATGAAGTGATTGCTGTTCATTTGGCATTAGAATTACAAACGCTAATATATTTGTCCACTTATGTAGTATTTGAAACATGAAAATCCACTCTAACTTACAAATAAGCATAACATTCTGTCATTAATTAGCTTGTACCAGTCTTTTTATCACCGAAGACACGTGTAAAATTAGGGACTGTAATCCTTAATCGCTGTATAACCAGCATATATCACTTCTTCACTCAAATAAGGCCAGTCACGAACAGTTCTACCGGTTTTTTCTCACCGATGTATAATTGATCCGTCGACAAGGCAAAAGGTTCGCTTGATTCATTAGCGAGGGAGCTGGAGTGTTCTCGGTTCCGATTAATTTGACGGGCAAAAACGTTTTCTGCGCGAAGATATTTCGATTACAGAAATGAAATTTGCCACAAATGACTGTTATTGCTTTCAGCTATATTATAGGTAAACAATGGTCCTATATTATTATATTTTATACAAAAACAATCTGTCTAGTCTGGTAGTACCTATGCTCTAGCAGCATAATAAAACTATTTGTAGATACATCACACTTCACACTAATATTATAATGAAGAAAGTTTTGATGTGTGTTTGTTACTTATTCACGCTCAAACGGGAGGACTAATTTGGATGAAATTTGGTATGTAGGTAGATGAGGCGCTGGATCAACACAAATGTGTTTGAATGAAAACATTTTTTTTATATATCTAAAGTGTTTCCCATTATCTACATTGCAATTCAAACTGCAAATCCTTAACTAATAACTGTCTGTATACATAGGTAATGGGTCTATCCTAAAATAATTAAAAATTGAAACTCGACTGTCCTGTATATGCCTGCAGCGACTCTACCATTACTTCGGACACGTGGTCAGAAGAGACGCTAACAACTTAGAAAAGCTCATTGTGTTGTGGGTCACGTGGAAGGAAAACGGAGTCGTGGAAGATCTCCCACCAGGTGGACTGACGTTATCTAAGGCAAATGTATCATCTGCTGAGACAAGCCGAATGCCGCAAATCTTGGGGAAACATAGTCCAGAAGGCCATTCATGGTGGGCACGACCTTCAGTCATGAGGAATCGATCAAGAAGAAGAAGATACATAGTGAACAACACTGAACGTGCCCTGTGACATCATCTAAAGCGATCGAATATAACGAAGTAAAAAGCGAATTAAATTAATGAAAATAGTTAATGCATGTTTCCTATTGTTGTTACTCCACCTACCTGAAGATGGTGACAGATAGGGGGAATTCCTGAATGTAGATAGATACATACATAGATAAAACATTTATTTGCTTCTTCAACACACACGTACATTCGTTTATATATAATATCTTAAACAAAAATCTAGCTAATTAAGAAACAGCTAAGTACAAAACTACCTTAATATTAGTAGCTTATTAAAAAGTACGAGTGTGTTGGAGCCTAAACAAATAGGTCACAGCTCAGCGAATAAAATTGCTCAAGGAGCAAACACTGATTTTCAGCTATAACCCCTCCAAAATGTAAATCCAAATAATCCAAATAAATAGTGATGAAAAATAAAATAAGTGGTCATGGAAACAATCATGGCACCTAAAGAAGTTTTCACCTTTGGTTTTCACTTCCACTACATTATCTATGACAAAACATTACGGTGACGATGACGCCAAATCCTTGACTTTTCTTCACCCATAAAAGTGCTCAACGCGCCTAAAGAAGTTTTCACTTCACAACGAAAAATGTCTAGTGACTGAATTTCGCTGGAAAAGTGGTTTAAGACGAGGAGCAGGGAGAAATAACGAAACATACTCCTACTACTAGAACTCCCTGTGTCGCGGAAGGCATGGACACACACAATAACATTAACATCACAATCACACATCATGTACTAACATTTCTACTGATTACTCAAATATTAGCCCTGGAGAAGAATCGAACCTGGTAAATCTTTCGAAGTCATACTGTCACTAAGTAGACTAACAGAGCCTTCAAATTCTTCATCATCATCTCAGCCGTAGGACATCCACTGGTGAGCACATGCGTGCCCCACAAATTTCCAAAAGGACTGGTTGGAAGCGGTCTACATCCAACGTCGCCCTGCTACTTTTATCAAGTTGTCAGTCCACCTTGTTGGTGAATGACATACGCTGCGCTTGCCGGTTCATGATCTCCACTCTAGGACCTTCATGCCTCATCAGTATTGTGTGTCATGTGCCCTTCCCACTGCCACTTCAACTGGCTTATCTTCTGGGCTTGCCTTCAAATTATTTAGTATTTATTGAATAATTCCGAGTCATTATTTCAGTCAAATTAGCACTAGGTATGGAGTATAAAAGTATTTCTATACTTTTACTGCATTTGAACCAGAAATTTTTGTGTATAGCTCAGTCGAATTAGCTCAAAAATGAGGCACACCCGGAAAAAATATATTTATCAATTTTCTTTCGGAGGGTTCACTGGCAGTCTAAATTTTGTTTTGCGTAATCGATCCGTTGCGTCATCCGCCATTTTGATTTTAGTTGTAAATTTTTGTTTATAAAATAACTCAAGCCTCCAACGAATTCCGAAGAAAAATTGCCGCCTAATTTTTTTTGGCGTCAAGGCCTAATTCGACTGGGCTATTAAGCGAAATTGTCACTAAAATATTGTTTTTATTATAACTCGAAAAAATGATTTCTCTTTTATTATAAAATACATCTTTATTACATATTCATCATTAAAATACATAATGTGTTTAAAATCTAATTAGTCAGACTACACTTTTCAAGTACGATACCTAATTTTGTCTTACAAATATATAAATAATAAAAATAATAAATGTATCATGAAAATGAAGAAAACGCCTTAAATGAGATAATATTGCATAATTAACTTTGCCGTACTCAGACGTTATTATAATAATTTAATAAAACATCAGGTGCGATGTTGTAAAGCGAACTCAAGATTCTTCATTAACGTAATTATTTTACATTACGCCCCACCTGTCACGTCAGTTCTGCTAAAAACCTGGTTGCCGAGCCGAATATCATTAGGGGTAGAAATTATGATATGGAAGAATTTCGAAAATCTTGTGGACTGATATAATTCAAAAAACGATATTAAAAAATATTTAGTGACACTTTCGCTGAAAAAAACCAATGATTTTGGCTTATTTGGGGGTGTGCACCACCCTCCCTCCCGCTTTGTATCGTTTTTGGTTTATTTGGGTTTTCTTATGTATTTTATTTATATTCTTCCTATTAGCAGTTTGTGCTGGAGGGAGGGTGGTGCACACCCCCAAATAAGCCAAAATCATTGTTTTTTTTTTCAGCGGAAATATCACAAAATATTTTTTAACATTGTTTTTTGATAATGGATTTCCGCAAAGTAACGCCTGAATCAATAAATGATATAATTCAATGAAAAAGTCTTACAGAAGCTTAATAAATAGTAAGAGATCATATAGATACCTTAAAAACTAGAAAACTGCAGTACCTGGGTCACATCATGCGCAATGAGGAATACGACCTCCAACTGATCATGCAGGGCAAAATCCAAGGACGTAGAGGACCAGACAGAAGACGTACCTCATGGCTCAAAAATCTCCGGAAGTGGTTCAACATGAGCAACAAGTCGCTATTTTGGGCGGCAGCTTCTAAGGTCTGAGTACCCTAATGATAGCCACCTTCCGTAGGAGATGGCACTGCCAGAAGAAGAAGAAGAAGGTATTATAAACGCACACAGAATTTCAGAAGAAGATCATGGTGTGCAAAGAGCGTACATCAGAGTTCCCTCACAAACTTACTGTGTTGTAAACATTTGTGCAAAATTAAGTGTGGCTTTTTAAAAACGTGCTCCCTAAAATTTGTTTTTACCAACATATTAAAATAGCTACGATCTCCCGCAACTTCGTTCGTGCATTAGGGTCGGCCTTCGGCCTCGCCACAATCTCCCTACCGTATTTTCTTGCTTTTTATTTAAAAATAACCTTCTTCTGACAATACTTAACAAAGCAAAAATTAATTAGCGAAATTGTTAATGCGTGATGCGATGACCAAAAAAAAATAAAGATTAATTTTATATATATAGATTGTTACAACGGTTGTTGTCTTTAATATATATTTTCTTTTATACAGCGTGTAACAAAAATGTCTAGTAATAGTAAAACCACACACGCAGAAGCTTGCATACAGTTGGGACATAAATACTGCGTCCCAGAAAGTAGTATAAATTCCAAGTTTTGAGTAACAAAACAAGGTTTTTCTAATATTCAAGAACACCAAAAAAACGTGAATGCCTACCATCTCCATCATCCAGATAGTAACTTATTAATTAATATGGTATTATATTAATATTATAAATATATTACTTATCAATATTTGTTTGTACATTTATTATCCTCCACTTTAATCTAGATAGCAATTATTGCTACTGTATGAACAGGTATATCTGAAGTGTTTATGGTATTATTTCTGATTGAGTAGGTCTAGATTTATAATTAAATAGAGTTTGTACTAAACGAGAATTGTCGTGGCGTTACGGTGAACTAAAGTATTTTTTATATGGCAGCTCTATTCACCCTATTCTCTCTACTACCTACGTGATTAAATCAGACATGAGGAGAACCGTAGAAGAACGAAAGTCACCGACATGGCCCAGGAAGATTAGCCAGTTAAATTGGCCGTGGGTAGACAGCGTATGTTGTGCACCCACAAGGTCGACCGACGACTTGATAAATATTGATGACGTTGGATGCAGGCCGCTTCCAACCGATCCTTTTGGAAATTTGTGGGGGAGGCACACAGCATGCTGAACAGATGGCTGATGGCGCCAGTTGTTTGTTAATAATAACTTACTATAGCGTATTTTATGTACACATTTATAATCATACACTTAAACCTAGATTGCAGTTAATGCAACTTGTTGTATGAGCAGGTATAACTGAAGTGTTTATCATATTATTTTTAATGAAGTAGGTATATAGTATGTGTATAAAGAGAACTGTCGTTACTAAAGTTAAGATTTTGTATATGGCAGCCCTATATCTAACTATTATCTGTCTGTCACGCAACTCTTGTACGCGCAAGTGCAACTTAGTCTCGATGACGTTTAGTCAAGTGCAACTTAGTGATTGATGGACGAAGATGTGGGCTGAGCCGAAGCCGAGGAAGACATACTTAAGTCAATCAATGTCAGTACTAAATTAAAACTAAGTAAGTAGTACCTTTCTTCCATTGACCAAATGACCAAATTTTCATAGGTTTTCACATATTCTTCTTTCGATTTTGACGAACAACAATAACAATAATTGATCCCGCGGTGACGTGTTCATTTGTTTTTGTATTAATAAATAGCTTTCTAATTGCAGGTCTGTTCGAAATTTAAATAAATCCTTTGATAATTTATCTCTTCGGTTGCCATGTTTCAGAGTAAAACATCGTTCTATTTTTAAGTTACACGACAGGTATGAGTTTAATATAATAAATTATTTGGAAGCTAAACAACGACAGATATGGATTTTCGTACAACTTTTGCCGGCCGTTGCTCGCATGTATTTGGCCAGTACAGCAATTTAGATTTATCTCAAAGAAGGTTGTCAAAATAATGCTCAAATTTTTAAGTATGTTTAAAAAAAAACTATATATATAATCATATACATATAATCAATTTTATTCAGCTTTTTTTATAAACTATCATTAAAAACAGTAAATTAGCACACGCGTGAATTAAATTCCTAGGACGCTTCTCTTTATGCACGGGCTCTATGTATTTGTAAAACATACCTACATGGTAGTATTTTTTAGATCTATGTCATAAGTTGTATTTTTTAATGCCTTTTCAAAGTGATAAGGCCTTGGCTCACCCGAGGCTTCAACTGTCGACATGACGGGGATGAAAATGTTGATAATTAAAATGATCATTATGTATGGACAGTCCAAACAGATCCGTTTTGTATTAATTTGTTTAAGACATTTATTATCTTGTCAATAAACGTGGGTTAGTAAGTAAGTAACGTAAATGTCACAAGGAGGTAAAAGCGGTCGCCTTAAATAGATCGAGATGGAGGAGATCGCATCAGCTGCGCCGACAAGATTATAACTCTTAAGTTATAATAATAAATAAAAGTAAGTTTGATGTTATATCCTTCTAAATACTCACAAAAAGAGTTACAACAAAACAGCGAAAAGGAAGTCGTACTAATAAACATGTTCAGAAAAGAAGAGATATATTAAAATAATTTTAATAAATGCTAAAGGAACATTTATCCACAATGTCAAGTATTTACAATTATACAGGAAAAACACAGTTGGGGATAAAAACCACATTAATTTCTTCCCTTTTCGGGACCAAAAATATAAACAAACAATACAAAATACGCAAAAACACCTTCCCTTTTAGCAGAAAAGTTCCATTTTCCCTTTCATGTCGTTGGTCGCGGTCGAAAGTACCGCGTTCCTAAGTTCATAAAGGGTTGACCTCTTTGATATACTATGAGACAGAATCAGAACCTCAAATAATCTATTACGAAACATCAAAACGTTAAGCAAATACAGGAAAAAATATTTATTAAAAATATAAATAAAATTAAAAATTAAAATATCCTGTTTCTAAAGTGAATTCTTGCATTAGTGACCATTATGTCACTTTAAAACTTCTAACTAGTATTTACTGTGTACTAGGAAAGATAGGCATATACGTGGAGTTATGAACTTAAAGCCATTAGCTTACAAACCTTCGGGTGCTGAAGGTGCTGCAGCTAGAAGAGATAGCAATTAGTAATGCTATAATTACAATGATTTCATACTATGAAAACGTTACATTTTTGTACTTATGGAAGTTAGAGAGAGTTGAACGTTTGACATAGATACGTAGGTAATTGTTACATATACTCTTTGAGTGTGTACAGTATAATTAATGTACTATCGAGATTCGACATATCGTCGCTTACAAAGTGTAATACGGGTCACACACGGGTCTAAACGTCGTAACGGTAAAAGTCCCAAAATATATAATATGTACAAAAATATTACTTGCATATTTAAGTATGACTTAAATACATTATTTTATAAACTAGTACCTCTAGAAGGTTTATCCCAGTACTGTATGTCCTCTAATACTAATAAACTTTATCAATTTGTAAGCAAAGTGCAACAATGAAAAAAGTAATAAAGCCCTTATATAAACTAAAATAGGTAAGTAGGTTGCCGTTATAGATAAATATAGGTAGCCTAAACACGGAAACTTTGTTACTGTATTCTTCAATACAGTGCTTGCCGCCAAAGGTCGACTCTCTGATGCGGGAGCTCACCTCTGTAGGTAGATAGCGATTCACAATAATGGGGTCTGAGATAAAGTATCAAATCTTCTAAGTGCGGCTAGGTTTTGGTACTTATAAGCTATTCTGTATTATTCTGTGATATAACTCGGTTCAGAATTCGAAGGTTGCGGGTTGCGCATTTATTGGCGAGATTGTATCTCCACTTTGAAGCAAGCTCAAGAATTAGGAATACCTACCTACATTTCTGAAGTGTTTAGAACTTATTGTTTTAGTTCTATTTTGGAATTACATAATATAAATTTTCATATATTTTTACAATGATAAATAACAGCTCGTTCTACGGGTGAATAGCTTCTGCTACTCGATGTTTTCATAATATTATACGCTCCTGATGCTTACCTAATCTTGATACTATATGTAGCAGACAAGCCCATTGTACACCTGATGAAAAAGCGATTACTGCGCCATGGACGTCTGCATGATCAAGATCATATCTGTGGTGTATCATTTCAGTGATGCATCTGAACGAACGAACCTTACATTACAACTTCAATTCATGTTAATGCTGATGCATTGGCTACCGTCAAGTTTATTTTTAAAGCCTCGATAATATGCATCTCCGCTAAAACTTTTACGCTGACGCTGACGCTATCAGCCCATTCTGTATTATGTATTATATGGATTTTGAAGCATTGCAATGACGAAGTACGAATGAATAATGCCTAAATTACCTGGAAGAGCTCTAGACACAATTATATTAAAATTCAGTCCGAGTTCAAGAATTTTCCTTCCAACATCATAGTTCCATTTAAAATAGGCAAGGACACCTGATTTGATGAAAGGCCTTTTGTGCAAGAGACCGGATTGTTTAGCACCATCACTGCAATAGTTTTAACAAATGTTTATTTTTTTTACTTCCAGACAAAGGTCTTCAGGTTCCAAACTAGGCAGAGCCTGTACTATGGTAACCTGATGACTGATATACATACTTAAATAATATACACACCCAGACACAGATCAAACAGGTATGTTAAGTAAGTAAGTAAGTAAAGGCATATATTCTGTCTTTAGGCAACTGTATGCTAGCACTGCTTTGATATAATTCAAATTGCACTGTGTAGCAAACGAAATGACTTAGTAAATAAGACTCAAAAACCCACTAAATCTGTGCAAAAACGAGGTATTTCCTATTACTTTACACACTGGGGGTTCCATTTGTATTTATTTTCCTTGTAGCCCCACTCCACTAGAGATTGATCTTCTATGATTTAATCATAGCATAGCAGTGCGCGACGCGATCTCCAAGCGTGAACACTCCCTGAAGAAAAACGTTATACACGTTCGAAACGTCGTCGGACTTAAACCGACATAATACCAAGTGAGTGAAGCCGGTATCTTTATATTAGTATAATTTGTGATACTCACGATAGTTTTCCAACTCTAATTGTTGTATTCCTTATTAACATGTTAAAAATGTCTTTTTTTATATTTTAAAAATTCACGTGGGTTTGACACATATTTATTTAAAATCAAACCGACTTTACTCACGTAATTAGCCGGAGTTGTCGACCTAGGTTTCGGGCATGTCCGATGCTCATCCTCAGGGAGTTCACGCGTCAAGATCGCGGCGGCCTTAATACATTGTATTGATAACTTTATATAATTTTAAAAAGTGATACTCAGTATATAAGCATATCAAGCGGGTGGAGACGCACACGGGTTAGCTATTCAATATATATACTTGAGGTATATGAAAAGATTAAAAACAAGCCTGTATTTATTAAAGATAAAGACACATCCTTGTGGAAATTCGGTGAAATTCACACCCTATTTCTGCCACAAAGCCCTCCAAACAGCTAAATAAATTCCTCACAATGAATTCACAAACTATTCAACATAGTACAGATAGAGATATATCAAAATGTATTCAAGTACCATTGTAGGCATTAGCCGCCACTTAGCTCGGTATCGTCGAGAGCAGTCTGAGAGGTTTAGAATTACAGTATTTTCTGAGCTGTGGTTTCAGTACAACGTATTTTTATTTTGTATTCGGGCGTTTTTTTACCAGCCTTTAATTAGCACTTTTTTAACACGTTGTGTTTGGGTTCTCTTCTACATCTACTACACTAATAATAAAGAGAAAAGATTTAATTGTTTGTTCGTTTGTAATGGATAAGTGCGAAACTTCTTCTTCTTCTTTTGTGTAGTGTAGTTAATATTTCAATTCATGAAGTTATATATAAATATATAACTTAATGTAATAATTTTTAATTTATTTTCAGGTAAATCATCATCGTCTAATCATCATAATCACAACTGGCAATTATAGCTTAGGTAAGTAACTATTAGTTTATCCATGGCCTATGCAAATAAAAAAAAATTGGTAATACAATAGATTTACGCTATGTGTAGTGCACGGAATTAGGAAGAGAGGAGATGTGTTGAGTAGGCGTGGCACGTTTCGCAGCAACAAGTTCGTGAGAACTTGTTGGCGAAAATCGTAAATATCGGCGCGCCAGTGTGTAGCATATTTATTTCGACATCCTTCCTAAATCCGTGGTATAGTTGATGTAATGCCGGCCATACAGCATCCTTCCTACCGTTCAATCGGCATGACGCTACTGATTGGATCAGTTAAAACTGACCTTGTGTAGGCGTGGATTGGCATGACAGTTATAAGTATAACTTGACGGCACAATCCAATTTCAATTATTTTAGCTTGATCATGCTAATTGGATCATGCCGATTGGTGCGTGTATGGCAATCGGCGATCATCAATGCAGTAGAGTCAAGATTTTGCGTATCTATTAAAGTGTCTTGCTTCTCAATTAGAGGAGTTACTAACTACAGAAGTTTCATGTAAATTTTTTCATTCCTTCTTTTTTTGTCTCATTATAACGAGTGAAATGCCGAAAACGGTTAAAACATCGTTGTCTGTCAGTGGTGACGAAATGGCTTCAACTGAACGTAGCTGCCAATTGGACAGTTTAAACTGTGTGTGTGTGTGGTATATATGGACGAACTGCAGATTGGTTCAAGCCTGCAGATTGGACGATAGGAAGGATGTGTACGGCCGGCATAACGTTTGATGGTTACGAAAAAATTAAATGTTCCATAATAAAATAACGTATAATCCCCGAACATACCCCACAAAAACAAACGGATAATGGGAATTCATCTAACTGCCGTATTTAAAACCTAAATTCAGAGCCTCAAAAAAAAAATGCTCGTTATAAAAATCCATAGCTTCTATCAATGAGATTGACTAATAGAGGCGTTTTACTCCTTAAATATGAAGTATAAACATGGCAAATTTTATGCTTTACCTACCTATAGCTAAAGTACACAACTCGCACAACGGCATTAACTACATTGACAAGATTAAAAGAGCACGAAGATATATGAATCCTAGTGGTCAGGAAGGGATCAATATATTATTAACAACGTTCGCCTGTGACCGACCATTCGACCGCCAATGACAGACTCGTTCTCTCTGTCGCTCGCTACTTGTCTCGTTCTCGTCGTCTCAACGTCGCAGGAGTTATTTTAAATTAAAATACAATTTTTGATTTTCCATTTTTGATAAATAACTTAGAAAAACAGTACTTACAAATGAAAAGATACATCATTCTTGTTTTTTACACTTGTTCCAGTATAAGTTCTGCAGTTTCTAACACATAAGAAAGCATTTTTTCCCAAATGTAGTACACGTGCTGTTTCGTTGCCAGACAGGCTGGAACTAAGTTGACTCAAGACAACTAGCTTGTGTTGATGTCGCCAAACCGAGGCAGGTAAGGCGTATCTACCTCAGTTTATATTAACATCATTGGCTTCTATTATTAGAAGCTATGGATTTTTAAGACGAATGTGTGTTTAAAATAGATTGCTCGATTATTCGAATGATATATGATTTTGTCCCCCATTTTTTACCGACTTCAAAAAAGGAGGAGGTTATATGTTCGTGTGTATGTATTTTTTTTTGTATGTTAGCCGATTTCTACCCCATTGGTGGACCAATTCTCAAAATTATTTTTTGTGTGGTAGAGTACACTCCCGATGTAGTCCCATTTAAATTTTAATAAATTCAGTACAGTTTCTGAGTTACACTCCAAAAACTGAAATGTGTTGATTTATCTTGATCACAATGTGTTGATTTATCTTGATCACATCATTAGTGACAATCAATCCCGTAAGGAGGGGTGATAATAGGTACCTACTTTTGAACTATCTAGGTACCGATTTCAACAAGTTATTTCAACCGAACAAGTTATTTCACACTTTTTGGTGCTGAAGACTTCAACACCAAAAAGTTTCAATTTTACATTTCTTGGTAAAAAAAACAATATTTCAAATTGCCACTAAGCTATTCAAACAGCTGTTACTCTTAAAATGTTCCTATATCTAAATCTAATCTTCTTCCTAGGTTTAATTAAATAAAATAATTTTTTTTTCATAAAGATTAGGTACTCTATTAGTAACCGTATTTTTTTAAACGGACTTGCTTTAAATGCGCCCAGTGTTAATAAAAATAAATGATAAAAATAACACTACAAAAGCAGTAAATAAAAATTACATTGATAATCTGAATCTGAACCTAAACCTCCGTTTGATGTCACTGAAACGGGATTTACAATTTCATCATTCGTTTTTAATAGACGGCTTCCAATCAAGCGTTGAACGAAACTACACTGGAAACCGGAAGTGCGACATGAAACAGTAACACTGTGTCAATCAAATTGTCCGGTTTTACTGTGAAATTTACTCTCTATGATATGATCAAAGAAAATTTGATATTGTTATTAATTCGCTTATGCAGAACACTTTACTGGTTATTTGTATATTTTGAGTTTATTTTAGAATATTTTTTGTGTCCCTTATATTTATTTTAAAAAATTAAGGAGAGTTTTCACATCTAGTGGAATTTATGAAACTAAAATAGAATCTATCATTACAATCATATTATAACAAACATAAGTACCTACATAATATATACAATTTTATTATAATAACACTAAATGTTTAATAAAAAAAAACTAATCTTTAGGTTTATTGTTCAGGGTTAAAATTCATCCAATAAAAGCCAATCACTTACTCTAAAACCATAAGGTACATATTTCAGAGCCTAGTAAGTTCGTTAGCGAAATGTGTCCGAAGTCATGGTAATATTAAAAACAGCATCAATCTCACTGATACGGCACTATTCAAAACCATAGGGGTTTCAATGCCGGATCATTGGAATGTTCGGATTACTGGATTTTAGAGAAAAAATCTATGTATAAAATAACGCATTTCATAAAGAGCAGATATCCCGTTTTCTTATACTCATGCTATGCAGGTATTGAAACAATATCTTTCACATATTTCTTGATTTGTAATAATTTGCTAGACGACGGAGAGCATAGCTGTAGAGAGACGAGGGAGGCGCTAGCAGAGGGTGCCGGATTATTGGACGTACCGGTTTATTGAAGTACCGGATTAGTGGGATTCTACTGTATATAGTATTACCGTGGCGAGGTGCACTGCAGGTCACGCGCTTATTTATAAAGATTCACCAACTACCCTTGTTTCTTCATTTGTTCCACTACTCGTTGGAATCGTAGCTTGGGACAGACAATACATTAAAATAATAATAACTCCTGAACAATTTGTATATTAGTCATCTGGTTACCATACTACAAAGCCTGCCTAGTCTGAAACCTGAGGAACCTTGTGTGGATAATGTGAAAATATATTTGGTATAAAACATAGGAATAGTCAAACAATTTTAGAAGTTATAAAGATTTCCGATCACATCAAACACGAAAGCAATTCGTGACCACGCAATATTATTCTGTTTACCCTTTTATGACTCTTTCGTTTCGTTTGGGACAGCTTTATGTTTTGTAAATAAAGGTTTTTTTTCCCTAACATAGCCCTTACACGTAAAGGTTTGATTTTAAAAGGTCTAGTATATGCCGCCTCTATTTACAATCCATTGTAAATAGAGCCAATATGACCTGGCTGATTTATTTATTAATGTTTTACTGAAGTTTAGTAAACAGTTAGAATAGAATTGAGACTCTATGGACAGGTTGAAGAATATAAAATGATAAGAATATTGTTTTTGTCACATCTATTCGAAAAGGGCTAGTCTGTTCCTCGTAAATAGGGAAGAAAGTATCTTTTAATGCCTAAGGACTAAAAGTGATATGAATTTGGAATGTTTATATTGTATGTAAATCTTCCAATCACCAAAGAAATCAATCACTAACATTGTATGAAGGCAAGTAGATAACATGCAGTAAGTTCCTTTACTGCATGTTATCTGCGCGCCGGATAAAAAAAGTTTGTGAAGAAGTAAAAATAAATGCGAAATACGTGCCGCCTTCGTTCGTGTAGTATATATCCTCAAGTAATAAGAATGAAATAAAATTGTTATGATCCATAAGCATATTTGATCATAATTAAAAACATCAGTATCTGGTTGTTTCTATTTTATGTCACATTATTTACATACAAATGTATTGCACGTAAATATATAAACGTGCATAAATATTAATGGAGACCACGGACCGGCAAGCGCAGCATAAGTCGTCCACCGACACGGTGGACAGACGACCTGAGGAAGGTCGCAGGACGACGTTGGATGCAGGCCGCTTCCAACCGGTCCTTTTGGAAAATCATGGGGGAGGCATATGTTCAGCAGTGGACGTCCTACGGCTGAGATGATGATGATGAAATATTAATAAGTTGCGCCTAATTATATTCTCATAGAGTGTGTTAAAAGTAGAGGTACCACCTCGAGAGTAACAGTATTTTAATCTCAAATGACGTACTCGTACATACCATCCCTCGCTACTTCAAGATTCTACTTCAGAATCCCTCGCTTTGTTGAGGATTCTACTCTCTACGAATCCTTCGCTTCGCTCCGTTGTTGGCTCTTTAGGCAAACTCAACTATTCTTTATTATTTCACTATCTTAACCCATTCATAAACTAATTCTTAAATATTACCCATTCAAAAAATTATTTATCTAAAATATTAACAGGTATGTTATGTAAGAAATTTTCTGGGATGAAACTATCCTATTTGTTAGTCTAGGATATGAACTATTTTATATTACTTACTAGCTGCGCTCCGCGGTTTCACCCGCGTGGTGATGGATGATGTTTATGATGATGATGAAATAAAAGTAGCCTAAGTTACTCCTGATAACATCAGCTATCTGCTAGTGAAAGTCCCGTTGAAATCGGTCAAGCATCAAGTTTCAGAGATTAGCTGGAACAAACAGACAACAATTTTAATAATAAATATTTTTTGTATATGCATTTAGTGAAATATAAGTTAATTTGGAATTGTAAAAAAAAGGCACTTCAATTTTATTACCATGTATGTATAGATAAAGATAAGTTTCAGTCAATCACGTCATCTTGTTGCGTTGGGGGTAGTAAGCAAACACATGCAAAAATATACTGCGTTTTTGTTTGTTTAGATTTTTATAATAGCTATTCTAAAAGTAAATCATTTGGTATTCCATTACTATGAGAATTAAAAGGCCACTGTACAACACACTCACGCAAATGTTATATTAAATGTCATATTAGTCCATAATTATAATTACCATGTTTCTAAGAAAACCCACTTTGTGGTGCGTGGGTTGTTCCGTAGCATACATTACGTATAGGACGCACTTACATACCGGTCTTATTGTGAGGTGATTTTGTAGATAACTAATTTAATTTTACGATTGTTTATGCCATTTTGTTTTTATACCAATAAAATTTTTATGCCATTAAGTTTTTTATGCCATTAAATGTTTTAAGCCATTAACGAAGGCCTCATGCATAAAACGCCTGTCACCTAAATCGATGTATTTAGCCTTTTACGATCCGCACCCCAACGCCATAGGGAATTTTCTACTCCGTCCCTTTGAGGCGAAGTGACAAGGACTATGATTTTCCATGACAGTTGCAGTGCCACCCAGAGGTTACAATTATGGTTAGTGTGGCACTGCGCTCGCCACCCCAAGTCATTGACGTTTGAGTTTCTTTAGTTCAGTAATTTTACTTGCCCTGCCCTTCAAAGCCTAATACAGTAATGCTTGATCACTACTGCTTTGTGGCAGAACATCTGGCACTGCGGCAGTACCAAGCAAGACGGCCTTTTGCGCAAGATACCTACCATCTAGTAAAAAGTGATACAAAATCATCAGCCTACATTTGGTTACAGCTGGAAATAGGCTTTTTTTATATCCCACAGAGCTCAGTCTTCTGTTCTCTGCATCCAGTTATTGCGACTATTGGAACTGATTTCTTCATCTGGCTTTTTTCTGGCATTGTTCATCAAAGTGACCTCTGGATGAAAAGCGAAGATGCAATCAAGAAGCGCTGACCATTAATGCAACCGGAAGCTGCACTAATCGACACCTATGATGACCCGAGAGATGCCTTTTCACGCCCCGCTTGAAGTTGTCAAGTTTCCTACACTATACGTTTGCAGAAGCGTAGGTCCATTGGTTATGGCTATTTTAGCTTGCTTATTCTTTGAGTTATATTGACTACTTTGGTTCTCGGCCAAAAAATGTTAATAATTTTGTCCTGAGAACTTCAAGCGTAACTCACTGAGCGACCTGAAATAACAGTTAAAATAGTAGTATGATAGAAATCAAAATCCTACAAAACACTGTTCCAAATACTAAATGATAAAGTTTCTACGACCTCTCTATCTTTATAGTCCACCCGAACTCAGGAATTACCGGCCGATTCAACATTAAATTCGGCACGTAGGGATATAAATAGGGATCTATCCCAAAACGATGCACACTGGGCTTTATCCCTTCTTTATAGCAACCGTCCTTTTACCTTCAGTTATTGGAGTTATTGCCTTTTAGGGAATCACTAAACCTAGTTAAATAATGGGAAGTGGATGAAATCGGCACATTGAGTTAGAGATGTTTCAATTTGAAAATGCACCCCTCTACTAAACTTTATTCGGTATTTAAATGTGTAAAATAAATATTTATTGCAACGCTTTACTTGTATGCGTGCAGTGATTTTACTGTGAACTCGGACTCGTCCGCATACTCAGAGGTCAACTAGTTGCGCGATCGGTCTATGTACCGGCATTTGGATGACGGGTAGTGCGTGCTCTATATGGAACGATGCGTCTGCTTTGTGCGAGACCGTGTCATTTATAAACTAGTTGACCAACAAGTCCGGCCGTTCGGGTCGGGCTTATAAGAAACAATGATATTGACGAGGTTGTATTGCATTTTATACACTATTATACACTATTTTGCATGTAGGGAAAAATTAAAGGAGCGTACGTTTTTAGACCGAATCATTTCCATGTCTGTAAGTACCGATTTCTTTTTCAGAAATATATTCACATCTTCTATAGTTTCCATGATGATACAGCTTGGATAGAAGTCTGACACAAGTCAGACACTACTCAAACATTTTTTGCTAAATTACTATTGCTGTAAGCATGCCGGTGTAGACAAGTCTTTATATTTTTTATGTCGTGCTCAATTTACCATTAAAATTCTCCGTCACGTCCCATTAGTGTTACTGCGAGGGGGAACGATGCGTTTCAGGATTTATTTACTTTATCATGGCAATATTTTTCCAGTTGTCCCTTTCCATTTGGTCAGTTTATTTGTCCACCTCTCTTTTAACCGTCAATATTTTTCTCCGTAGAAAAATGTCCGTGCTTTTATAACCGCACAATAATTTTCAAACATGCTTTATTGTCGATATGTGTATTTAATTTATCACGCACATTAATTTACATTATTGTGAGTGTAAACATTAATTTACATACGGGCACGTTGTTTCCAATTATTTTAAATTGAGTGCTAAGATGAATTAACATTAATATGCATTATAAAATAATTGTACTGCAAATTTATATTCAAATATTTTTATATATTATGTATATGTATTATATTATGTTCAATATATTATATTATGATCAAATTTTAAACATTAATGCATGTTAAAATTTATTTCCAGTTAATATGAGTGTTCTAACTAATTTATATTAATATGCATTATAAAATTATAACACTTCAATATGCGTGTTAATATAAATATCCAATTAATATGAGTGTTATGATTAATTTACATTATTAAGCTTGATAAAATTATAATATTTTAATGGACATGTTAAAAATAATTACCAATTAATATGAGTGTTACAATTAGTTTATATTAATGTGCATAATAAAATTATTCTAATTTATGTGTTGAAACATACAGTTACAGAATAACCTGCTTCTGTCATAATAAACAACATATTCTACCGACTTCCAAAAAGGAGGAGGTACTTACTTAATTCGACTGTATTTTTTTATGTTTGTTACCTTATTACTTTCGATAGGGTGAACCGATTCGCAATTTTTGTTTGTTTGAAAGCTGGTGCTTCCCGTGTTTAAATTTCATCAAATTCGGTCCAGTAGTTTTTAAGTTACACTCCAATAACTGAATAGAATGGAAGTCGGTGTAAAATTTTTCAAATTGTACTTGTTTTTCTTTACATGGAAAAAAAATGTTATGTGAAAATTCAAACATTTTGTTTGTATTTGGTTTGTATTGTGAACAGACGGACTAGTCATTCACTTGATGGTTAGCACAACTTTTGCCCATGAACAGACCTTTAGAAAAGTTTTATACGTCGTGTGCACAGCACTCGCCACACCAATGCATTGGTTGTTTAGTCCTATTAGGCCAGTCAGTAATTAGGCCTTACCTCCTTATACTATTAATACCTACTTCCGTACTTCCTACGTCCCTTCACGGATTGTAGGTATATAATTTAATATACTATTGACTTCCATTCTATTCATTTATTGAAGTGTTCCTCAAAAACTACTAAACCGAATTTGATGAAATTTAAATGGGACCACACGGGAAGCAAACAAAAAAAGAATTTAGAGAATCGGTTCACCCAGTCGAAAGTTATGAGGTAACAAACATAAAAAATACAGTCGAATTGAATATTTTCTCCTTTTTGGAAGTCGGTAGAAAATATTCGAAAAACACAGAAGGCTTTTTATGTTTGTTTTGTTTATTATAATTTAATTAGTAGAGATGAATGCACCGGCAATGCAACTGCAACACTCACTATTTCTCATTCATCGCTCAGTTGCATTCGTTTTTAATTTGCTTCTAAAAATATGCATACCTGGCACTGTTAAGATACCAACCTCATAAAAAAACAGTTACATGACAATTTTTCTCAGTCTGTTAATATATTTTCTTGTAATATTTCCTACCTACCCATTGTTATGAAATTCCACCGACAAAGAATTGGAATGGTTTCTCCAAAAACACATTCCGCGAGGAAAATTAAAAAACTTACGCAGAGTTTTCGCTCTATTTCAAAACATTGTAGATCTGACATTTTTCATTTTCCTAAACAAAGTTATATTGTACAACTGTTATGAACCGTAACGCAACGGAGTAAGACTTTAGTTTAAACAATAAGTTTAACTGTTACCGCAGGAAATTTCCGTTGGAGGAAATCTATATTGGTTTAGTAGAACTTTTGTTGAAGCAAGTTCGTTTCAGCAAACAGTGATCGTTCAAACCAATTGGTTTTCTGTGGACGCTTCTGTTAGTTATTTCTTTTGTAATAGTTATAAAATTACATTTTCTTCACTGTGCAAATGGTTACTGCAGTTTCAAATCTCTTTTTTAGGGTTACGTGATGCAACATGGTAAACCCTTCTAAAGTTCTGTTAGAAACCGTTGTGTACATTTGTTGATCCATACGTCTGACCACTTATATATTACAACTGTTGCGCTTCCTATGTCATAGCAAGATGGCTGTGTGTGCCCGGTAAATAATCATACTAAAATAAACACACGACAAAGAATATAAAGAAGAATACGTGGATGAAACAATGAGTCTACCACCAACGCACGCGATTTAGGCAACATTTGGTGCTAGGAGGCTTTGCCTAATACACGGGTTCGTTCGGTTACCCTTTGATCGACTATGGCTCCAGTCAGAGCGCAGTACCGTATTTACTGCGCCCGGGTCTTCCCTTTACATTAGATATTGCGTATATTTATACAAGTTATCTCTCTCATTGGGTTTCTGGTCAGTACAGTTTACCCCAGGAATGACACCAGCTGGACATGGGGTGTTCCCCACGGGGTACCTCCACCTTCCCCATAGTCCTGCCTTTATGCTCCAACAACATAACCGATCATTTTGCTATCACCTGTTGAGGTTACTCCCGGATATGGATGCTTAGGGGTGAACTCGCTAGGAGCTCTGCTGTCCAATTTCCTTGACTACCAGATAATGTACATTGTACGCAATCATTGAAGTCCGCCTCACCGTAAAACGTGACTCGTTAACAGTCGTCTCATTATCACATCACACGGTTCTTGTAGAACTAGGAATAATGAGCTACAAGCACTTACCAGGACCTCTGCTGGTTGTTTTCCATCGAGACATCAGCCAATGCCTCACACGTGCTTACCCATCCGCCATTTTTCTCCGTACCTTCCTTCCTGCCGGCACGCCATTCGTTGTCTACCCCTGTCCACAGAGATGCATTCACCTCTGTTAGTCTATACCACAGATTATCTGCCTCAAACCACTTACAAAGGGCAGAGTTGCCATAGTGTAAAAATAGATTGACCAATTCGGTCACGGCGACTCGCGCTGCGCGCGACAACAACTTCTACAACTAAAAACTTAAGTGTATGAAATTAGGAATTATTTAATCACTATTTACATATAATAAAATTTATAGGTCCAATTTCTGTACAATGAAAAAAAATGCTAAAAACCGAGTCACAGGGGATGTAAGGAGTGACCGACACACACAATAACACATCACAACATACAAGAGCCGAAAACAAATATTTCTACTCACCACACAATTATTTGCCCCGGACAGGAATCGAATCTGAGACCGCACGCTTCGAAGGCAGATTCTTCACCAACTGAGCTAAAGAAGTCCTGATTTCAATGTATTTTTTTTTTGTTTTTTACACCGAACTATTTGTATTGTATCACACTAATAAAGACGAAAGTTTGTGAGTGTGTTTGTATGTGTGTTACTTCATCACGCTCAACCGACTGGAACAATACTGATGAATTTTGGTAGGTAGATATATGAGGCGCTGTTATACCATACAACACTTTTCATCATCATCATCCATTCCCACGTCGGTGAAACTGATTTTTTTTATGAAAACAGCCCGTGTATCCACTGCTCATACAGTACATCATGGATATGTTGCATCATCGATTAGATATGGAATTACGTTCTAGGAAAACTGTAGAGATGGAATTTAAAGCAATAAAGACATTAAAGTTATATGATTATTAACGGGATATTTACCGTGGTAAGGTTGTGGAATGAGCTCCCGATATTTCGGCGCAGTTACATGCATCATGTTCACGGGAAGACTGAAGAATGCGGGTGGTTGGTCAAAAAGTTTAAAAGTTAGGTGCAGACATAACGATCTACCCTCTTTCTTAGTCTTTTTCTACGGTTATCACTGGAACTCGAACTCGATCCTAAGTCCCGACAAAACACACTCACTGTATCACTGCGTATAGTATTTTGAACACATTTTGAACGCGGACTTTTATTTTTAAAACAACCTAATACTGGATTACACGCACTGGCGAGTTGAAAACCATCACCTCGATTGAAATTCTGGCATTTCGAGATCTCAATAGTTTCCTTTACTAGCCTTGGTATGTAATGGCGTTCGGTGGACAAGATTTTAGGGTTATGGAATTCAATCCAGTGGTTAGGACCCGCGTCCAGCAGATGCTCAGCTTTCATTGTTTTTTACTGCCTTTATGTATTCCTTGATGCGGCATGAAACAGTTCGCTTCGTCTGTCCTATGTACGAACTTCCGCAGCTGCAGTTAATTTTGTACACCCCGGGATAAAGACATTGTTATAAAGTCTGCTATTTCGTTAATTAGACAGCCTTTTCAAATGAAAGTGTGTTGTGTATGGAGGATATAAAACAAATTTCTAAAAAAAAATCTTTATATCCAATCGATTAAACTATTAAAAAAAAATTAAACGTTTCTTAATTGACAAAACTTATTACAGTGTATAAATTACTATACAGGGTTATTGGTAAGTCGACCTATTCCCATAAGGGGCGTGTAGTTTACATCGTTTCTGACTGATTTGACTATGCAACACCCTATTTTAAATCTAGCCGTATTCGAAATATTTGAATTTAATTGAAATGTGTAAGCCTTATTATTACTATTATTTGAATTTTACATGTAAAAATAGATGTTTTAGGACCTCAATAACCAATATTGTACCTAAAATTAATAAATAAATCGTTGATTATTAAAACGTATAAAGACTTATAAATAATGAATAATTAAATTCAAAAATCTCTAAAACAGTTAGATTTAGAATAGGGTGTTGCATAGTCAAATCAATCAGAAACGATGTAAACTGCACGCCCTTAACGGGAATAGGTCGACTTACCAATAACCCTGTAAACAATAAATAATCTAGTACGTTTTTAAAATAGGTATTGTACTTTCTCGTAAGACATTTAAACTATATTTTTATTAATTCCTTGTTAATAATATTTTATTTTTATCTTTTAACTGCATAATGAATTGTAGAACTCCATGGTAATGTGTGGTGTTCTATACTCATTACTTTCCAACAGTATCTTTTCTAGTCTACCCATATTACGAGTAAAAGCCATTAATAATTGAGTTTAAATTTTATAAAACCAAACTTAAAAATTAATAAATTTCTCCCGACATAAATATAAATTATAATATCAAAACAGACGTGGGTGTAAATTTATTAGTTCATAATAAGTAGTTGAAATATAGATATACGAACGGAAGCATTTATTAAATACATTTAAATAATTTCATTTAAAAATAACATAATTTATATTACGTTATTACTTCAAAATAATCTGGTTTATTTATCTAGTTGTATATGACAGTTATGATAATAAATTAATATTAATGTATTTGCATAAAAACATTAGTAAACATGCATATAGATGTTGAAATAAGTAGTAATCGTTACATTTTACAAGTTCCACATGTTTTTACCTTGTAGGCTTAGGCTTACTCTGTAGCACTTTTTTATTTGTATTAATATTTATAGAAAAATATAAAGAAAACGCACAAAATTAATACATCTGATAAGCAATTTTCAACATTGAATAATTTAAATGGTAAACCGGCAAACACTCACGTCTTTAGTCTTTACAACTCCGACCGGTTTTGGGGCAGTAAGGTACTGATGCCCATCATTTCAATCAAAAAATCTTTATTATATCTAGCTACACAGACACCAGGGTGCCGTGCCATTTTTTAGTTTTTTTACAAATTTATCAAATCTAAATATAATTAAAAAAGACACAACAGTACATTCTTAATTAGAGGACATAGGATTACTAAACTAACTAAAGGGCTATATCGTTTCTGAGTTTGCATCAGAATTCAGAGCTGACCGGTCTCCGCAAAAAAATCATTAATAAATATAATAAATAAATTATTTTAAAATTGAGATTGGACCGCGCCTTAAACTAAGGAACACAGTTTTAGATCTAAGATGTGTGAAGGTGATATATGATAATGCATCGACCTGTTAGAATAACGTCAGTAGATCCTGTCAGCACAACACCGAGATCCGCAACTGTTGCAAACAAAACAGTACATCCTCATATATCGGAAAAACACCGTTCATCACCATCGAAGCCACTAATGACGTCCAAACCTATAAATACCTGTGCTTTTTACACTGTTACCCACCAATCTAAATATAACATTGTTTGGAAGAATGCCTGAGATGATTTACTGATGTTTATTTTGACACGCGTATGAACCGCACGCTTTTAGTAAGACGTCTTTTGCGGTGCAAGAAGTGAAGGGTAGCGTGTGGGAAATAAGTTTCGTGAAACGTCGGTGAACTTCGTGCTTATCTTCTTCATCTAGCTGTAACTATAGTCACCGCGTTACCAACTGAGTCGTGCGGCCATAAATCATTATATCATATCCCTATTGACGTTTATGGCCCTGCGACTCAGTTGGTAACGCGGTGGCTATAGCTACTTTTTATGTCGTTGTCAAGCTGTTCAATAGATATCGCTCCGTCCCCATACGACGGTTAAAAATGATATAGAGTTAAAATTCGATGCTCGGACGGTAAGCCTCGGTGGATTAGTGGTCATGACGTCTGACACGGAAGACGCGGGTTTGAATCAAGTCCGATGATGTGAATTTTTCTCTCTATAATTCCAATCTTTGGTATAGCTAGCAGGCGAAAGTGCTTAAAAAATCATATTATAATTTTAGTGTATAGTAAGTAATCAATAATATGTATTCATTTAATTCCATCTTATGGCGTACCTAGTGATGAGTTCGTAATAATACTATATAATAAAAAAATTGTATTTTTATGTACATTTTTTTGCTGGCGTGGTCTCGCGGGATTCGGTGCCTCCAAAATACGAGTAACCCATGTTACTCTTTTTAAAACCAGCTATCTGTCAGCGAAAATCGGTCCATCCGCTTCGGAGATTAGGCGGAAGAAATAGACAGACAAAAAAAATATACCTAGGTGTTTTTGGTTATTAATTGCAAAATCATTAATTAGGTACACTACAATTGTATTTACTTTTATAGATGAGGTGTAAATGTATACAGGTAAAAGTTTTTCTCCGCTTCAACCTTTCTTTTTCACTCCCTGCTCCTTACGTAAATATTATACATTACTTTAAAAGCTGCACCGACGTGCACTGTCATACTCTGTGCTCTGTCATGATAACGAATTTCCGAATGAATCTTAGCCAATGCTTTTTATAATTTTAGAACGAATTTTTTGTTTTTTAATGAGTAGTGAGTGTGTATATATCTACGCAGTGGCACAGAATAAATAATAGTACAGTAGCAGGCAGTAGATTATGTTTTTTCCATATCCAGTGATCAAGAGAGTTAAGTAAATCTTGCTACGGTCACGTGGAATGGGTGACCGCTATGGCACTTTCCAGAGCGTTTTCGTGCTGGCGTCGGTCCGTTGTTTTTCTTAGGAATCAGAAGACCTGTGACATAGGAAAACAGGTTATGTCGAAGGTCTTCTGGCGACCTGAAACGTGGCCAAACCACAGTGCATCTGGGGCCGTCTAGAGTGGGAAAAAGGCCAATGTAAGGTAAATAAGAAAATAGGTAAAGAACAGTTCCGGTAGTAAAACCAAAATTCTTTATTTCTATAACGTGTAGACTCGCCAGTCACTATATTTGGCCAATAATACAATAGATTTCTCAGAAATCATACCACCTTTCTAGGAAATGCGACATGTATGGTGTACACATCTAACGTAAACGTTTTAACGCCATCTATAGAAAAATAGTGTGTACTATTTCAACTTCAACTGATTTTCCATAGTTACATTTGGAAAAGAACCAAAGCAATTACACCCAAATACATTATAATGCTTATAATAAATAATTAATTAAATATAATTGTATCCATAATTTGAATATCAACATTAATACGCCGAAGAATGTGTGCAAAGGTGCCAAATATTGGCAGTATTGCCGCGATGGATGGAAATTAGAAATTATTTATATCTTATAATACGCTCGATCTAGATAAAGTTATGTCTTGAGCACATTCTTTTGTGTGGAATAAGTTGGCAAACGAACAGGCGGCTCACCTGATGGTAATCGCCCACAGATATCCGCAATACCAGAGTTCTCTAGGATAGGTTGCCGGCCTTTGAGGAAGGAATAGGCTCTTTTTTTGAAGACTCCCAAGTCGTATCTATTCGGAAATACCTCAAATGGTAGCTGGTTCTACATAGAAGGAGTGTGAAGCAGAAAGTGCCGTCGGAATCCACGGTTGTTGACTTCCATACGTCAACATGATCTCTATGAAATTTCTGCCATGACGTCCGATAGCGAAATTCAGCTGCAGGTTAATACCTGCAATACTCCTCAGAACACTCCCCATGATATATGCGGTAAAGTGATCCAACATCTCTACGCAGTGCCAAAGAGTTGAGCCTATCGGATAGAGCTGGGTCGTTGACGAGTCGAGCCGCTCTGCGTTGAAGGTGGTCAAATGGAAGGAGCGTTACTGGGGAGCCCCGACCAGAGGTGAGAACAGTACTCCACGTGAGGCCGAACTTGAGCGTTATAAGGCGATGGGCCGACGTGAAGTCATGATAGTTCTATAATGTTAGTTTTGTTTTAATATAGTTGCAGCATATTAAGCCCACGCTTAACGAACCTGACAAAACTGTTTACAGGAACTTTATCATAGTCTATTTAAATGTTCATTCGTTAAATATTTAACATACGTTTAGAATAGTCTTTCCAACAAGTGAAGAGTAAAACATTGCGGTTTGGTTGACAATGCTAATTTTTCCGCTCTTCTTGGTGTTAATCAAGCCTCGTGTCTTCTTTCGCCACGTCCTAATCTAGATCGATCGAGGTGGTAAACATTCCTAAAGAAAATACTATACTCGATCTAAACGAGCAATTCTTGTAAATATGTATAATTAATCTGAATTTCAAAAATTGCTCCAACGATTTTCATGGAATATAGCAGCTAGGTATTCTCGTTTTATCCGTGTTTTTTGGCAATGAAAAACTACTATAATATAATTATGGCAACTAGGGCCATCAGCTTAAACAACAACCAAACTGTTTTACCGACAGCAACACTAAAGCTACTTGACAATAGATGGCGTTGATAAGCAACACTAAGCCAATGAGTATTTAGTTTGACGTTGGACAAAGAAAATCAATTGTTTACTTAAAGTCTAAGAGCCGGTGCAGATTGACCTTATATACCTATAACCATCAGGTATTATGATGAGACATATTTTTGATGAGATATAATTTATAAACAAATAGGCAATAATATTTTACGTACGATTTTTTGCTATACGATTGGTTTGTAATTTAAATGTTATTATACTATATGATATCAATTTCGATCGAGCCATGCACATAAATAAGTAGGTCAGCCTACCTAGGCATGTTTGTTAATAAATTAATTTAATAAAAAATATGTCTCATCAAACCTTGAAATTTAAAGAGAGAAAATTTCACATCCTCTGACGGGGTTCGAACCCACGTCTTCTGACTAACAGTGTCAGACGCCATGACCATCTATATAGGCCACCGAGGCTCGAGGTCTGAGCATCAAATTTTAACTCTCTCTGATTTTACCGGGGACGGTAAAATTATAATCATATTTAATAATTATAATAATGTTTCATCAAGTCATCTGATAGGTGAAGGTCGATCTTCACGGTCTCCTCTACTATTACGACTAAAGCTCGTTGCGATTCTGTAATGATTCGTCGACGAGCTCACCGATGTCAAATACTTTATGAAACCCTTGTAGATAAGGTTGTTTTTCCAAAATTTCTTGTCATTACGTCATTTGTTTCAAAGGTGTTGTCAAAGAAGCAATGTTTGCTCTTAGAGAATCGCACGGCTGTTCATAAAATTACTAGCTAATCCGCAAGCGGGTTCACTTGCTTCACAATAGAGGTGGGATTTCCATCCTTACGCAAATTAAGTGGTGACCTCTGGCTGGAACAGATGCATTTCGCCACAAGTCGTGTGCTGAACGCGTGAATGTTGAACTAATGTAACATATATTTATACCTCTTGTGTATAACTAATTTTATCCGATCTAATGCACTTCACCGGTATAAGTTTGCTTTTAGTTTCTCAAACTATTCAAGATTAGTGTTTTTATCTGAACTTTTATGCGTAGTTTGGAAATGCACCCAAAGAAGTAGATACTGGACGGGTCAAGTATCGTAAAAGCTAATGGAGGATCCCAATAATCTATCTATCCACGGTTTTCCTTACTACCGATAGAAATTTGATATAACGTCCATACAAATAGTGTCAAATACCTAACTCAAGTAAGGTAAACCGGCGATAGATAGATTATTGGGACCGGCCGTTAGTGATATTATAACAGCAATAGTGTCTTTACATGCACGTAATGTTCTTTCTGATCTTCTGTGATGAGACCAAGAACGTAACATGTGCGATTTGGGTGTTCGTAAAACTTAAAATTATTTATTTATCATAACATTTAAAATATAATCTAATGCAAGTTAAAATTCAAATCTTTACACAGATTCGGATAAATAAAAAAAATATGCACAGAAAAATAACTATTTCAATTAGTTTTAAATTTCGCATTACTTTTAAATTAACTTTTTAAGACCCTTGAACCGATGGCATCCAAAATAATTTACCTACTTACTACGAAACTTTTTTTTCGCTCAACTCTTTCCATTTACTTATAGAGATATAAAATCAAAGCTCCATTTGCGACTAATGACATACTTTTATTTCAATCCTTTGTTTAGTTTTAGAGTATCGTCATATATCGACAAAAAGCGTTAACCTTATCCAAATCTGTCCAAATTCAAATTTACCAGTAGTACCCATTTAATTATATGATATGCCTCAAGACAAAAGTTTTTGACTAACGTATGTTACCATTGATTACATATGGCACTGAAACGTGGTCTCTTACTATGGGACTCATAAGCAAGCTCAAAGTCTCACAACGAGCTATGGAGAAGGCTATGGTTGGGGTTTCTCTACTTGATCGAATCAGAAATGAGGAGATCTGTATACGAACTAAAGTCACTGACATAGCCCAGAAGATAAGCCAGTTGAAGTGGCAGTAGGCAGGGCACATAGCACGCAGATGTGATGAAAAAAAGTTTTGCAGTTTTTCCTACCTCTGTTGTGTAAGTAAATTGTGGAATACTTTGCCGGCGTACGTATTTCCTTGCAGCTATGACCCTAGGGCGTGAAAAAGCATCTGTCAGGTCTTCATAAGAGTGGTGATTAGTGCAGCTTACGGCTGCACTATCCATCTTCGCTTTTGATCAGGCGAGAGGAAGTCACTATGATGAACCATTATAAAAAAAAAGATCGGATGGCCGATGGGGCCGGAAGGTAGGGCAAGCGCAGCGTAGGTCGTCCACTGACAAGGTGGACCGACGACCTGATAAAGGTAGCAGGACGACGTTGGAGGCCACTTCCAAACGGTCCTTTTGGAAGTGTGTGGGGGAGAAGCCTATGTTCAGCAGTGGACGTTCTACGTCTTGAGATGATGATGATGAGTTATATGAATACCTATTCAATAAAAAAAGTAATATTTGAAAAAAATAATACCAACTTTCATTCTATTCAGTTATTAGAGTGTATCCCAAAAATACTAGACCGAATTTGATAAAATTTAAATGGGACTACACAATGGGAAAACACCAGCTTTCAAACAAAAAAATAATTTTGATAATCGGTTCACCCAGTCGAAAGTTAAGAGGTAACAAATATATAAAAAAAATAACAGTCGAATTGAGTACCTCCTCCATTCGCCTTAATTTGTGTGGAGTGACTCAGAGAGTGATATTGATGATGTGAGAACAGTTAAAATGCAGTGCATTTAGATGCTGTTTATTTTGATCGTTTGAGAATGCTCAGGGTTTTGGCTAGTTGGATAAAGTTATTTTAGATTCGTACCATAATCTGTTAGTTTCCGTTGTACATTGAATGTGTTTCAATAATTCGCAAGTGTTTACTTTTGAAATAGTGTTTTGGCCAACTATCCTTACGTATATTGTAATGATTTATGATTATAACTGACTAGCAAACCCTGCGAACTCCGTTTCGTCACCAGATGGCTTCTTTTTATGTAACATTTCGTTTGGCGCCATCTACTTAAAATATTGGTTTGTAGTACATGCTATGTATCAGAGATGGCGCTGTATGTGAAAAAAGATGTCCCCGCTTTTCTTTTTAAAATTTTCCTAAATTTTCTTTACTATAAACCTCACGGAGCCCGAGACCTTTCCAACGAATGCAAAACCGTGGAAATCGGTTCGTGCGTTCTGGAGTTATAGCGTCAGGAAGGAAAACCCGACTTATTTTTATATAGTAATTTCTTTTTAAAATTTTCCTGAATTTTCTTTACTATAAACCTCACGGAGCCCGAGACCTTTCCAACGAATGCAAAACCGTGGAAATCGGTTCGTGCGTTCTGGAGTTATAGCGTCAGGAAGGAAAACCCGACTTATTTTTATATAGTAGATTTCAAACTGTAATGGCGATAACTTAAATATAACTTTTTAACATATAACAGAAACATACCTATACATAAACTAATATATTTTATTTAAAACTAGCGACTGCCCGCGACTTTGTTCGCGTAGTAAGCTCGGCCTTCGACCTCGCCATAACCTCATCTTTACTTGGTTTTTCTGTGTTAAGAATCTTCTCCTGATAATAAGTTACATAGCACAAAAGAATTACTGAGATCGTTCCATCCGCTCTCAAGTTATAGGTAACCAGGAAAAATAGGGGTTCATTTTTATATATATAGATTACTAGCTGCTCTCCGCGATTTCAGCCGCGCGGTGATGGATGATGATGATGATGATGATGAATTTTATATAGCCTATGTTACTCAGGGTGAATGTAGCTTCCCAATGGTGAAAGAATTTTTGAAATCGGTCCAGTACTTTTTGAGCCAATTTGTTACAAACATACATACAAATCTTTCCTCTTTATAATATAGATTGTAATGATTTATAACTGATTGCAAACTGTAATGGCGATGATTTAAATGCCTTTTTAACAAATAATACAAACATACGTAGATGCATAAAATATTTTATTTTAAATATTTGTGGTTACGATGCTTTAATATCCAAAATAAAAAGTATTATTGACCAGTAAGACATGTAAGGGATCGGATACGTCGACCTGAGTTTCGAGCATATCAGATACTCAACTTCAGGGCGAGAGCAGTGGGGTATGCGAGCTCCCGGCGGAAGTGTTACTGGTAAATAATAGTTTAATATGTAGCATTCTCATGAAAACTTCAAAAGACATTTAGTTTTTCAACCGACTCCCAAAAAAAGTAGGAGGTTACCGAGTATACCGATTTTGATAACTTTTTTGTTTCTTTCTTTTTCCGAGGTGGTCCCATTTAAATTTCATCAAATTCGGTCATTCAGTTTTTGAGTTACAATCCAATAACTGAAAAGTGTTTCGCCTATCTTGATGATATCATAATTGACGGCTAACGACAATCAATCCCGGTAATTTTTAGTGATCCTTGCTACTTGCAAGGATTACTAAAATGCGTGAAACATTTTTTTTACCAAGTAATGAAAGTTTTGAAGTCAGTTCCATTTTTTGGTAAAAAATGTACTCATCAATAGGCCCTCAAATATAAAAGTCTAGAAATGCTACCACCACATGATAAAATTAACCCTATGCGTCCCAGAGACGTATATATACGTCAGTTTCATTCATAAATCTTTTGTTTTAATTATCGCGGCATAGGCACGATTACGTCAAAACTTGACGCTTATCAATTTCCATCATTGAGATCCAGCTTCGGATGATATTCAAGAGCTTAAGTCTAGAAATTTCGCTTAAGTGCCTTATCGAGTTTTGAGATAGAATGATATCACACGTCCCCTTTCGAAGGTTAAAATCAAATAAAATAATAAAAAAAATGTATATATTCTATTTTAAAACGTGTCTTAATACTGGGTATGCTATCTACATTCCCAATCACTCAATCCCGTTGAGGCGTTTCCGACTGAAAAACAACACAATCATCTCATACTAAAATTATCATATAAACGTACAACACGAATTATACACATGTGTTTTTATAGAGAGACATGTCTACGAGTGAACGTAAAATAACATTAATACAATGTGCGGTTAAAATAATATAGACTGTTATGAAAAATAATACAGAAAATGAATTGATAATATTTTAAGAAATGTAAGGAAATATCTAGTAACATTACCTCAAAAACACTGGAAAAATACTTATAAAAGAAGGAAGAAAAACAGGAGGCTTTGTGTAAAGCTTACTGCTGATAGCGCCACCTATGTACAACATAAGCAAACATCGTATCCTGATTAGAAATTAAAACAAGTACAATTTAAAAAAAATTATTACCGACTTCCATTCTATTCAGTTATTGGAGTGTATCTCAAAAACTACTGGACCGAATTTGATGAAATTTAAATGGGACCACACGGGAAGCACCAGCTTTCAAACATACAGTCGACTTGAGTACCTCCTCCTTTTTTAGAAGTCGGTAGAAAATTTAGTAACATTGATAATGTAAGGAAACTTAACGCTATTAATAACATAACGTACAGCATTGTTACTAAGTAACAATATTCAATAAATTTGTTGTAAATAACATTACTAAACAAGTGAAATTTGAAAAATTTAATACCGAGCTCCATTCTATTACTTTGGTAAAAATCAGTTATTGGAGCGTAACTCAAAAATTACTAAACCAAATTTGATAAAAATTACATGGAACACGGGAAGCACCAACTTTCAAACAAAAAAATAATTTTGGAAATAAATTTACCCAGTCGAAAGTTATGAGATAACAAACATAAAAAATACAGTTGAGTGAAGTACCTCCTCCTTTTTGAAAGTCGGTAGAAAAAAACTATTTTATAACAAGGTAGATCGTGAAACTTGGGCAATTAGTAGACTAATTTTATCTTCATGTATCCATTCCCTCTCATGTCAACTTTTTATTTATTTTACAAGATTATTGTATACATATTTCTAATTTAATATTATTCGATCTGCTTTAGTCCAAACAAATCAATAGAAATGAAATGAAATTCAAATTCAAAATCATTACGAATCAAGGAACAACATTATTTTTCCCCCATTAAAGTGTTAATTTTTTTCAATTAACACGTTTCTATTTGCAAGCCAGGTCAAAATTTAAATAACACCTTTTATATGTTAACTTTGGTTGCCATGTTTTGGAGTAAAAGATTCGTTCCATTGATATAATATTATCCATTTATAACTTTGACTCCTGAACCATTTTTCATACTTGCTCTCGAATCGATAGAAGAAATTATACGAACCCATCTTTTTACATAGTATGTCTTGAAAATTATATGTGTACGTGTTTGTATTAATAAATGAATACAAATATACAATGCTGCCACAGCTGTGTGAGTGCGTGAGTGTCCTATGCATTAGGTCACTAAACCTTGTTGAAGAAAAGTTGAGATACTCGACTAATAAATACTCACCGCGTAAGATAAACCATTAAAATTATATTATAACAACAAGGAACCCTAAACTAAAAGCTGTCTAACGGCCGTTTTCAATATTCTATCTACCCACGGTTTTCCTTACAACCGATAGAAGTTTGACGCAACGTCCATACAAATAATGTCAAATATCTATCTCTAGTAAGGTAAACCGGCGATAGATAGATTATTGAAAACGGCCGTATATGGCAACAAATATGTACTTAAATGTAATCTGTTTTCTAACCGGCAATGCAAATGTAAGGTGTCCTAAATACGTTTTATATTTCACTAGCTGCGCCACGCAGTTTCACCCGCGTGGTGATGAATGATGATGATGATGATGATGATGAAAAACTATCCTATATGTTATTTCAGCGTCTCACCTATCTACTACGAGTACATACCAAATTTCATTAAAATTTAATTAGTAGTTTTTGCGTGAAACAGTAATTATATGATTTATCCATCCATCCATCCATTCATCTAAACTGTCACATGTATAATATTTATGAGATAAGTAATATTTAATTTAATTTCACTCCAGACACGAAAATCAAATCCTAATATTCAAAGGTACTTTACGCTTACAAAAAGGTCCGATCCCTTTTAGGATATTAAAAAGGAAATTAGTTTTGCCACATATTCTATTCCTCCATAAATGGTTTTACGGTCATCTTTGAGGTGAAATTGATTATTTTTACTACGAAAGATAACGAAGGTATATTTACAAGATATATATTGATGATGATGATGAAAAGTATCCTGTGTCCTTCCCCAAGATATGATAAATTGAAAAACATAAAAATCAAAAAACAGTAACAGTTAGTTGCGCCTCGCGGATTCACCCACATATTGTGTCTATGAAAACGTCAATATGTTGGAAATCGTGCGCAAATTGTCTAAAAATTAACAAATCCATCTCAGAAACGCGTCCACGCGCCCGCGCGTTTCTGAGATGTATTACACGTGAAACGGGATTTTGAGAACAGTTGATAGCGGCTTCTATTCCTAAGTTCAAAAACTGAAACCCTACTACTGAAAAATCACGTTCTAATCTGAGAACTGAAATCTGAAACTATTCTCATCTGAAATTGTTATGTAGGTACAAACTATTCGTTACGTATCGTGTATTAAATAAACAGTTTATTGTCTTATTTAATATATATTTTATTACTTATCATCTAATATATTGAATTCGATACATATCGAATAGTTTGTTCTTAACAGTTTTAGATGAGAATATTTTCTTGTTTTATACTTTTTAGAGCGTGATTTTCAAAGGTCAGTTATTTTTTGAACATATAATTTATGTTTAGGGTTTTGTTGTTTTAGAGTTTATTGTATCTAGATATTGCATATTTCACAAGATAAGGTAGTTTTCGTGACTTTGACAGGATTTGTCTTGACAGACGTTACAAAAATATGATCTAAAAAACCTACCTTAAAATTTTTATTTCCCTGTTCAATGATACTATACATGATGGGGTTTGGTGAATACACTTTTATTTTGGTTTTGACTTGCTTCCCCTAGAGGGCGCGTTATTTAATACAATATCACGTTACGTAACCTATAACCAGCTGACAAATAAAACGCTTCCAATGATGGGTAGCTTTTGTTAAATTATGACAAGTACCTACCTAGTTTATAAGTTATGCGGGAACAGATGAAGATTCATACATACACAGATCCCACTCAAAAACATAACCTTCCCTTTTCCGTAGTCTGATCAAAACTGCATACTCTTTGCGAGGATAAGTATATTATATTACTACAATGCGTAGAACTAATGTTTATTCTACGAGTATAACAATGCAATATTTTTTCAATCATATCACTCGTATGTCAAGTGTTTACGACTAAAACACGTGTTCAAGTAATTGTAGTTGAGTGCACTTGACGAGTCATTACGATTTAATTGTACTCTGGTCTTGAAGGTTTTTTTTAAAGAGGGGAATCACCGCTGCCGGAATTGACAAATATCAATAAGTACAATTTGAAAAATTTAATACCGATTTTCATTCTATTCAGTTATTGGAGTGTAACTCAAAAACTACTGAACCGAATTTGATGAAATTTAAATGGAACCACACGGAAAGCACCAGCTTTCAAACGGAAAATTGAGAATCGTTTCACCCTTTCGCAAGTTTTGAGGCAACAAAAAAAAACAGTCGAATTGAGTACCTCCTCCTTTTTGGAAATCGGTAGATAAAAACGAAGAATTTGTACAAAGTCTATGTGTAGTTAATATCGTATAGATTGTTAACTACTTCTGTACCGGTCATGCGGTTTAAAAATATGTACTATTGAAGAACAAGGACACTTTCAATTGACAGCACTAAGATTAGACATATCTCTTCAATTGTGGGCATATTTTAGACAGTTTAGTCGTCACGTAACTTGGTGCTCGCTAAACTAACCTAAAATAACCCAAAATTGAATAGAATCATCCTATTTTTAGAAGTGTAATTCTAAGTGTTAAATGATTTAGATTTTTATTTTTAACAGAATAAGGACCACCATAATAAATTTTTAATTCGGCAGTTTAGTTTAGATTTTTGAACTCGTGAATCGCTACCAATAACGCATATAATCTAACGGCGTAGTCGCACGCAGGACAGCTAGTCTAATTATATGTTTATTATACCACACACGGGTCAGCTAGTCTAATTATATTCTTAATTTATACCACGTTCGAGTCACCTAGTCTAATTGTAATTTTTAATCTATACCATGTTTGGGTCAGCTTTTCTAATTATAATCTATAAGTAATTTGTAGCAATCTAAATGTTACATAAATGTCTTTGTGGTCGACACGTTGAATATGCGAAAATACACTTTTACTTTTAATTTAATTTTCTTCCGACTTCCAAAAAGGAGGAGGTACTCAATTCGACTGTATTTTTTTATTTATTACTTCATAACGTTCGACTGGGAAAACCGATTTCCAAAACTATTTCTTTGTTTAAAAGCTGGTGCATTCCATGTGGTCCCATGTAATTTTATCATTTTCGGTCTAGTAGGTAGTTTTTGAGTTACGTTCAAAGAACTGATTTTTACCAAGTTAATAGAATGGAAGTCAGTATTATTTTTTCAAATTGTACTTGTCTATAAATGACTCTACTGGTACAAGAATAGAAAACTTTATATGCTTGTCCTACTAAGGCATACCTTGTGAGACCATTATTACTTGTAAATAACTATTATTATATTGTTATTACGTAATATTACTCCAAACTACAAATATATAAAAACAAATGAATATATGTATAATAATAAATAATAAATAATTAAATATGTCATCATTCGGTAAAGGTACTTACATATTATTGTTATAAATATATTAAACTGTTAAAAGTATAAAACTGTAAAATTATGTAACCTCATGATCATAAAACCCCGTACACAATGCCCGGGTGACACGAGGCCAGTTTTTCAAGCCAGGACAGCTAGCTAGTTTTTTACTAAACTGTCCTGGCTTGCTGGCCTGGCTTGGAACAGGCTAGTTCCGTTTACACGAGGCTTCATTATTTTAAGCTAGTAAGATTGCAGTGACTGAGGTGACTACGCGTCCAACATGAATTGCATGCGAAAAAAACACATTATTCGCCGTGAAGGAGTTACTTCGAAAACTGTACCAATTCACAAAAGATGAATTACAAAAACGGTTCAGGACAATAACCACTTTCTTTATTTCGCCACACATTTTTTGATACGTTAGATAAATTAACAAAACACGTGGTTACTGCTTACTAGCCAACTGAAAACTTGCTTCACCGGCCACATGAAGCTAGTACACAAGCCAGGATAGTAAAATCAGTGGTGGGAGGGCGCTACTGGCCTAAAATAGAACTCCATCCTATTAAAAACTGTCCTGGCTTGTGTACTGGCTTACTAGCTTACTGGCTTAAAAATGAAGCTAGTTCTGTCTACACGAAGCTAGAAGTACTAGCTTGCTAGCTTATTAACACTAGCTTGCTGCCTTGGCTTGAAAAACTGGCTTCGTGTCACCCGGGCATTAGTGATTGTGCCTGCCAGCACAATCACTAATGCCCGGGTGATTGCTACAGAATCGAAACTAAAGTGATACAGAGCACGCCTTGCCATTTTTCCTAAAAAATCGAAATGTTTATGTTATTAATCTATCATCTTTAGAATGTTTTTATGAATTCACTAAATCTCGCTCTTACGAAGGTTTCACGTTTAATCATTATTCAGCTCACTGTTGCCTACACGTGAATTACCGAGTCTAATTCCAAACAATTTCGTACATTAATCCGAGAAGCTCCAAGATGAAACCCTGAACGTGAACCCCACATCAAAGGTAATATTGTTTATAAATCTCTCCTGCACTCAAACTATAAAAACTACTAAACTCTCCGAACCGACTTCGCAACGTCTTTAATATTTACACTAGTGTAAATTACGTTTAAACATTTAGACACACCTGTGAACTGGCTTTAATGTGGTTATTGTCTTGATAATTTAGTGTGTCTTTAAACTTAATTGTTAGCTAAGATTACTTGTTGAGAGGAGAGCAATTCTGTAGTTTGAATACAGTAAGAAAATAATCAGAAAACAAGAAAAGACAAAGGAGGTAGTGGCGAGGCCGAACCTACTACGCGAACGATGTTGCGGGCAGTCGCAAGTAGCATATAAATCGTGTTGATGCGTTTTCTATTAAATCATTTATCTCTAATTCTTTGGTATTATATATCTGATTGAATAGATAGTTATGCGCAATATTTTACAATGTAATGACACTAATAATAATACAAATATTTTGGTTTTACAAGCTCGGCGTTCTGAACAGAGCGAAGGTTGCCTTCTTTATAAAACTCAGGTGCGTATTTAACATTTTTGCCACCTCTGTACCCCTAGCACGGGGCGGAGAGAAATAGTCTTTCCACCCTTTTTATCCACCTATCAGGGGAAATTGTCTTCTCCACCTTACAGAGCACGGCAACCGGGGAAAGAGATACAATGTTTTGACGTATCTCGTAGACAGTATGTCCCGCTACTCCCGCTATAGAGCACGGACTCGTCGAAACGTGGATATAATTCTCTCCGATTGACATAACACGGAGAAAGGTTATCTATCACCTTCTCTGAAGGTGGTGGGTAAAAGTTTATTTTCATCCAAAAATGTCTCCCGCATATTATAATAGCATTTTGTAGCGGGAAATGGAAACAATGGCAAGAAAATTACACCGAAGGTATATCGGAAATGTTACTACCCCTTCGATTACCCAGATAATTAATTCAGGCACATGTTTCGGGTCAATAAAGAAATGGCGTTGTAATGCATTGCAGCCTCGAAACCATACGAATGGTTTGGCGTTACATATCAAGGTTATTATTGTATTACTTTCCTATCTACATTCTTTGAAATAACTAAGTTAAATAATTCTTATTTGGTTTTAATCTACAATAGGTCCCCACTTCCATACGCATAATGAGTCTTAGTAAATGTTGAATGTTGAATAACTTTTTGCGTCTCATGCTCAACAAGACAATGATTTTGAGCTTCAGTCTATGTAAGGTAGCTCTAATTATTATTGTTATTATTATGTCATTCCATTTATTTTATTATTTTATATTGAATTGTATATATAATAGTTAGTTAAGTACTAAAGTCTTAAGCGTAACTTGGATCTTTGTTATCTGAAGAATAAATAAATTATTATTATTATTAATGAAATAGGATACTACGTATGGATAGCACACGCTACTCAGACTTTTGTTACATTTGCTTTAAATGGCACCTACGAAATACAAACCTTATAGGAAACGCTACTCCCGCCGTCCACCGTAGTTTATCCACGTGGATAAACTATCCTCTAGCGTTGCCGTGCTCGCAAGGGAGATAAAAATTACATGGTAGAATAGATTTATTTCCTCTCTACGAGGAGAAATAGTACACTGCCCGTGCTAGCCCTGCTGGGATGGCTCCGCTAAGTACCTTATGGATGCTCTCGACAGACTGCAACGTCGCGCTGTCCGCGTTATTGGAGACACTGAAGTCACTCAACACCTAGAACCCCTACAAATGCGTAGAACTATAGCTTCCCTAATCGTTTTTTTACTAGTTGTTTCATGGCAAATGTTCTGAAGAGCTTTTTAATCTTCATCCTTCCTCACCATCCCGATCACGAACCAAAATGTTTAGCAGTTCCTACCTCTGTCGTGTAAGTAAATTGTGAAATGCTTTGCCGGCGTACGTATTTCCTTGCAGCTACGACCCTGGGTCTTTCAAACGTGGCATGAAAAAGGATCTCTCAGGTCAGTCTCAGGCAATTAGTGCAGATTAAGCTGCTTATGCAGCTGTTAGCTGAAGTCAGCTTACAGCTGCACTAATCGCCATCCATATGATGACCTGAGAGATGCTTTTTCACTCCCATCCATCTTCGCTTTCCATCAGGCGAGCGGGAGTCGTTTTGATGAACCATTATTAAAAGTAAAACAAACTACGCAACAAAATAATAATAATAATAATAAACCATATAATCCATAGACAGTAAACTAGTAATAATATGATATGCGTTCCAAAAAACAACACTAAAGGCAGTAAGTTTAAAGCGATTTCCCCATAGACTAGACTTTAAGATCTCAAGAATTAATGAAAAGTGTAAGACGTTCTAGAGTTAGAATGGAGACCGCGTCTCGGCAAACGTAGTGTAGGACGTCCTGAGGCACGGTGGAGTGACGATCTGCGCAAGACGGCTGGCAAAAACTGGATGTGAGAAGCCCAAGATAGACCTTAGTGGCGTGCATTGGAGAGGCCTATGTCCAGCAGTGGACTGCTACAGGCTGATGATGATGATGATGATGATGATGATGTAAGACGTTGTTTTAAAATAACCTCGTACATATACTTCAATACTATATAAAAAAACTTCAATACTATATGATTATACAATGCCAAAATTGTAGATACATATATATTTAGATAATAATAAAATTAGTTGAATCACTTCGCAATTTTATCAACGATGGTACTAAAGTGTCACATCCCATTGGAACGGATTTGTAACCAAAATAGCAGAATTGACTCCGTTAAAAGAGAGATTAACACTTCTATCTTGCCATCTATTCAGCTGACTCAAGGTCAAATTAGATGAAGATAACTTGTTTGCCTTTTACGTTTTCTAAAATAAACTGAACAAAAAGCGTGACTAAAGTTCGCGATAGTCTGACGAGCGAACCTTTTGCCGATTAGACATCAAAACATTGTACATATCGTAATCCTGCAGTGCAATTCTCTAAGAGCAAATATTGTTACATCTTTGACAACATCCGTGAAACAAATGACGACTTGACATTGGAAAAAACAACCTTGTGTACAAGGGCGATATTTCATAAAGTATTTGACATCGGTGAGCTCGTCGACGAATCATTAGAGAATCGCACGGCTGGTAACCTCTGCTATATGAAATTATAGTAGGCCCTGTGTCTAACTGCTTTGCTTCTCTTGCCTCGCTTTGACAAAACCCCCAGCATAGTGCATTTTGTAGCTCGAAAACGGGTCTAATTTTGTGTCTAATTCCCCCCTCACCCTTCTTATTTTGTTACTTGGTAAAAACGCTATGCATTTTCAACGATAAATCACTGAGGCCTCCCACTCCCCCTACATGTACTTACATAAATCAAGCAACATTTTGCCTATATTATTATATTATTATTTATTTGTTATCGCAAATCATCTTAAACAAGTGCAATTTGAAAAATTTAATACCGACTTCCATTCTATTACTTTGGTAAAAATCTGTTATTGGAGTATAACTCAACTATTGGACTATGATAAAATTTACATGGGACCACACGGGAAGCACCAGCTTTCAAACAAAAAAAAAGAGTTTTGGAAATCAGTTCACCCAGTCGAAAGTTATGAGGTAACAAACATTAAAAAAATACAGTCAAATTGAATACCTCTTCCTTTTTGGAAGTCGGTAGAAAAATGTATCAAATAAGTTATAACCTAACTATTGACTAACTTACAAACGACTTCAATCAAATCACTACTCATTATGGGGAGAATCTAGTAGGTAAATATTCTAGGTAGAGAATACTTTTCTGTTCAATTCCTTCTGTTCTAATGATTCGTCGATGCACACGTCGACGAGCTCACCGATGTCAAATACTTAATGAGATATTGCCCTTGTACACAAGGTAGTTTTTCCAACGTTTCTTGTCATCTCGTCATTTGTTTCACGTAAGTTGTCAAAGATGCAACGATGTTTGCTCTTAGAGAATCGCACGGCAGTAATCAAACTCTATATTAGAGTTGAATGATTCTCAAGTTTCAAGCTATGACGTCACAACCATCTTGTATTGCCGAGCACGATCTAAAGTAATATTAATTTCACAGATACGGAACGTAAGGGACGAGATAGGAATGCCATTGGTACAATCGATAGTTCGAGTTCACACCTCGACGGCTCCGTATATCTATTGTTGCAGTCTATAGACACGTTCTCAAACATCATGTAGTGGAAACGAGGTCAGCTTCGATTACCCGACGATTAGGGCTGTCAAATGATCACTAGATACCTACCTACATAATGTTATATACTTTGTTCATACTTCTTTGGAATGTGTATAGGGGAATATTTTATATTTTACAATACAGAAATAGATTTGTTCTGAAAATCTGTTTAGACCGAGTCTATATTGGGAGCAGAAACCGAATCGAAAACTTTGGTCCGTCATCATATATAGATAGATAGATAGATAACACTTTATTGAGACACCACATTTATGATTTAATATTAGACAATAAAATAAAAAACAATGCCTAAAACTAGGTGCAACAATGGGCGGTCTTATCGCTCAGAGCGGTCTCTTCCAGACAACCCACTCGCAGAGGAATAGGTACCTATACAATAAAAGATGGACGGATATATATAATATATTATCCGTCCGTCATATACGAGTATAATCATAATGATAATGCCTGTGTGTGTTTAGATTTCCTTACCTCTTTCTCATCAGTTTAAACAATTATTAAGCAATGAAAGTAAAAACTTTTTCAATCGACTTCCAGAAGGAGCTGGTTTTTAAGTCAACGCGTATGTTTTTATGTATGATTATGCATAACTTTTTATACACAGAGTAGTCTCATTTCTATAATTCTTCTTTTGTTTGGCAGAGTATACTTCTGAGGAGGTCCCACTTAAATTTCTTCAAATCCAGTCAAACGGTTTTTGAGTTACAATCCAATAACTGAAAAGTGTTTTGCCTACCTGGATGATTATAAGAAACAGTATTAAATTAAAAAGTATGTGTTGTCATGTTGTCAGATTGATGTGATTAAAAATACCATTTCAAACCAACTCTCCGAATGAATACCGTCAAAACAATGTGTCAACCCTACATGGGTGACTTTGACATTGCATCATTAATGACACTTCCGCGAACTTTGACAAATGACGGTATAATTGCGTTGGCGTCGCCAACCAATGGTTTATTCTCTTCCACTTTTTAGGGTTCTGTACGGCAAGAGGAAAATAAACCTTTATAGGATAACTTTTTAGTCTATTTATCTGTGTGCAGACCTTTTCTTTCAGGTACGCACGGAGTTAATTATTTGATATTATTGAACTAGTAGTTCTGCGAACAGTAAACCTCAAGAGCACTGTCTTTCAGAGGCAATTTTCGCGGTACTTCACAACCTATTATCTTGGAACCGATTCTGCTCACATTCGAAATTCTTTTTAAGAATCAGGTACCTACATAATGTGTGTATTAAATTGTATTATTATCGATCGGTAAAAAAGCGCCGCTGCAAACTTTCCTCCTTTTTAGGAAATGTACCCCCCACTCAAAAATCGCCGACACAAAAAAATTATACATTGAATAGTAGAAAATGCATACCAAGTTTCGTCAATGAAATATGCGACCTGTACAGAAGGACCAACATACAACATAACAAACATACGGTCATGTGAAAGTTAATTTGGCCAGTTGAAGCAGAGACGCTTCGCTCGTTCGGTCCATAATATTATCTTAAATACATTAAATCTTTTGTACTATATAACAGGTCTACCATTTAATATTATTTGTGGTGACTAGACTTTAGCTAAAAGCACCTATTTTTAATTGGTATGCACGCAATACGACAAAATGTAACAACTGTTACCTTCTGCTCGACATAAATAAGCTTACTGATTTGACTGTTCCAATTTATGCGCTGCCGTTCCAATATTTAAAATTCTATTGTTTTTTCCGTGTAATTCAATTGTTTCAACCTTGAAAGCGCTATTAGTTCGCAACGTTTGTCACGTGAGGTCGTCATGGATGCTGAATTTGGCGCAAGGCTTGGGATTCCGAGATAGAATCTCAGCCAAGTCTAAAATATTCACAAAAGGAACGCAATCGAATCATTTTAGAAAATCGTCCTGTTCAATTGACGGCCTCCTTAGCTACCTATACGCGAGAAACTTAAGGCGCAGCGCGCTCGTATCCTGATAATAGTAAAAAACAGAATTTGTAAACACCTACGGACGGTCTTATTAATAAACTTGGCTTACACCCGGAGTAGTTAAAACATCTATCTGTAAATTTTTCGCTTGCAGTAAATGTCCCGCGTGAAAGCAAGAAAAAACATGTTACGCCTAATATAGGTTTACGCAACGTTTATTAATAAAGACCCTAGTGTAACGAAACAGATCGATAATATATTACGAAAAAAAAATACAAAGGTTAGAAAAGGAATAGGAAAAGAGTAATAACCAAATAGAATTCATAAATATAATTCTTTTTCAGCGGAAAAAAATGAATATGTCCACAAAAATAAACTTTCACGTCCAAACTCTCTGAATTTTCATCGATAACACTATATTTTTTTTTACGTAATACATAGCCAACGTATTGTACTAAAGTAATAACCAGCAGTTTTTTCAATTGTGTTAGTATATATAGAAAAATATAAAGAAAACGTACAAAGTTAACGCATTTTCGCATTATATCGTCCAATCTAACAAGCTATATTCAACCTTACGTAAAGCATCGTAAATTATTTTAAAATTGGAGTTGGACCGCGTCTTAACCCGTCCGCATCAGCGCAAAAAATAACAATAGATTTATGAATGAAACTTAACTCGAATGAGTCTTGCTGATTCGGACAGATTAAAACGTTTTATTTATCATTGTACAGCTTGGACATACTAGTTACTGATACAAACTTGGAAAGAATACAGTACATAGATAAGAGTTAAAAAAAGACTTATAAAAATAATATTGCACAAAATCTATCTGAAATTAAGAAAAAATCGCAAACATAATGACAGAAAAATATTTCGTTTGGCATTTCTCAATATTTTGAGCGACAATACTGTTATATTTTTTGTAATCAGAGAAACAGTATTTTAATAAATGAAAGAACTATCTAAACTTTTTACCATTGTAGCTTCTTTTATTTTTAATCTAATTAAAACTGCGAAAAAGTTATCGTGTTTACAGACACACGCTTGTTCTTGTCACAGCCAATGCTTCACCCAAACAAATAAACCTAAAAGTTTGCTCTTGCAGCGCCTTAAGAAACTTATACAAAGAAAATAATCTTTACATATTCTGCGTCTTAGGAGACAGCTTAATATCCAAGACCCAAAGGCAAACACTGATATTCATAACAGATATATGTACCAAGTTATGTCGCATTTCATATGAAATCAAATGCCATGATTGCGATTGGTCATATTCTCGGAAAAAGTACTTAGTGAAGGCGAAACAGTTCATGGAAATTGAACATCATAAGCTTTATTTGATATGCCAGTGAATACTTTATTATATTTCCAATAAAGCGGAAAAATGCTTGACAAGAGAATCTTTTGGAAATACCGACTTAAGTAATAGTTGCTGCGTAATAGCGGAAGTAACAGTATTTTGGGTGACAGTTTTCAAGGTTTGTTAATTTAATATTGTTGGAACTGCCGTGGCGCCACAGTGCTTCTGGAATGTTCACGGAAGCGCGGGTGGGTGCCTTGCTATTATGCGAAAAAGGTTCATTGAGACGAACCATTTTTCTCGCTGCATCGGGGAAGCTCCAACAGTGTTCTAAAACGATTGCATCTGGCTGTGACTGTCCTATTCAAATTACTGGGTAGATACAGTTACAGGTAGGACTAAATAACGCACATTCGTTCATAACTCACTAACATATAGTTAAATAAACATGTCACCAACAAACTATGGATTTAATCCGAAATAAATATTTTAATTTTGTATTTTGTTTTATGAAAGATGAATGTAAATATGCGATAAATAAAGACAAAACCAGAAGAGACGCTGAGCTTTATTACAGCGTTAAATAAAAAAATCGCGTTCGACAATCAACAATACCTAACACAAATGCAACAATAGGCTATATATAGACTAAGATATCTATGGTTTTGACCACTACTCTCACTTGCTGGTTAGTGACGATGTGGTCTAAGGTAGTATCACACTATGCATCGAATGACGACTAGGTCTCAATGACAGCTGCCTGAACACACCTTTAGTACTTCGTGATAGATTTTCAATCTTGAAGGTGGTGGAAGGACTAACCAGACTTTCATTCTCTGATGTTACATAAAGGCCCTAAAACTCAAGCCACAGTAAATAGCATTCAGCGCTTATTACTCCCCAGCTATCAAACCCCTCAAGATTATCTTCTAACTCTTTTCAATTAGAAAGAGAGGGTCCTGATGAGTGATAAAGTCAAACCTAAGTAATACCTTATTCTGTTTCACAACACACACAAAAAAAAACACTGTATCTGAAATATAGGAGACCCAATGCAGTGTCGAGAAGAAACTTGAAGGTTATAAAACTGTATAAGACATTTATTTATATTGGTTTATAAAAGTGACTCTCACTTGATGGAAAGTGGAGATGGAATCAAGAAGCGATGAATATGTAAGCTGCGTCATAGAGATGACCGGAGAGATACTTTTTCATGTCATAACTGCAAATAAAAATGTACGCCAGCAGAGCATTCCATAATTTACTTACACGGCCTAGGTTTTAACTACCACATTTTTTGGTTGTGGTAAGAAATTTTGAACAGTATATGGTTGGCATGCTAGACCAGAACGCGTAGTTCTGGATCGGAATGGTGAGGAAAGAATAAGATTAAAGAGCTCTTCAGAACATTCGCCATGAAACAAATGGTAAAAAATGCTTAGAGAAGCTATACTTCTACTCATTTGGGGGGTTCTAGATGTTGAGTGACTTCAGTGTCTCCAATAATATGGACAGCGTTAGGTTGCAGCTTGCAGCGAGCAGCTTTAGGTGAAACTAAAATGTCATGGGTAGGCAGGACACATTCCACGTGCTCGTCTCTTGTACGTACATAACATGTATAACACTAGACACTTCAATATTAAATTTATTCAATATTATTTACCTATTATAGCCGTGGTCCGTTTTGCGATAATTTTGCTCATAGTGCTATCGTCTACCAAAGCTGGTCCGAGATAAATATCGCGATTTTGATAGCTCGTGGCACTGTTAGCGTGTTGTTAATTCGGACCAAAGTTGTAGCAATAACGAACCGTTTGCGCGCGAAAAACAAAAATCATAAAAATATCGTGCATAGTGTGAAGGTTAACTATGTAGTGTGTGGATTAAAAAGAAATAATGGAACGGATGGACCGACTTTTACAACTTTTACATCAAAAAGAAGGGACACCAGTAAATACATTGTAGAAATAAACAAACACCTGTCACTTTTGACAGAACGCTCACAACGATTATGGTGTAGAGCATGGTTCATGTAATCGTCAATATGGCGGCAGTTAAGACGTCATCGATGACGTAGCGTGGGCCATCGTAATCACGCTCACGGTGAAAGGGACCGACTTTTATCGCGCTAATATCGATTATAGCCAATTGGGACCGCAGTGTATGTCTCGTTGTATATAAAAGTTCGTCTACCCTCAGGTACTGCAACAAAGTGTCGTAGATAAGACACAAAGAACATGTCGTATTGGCGTGTGGGTTGTGCAAAGGAAGTTCAAAGGTCTCGGAACTATGGCGAACTTTGCACAGTTTTCTATACGTATCACGTATACAATAGCTGTGTTAACTTAGTCGGTTCTATGTTGTCTCGCTATTGGTATGGGTATTTTTAGTTTTGCATTTTTATTTTAAAAGAATACTATGGCCACCGATATACTACTTACATAAATACGTTCATTATTTATCTGTCAGTTTCACGACATCATTGTGCTAGGCTTTATTATGACAGTTTAATTCTTAAGCCGGAAACTTATTTATTATTATATTTATATTATATTATACAGTACCGTTTTCTAAAGTTATATGATTATATAATAAACTTTTATTTTTAAAACAACCTAATACTGGATTCCACGCACTGGCGAGTTGAAAACCATCACCTCGATTGAAATTCTGGCATTTCGAGATCTCAATAGTTTCCTTTACTAGCCTTGGTATGTAATGGCGTTCGGTGGACAAGATTTTAGGGTTATGGAATTCAATCCAGTGGTTAGGACCCGCGTCCAGCAGATGCTCAAAGTAAAATAAGTCCGCGTTCAAAATGTGTTCAAAATACTATACGCAGTGATACAGTGAGTGTGTTTTGTCGGGACTTAGGATCGAGTTCGAGTTCCAGTGATAACCGTAGCAAAAGACTAAGAAAGAGGGTAGATCGTTATGTCTGCACCTAACTTTTAAACTTTTTGACCAACCACCCGCATTCTTCAGTCTTCCCGTGAACATGGTGCATGTAACTGCGCCGAAATATCGGGAGCTCATTCCACAACCTTACCACGGTAAATATCCCGTTAATAATCATATAACTTTAGAGAACAACCGTGATAGTTTAAAACAGTGTAGTACCGTTTTCAGTGCTTAGCTGAATGCGACACAGTGGATGAGTTGAACAACGGGTTGGTGGAAACTTTCCAAGCGGTTGGGTCCGAATTCTGTGAGACCAAACGCCGCAGGAAAGCTCAAAAACTCTCAAAAGAAACTCTGAAACTAATGGCAGAACGGAGCGAAATGAGACTGCAGTCCGCAGTTGATATGTCGGATTACGGTAAACTCAATAGACGAATTTGGAAGTCCATGCGACACGACTTGCGTGCTTATAATACTGCGCGTATTACGGCAGCAATTGAGCCAGGAGGAACCAGGGTTCTAAAGTGTTTGCAAAGGATTCGTCTATTGGGCAAAGCCAAATGACAAAACTGAAGACCGAAAATGGCAGTATCGTTTCATCCAAGCCTGAGATTCTGAGAGAGATTGAGAGCTTCTATCGACAGTTATATACCTCGACGCGCGAATCCGTCACTGAAGCAGCTCAGGACACCAGAGCAAAGTTAGTCCGACACTATACCGAAGACATCCCGGACATCAGCCTGTACGAGATTAGAATGGCTCTCAAACAGCTTAAGAACAACAAGGCGCCAGGAGAGGACGGAATTACGACTGAACTTCTGAGAGCGGGTGGTAGACCGATACTTTTAGTCCTCCAGAAGTTATTCAATTCTGTCATCTTCGAAGGCAAAACACCGGAAACGTGGCACAAGAGCGTGGTGGTGCTGTTCTTCAAAAAAGGTGATAAAACCTTATTGAAGAATTATAGGCCCATATCGCTCTTGAGCCACGTGTACAAGCTGTTTTCAAGAGTCATCACGAACCGTCTCGCACGCAGGTTTGATGAGTTCCAGCCTCCTGAACAAGCCGGTTTCCGAAGAGGCTTTAGCACCGTAGACCACATTCATACACTACGGCAGATTATACAGAAGACCGAAGAGTATAATCAGCCACTGTGTCTAGCGTTTGTGGATTACGAGAAAGCCTTTGATTCTATCGAGAAGTGGGCCATACTGCAGTCCTTGCAGCGATGCCAAATTGACTATAGGTATATCGAAGCGTTGAAGTGTTTATACAGCAAGGCCACTATGTCAGTCCGATTACAGGACCAGAGTACGGAACAAATTCCATTGCAGAGAGGTGTGAGACAGGGAGACGTCATCTCTCCGAAACTGTTCACTAACGCATTGGAGGATGTTTTCAAACTTTTGGACTGGAAAGGATGTGGCATCAACATTAATGGCGAATACATCACTAACCTTCGTTTTGCCGATGATATAGTTATAATGGCGGAGTCGCTCGAAGATATCGGCACCATGCTCAACGACCTCAGTAGAGTTTCCCAACAGGTTGGTCTTAAGATGAACATGGATAAGACGAAAATCATGTCCAATGTCCATGTTCCACCTATACCGGTAATTGTTGGAAACGATACACTCGAAGTTGTAGACGAGTACGTCTACCTGGGACAGACTGTCCAATTAGGTAGGTCCAACTTCGACAAGGAGGTCGCACGAAGAATCCAGCTCGGATGGGCAGCGTTCGGGAAGCTTCGATTCATCTTTTCGTCCCCAATACCTCAGAGCCTGAAAACCAAGGCTTTCAACCAGTGTGTGTTGCCAGTGATGACTTATGGCACTGAGACGTGGTCCCTTACTGTGGGCCTCATTAACAAGCTTGAAGTCGCTCAACGAGCAATGGAGAGGGCTATGCTTGGGGTTTCCCTGCGTGATAAGATCCGAAATGAGGAGATCCGTAGGAGAACTAAGGTCACCGACATAGCTCTCAAAATTAGCAAGTTGAAGTGGCAATACGCAGGCCACATCGCTCGCAGAACTGATAACCGTTGGGGAAGAAAGGTTCTCGAGTGGCGACCACGTACCGGAAGGCGTAGTGTAGGCCGGCCCCCCGCTAGGTGGACCGACGACCTCATAAAAACCGCGGGGAATCGCTGGATGCAGGAAGCGAGTAGCCGGTCCAAGTGGCGTTCTATGGGGGAGGCCTATGTTCAGCAGTGGACGTCTTCCGGCTGATAATGATGATGATGATGATACAGTGCAACCTTAATATAACGTACCTCAATATAACGACTTCCTCGATTTAACAAATTCTTCGTAATCCCCTTGAATTGTCCATAAGAGTCAATATAAAATATACCTTTACATTGCGAACATTCTTTGCGTACAACCTCTTTATAACGAATTTTCAACTATCAAGAAAAAGTATTCATACCTCTAATTAACGAATTTTGCCAACCCAAAACTTTTATATAAAGTTTCCACCAATAATATAACTCTTAATTTTATAATGTGATTCATGTCTCGACATGTTTCGACACGCTTTTGTTTGTACAGTAATCATTGTTGTTTTGATGGAAAGTAATGTAAACACCTCTGCTCGTCACTATTGTTAAAGATTTAAGTTAAAATGGCTCAGGTGAATAAAACTATTCTTTTACCTCTTTATAACGAATTTTAGACCAATCTAACCTCAACATAACAAACCTCAGTTAAACGAATTACTTGATATTACGAATATTTTCTTGTTCCCCTCCGATTTGTTATATCGAGGTTGCACTGTATTTATCGCAAAGCAACTTCGTTCAGTAACTTAAAAGCTTTGTGAGTGATGTGAAATGATGAAGACGAAAGGCCCACATATTTTGGCTGCTTCGTTTTCCAGGAACCAAAGAAAGATAGACGGTTGAAATCTAGTTTTAAGAACATGAATTAAATATTGACATTTGTTATTGTCTGTATTTAATAAATTATGTAGAACTTGAATTTGGATTGACGTGACTTAATAAGTAGTCATCTCTTGATAATATTAGTAGCCATCGTATAGCTTTGTACAAATTATTAATGTTTAAAGCTCAGTTTCAATATTTTGAATGCTAGAGAGAAGACAAAACATATGGGGCCTTACTTATAAACGTTGCTTAACTCTAAATGACGTTATTTAACTTTAAGCAGCGTTTATAAGTAAGGCCGTTAATAGTTATGATAAGGTATTTATTAGTATTAATTAGTAAAAAGATTGTGTTATGGTTTTGTTTAATGTTTATTTAAGTAAAAGGATAGGGTCAAAGCCAGAAACGTGTTCAATAATATAGATGAACTTGTTAAGTAGACAACCGGATTTAGGTAAGCTTCCATAAGTAGTTAAACAGAATATAAAACAGGTACTTATACGAAGGTGTGTAGGAGAAGCTTTGCGTTAATAATTTTGGGTGCTTTGGTAATATCGCACGGTAAGTCGTATATTGAAGTTTATTCCAGATCTAATTTAAAACATTTTTAAGATGTTTGCTTATAGAAATTTGTTAAATTTATTTTATAAATTAGCATATTATTAGAAACAATACATAACATTAAAACATTACAAAGTATTAGTAGCTTGTGTGGTAAGTTTAAAGCTCGTATCATTTATAAATATTGTTGTATATTATAAGGTCTTAAAATTCAAACCAGCAGGACTATTATGTATCTCAGTTAGAATCAATTGTCGATTGAAATCCTGAAAAATGACGGCTCTAAGTCAGTTTTGACAACTCCTGTAAGCAAAAATGTTAGTAAGTTGATAACCTTTAAGGTGACAAAACTGATGCAGAATCACAATTGCTTTATGTCAATCAACATTAGTTTACAAATGAGATACAAAATAGTCCTGCTGGTAAATGCTACCGCCACGCACCGCGCTGATTAGATAAAATGCAAAACGCATACAAAACAATAAGTCGAATAAAAACTCATATATTATAGTAAAATACATAGTAGCATAATTAATAACTTTATAATGGTCCATTGGGAAATCGAATGGCACACATAGGAATTCCGTATGGCTCTTTGTGGAGGGTACTGACCTTCCCAGCCCACGAACCACTAATATTTATTCTATGCCCAAGGAGGTAAGGACTTTCTGTAATCTGTGGCTAGGTACTAACGACTTGACCACTTCACCACGGCTCTCTCCTGAATTGTATTCTGTTCTGTATCTTTATACATGTGTTCTAGGCAGAGGTTACCACTTAACACCAGGTGGGTCTCGTGCTTCTACCATCTCCTGGTAAAAAATCTTTAGTGATTTTTGTTGTGCTTATTTTTGCATGGTTTCAAAAATAATATATAAATAAATTTAAAAAAGGTATTGCACCTTAAACCTGTAAAGTATAAAACAAGTTTATAATAAAGGGCATAATATTAAAAGTTTTCTACTTTATTTCAAAGTTAAAACCATTTAGTTGGCATAATGTTTTATTTGGTTAGCATATATCATGTACTCACAATTGAAGCAAACAAATAATAATAAACTTTAAATATCAAGGACATGTCTGTCATCGCATGGTGGTATTGGTGGTGCCAGGCTCGGAGCCATTAATCTACATGTACATTGTGTGTGGGGGTAGTAGGTATGAATAGTCTAGTGTTGTGGTAAATCGTACTGATGACGGGACAGAAAATGTTGAATAAGTGCAATTCTGACTCGCGTATCAAAGGTTCCGTACTAACGCGTAGTATAAAAACAAACAGCAATTTTAAAAATAAGCCACATGGCTTATTTATAAAACTTGACGATTTTCAACTTTATCGATATCCTTACCGCAATCCAAACATTCTTTGCGATCCTTCCTGCAATCCAAGCAAGCAGATTTATATGAAGAGAGATCCTTCCATTTTTCTATTCTTATTTATTATTGGATATTACTGCAGATACCGATAACCAATTGAAGGCTACCTTTTACACAAACAAATGAAAACGGGGATTTCTGAAGGGGATTTTGAGGAGTATAAGTAAGTTCAATCACATTCAAGCATTCATACTCAAACATTAGGTACCACGTATATACTTACCATGCCTTTTAATTGCAGTCATTAACATCAAGTAGTTATCATGCGATTATTGTTGGGATTTGTTCACGCCATATATGGGATTCCTGGCCCTTAATGGTGTACGTTCTGTAGTTTCTAATAATATACAATAAAAAAAAACTAATTTCCATTGTAGATAATTTATTGATTCAGGCATTATTTTGCGGAAATTCATTATATAAATGAAATATTTAGGTACACTTTTGCTGGAAAAAATGCTTATGCCCGAGTTGTGGTGTGCACAGACAGACGGCTGTCGGTCTAGCGCTCGACGAACATATCTATTGAAGATGCCTCGTGTAGAGGCGAAACACGTGTCGAATCGTTTTTGGTTGATAGGGTTGTTTTGTGTGTTGTTTATTCTGTATAGGTACTTCTTCTTTACAGTTTATGCGGGAGGGAGCGTGGTGCACACCGTAACTCGGCCATAAGGCGAGTAGTTTCCAGCGATAGTGTCACTAAAAACATTTCGTTTAATATCATTTTAGATTTTCACTCTATTATTGAAGACCTACTCAAGATATTAAGACTAGATGTTGATGGTACATTATTATCAAAAAAAACTGGTTAGATCTAGATTAATTTTGAACGAGACTATATGAGAATATCAGCTTTTTTTTGTTTCCTCCGCTCATGGGAGGATTTAGCGTTGCATGACTAATGCAGCTGCCACTCTCAAGTTGTTTTCCTTCTTCATACCTTGTACATTTTGTTAGTTTTAGTTAGTTTGTTAAGTTACATTATACATTTGGGGAAACGCGGCGCGATAAATATTATACAAAAGTTTGGAATATTACTTGCCAAAATGTATAGGGTCAGTAATGCCAGATTTTTATGCAAATATTTATAATACACTATACATTACAAAATATCAGCATTAAAATATCAAAATAAATAGGTTTTCTCAAAAAAGTTCTGAAACATAAAAAAAATCAATCGATTTCAGATCTTTTTGAAAATCGATTGGAAAGAAGTTCGAACAAGTAAAGTCTCACACATTACTTGTTTAAAACTTGTTCGAACTTCACAGCAATACTTGCCAACGTATGTCTCGAGGAATAGAATACTAGGCTCTTAGGTACGTGTACCAAAACAAGGGGATAGACCACTTGGATAGAGTTCAAAGCAAAGTAGCCGCGACCTTTTAAACTCAAGACACCGCCGTCTCCCATAATTTACTTTTCGCCGGGCGTCTTCAGAGATGTTTAATTTATTAAGAGGCCCTTTAGTCTAAGTTAATTACTTAATAACCCTAATGGGTGGGGAGTCACTGCAAAAATTAATTACAAACGTCGTTTCTAAGAAGATCTCTCTGTGTAATTATTTGTAATTGAATAGTTCTTACAATAACAACACTAATAACTAATAATTTACAATATAACGTATAATTATGTACATTATGTTGTCTCTGTATTCCAGAAAGTGATTGTTGATTAATGTTTATTGATTGGCTTTGTGGTTGGTTATTCATGTGTTTTTCTTTCATGGGTGCGTAATTTATTTTGATTGTGTGACCTCTTACCTAGAATGTTATGAAAGGAATATAATATATAAATACAAGATGATGTGGACACAATGTCAAAGTACTACTATAAAATATGCTCACTATTAATTATGCTCCTCGATTGATTTTGCTTAGGTGGGGTAAGTAAACTTGACCTCAAGTTCTACAGGTTGAGCGTAATTGGCTACAGTGTTGTCATCCTTAGTACGATTTGAAAAATTTCATACCGACTTCAATTCTTTTCAGTTATTGGAGCGTATCTCAAAAACTACTGGACCGATGAAATTTAAATGGGAACACACGGGAAGCACTAAAACAAAAAAATAATTTTGAGAATCGGTTCACCCAGTCAAAGTTACGAGGTAACAAACATAAACATAACACAACATTTATTTATTTATTAATATGAACGCACTTGCAATTATACATATTATAAATTCTTAAATGATACAAAACAAAGTCCTAGCTAATGAAGTAATTTAAAAATAAAATTATTTATATAATGTCAAAATAAACATACCTACATGGTAACATACACGTAACAAACATTATGTTACAATTATGTGTAATGGAAGTCGGTATTAAGTTTTCTACTGACTTCCAAAAAGGAGGAGGTGCTCGATTCGACTGTGTTTTTACCGTCTTCCAAAAAAAGGAGGAGGTACTCAATTCGACTGTTTTTTTTATGTTTGTTACATCATAACTTTCGACTGGGTGGACTGATTTTCAAAATTATTTTTTTGTTTGAAAGCTGGTGCTTCCCGTGTAGTCCCATTTAATATATATCCCATATAATTTCATCAAATTCGGTTTAGAAGTTTTTGAGTAACACTCCAATAACTGTTTTTTACCAAAGTAATAGAATGGAAATCGGTATTAAATTTTTCAAATTGAACTTGTTTGGAAGTCGGTAGATAAAGTTTTTCACAGCTACACTTTCTTTTTTTCTAATAAACGACCGTCTATTGCCTGTTTTATTTTATGAACTTAGCTGATCAGCGTTGTGCAATTAAAAACTAGTCCTTATTGACCGAGCAAGCGAAGCGTCACTTTAACTGGCGAAATTAACTTTCATCTGTTCGTATATTTGTTAGGTTGCATATTGGTCCCCCTGTACAGGTCGCATTTTTCAACCAAACTTGACGAAACTTGATAAGCATATTCTACTATTCAATATAATTTTTTGTCGTCGGCGATTTTTAGGTGGGGGGTAAGTTTGCTGCGGCGCTACTATTCGTAATTCATCGATTTTGGTAATAGTTGTTACACACATTGCGAACATGAGCATAATTGGTCAAGTGGTTGCTAAGATAATAGGTTGTGAAATTTAAAAGCTGAACGATTTTGATAGCTCAGATTGCGAAAACATTGCCGCTGATAAGATTGTGCTAGCGAGGTCTATTGCTCGCAAAACTACTAGTTTTATAATATAGTCGCAAAACACTGACACCTTCAAAATCAAGCAGCTTCAGCACTCAGCTTACGAGTCTCAAAAATTTTCCTAATGTTGACAAGTAATTCAATTTAACAACTCTCCTAGTCTATAAAGCCTCTGTGATGCTTTGACCTATTTGAGATACCAACGTAAGCCGACCCGAATGTTAAGGCCTGATGGAAAGATTTCAACGGAAAATGCGTTTGAATTCACGTTTCAATTCACTTGTTGAGTTCATTACGTGAATACTGTCAGTGTTTCTGGCTAAATTGTTGTGTTGAAATGTATATAAGTATTGTAACGGGTTTGCGTTGTATTTCATTCTAATGATGTCTAAAGTAAGTAGAGTTAAATTGAAATAAATATATTACATAGACTATTTAAATCAGCTACAATATTTCAAATTCAACGCAATATATCTGAACGGGTCTCTTACTATGGGCCTCATAGATAAGCTCAAAGTCGCACAACGAGCTATGGAGAGGGCTATGCTCGGGGTTTCTCTACGTGATCGAATCAGAAATGAGGAGATCCGTAGAAGAACGGTAGTCACCGACATAGCCCAGAAGATTAGCCAGTTGAAGTGGCAGTGGGTAGGACACATAGCACGCAGAACAGATGGCCGATGGGGCCGAAAGGTTCTGGAGTGGAGACCACGGACCGGCAAGCGCAGTGTAGGTCGTCCAGCGACACGGTGGATAGACGAACTGATGAAGTTCGCAGGACGACGATGGATGCAGGCCGCTTCCAACCGGTCCTTTTGGAAAATCATGGGGGAGGCGTTTGTTCAGCAGTGGACGTCCTAAGGCTGAGATGATGATGATGATGATGATATCTGAACGAAATTCAAATTATTTTTCTTTAATAGATTTTACGAAGTTAACAATCATTAAGTAGTAACATTGCCAAGAGCGTATTCTACGCCACGGCTCAACGGTGTTTTGAAAATAGCAATAATTATATTTAGTTGTTTTTCTTCCAACTTACAAAAACACCTTATTCCCGACGTCCACGTCTTCATTGTTTCGAATCTACGTTGATAATGTAGCGATGATTTTGTTGATAACTGGTGACTGCCCGCGACTTCGTTCGCGTAGTCTTGGTTTTTCTTTCATAAGAACATTCGCCTGACAATAATCAACACAACAATAAAGAATTAACGAGATTGTTCTATCTGATCTCAAGTTATAGCGTGACCAGGAGAAATAGGGGTTCATTTATACAGGATGTCCCAAGAAGTAGTGATATACTGAAGCTGGGAGGTTAGAGGATCTAGAGGGCTATCTGAATCACCCCCATGTATGTTCCGCGATTTTTCGTGTTTTCGGGGTTTTTTTTTTTTTTAATTTTTCACCTATCGCCGAGTACGATGAGATTTTTATTTATGGTGACGTGAGTAATTGCGGTAGAAGCTGGATTTTTTTGTGTGCTAAGCTGATAGATAGGCCAATTCAGTATGGTAACATTTACCATCGTTAGATCTTTGACTAGCGATTTATTATAGACTAGCGACTGCCCGAGATGTCGTTTGCGTAGTAGGCTCGACCTTCGGCCTCGCCGTATTCACACTTCGAAACAAAAGGTAGGGACAATGAACTAAGAAAGATATATCAATGTATAGTCTGCCGTACTTGTTCTAATGTACTGCCATACGCACATAGATAACCATGGATATGGCATAGACTACTCCAATGAGACTGGTATCCTCAATTAGTATTTCATTTTATAAATAACGCGTGCCAAAACTTTGCTAGTGTTTCTAGGTCACTTTCCCCAAGGGTTTATATATAAACATTTTAAATATAACACAAAATTAATAAGTATTTTTAATAAAGTATCTTTATTTTTTGTTTATTTTATGAAACAGCGGCGGACTTTGGCTTGGCAATCTTAACTAATCAACAAGTCAGGAGATGGATGGGTGACCTCTAGTTCCCGGTTGTTTATCTTAGGACAACAGCCGTTAGGCTATGTCAAAAGCCTTCGGACGGCCCGTAATCTTGGATATGGGTTGGACTAGCCTATCCACCAAGCCGCACTGGGCCTGTGTCGTGGATTATGGCCCAACTTTTCTCTCTGAGAGGAAGGCTCGAGTTCTAGCAGTGGGAACACATTGCGCTGAATACGATGTTTATTGTAAAGCTTAATTTTGATAAAAAGTGTTGGGATTTTTAATATCTACCTTAACTACATTAGTCGTGCCGATTTTGTGTGGATTTAATTTAAAGCGCAATAAATTGTAATAATAAATTTTACAATACGTCGTCGAGGTGTGCGATTATATTTATTTATGCATGTAAAATATTACAGTCTGTGGTGTATGTTAATATTTATGGCCTTGTTTAAATTATTATTATTATGCTCGTTATACCAATAAACTTTTCCGGCCTTTAAAAACCAGGACCAATCCGAGGTGCTGGGTGTTAAGTACACCAAGTACATTAGTTTAAATGTTATCGAATGAGACTGCATATTCTGTCTCTGTTGCACACATGCCAATTTACTGCCAAAGTATTGCCACTGATAGTGCGTTCGAATAGATCCCTTCTGAGCGTTTTTAGCGAAAATAAAAGCTAAAAACGCTCACAAGGGGCGTTCGAATTGGGAATATGTGGGTGAATTGGGAATCTGTGGGTGAAAATGTCGTTCATGTCTCTTTTTGTTCAGCGTTCGGAAAGCTAAAAAAGAGCAATTTTTGACCCACGTCCGGAGCATGGTTTTATGTGATCGTTTTTGACAGCTATGTATTGGACAGTATAATCATGCGATTTTAGGTCTTATGCTCAATTGAGAGGTCGGATAAGGTGTGGGTAAAAGTGGCGAAAGTGGCAAAAATAACGTTTTTGATCTTAACGAACGCTTTAACAAAAGAGTCATCAATGACAATGCCACCAATGCCCTATGTGGGCCACCCTAAGGGCAGGTCAGCATTGGCGACAAAGCGGCAACCTTGGTGTGAATATCTAATGGATGTAGAGAAGCATACTGGGGATTTTTGAATAGTAGTTTATGCAATTGTCATCCAGTCTACCTGTGACCATATTCACTGAAACTACTTCGTATGGATAAAATAATATAATGTTTTACGCGATTTAATTCGTTTAAATAGTTGTCTTCTTGAGGACAATAGACTCTGGAGGTTTGAGATCTAAGCCAAATAAATATCGACCTGAGAATAATACAGTTACTCGTATTATGGATATTACATATATTATTCAGAGCAATCAACAAGTTCAATTTGAAAAATGTAATACTGACTTCCATTCTTTCAGTTATTGGAGTGTAACTCAAAAACTAAAAGACCGAATTTACATGGGACCACACGGGAAGCACCAGCTTAAAAACAAAAAAAAAGAATTTTGAGAATCAGTTAACACAGTCGAAAGTTATGACGTAACAAACATTAAAAAAAATACAGTCGAATCGAACACCTCCTTTTTGTTTTGCAAGTCGGTAGAAAAACATAATGTCACTTTGCAAGCAATTATATTAATTATGTTGTATTATTATAGAACACACATATGTATCATAGTGTACGGTAACTATGTAGAAATTACTTTCAAAATAAACTCATAGATCAAACTAGGTACTCATTATTGATACATACTAAAAGCTTTTCAATTGATCGAAAATGTGTTCTGGCTTACCTAAATAATCAATCCTCAACAAATTTTCAAACAATTTCATATTACTTCCAAAGATAAATAAACAGAAAGACCACTTTCGTAATGATGATGAAGTTTCTGCCTACAGTCCCGCTCGGGCCATGTGCGATGGTGATGTAGGTGCGACGGTAGCGCTAAATTAAAATGTTCACCAATGAGCAGTAGGTATATAGTTTTACCGCGCCCGCTCCCGCACCTGCGTGTACATTAACCATGGTAATTGGCGCGGTGCTAGCGGTAACAAGCACTTACTGCCGTATTTATAAACAAGTAAAAGTACGATTTTAATAGACAAGTATTTGCGTGAAGTTAGAACCATCAAAGGATAGAATTCTTAGCCGAGTAATAGTCACCATTTCCTTTACTTAAGCAATGAGACCACGTCAATTTTTCGTTCTTATTGCACATTGAAGTTGTATAAAAATTATTTAGCACACAAGTTTGAGCTGTGAAGGATCTATTATGCTGTAAAAATTAAAATCCCATGACAACAACCTAATACAATTGTAAAAAGATACATTAAATTTAGATAGGGTTATGTTATTACGTACTTTACTTTAGTAATAACGTTCATTGCTCGACTATAGAATAAGATGTTATATTGAAGTATTCTATCGTCAAGTAATTAATTTATGAGAAATTACTTAGCAACAAGTAATTGCTTGTTTATAAATACGAGTGTAAGACTACCTAGGCAGACTTAATTTATAGAAACCACTTTGATTTTATAAGCACGCTTCTTTGTACGTGCTCAAATAACACAAATACCTACTAATCCAACCACAGTTTTAGAAAATTTAATGACAGTTTCTGCGGCTAGATTGGCTAAAAGGACATTTTTATCACGTTCTAAGCCAAGATTTTTGAGCTCTTAGCCGTTGAGTTCTGATGCCACACCCGTCTGACCCTTGTCGGTGTCTATTTGTAATCAATTTCAATTCCGTAGATTCATATCTACAAATTCAATCCAACTTTTTTTTGGATATCTGAAACGTAATCTAATGTTTTCAGTGAAGTTCGTTTCAAATATATTTTATATTTAACAAGCCTTTTAAATATATTGAGACGTTGCACACAAATTTGCATGTTGCACGAAACTATATTATTATATTGTCAATGCAAAATTTCATAACAATTTTGAACAACAAACATTGTTAAAGAAGGAACAAACGCTTTTTCTCGTTTTTGCTCGTGTTTGTTTGGTACTTCTGTTTCTTCTCGGGGTGCCATCTTCTAATGAAGGGCGGAGATCATCAATGCAATTTGAACCCTCGACACAGCAGGCCTGAACAATGAACGGGTGCTTTTGTAATACCACTGGCGTAAGTTCTTCAGCCAGGATGTTCTTCTTCTACCGTTAATGCGTTTGCCTTGTCTTGAATGATTAACTGTAACAACTAGTACTTGGGATTTCTCATTATGTGTCCGAAATATTCCAACTTTCTGGTTTTACTGTCTGCAGTACCTCTACTTTCTTGCGCATGCTTTGCAACACTTCTAAGTTTCCTATTTTGTCTCTCCAAGATATCCTTAAGATTCTTCTGTACACCCACATCTCGTACGCTTCCAGTTTTTTGCACATGGCATCTGTAAGTGTCGACGCTTCAACGCTGTACAGAAGAATGAAGAACACGTAGCAGCGCGCTAGACGGGTACGCAAGCTAATGTTAATGCGCTTATTGCAAAACAGCAATTTCATTTTGTAGAAAGCGTTCCGAGCTTGTTCTATGTGACACATTATTTTCAAACTATTCTTAACGCTATAACGAATTAACAGATTTGGACGTATGTTTTACACTGTTTGTCCTAATTCAACGGCGAGTTCCCAAAAGATCACGATAACCTAATTTCATGAAGATGAAGCCGCAGTAGCTATAATAAAAATTAAAACGTTCATCTACTAATCCCGTCACGTAAAGTGGGCGTAGGTCAGACATCCGATAGAGACAGCTACCCTGTTATTATCAGAAATGAAACACGTATAAAAAGAAAAGAAAATTGACGGCCGTCGTTTGTTATCACATATTCAGTAGCGTACTAATATGTGTACTTTACCTACGTCAAAGTTTTACAAACTATCGACTTAAGGCGCTGTCAGCTCAGCGCTTGTCTACGTTCAATTTCCATTTCTTGAAATCAAGCAAGCGCATCTCGTAAAAACGTACAAAATTCAAAAAAATAATGTGCTCTTTTAAAAATGAATAATCCGACAATGTAGGATGTGTATTTAAATTGCTATTTTATGATATGTGTTTCATGACAAACACAATAGTGAATAAAGAGAAAAACTGTTTTAAAGGTGAAATTAAGTGGTATGTTTGATTTTTCTTAATGTAATCTGGTATGTTAAAATATGTTTTTAATTCCGTCAATGTATACTTACTTAGAAATGTCGTTATATTTGAGGTTTTAAATAAATCGCTGTTTATGAGATAAACTGCTTTAAACCCTTTATTTTTAACGACATCATGATATGACAGCACCTTATCCGTCACCACACCGCCTCTATTCTTCAAGCTCGCTTTACTCACCTCACGTTCAATGTAGCCGGGCACTAAAGCCCGTTGATTCATCTGTTATTTTTATCAGATAGCTTTGCAAGTCATGCTGTAGAATGTAAAACACAAATGGTTCTCGTCGTTTAAAATACATTAAAAACTGTTTTATCTGATATGAGGTTTCTAAAAGTGTTAGGTTGATTTTGCGGGAGTTTTCTAGTTTTAAGCAGTTTTGGAAGATTTCCAAAGAATGATACGATGGAGAAGGTAAAGCACTTTTAGAATTTGAAGGTTGCTAATAGTATATTTCAGTAAATAAGACGTCTTTCGCAACTAATTCCTAGAATGATTTTTTTTCGAAGGCAGCGCGGACCACGGTTTAATCGATTTCATGAAATACCAAGCTAGTTAAATTTATATGCGATAATGTTTTTGACATGAAAACTTCTATAGGCGCGTTTAACACTTTTAGGGTGAAAAAAAATCATGGATTTCGCGTCATCGTCATCGAACGCTTCACATCTCGACAATACAATTCACATGTTACTTAATTTTCACTTCTATCTGCAGTCCCCAAAGATTGCCCTGCATGTTTTTTTCTTATGTACATATAGTATAATATATTCTATTCCATAAAAATATTAGATCCATTTCGTTTACTTTTTGAAATAGATTAAATATTCTTAAGGTTAAGGTTAAATCTAAATAAGAAGGTATTTTTATAATAAAAAATATTCTAACAATTATTTTTATTAGAAATTAGAAATACGGGATTACTTACTACGTGAGTAATCCCGTTATATATAAATATTTATCGGATAGGTCCGACTATAGTTTCGACCACATTCGATGGCCTTTTTCAAGGAGTGTTCGGGACGCCCGCGTCGATGTCTCGCCTAGCACTGATTGTTTGATGATTTTTATAACAAAATCATTTTTTATCAATATAACTGTAAGAGAAGAAGAAGAAATAACATGTTTGTATTTTTGCATTTAATGTTCTTTGATTTAACATATGATCATAAAGAACTACCTAACCAAGATATGACAGTGTGTTTTTCTGTTTGCATTTTCACCATTAGTAGTACAAGTAAAGTACCCAAGAATCAGCGCTAGTGACGTTTCTAAATTTTATTGGTAATATTTTTATAGGTTATGGACAAAAGATGTACCTAACTCATAGTTCTTTCTAAATCATATTGCTCTAAGGCCTATTTCCCATTCTACGGTAAAATCTGTGGATACATTTAAACCTTTCAAAAGAGAATTTCCAAGTAAGAACGAAAATTCCGTCTGTTGTTTTGTACCTCCATGATAGGACATGTTTGAGAATAAAAAGGTTAATATAATAAGTATAAAACATTAGAAACAAAAAATATATTTTATGAAGTCGCATACTGATTTCAGAACTTTTCGCAGAAAACTACATTTTTTCACGGAACATACTTATTACACACAGTTTTATTCAAAAATTAATCATTGGGGATTTTCCAAAGGATTTATTTTTGATTAAAAAAACAAAGCTTACAATGAAAAGCACCAGTATTCGATATTTTTACCAGTATATTAAAATTTAATGATCTTTTTTTGAAAGATTAAATTTGTAAGTGATTGCGTCTTAAGAGCTTGCTTGTGGTAATAATTTTATGGGTGACAAGTTTTCAGGCGGCAGCAATTTGTACGTGATATAATCGACTAATAGCATCTTATTTTTAGCCTACGTTTCTAAAGTGTATGACAGTGTAAGTCCATCTTAAGGGGTAATGTTTTGAGTATAAATTACCTTGTCAAAATGTTATAATATTCCTTTACTTAAGAAGTATCATACAATGTTTTTTTTCTCTCTCGATCACCATACTACCAGTTCAACATAAGTCTTACTTATATGTTTCGCTATCTCACACAGGTGGTCTATTGGCAATAGTGAAACATATAAATATTAATTAAATCTACCAATTAGTATAATAATAGTCAATAATAATAATAATAATAATAATAATAACCTTTGACACCTATTCATGGTGTTTAGCCTTATGCCCGTTTAGTGGGTGGCAAGTCACAACCTGCCTAAGTATTTTAAAATGAGACTGAAATTGGCGCAGGTGCCGTAGTCTCATCCATAGCCATCTATCTTCCTTACATGTATAAGTTTATATCAATAGCCTTGCCATTAAACCCATTTTTGTAATAGATAATCCATGTCAACGTCATTCCAAATTCTGTGTTTATACACTTTTGTTTATTTTATACTAAACAGACCTCTAAGTGTTGGCTAAAGCCCCACTTATGCCTTTGTAAATATATACGGATAACAAAAACGGAGAAAAAGTTTGAATAAAATAAAAATAATAATAATTTATTGACATAACATAATGACAATATTTAAACTAAATTAATGTACTTAACTTATACAGCTGATCTTAGTAGTTTACATGGAACATTTGACGCCTAGTTATTAAACTGTGTATCGGGCGCCAAAGCCATTCGTTTTCTCGAAAATTAGTACATTATACATTAAGGCCCACTTGCACGTTCCAGAGTTCCAGTACTACACAACTCCTACAGAGACTCCAATAACTCAGAGTCAACTGTTAACACGGGGTTTTATAATTATTACCATTTAACCATTAAAGGTTAGGAGTAAATCTAAGGTTATTTATTGATATTTAACCCAGCAATGTGGGAGGGTTAAGTCTTTAACTAGGGTTAGTGAAGTTTTGTGTAAAAAGTAATTGAGGTTACATTCTGCTGTATAATATACTTTTTGGACGAAATGTCACGAGACAATACGTATAGAATAAAAAGCCGTCAAATTTCATACAACAAATGATAAACAAGAAAGTCTATATACATTGTATTGTAGTGCCAAAGATATAGATATAAGTTTTACTTTTTTTTCGATTCATTCTTTATTGGTCAGGTTACAATAAAAGCGCATAGACAATTCAATGTTCCCATCTAAAGATTAGAAATGTCAATTTAGCAAAACCGGTGATCTCTTATAGTCGTGCAAGGCAAAATGAGGGTTAAAAATTGATATGACTAACGCAAGTTTACAAACTCGTAGACTTATTTATTCAACCCGAGCAAACGTGCAAGTGGGCCTTAATGGAGTACTTACCAAAATTTTTAACTTCATATGTCTTGTCTTGAACATAAGATTTAAAAAGTCATGACTCACGAACAGCCTATTAGACACTAACATAAATGGTAATGGAATCGTAATAATGTCGATAGCCATCGCTGGTTACGAAAATAATGCTACAGAAATGTAATTTTAGAGTTAAAAATCACAGACCATATTATTGAATTATTATTAAAAATGGATATGACTAAAGCAAGTTTACAAACTCGTAGACTTATTTATTCAACCCGAGCAAACGTGCAAGTGTGCCTTAGAAGTATGAAACTTCTAAATCTTATTATGTAAGTCCTATTAAAATATACTTATATAAAATACAAGTGATTTCAGTCTACTAATAAGTATATTTAGTTCACCTGGGTGAATTAGCACGGGTGAATTTTGTTTACCATACCGTATATTATTATAGTGACTTTATGATGAAACAAACGAAAGAAGACTCTTGTCAAAAACTCTCGTCAAAGCATACCTCGATGGAAAAACACAATAGTGGCTCGTTACTCCTCTGTCGAAATAGCTGTTACGGTTTTCTCTTTTCGCAGAAAGCTCTCAAAGCGAAACAAAACGGTATGTTATGTTTTCCGTACATTAGACAAACTTTGCATAACATTAATGAATTAAAAATTACATTTATATTAACATTAATAGTATGGTATAAACAGTATAAAGTACAACTTTATTTAAAATTCTTTAAAAATAAATTGCTGATTACTAGCATACATACATGTTAACAAAAATCATGGCAACAAAAGTTTAAATATTCTACGAAAATACATAGAAAAGGCATGCGCAGAGGTAGAGTGGTATTTTCCATATTTAATTTTCAAGATTCGTAATCATCTTTTATTTCTGCTACGGCGAGTTGTTTACAAAAGTTGGTAAATAGCTAAAATCATGAGGTAAAAAATATTACGAAAGGCACATGGTTTCTTATTTTCTCGGTCGATAAGAAAATCTTTCAATAAACTATATAAAATTAAAAGATAGAAATTTTTGGCCGCAGCGCTTCGTTCTGCTCAAATGCAAATGGGTTTGTCAACCAAACAACTTTATCCGATCCCATGCGAATAACAAAAGAAACATAATTTAGATAACGTTAATATTATTCAAAAATTGTTTTTTAACAATTATTACTATTATACTGATTATTCCAATGCGCTACAACGTGGCCGCCATATTCAGAACTTCGTCTGACAATGCTAAATCACATCTGAAGCCTATGATAAATTATTATGATATTTTTTTAAACGCCAATTAGTGTGAGCAACGTACTTTGTCTGTTTCACGTTGTTAATCCTACTAATATTTTAAACGCGAAAGTTTGTGAGTATGGACGAATGGATGTGTGGATCTTTGTTACTCTTTCACGCTCAAACGGCGGGGGCAATTTTGATGGAATTTGGTATGGAGGTAGCTGAGGCGCTGAATCAACACATACTTTTCATCATCATCATCATCATCCATCACCACGCGAGTGAGAAAGCGTAATATGCTTGGGCACATTATAGTTAAAACAATAAGATCCTACGTCAAGCAAGATCGTAATGATGACAGTTCTGTCAAAGTTTGTGTCAGTTTCTTTATAGCTTAATCAAAAGTCCATGTCATGTCAATTTGACAGCTCGATAAACTAGACGTGCTCGGCGACCGTCAAGGGTTATGAAATGAAATGACAGTTTATTTCCAAGGTGATTAATTTTATATTTGTATGTACTAAAGTCCTGTATTTTATTAATAACGTTTACTAAGTAAATTTACTCATATAATACTATTATATTATAGCAATTGCGTTAGACCATGTACATATTTTATGACATTTTGGTATAAAGGTAGATATGCCCTTGGAGAAGATAATAAGCTACTCGAAATACTAATCCTGCGCAGACGTAGTCGCGGGCTTTTATCGACAAAAGTGTTACAGTTATTTCACCAACTGCGTACGAGTTTTCACGACAAAAAATATCTTTCTCCCTATCAGCCCTCTGCTGATTTTGCTGTAAATTTTCTTTGTACATCTTAATTTTTTTGCGCGTAAATATGCCACTCATAAATTATCACACAAACAGTGTAGGATATAGGATATCATTCATCCTGTTACATATACTGTACACAAATTTACGTTTTTAGAATAAAAAATTCTTTACTAACTCCTGAGCTTCGGATTTTGTGGAAGAACTACCATATTAAACTCTCCTTCATTGGCCTGTATTATATTTTCAAATATTTAAAAGTAAATATAACATTGTATTACGAGTGGTTCTGCGAGAACAGTAGACCTCACGAGCCCTTATAACCTTGCAATATTTGACACTATCCTCTTTGCCCGGGCTTAGCAAAGCCATTGCAGATTTTGGAAACAACCTACCTATGAGCTTGAATTTTCCAATAGGCTTATTTACCTATGTCGACTTTTGAGCTAAATAGGGGTATGTTTTAGTGATTACTCGTGTTCCCTTGGTCCTAAGGAGGTCGAACTGGTATCTACGGGTTTGTCTCGTACTATCCGGTGTCGTTTTTAATGCCCGTAGTGGCAAAAAGCTCTCTATCCTTCCTAAATAAAAAAGGTTTATCTCGTGAAGGCGGATAGGACTGTGTATTCTGATTGGTACGGTAGACATGAATTAATCAAAAAACTTTCAAAAATAAAATTTCTGTCTATATATAACCCTACAGTAACCTTCCCCCCTTTTCCCTTCTACTCCCATTGCATCTATTTGCAACATGTTTTGTAAAACGAAGTCCTTAGTGTGACTCTCAAATTTGATTGAAATCCGTCTATAAATAATACCACAACAAACTTTTTTCCCCTTATTTTCCCCTAGACTAAAAATCGCGATATATCGCGATCAATTACAAGAAAAATATGCCAATCGTCTAAATCGGTTAAATAATGTGACATGTAGGCGAGAACAGACTGACAGATGGACAAAAGCATTTTTTGGCCAATCTCCAAACTAAGACGCTTCGCTTCAGTCACTCGGTGAATTAAGAGAAAATATCCTACAAATAGTAGCTAACGGTTTTATGTTTATATTTTTTCAATCAGGTATGTAATACACGCGATTGATAAAAACCAGTACAGTCGCGATTTGGAATCTGTTATTGACAATATGAAATACCAAACGGCATTCTAAGCATGAAATCGTATTGTGCTGTCGGGTAATAAATTCGTAAAAACATCAGAGCCATCTCATCCAAGCCATCCATCAGTGGATGTAATAGAATCCTTCTCCCCCCGCCCTCTCCCTCATTTTTCTCGCCCTACCCGCTTGTCAGTCAAAGCGGTTTATTGGTTTGTCGGCTATTGGACATTTTGAGTGATGGACGTTTGTTAATTTGCAGGGATTATTTATATGTTTAGACATAGGATGGACTTGCATCAACCATATTGTAAGAAATTGTTCACAATTTCTGTAGTATTATTTATCAATATATATTTGGAACATATTAATACTACTGTCTACTGGACTTTTATCAGTCTTTATCATTTGCTTGTAGCCAAGTAGAAAGTAAAATAGGTAAAACAATTTCTGACCCCGTAGACTCGCTAATCGCCATATTTGGCAAATAATACAATTGCTTTCTCAGAAACCGTACTACTTTTCCAGGAATTGCGACGTATGTGGTTAAAGAAAAAACCGGATTTTTGGAGTTGCACATCATAAAGGGTGTTTGGTAGAGGGACCGACAACCCAAATGAGCGTGTTCGGGGGACCACTTGAAGAATACAAGTTGGCCAAAAAAAATCCCCGACCCCCCAATATGTTTAACTTTTTTTTGTGATTTTTACTTTTTCTCCGAAATTGTACCTATTTACAATACAATACAATACAATACAAAAACTCTTTATTTGCACCAAAGTAAATACAACATAAGGAAACAACTAAAATAGTAGGCACAAATGGGCGGTCTTATCGCTAAAAGCGATCTCTTCCAGACAACCTTTGGATGGATAGCGATTACATGATTGACATGGACGGTGGTGCAACATCACGAAGAAATATATTATTACCTAGTATTACATGAAACAGATGTAACACTAGATAATACTAGATAAAAGGGTAAAATTCAAATTAATAAAAAATACACTTAAATATAACAATACTTACACTTACCTACACGTAATAATAATATAATACATATATTATACTATAAACATACATGAACATATATACTTACACATACATAAATATCAATAATATAAAATAATATCAATCAATGAATGATGTCAGGGATTAACATTTAACGTGGAGAGATAGTAGTCTTTTACTTGAGCTTTGAAGCTATTCAGCGATTGCGCGCGTTTGATACTAGTAGGGAGGGCATTCCAAAGGTGAACTGCCTGGACTGTGAATGAAGAGTTGTAGAATATAGTACAATGTTCAGGAGTCGTTAGAAGTAAGTTTTCTGATGACCTAAGAGAGTAAGAAGAGCATTGGAGAAATCTAAATCGTTCTTTTAGGTAAAAGGGAGCAGAAGGATTAAACAATATGTTATACAGAATAGAGAGGATGTGAGAATTCCGGCGAAGGCGTATAGGGAGCCACTTAAGTTTACAGCGAAATTCGGAAACGTGGTCGTACTTTCGCAGACCAAAAATAAACCGAATACAGAGATTCTGTAGACGCTCCAGCTTGTTAAGCTGGTCCTCTGTGAGATCTATGTAACTGGCATCAGCATAGTCAAGAATGGGAAAAAGGAGAGATTGTGCAAGTGCAGCTTTGGTAGCAGTGGGTAAAAAGTTACGCAGTCTGTTAAGGGAGGCTGCTGATGCAAACATTTTTCGTGCTACAGATTGGATTTGTGGTTGCCAAGACATACAGTTATCCATGATTATTCCCAGGTTCTTAACTTGAGTGCTATAAGGCACACATATACCACCAAATACGATTTCGGGGAGAGTTGTGAAATCAATCTTCGATACTAATCTGGAGCTTCCAACAATGATAACTTGAGTTTTTATTGGGTTTATTGTAAGTCCGTGAGATCTACTCCAGTTAGCTATACGAAGTAAATCGCCGTTGACCTCATCAACAGCATCTGCTAAGCGATCTAGTGGAGCCTGAGAGTATATCTGAAGATCGTCTGCATAGAGATGGTAGGAAGAAGTAAGAAAGAAAGATATAGAGTTTATAAATACGGCAAAAAGAAGAGGTGACAGTACGCCGCCTTGAGGAACGCCAGCATTCGTTTCACACCAAGAAGAGAAAGTATCCTGAATGCGAATACGTTGGCGTCGCCCAAATAGATAGCTTCGAAACCAGTCAATTACTGATGGAGATATGTTTATAGAGCGAAGCAATGCTAGGAGGATGTCAAAATCTACGGAGTTAAAAGCATTGCTAAAGTCAAGTAAGGTAAGTATGGTAAGCTGTCTGTTATCCATACCTAGTCTGATGTCATCAGTTACTTTGACAAGTGCAGAGACAGTGCTATGGCCGGTTCGAAACCCAGACTGGAGTGGATTAAGAAGCATATTTTGGTTGAAGAAGGAACTGAGTTGGTTATGTACTAGGCGCTCCAAGACTTTTGATAGGAAAGGAAGAATAGAAATAGGTCGATATTCGGAGAAGGACTTGGGATTAGATTTCTTGGGAAGCGGGATGATTTGAGCTTCTTTCCAGCAAGATGGTACGGTGCCCTCCAAAATAGAATTGTTTAATATATGGCATAGGATAGGGAGGATTTCATCCAATATAAGAACAATCATATTTCGGCTGATGCCGTCACCGCCTGCTGCATTGGAGGAAATTGATAGTATGCTCTTTTTAACATCACATGCAGTGAATTGACTTAGAACAAAAGGTGAGTGATCAAGAGTAGGGAGAGAAGAGAGATAAGTCAAAGTAGCTATTTTGTCATTTGAATTTACATTGGATGACGAAGAGAAATGTTGGTTGAGTGAGTTGATATCTAAATCTTGCGGAATTGAGTGATGACGTGATTTCCCTACTCCCAATGATCGCAAGAACTTCCAGACTTTAGCTGGATCTTCATTATCTACTGAGTCATGGATGTGGCGACGTAGAGCATCCCTACACATTCTATTGCAGCGATTTCGAGATTTAATATATTTTTGCTTATTCACGTCATTAGAACAATGCTTTAACTTAGACTTTGCTGCTACTTTTTTGTGCATTAGTTTTTTTATGTCTTCAGTCAACCAGGGTGCAGGAAGGTGTTTTATTTTTATGGCCCGCAAAGGAGCATGGGTGTCATAAAGCTGTGTAAGAGTGGAATTAAATATGTATACTTTGTCATTGATATTATTGGCGCTATGAACTTGTACCCAATCTATTTCCCCAGCATCGTTTCGAAGTTTTTCCATGTCAATTGTACCAAAGCTGCGCTGCAGAAGTATCTTAGGCTTAGGTTTAGGAGGACGTACCTTATACGACAGAAAGATGAGGTCATGATAAGAAAAAGCATCAGCAGAACATTGTCCGTGTTTAACAACATGGTGTAAGGATGATACAAAAATAAGATCCAAAAGGGAGGGATTACAATTTGGAAAGTTATGGGTGGGGTTGAGTGGCAAAATGTGCATGTTGCTAGAATTAACTATGGATTCCAAATTCGCACAACGAAAGTCTTTTTTTATAAGGCACGTGTTAAAGTCTCCCATAATTATATTATGGGTATAAGATGGAATAAGATCTTCTAAAATCTTTTCAAAAGATGCGAAGTAATTGACTCTTATGGAATGGCTATAGTAGACTCCGAGAAGAATTTTGGTGTGTGAAAGTAAAACTTCAATAAAGAGATGTTCACCGGCATCACAAGGCGGAGGCTGTGGTGACATATTTATTATTGAGTACAGAAAATGAGAACGTAGATAAATAGCCACACCACCGCCAACGCTGCCGGTTCTATCGTTACGTATAAGTATGAAACCGGGGAGAGAGAAAGAGGTGGACGGGAGACAAGGTTTCAACCAGGATTCGGAGACTAGTATAGCATGAACATTTGTATTGTCAAAATTATTATTATTATATATTTACCACCATAACATTTGTAAAATCTGTTTTAGACCGGATGTTTTTAGTTGAATTTGGTCTCTAATACACCTTCAGGCCACGCAAAGCAAAATTGGATACAAAACAGAGCTAACTAACTGATTTAGTTAAAAAAAAAATGGGGTGTCGGGGATTTTTTTTGGCCAACTTGTATTCTCCAAGTGGGCCCCCGAACACGCTCATTTGGTTTGTCGGTCCCTCTACCAAACACCCTGTATAATTAATTATAGTGTGATAGTGTAGTGTATATAGGGTACCTACAGGTTTGCATTTCGTTTTGCACCGAGTGGGCCGTGCTCGCTCCCGCCTTATCGACCAAAGTCCCTAATATCTAGCTAAATAGTGGCAATTTTATTAGTTTATTTAGTTGCTTTTTATTAGTTACTTGTTTTAGGTTAGCAGTTATTTTGTTTTTACGTTATATGCAGTAACCTACTTACCTACCTATTATAACTAGTTATTATGTAGGTATTTAAGTAGTTACACTTTTTAATTGTTTACTCTGTTTTTAAAATAATAAGGCTGTTAATTAAGAGGACCTAGTACTGCGACAAACCTTTACGAGGTTTACAGGTGCTAGTTAGTAAAAAAATATTTTTAATGTCATAATTTAATAAAAAAAAGATTAGTTTAAACTTCAAGTGAGATCCAAAATATGCGGTGCCAAAAACCTTCCAGGCCAGCTATTTTCAAATTACTGAAAAAGGTGAAAAATATATCCTATAATACCTAAGTTTTTTTTTCAAATCGACGACATCGAAAATAATGTCTTTTCACAAGATTGACAAATATCCATCGCCAATGACAGATAAGGATGAATATGACGGACGAGCTAGGGACAACTTTTACCACACATCTCTCTTCAATATTAGACATTTTCAGGCTAAACAATGTGATATTGCGGTCGTTAGTATTAAATATATCGCTAGTATCTAGGAGACCATTTGTCAAAGAATAATCTCTTAGTCTTCTCTTATTTACATATATTTATAATATATTTATAATATGTATATGTAAATAGAAATACTATGGCTAGGTTGGATGGACGCTATAACATATATAACATGGATAAGTAGTGTTAGCGTTCATTCATCGTAATGTACACGTCTTCATTCAAATAAAGATTCGAATTTATGCTGATATCTACGGATGATCATTATGAAAATGTGCCTAATATATCAGTTACATAGTGATCACCACCCTTTTAATACTAGGAAATCTAGGAATACAAATAGGATAGCTGTACCTACATTTAGATTTGCGAAGACTAATAAATAATTCCTAGGAAGTTGTGTGCGTTTTTATAATAAAATCCCAAAACACATAACTGATCTCACTGAGGTAAAAAGTAAAAACGTTTTAATAAAAAAAAAAAACATTTTATAAAGCCGACATTATATAGAAGACAAAGATGCTTGGAATACTCCACTTCTGGCAAGCTGTTATTCTGCCACCCATAAAATGTAATATTAGTAGTACATAAGTTGAAAGATTGTAAATACCTATATAAAAAGAATGACCCCGTGTTTCTTGCCGCTTCTTCTCGGTAGGCTCTACATATTTTGGAACGCGCGGAGTCTTTAAAGTACATTATAATAAATAATTGTCGTTCATAAGTGCGTCGTTGATGCCTAAATTGAATAAATGATTTTGACTTTGTCTTTGACTTTAACCACTACACTTCATGTATGTTCATGTTTAGCCGTTTCGTCTTGAAAGAATGAGTAACAAACATTTGTACGCTCACATTTGTAATATTACCAGGATTGCGAATAACGTTGCAATATTGTAGCAATGACAAAAAAAAAGATTTTACGGCACCATTTAAGGTTTTATGTGGCCACGTAGTCGAACCTCGTGGTTTATCCTGATTTATAAACCGAATTTGATATTTACAAAAATCTTTCCTTATTTTCAGCCGGTGGTTTGTCTCTGCCAGCGAGTCAGTTGATTCATGGTACTGTTTCATAGATAAATATCAAGCAATTTTTGCTACAAATCTCGATAAAATATTTTCCTAGTAGCTCATTCCTTCGCCACCCCCTTTTTCGTCCAAATGCTTCCTCCAGCACACGTGTGCTTCAGTATTCATGAGCTTATTTTCCAATCTGAGTTTTTGCAGTTTCGTCGGATTGAGTAGAATCGGTTTGAGAGCAAATCGTTATGGGAGAGATCGTTTTCGGAATTGGTATTGACATTGGTTGATCATTTTGGTACTGTTTGCCGCATCGATATTTGAACTACGATTATCTATTATGATATTATAAGTATATACCAGTTATTACGATGAATTTAAAGCGCACTATAGTTATTTAGTAGAATAGTGGTTTGTTAAACGTATGTATTTCGGACTGCTCGAGAAAATCTACGCATCTTTGAAATCCTTCGAGACTGGTAATCGAAGTATCATTCACATATCTTTTGATAATCAAGTGAACACATCCTCAAACGGGAAAGCTTTTATACGTTTTGAATATGTAAAAAGCGTAGGTAGAAAAACTTTCACAGTCCTAGTAAAGGTGTTATGATAGTAATAAAATTAAATGAAGTATGCGAGGACCATAGCCAGTGGAAATACTATTCGAGAAACAGACATTACTTTTAAAGCGTGTGTGTATAATTTGTAACTGATAGGTACTCTAAAAATAACTGCAAATAGAAGCCTTAGACGTGGCGCATACGATAAAGCGAATATATCGCCAGCCTTATCACTAGTCCCATAAAACAAACAAGCTAAGAAAAATATAGCATCATGTTTCACATTCATATCTTTCAAGAGCCAGACAAAAGTAATATATTTAGCTTCAGAAGTGGAATGTTACCTGAGCGGTAGACGTAATATTTTAGGGGCATCAGGTGCTCACAAACTTGATTGCTATAACTCATAATACCTTGCTATAACTTAGTTAAAACGATGCCAGTGTGTTTATAGGCGGACGGAGTATCACCAACGGTTTCACGAGAGTTTATGAACAGGTTTTGGACAACCCTTAATTTAGTACCTACGAACAATAGGAATACTGATGGGCGGAAAAATACCTAACCTTTAACAATGGATGACATGGATTTTGTTTCATTTTCGTAGATTGAAATGTTGTAAAACACAGTTGATTTAAGACACACATATGCATACGCCAATAGCTCAAAAATAAAAATGGATTTTTTATTCTTGTGCTAGTAGTCAACACCAATATATACACAATCGAGTAATATACAAAATAAAACAAGAGAAATAGAACTTGACGTCAACGCTGAGCTCACGGTTTATGAACATTCTCATGAAAAAATAATATTCAATTCGTTTTCATTTGCCCGAAGTGAAGGACTGTTCAGTGTTCAGGACGTGTCCTGAGGGAGAAAGTAAAAACAATCTTCAAATACAAGGTCCGATTGCTTCGGCGCTTTGAAATAACATGACCCCCTTATCACACCGAAGCGAAACTGTTAATCGCATGTTTTAACCAAAAGTGAAGCGAAATTGTAAACGAACGAACAATAAAATAACGAACATACCAAACTTTATTTTCGTTTCGTTATTTCTTGAATATTCAATTAGTATTGGAGTCATATAATTAATGCGCAAAGGAACGCTTTAGTTTAACCAAATAATTCTTCAAATATATTCTTGGGTATTTGAATTCCAATAGAACAACTCAAAATGTTCTTCCGGACTATTAAGTTACAAAAACGACAGCTAAATTATGAATATAGATAAAATATGCAGCACACAGTCACAATATGCATATGCGACAAAAGTTGTCTTGGCATAGCATGAGCATGGTGTGCTCGGTTGCACTACTTATTTCGTACAGTGATGCTAACATACTTAAGCCTGTCTAAATTATTCTGATGTGATTCCGGATAATCATATGGTATCACCGAACTGAGAATTGTATATACCGTATATTACAATTCTCCCAGTATACCGAGTGAGTACGCAAAATAAGCATAAGATATAAATCTTGGATCTTGGTCTTACGTGTGGACATCAGCTACCTCTTCATATTCTCACTTTATGAACTTTTGTAGTAAAATCTAAATAAGTACTAATTACAAAACCACAATATCAGTTGGGAACTCAGTTCTCGAAGTTGTTGATGAATACATCTACCTGGGACAGACAGTCAAACTAGGTAGATCCAAATTCGAGAAAGAGGTCAATCGTCGAATCCATCTCGGCTGGGCAGCGTTCCGGAAATTTCGCGAAGTCTTCTCGTCTAATATACCACAGTGCCTCAAGACAAGAGTCTTCGACCAATGTGTGTTACCAGTGATGACTTATGGCACTGAAACGTGGTCTCTTACTATGGGCCTCATAGATAAGCTCAAAGTCGCACAACGAGCTATGGAGAGGGCTATGCTCGGGGTTTCTCTACGTGATCGAATCAGAAATGAGGAGATCCGTAGAAGAACGAAAGTCACCGACATAGCCCAGAAGATTAGCCAGTTGAAGTAGCAGTCGGCGGGGCACATAGCACGCAGAACAGATGGCTGATGGGACCGGAAGGTTCTGGAATGTAGACCACGGACTGGCAAGCGCAGCGTAAGTCGTCCACCGACACGGTGGACAAACGTGCGCCATGCGAGTAAATATTGAGATACCGAGGTACTATTGTTTACTTGAATTATTAGTATGTATTTTATGTTATGTTTTTATAAAAGATGTTTTCATGTAGATTATAGTAAGTATATTTAGACCATTTTGTAGTATATATATAACGATAAGTAATTTTTGTAATTTAGGTCACGAATATTAATTTTTAAGAACTGATGTTTGTCTAGATAAACCTAGCATTGGTTTTAAGACAACATTAACCATCGATATGTATTCTCTTTTATAAATAAATAAATAAATAAAAAAAAAACGACAGTCGCAGGACGACGTTGGATGCAGGCCGGTTCCAACCGGTATTTGGAAATGGGCAAAAGCCCATAAAAATGGGAGAGGCGTATGTTCAGCAGTGGACGTCCTACGGCTGAGATGATGATGATGACAAAACCTGCAACGCCTGAAAAGTCGTTCGTATGTCCATTCTCATTATTAATTTTAAAATGCTGCAAATGAAATCATTAAAATACATCTAATATATTAAATTTTTATTTTTCTTGTATCAAATCAATATGTATAGCCTTATTTACGGCCTATTTCAGTATAGTGTAAGAGCCAACATGGCTCTTACACTATGCTGAAACTTCTTACACTATAACATGCGTTGATTTCAGTTTTATGTTGATATCAGAATTAAGTATACTTATCATATCAAAATGAACTCATTCAATCTGGTAAGTTGCTACTACTACTATTCCGCAACTACTATTGTGGCTTAGTTAGCAATATTGCATAATAACTTCTAGAGTCACTGGTTCAAATCTCGCTACTAATTGGCAGATTGTTTTTGTCTCGAAATGTAGTAAGTAAGTAAGTTACTTCTTAAAAAATTTAAAACGAAATGAATTACTTTAACAATCACTCATAACTTAACTTATTCCCGTAAACTATCGCTCTTTCCTTTCATATAAACTTAACGACTCCGTTCTCTCCCGGTTCTTCGTTAGTTTGTGTCAGAGTTAGTGAACTGCCGTCTAAACTTTCCCACTTTACATAATGAGTCCATTCGTTTCGGTGTGACAGTAATCCATCCGAATATTTGAATTGCAATGTAAGCATACTAACAGTAAGGACATTTAAAAATATTTGTTAAAACTATTAAAAATAAACAGGGACTTATTCATAGTAATTGCAAATGATCAAATTTATATACCTACAGGTTTAGCCACGACTACATGTGATGGTAAATATGATTTAATTCGTCAAATGACAATCGCTTGCTCTCAGGGTTACACCAAAGTACTTGAAGCGCGAGTAAGTAGAATGTCTAACGTAGATACAATGTTGACATCCCTACACGCGTCTCGCGCCAAACCTGCGTGAATCAACGCTAGTAGGGAAGACGTTCTACTTGTAGGTATTTACTTATTTTGGTTACAACACGATTGCACTAACTAGTTAGTTTCTACTTTATACCGGTCGACCGTTAGTCTTACGAGGGTTAGACATTTCACACAATTTGTTTGGAAATTATGTCTAAATCTATCTCAAGTACGATAAACCGTCGGTGGATAGGTTTTAGAAACTGACTACTTACGAACGAGGTAGGTATACTTTACGAGGGAGGTCTTATGTAGGTTTTGTATGACAGTGATTCCTCTGTACGCAGACCATTTGTTTATTCTGTGACGTTATTCGTAGTCAAGATTCGATAACATTTCATTTTCGATATTTAGACATTGAAATTAAACTACTTTAAACGGATTGAATCGAGTATAATTTCATTCCGACGTTTTGAATACTTTTTAGACATGGTCACGGGTAGACTGAATGATAGTTGTCTGTTGTAAAGTTAAAGATTTTTTTTATGTCCGGCCCATAATATTTTGATCAAAACGTTCCCGACTCACGCAGTAGTCACTAATACAGAGTAGATCCAGAGGTCTATAATTGATAATAATATATATAATATTTTATTTCTTTTGCCCAAACTGTATATTTCAAGTCAATAAAAAGTTGCGTTACTGTTTGTAAAGGATTGCCTTCTCTCGATTCGTTTGAAAAAATCCAGCTATTTCAATTGCTAAAACAGAGCTCCGAACTTCATTTCGTCTTAGCTAACGTCTTTGATATGCAACTCTTGAGATTCATATTCTTATTTTGGAATATCTATGACCTCTTATCCTTAGAACCGATTTTCAATAAAAAATAAGGAGTGTGTGAGATGAAAATCAAGTCATTGCATTGTAGATATAGGTTTTACTCCGGGATGGACGTGGCGGAGTTAATGAATATGGGAATATAATATTAACTCCGCCTTTTGGTGGTTCGATCTGCGCAAGACGGCTGGCAAAAACTGGATGCGAGAAGCCCAAGATAGACCTAAGTGGCGTGCAATTGGAGAGGCCTATGTCCAGCAGTGGACTGCTACAGGTTGATGATGATGATGATGATGATTGGTGGTTTGCTGCGAATCCTAAAAGGCAAGAAAAACTGACTTCCTAGGACGACGTTAGATGCAGGCCGCTTCCAATCGGTCCTTTTCGAAAATTATGGGGGAGGCTGTGGACTACCTACGGCTGAGATAATGATGATGATTACTGTGTTTGGTTGTGAAGAGTGCTGTAACAAGAGAAATTTGTTTTATTATTTGTAAATAATAAATTAAACTTCTCTGGAAGGTTCACATAGCAGAACTATAAAAAAAATTAAGTAGCTCTGCTTACGCTATAAACTAGCGCCAATAGTGAATAAAGATGCCTTACTGACACCATATCACGAATCGCAGGCTCAATTCTGCAGTGTAGTTTTTTTAGGGGTCATTCGACTGACGCAGATGTAGCTTTTAAGGCACAAAAGCGCTACATACGAGCCATGTTTGGACTGCAAACCACCGACAGCTGCAAATAATACTTTAGCAAGCATAACATTTTAACACATCCAAGTCTTTATATTCTAGAGGTAGCTTTATTTGTGCAAAATTATCCGCAACTATTTCTATAAGTTTTGTCAAGCGAGATATGTGTAATAACGATAGATTGTATCTACCCTACTCTAAGACCGTATTAATGAGATAAAGTGTTTCATGTTTCATGTTTCATGGTACCTAAAATATATAATAAGATATCAAATTGTCTATTAGAAACCAACAATTTATATAATATAATGTTTAAAAATATATTGCAAAAACGTCAATAGATAAATGCTATTATAATGTAAACCATTTCTTAAATGACTAATTCACTTGACTTAAATTGTACTTAGATATGTATTTCTATTATTTTATTGATGTGACTTTTATTATATATTATAGTACATTACTGCTGAATCCAGTAAGTAAGCCTTCCTGGCCAAGTATGAGATGACCTCACCTGCGGTTCGGTCCGGTTATATACGAGGCCAGGATGGCTTACTTACTGGCTAAGGCTGGTATAATGCTTTTCTCAAAATTAAAAGAAAGTTTTTGCTAATTCGGCGTCAGCTTTTAAATTAGGACGAGTGCCATCAATTTTTCCGAATGAGATTCGCTTGAACTATTTTTTTGAGATTATCTATGTTCACGCGGTAAATTAAAACACAAAATACTCGTAATAACAGAAAATAATTATTTCTCAAAAATTACATACCATTTTTATTGCCATCAAGTGAGATATTGGCCTAATTAAAGGACTAGCCTATCATGTGTAAAAAGCATTTTAAATTGTAATATAGGTCTAAAACAGTTTTAAACGGCCAAACTTTTCTTGAATATCTACTATTGTAACTTTTTAAAGTACGAATGCAAATTTTTATTTCCAATGTAAATGGAGAGCATAGGTAGAGTCAGGTAGCATCTCGATCCAAGTTTATGAATTATTCAGGGCGTACTGCTAGGATTTCAGCTGAAACATGATGCAAGAATTAAATTCAGAAACGGGATATTCATTCATCGTGTATTGTGTTTTGAGCTTTTGATAGTAGCAGCCTTGTACTTTTAAAAAGTTTTTGATATTAAATACCTCAAAATAAATTCAATGCATGGTCTTCTTTTATTTTTTAGGTTTAAAAGTGATTTATTGTATTAGTTAAAAATACCCATGTAGTTAAAATCATTTTTTGCATTATTTGTAGCAGTAAGTATCTACTTACTGCATGTTACTTATTGAAATAAATATACCCATTTAAAGAAAAGCAGCATTCCGGAAACTTCGCGAAGTCTTAACTTCAAAAATACCCCAGTGCCTCAAGACAAGAGTCTTCGACCAATGTGTATAATCAGTGATGACTTATGGCACTGAAACGTGGTCTCTTATTATGGGCCTCATCAGTAAGCTCAAAGTCGCACAAGGAGATATGGAGAGGGTTTTCTCTACATGATTGAATCGGAAATGAGGAGATCCGTAGAAGAACGAAAGTCACCGACATAGCCCAGAAGATTAGCCAGTTAAAGTGGCAGTGGGCAGGGCATATAGCACGCAGAACAGATGGCCAATGGGGCACGAAGGTTCTGAAGTGGAGAGCACGGACCGGCATACGCAGCGTATGTCGTCCACCGACAAGGTGGACTGACGACCTGGTAAAGATCGCAGGACGACGTTGGATGCAGGCGGCTTCCAACCGGCCCTTTTGGAAAACTATGGGGGAGGCGTATGTTCAGAAGTGGACGTCCTACGGCTGATGATGATGATGATTTAAAGAAAAAGGTCCAGAACTCTACTATTTACTTCTCTCGTTCAAGAATTATATATAGTATTTGCACTGATCTTGCCAGTTGTCATTAGTTATCAACTTTATTACAGCTATTATCGGCAACTTCTACATTAAGCGATTATAATTCTTCCACGTTATTATAATAAGGTACATAATAAGCCGAAATGTATTAAGTATACATTTACTTACTTTGCTTTAGACTTATAGAAAGAGCATTTACACTGACTGATATTCGATATTTTCATTACAGGAAAATATAAGTTTGGAATTAGTGTCTACGGCTACTTATTCTGTGTTGGTGTTAAGATCTAGAGAGGCACTCGGGGATTAAGCTTTGTTGACGCGACTACTACATTTATGTAGGTATCTGTGAGTCTAGCACGAACAACTACGTTAGTGTTACGTAACGTGTCGTTCACGTGAAACAGTACACCTGTAATTTTATCTAGGGCAACTGTGACACAGATAACTCGTAATTTTTTATGTAGTATTACTTTTTTAAAGTATTTGTAAAGGTTCTTCTTTCGCTTGGAATTATCCAAGCTGTCAAAGTTGTTCAATAGATGTCGCTACGACGATTAAAATCAGATAGAGTTAAAATTCAATGCTCGGATGGTATGCCTCGGTGGCCTAGTTGGTCATGGCGCCTGAAAGGGATTGTCGGACGAGGGTTGGAATCCCGTCCGAGGATGTGAATTTTTCTCTCTAAAAATTGCAATTGTAAGATAATTCGTAGTTTGTACGCCGAAGCATTACGTGTCAACGTCTACGCTACGAATACTTTATAAAACAAATTGTTTGTGCTACGGCCTCTGCAGGCGTACAGTGTGAGGATAAAATGTTTTGGTTTATTTTGCGGTCCAATATATACTCGTATATCCGCAGCATTTGTTCGCACCGCCACGTTTCGATATGATCACATACGAAATAATCATTAAACTGTGCGAATAGCCATAATGTAACAGTATGCATAATAGTAGGCATAATAACTGTAAATACAAACGATTACACTAAAAGTTCAGATTAACACATCCATTAATTTAATAATGCTTTATTCAATTATTTCGTTCCACCCTCATTAGCGAAAACCTTCATAATGGCCGACATTAATCTTGCTTATTCCGAGCAGTTTTTGGTCCTGGTTTAATTATAGTCAAGTACACAAAATAATCTTTCCCGTGAGTATTTATTAAAAAAAGTCGTTAAGCTAAACATTTTTAGATCTTTAGGTTATTTTAACATCAAAATAAAATGCCGACTCCGTGACTGAATGTGACGTCGACACATGAATTCGTGGTCTTTATATAATTACTAGCTGCGCCCGCGGATTCATCCGTGTGGTGATGGATGCTGATGATGATGATGAAAAGTATCCTATGTCCTTCCCCAACATGACAAATCGAAAAATAACAAAAACATAAAAAAAATTACGTTTAGATGCGCTCGCGGTTTCACCCACATGGTGATGGATGATGATGGTGATGAAAAGTATCCTAAGTTCTTCTAGAGATATGACAAAACGAAAATCACAAAAATCATTAAAACTGAACGGCTAGGCTTCTGACTCACGGTTTCACCCGCGTGGTGATGGATGATGATGATGATGAAAGTATCCTATGTTCTTCCCCGAGATATGACAAATCGAAAAACACAAAAGCCAAAAAAAATTGTTTACCCGTTCTTGAGTTATAAATTTGACTTGGACACTATTTCAATCGATAATTAGAAATACGCGTAAGTGGGTATATAATTTTGTATCCCAATTTGACTGGTCATATGGTAGACATAACATTCACTTACTCAACTGCATTATACCTAATTTTTGGTGGTAGTGCCACGATGTAACCCTACGGGTTACAGCCAAATGCGCCGGGATGACCGGGGAAGTACCACAGTCCCACATAATACCGACGTGAAGTAACATACGAGTAGCTTGCTATTGCGTTTCGTCGGTCTGTGGGAGGTTCAAGAGGCCCAAACCCCCTTCCCGTCTCCACTCCTCTTCCTCTCCCCCACCCCTTCTATTCCGTTTAGAAGTCGGCAGCGCGTTAGTGTGCCAAAAGTCTATAGGCGACGGTGATTACTTTCCATCAGTTGGGCCGCCAGCCTACCGCCGGCTACTTTTGTTAGCAGTGAGAACATAATAAGCTTATTCATAATCATCTCAGCAGTAGTCCACTGCTGGACCTATGCCTCCCCCCAAATATTCCAAAGGGACCGGTTGCAAGCGGCCTGTGACCTTTATCAGGTCGTCTGTACACCTCGTCGGTGGACGAACTACGCTGCGTTTTCTGGTCCATGGTCTCCACTTCATCATCATCATCATCATCATCAGCCTGTAGCAGTCCACTGCTGGACATAGGCCTCTCCAATTGCACGCCACTTAGGTCTATCTTGGGCTTCTCGCATCCAGTTTTTGCCAGCCGTCTTGCGCAGATCGTCACTCCACCGTGCCTCAGGACGTCCTACACTACGTTTGCCGAGACGCGGTCTCCACTCTAGAACACCTCAACTAACCCCATCGGCCATCTGTTCTGCGTGCTATGTGCCCTGCCCACTGCCACTTCAACTGACTTATCTTCGGGTATACGACTATGTCGGTGACTTTAGTTCGTTTACGGATCTCCTCATTTCTGATTCGGTCACGTAGAGAAACCCTGAGCATAGCCCTCTCCGTAGCTGAATATGCCATTTAAACTTATCTATAAAACGTACTATGTCATAAGATAATTTTAAGTCGAACATCAGGCAAAATCACCCCTTGTAATTAATTTGAGAGCTCAAACCACTTTGTAAACTAAAACTCCGCCAGAAGTGGCTCTTTAACAATGCTAGGCGGCCAATATTTTCGTATAAATATTATATATATATATATATATATATATATATATATATATATATATATATAATTTTAGTGCTGTCATTCGCAAGTGTTATACTAATTTGAATTTTAGTCTTAAATTAAATTTTTTTATTGTTTAATTATTTTTTTACTCAAATACTACCTAGCTATTAAATTATTCTAAGTTAAGTTAGGTTACAAACTAATAGAATGATATTTATTACTATACCACAGCAAAATTACAAAAAAACACGTATTCTGACACGTCGTAAATCTCAAACAAATCCTGTCAGAAATTTTATTGAAAAACAGTTTATATTATTAGCAAAATAATTGAATTTCCGTGAAAACACAGAACGTTTACGTTTCTTCAAGAAAATGAAATAACGTTATTAAGTTGTGAACATTTTTAGAAGTACGAAAAAATATATTAATTTTAGGTTTTAACAGGTTTCTGAACGAAATGAATTGAAGTTTTATTAAGTGTTATTCTTGAATATTAAAACATTATAAATCTTATGAATCTGATAGTTGCTGACGACGCAATGGAGTTCTTGCTGCGTTCAGTACTTGGACTGATGACCTTTAGTGACTTTGACTTTACCACTAGCTTGCCATCCGAACTACGGAAGCACTTCGGAAGTACGTAACTACTTCGGATGGCAAGTTAAGCCGTTGTTGCCAGTTGTTTATCTGAGTCTTTGATAACCTCTTTGTAGACCTCGATAAATATACAAGGTACTATCTAGGTCTTTGTTTAATAAATACCCTTATATGAATGAAAGTCATCATTATGGCATCCAGTAGGAAGCAGGGTTAATATTTCAGGAGTTTTAAAATATACCTTACAAAGCGTGGGTGTTAATACCATCTGGCTACACTTTTATTGATGTACAAAGCGTGACGAAAAGTTAAGTTTCTAATAAAATTATTGTCATAGCGATTCTAAAAAAGATATTTGCTCTATGGATTTCATTAACCCAAAGGTAGGCTTACCTCACTCGTCCATATTGTTAATCTACCCAACCTTATCACTCAATACACAAAGGTTTTATCAAATTATTAAATTAATATTGAAGTGGGTGTTTATATATCGCTAAAGCGTCCTCGGTTGGAGTTCCACTTCACTTTGACAGAATGTTTGTATTCAGTAGCAGAGCTCTTATTATTTACAGATAGCCGATACAATAGCATTTATTAATTTTTATTGCAAAGAGTATTACGCTTTAAAACCGACTAGTTGCTAAACTGGTCGGAGAATATTTCCGGTAAATATTACGCGAGTCCTAGCCGGTTTTAAAGCGTAATTATGAACATAACTCGCGATAGTTTTCTATCTCAAATTGCAAAGAATATTTAAATGGATTTCTGCAAAAAACACGAATCTAATAGAAAACTGAAAACATTGAAAAATAAATAGACTTAAAAATTATATTTATCTTATTAAAACTCACGCTTTAATACCGACTTCCAAAAAGTGGAGGTACGCAATTTGACTGTATTTTTTTTATTTTTATGTTTGTTACCTCACAGCTTTTTGATAGGGTAAACCGATTCTAAATTTTTTTAGCTGTTGCTACCTGTGTGATCCCATTTAAATTTCAGCGAATTCGGTCCAGTAGTTTTTGAGTTACACTCCAATAACTGAATAGAATGGAAGTCGGTATTAAATTTTTCAAATTGTACTTGTTATAATTTTGTTATAGTGAGGCGTGAGTAATTAATTAGAGTATTCACACGTTAATCCCATTTGTTATTACAAAACTTATATTCAATACATAATTTGAGTGTTGGTTCATATTATAGATGTTTAAAATAAATACAACTATACAAAATAGGCACAAGATAACGTTTTATTTAAGAGATACATATAATTAGTAGGTATAGATCTTATTTATTAACCCTTTCCGTCCCAGAGACGTAAATATACGTCAGATTCATTAATAAATGTTTTGTTTTAATTATCACGGTATAGGAAGGATTAATCTATTTCCAAATTTATGTACACTAAACTTTTCAACTGCAGAAGCTGTAAAGCATTAGACCGAACAGACGAACCGAAAAATAGACCTTAAAGAAATCCAGATTATAAGAGTTCCACATGTACATAAATATTTCTTGTACACAAATATATTTACAATTTTTACAGTTTCTCTTCATGCACGAAACAAAAGTTAAAACAATACAACAATAAACATGGAAGAGAAATAATCGCCCCTAGACAGGGAATTCTAGTTGGAAAGCTATTGCACAGTACTTAAACTTATACTCAAATTAAAGAGTATTCGTAACAAATCTTCTTTCGGTCAGATAAAGCGTGCTAAGCTTTTTTGGCTGAGGGAGCGAAGTGTCTCTGCTTTAACTGGCCAAATTTGGTTGAATTTATCTGTCCGTACGTTTGTTAGGATATATTGGTCCTCCTGTACCAACAGGTCACATTTTTTAAACAAATCTTGACGAAACATGGTTGTAATTTTACTTTTCCTAAAAGCAAACACCCCCAGTTTGCTGCGTTGCTTCTTACCAACGATTTTGATAAAACTTGGTAAACACAATATGTACGGTATCAGACAATACAATGCCAGCCTCCCCGATATCCATGGTTTGACCACTGTAAGATGAGCAGAAGATAAATAGTATCGCTGTTAAGACTTCGCTCTGGACACATTCCGTCAAACAAGTTCAAATATTTAATGGGTATTGTGAATTCACCTAATTGCCCGGAGTGTGGAATAGTTGAGAACGTCCATCACATGTTGATGGAGTGTGTTCGGAACGAAGCCCGACGATAAAATATGAGTTTTATGTTTAATAATAATGTAGGTATTTGTAACAGCATTTTGGCGTTTCATCTATCAGAGGAGGCCAAAATGCTATTACAACTTTATTTAAGTATTGTGTATAATTAAGTATTGTTGATAGTAATAAGATGATTGTGAACCTATGGGGGTGACATAGTCAATTTATGACAAAACCCGCTTTAAAAAAAAAGATAATAAAAAAATTAAAAAAAAACTATGTACCTGACTTGAGCATAATTGGTCAAGTGGTTGCCGAGATGATAGGTAGAACAAGTACGATTTGAAAAATTTAATACCGACTTCCATTCTATATTGGAGTGCAACTCAAAAACTACTAAATCGAATTTAATCAAATTTAAATGGGCCTACACAGGAAGCACCAGCTTTTAAACAAAAGAAGAATTTTGAGAATCGGTTTACCCAAACAAAAGTTTGAAATAACAAACATAAAAAAACAGTCCAATTGAGTTCTAGTGAGAATTGAGTCCTACTTTATGGAAGTTGGTAGAAAACTGACCGATTTTGATAATATAACCATACGTTAACATTTATTAATATATACAACGTTACAGGGGTTGATGACCCTGGCGTTTAAGGTCATGGCTAATGTAATGCCATATTTTTGTTTTTTATTAATTATTATTTGTACAAGTTGCATGCTGCCGAATGCTTTGCTACATAAGAGATTCATTTCAAAATACATTTTATTAAATTTAAATGTAAAATATATGTGATAGAGTCTAGAAAATATAATGTATGGTAAAGATTATTTCATGAGTAACTTTGCCGATTCTTCTTGGTTGTAGTATATTTACTTTAGAAAGCGGTGTATAAGTTTTTAAACTGACCTGGTCAGGTAAATCATCAAAATCACGGAACGTTGTTTTGGGTTTTCCAGCATATTAATCGCTTCGGTAAGTTTTAGCATCCATCGCATTACTTAAAAAAACTTTGACAGGACAGTAACTTATTGAAAAACCTACATACCGGTTATTTACCGGTTTTACCCGCGCGGTGATGATTGATGATGATGAATCAAATATAGCGCATGCAGGCATAATATTAGTGACATAGTTTGTTTTTGCGTTTATCCGTTACAAACAAATTTGTCCTTTTATTATTAGAGTAGATAAGAATTAACACCAAGGTCGATATAATGTGGCCTAGTTTGTACCGGCGTTAATATTGCATATTTAACACGGAAAGTAGTTATTGTGACTATAACTGTTATAGTAAGATATATTATAGTATCGTGGACTTTATAGTAGATAATGATGTTTTATATAAAACTGCAGTACATAACTTTGCTCTGTTGTCAATTGTTTCCGCAGCGTACGTGATATAAGGTTTTTTTTCATATCTTGGGTTACATTATCTAAGTTTTCATATGGATCCCTATCTTTTTGAAAATATTAATATAGCCTATTACTCAGTGATAATGTAGCTTTCTAACGGCAAAGTTTTGAAATCGGTTCAATAGTATTAAAGTTTATTCATTACAAACAAAAACACAAAACCTTTCCTCTTTATAATATTATAGTAATTATACTTAATATAAATAAGGAATGGCAAATGTACAGAAATGCGAGAATTTAGAAACGGGATTTTTACCATGCGTTGTATATTTAAAATGGCGCATGCAACTATGACGACATATCGGGAGCTCTAACAATACCATACAAGGTAAATATCCCGTCTCTATAGTTAATTCTTGCGGTTCTCATGCTCTTAGTAATAATAAAGTAGTGCTTATAATAAAGCTTTGTAACTGTTTTATCATTCCATTGTGAGTTTGACCTTATGTTATTGGATTACTTCGTAAATATTTTTGATGTACGCAAAAGTTCTACTTTGTTTAGCAAAAACTGTTTTGTTAGATCCGACCGGCTGTAGTTTGTTTACGATATGATAGAATATAATACGAGTATGTTAGCGAGTTTTTGGTGGTTAGTGCTTTGTGTGCGGAATGAAGGCCACAATTGGTCATACTTTAATCAAGAAAGGTGACAGGATGTTTGATCATCATCATCATTATCATCTCAGCCGTAGTACGTCTACTGCTGAACATAGGCATCCCCCATAAATTTCCAAAAGAACCAGTTGAAAGCGGCCTGCATCCAACGTCATCCTGCTATCTTTATTAGGTCGTCAGTTCACCTTGTCAGTGGACATCCTACGCTGCGCTTGCCAATGCGTGGTCTCCACTCCAGAACCTTCCGGCCTCATTGGCCATCTGTTCTACGTGCTATGTGGCTTGCCACTTCAACTAGCTTTTAATCTGGGCTATGTCGGTGACTTTCGTCTACGGGTCTCCTCGATACTGCAGGATATTTCATACTGCAATCTTATACTGTCGAGTCCTAAGTCTCACTAGGCAGTAATGTTGTATATATTAGCAGAGTCAGCTTTACCACAGCTATTTAGTTAATTTCTTTAATGGGATGACTGAACGATGTGGCTGCTCAACGACAAAGGCCTGGAAATAAAATTCATAAATAAACCAAAAATAAAATCCAGTGGTTCGGTGCGACGTTAGTGGCACTGGGGAGCTGGGTGGGGGTGGAACAAGCTGGGTCCTACCGGTGCCGAATGACGAGCTCCGACCGTAGGTAGCTGGCCGAATATGAATCACCTCGGCATCAGTTATCACATCATCTTCCCATGTACCGTGAACAATGCTGACTGTGTTGCCTTCTAGACTGACCAAGACCTTCCGTTTGAGTTAGTATCTGGAGCAGGTATCCAGCTGGTGGTAGGGCCAAACCTGGATCGAAGTTTTCGATCCCTATCGAGAGTGTTTCGACGGTTATTAATAATAATATTTTAATTCAGTATAAGATTCAGTAGTTCAATGCACCACATATCAATTCGTATGCCACGAAGATTATAACTAAACCAATAAAACAAACGAACACTTGCTTTTTTTAAAGAGAGGGGGCGAGCAAGCTGCGCACCGTCGCATGTGATCACCGTCGCCCACGGATATTTGCAACACCAAAGGTCTCGAGGATACGTTGCTGGTATTTAAGAAGGAAGTATACCCTTTTTTAAGGCCCCTATGTATTGGTCCGGTTATACGAGTACTTCCGATGATATCTGGTTCCGTAAAGTAGCATTGAAAGGCAGATAAGCCATGAGAAACGCGCAGTTGTGGACTGACATCCGTGTATATAGTTAAATATCGATATAGTTACATGGCAACCCTAGCTGTACTGTAGTCGACAATTAATGCCAGTAGTGGTTTTTTCCCTAACTACGATAATAAACCAAAAGCAGTTTCATTAAAAGTTGGGAACGTCAACTGTATTTCATTGTATAATTTACGACGGGTGACAATGTTGTTTGGTTGGCTCGTAACTTTCAGCTGCAATTAATTAATATAAACAAATAGTTTGTTATTTTGTTAATATAATTCATGGGAATCATTGTCGTGTAAAAGTATAGAGATTTGTGAATACAAAGATGCTTGGAATACTCCACTTCTGACAAGTTGTCATCTGCCACCCATTAAATGTAATAATAGTAGTGTCTTAGAGGAAACATTGTAAAATTCTTTATGAAAAGAATGGCCCCGAGTTTCTTGCCGCTTCTTCTCGGTAGGCTCTATATATTTTGGGAACGCGGTGGTAGAGTCTTAAGAGTATATTATAATGAATTATTGACGTTTATAAGTGCGTCTTTGATGTCTAATTTGATTATATGATTTGACTTTGACTTTGAGTATAATTGGAACAACTTGAAATATAAATTTTATATCCAAACAATACAAGGGTCTTATCAGGCAAGTCAACAAGTTAATTAATGAAGAATAAATTAATGAATTGAAGTCTATCATCAAAGTGAATCTAGTGCGGGACACTAGCGTGATTATTCAATTTTTAAATCCACCCTTGCATGACTAATAAAGCTAAATACACGTCGAGACTTGTACACAAAATTAAGGTTCTTCAGTGAGCTATTGAGAGAGCTATTGCTTTGCTCGGCTCAGCCTTTTGCCACTTCAACTCGCTCATTCGTTGAGTAATGTAGACTGGTTTTAAGTCGGCTTACTTTATTGTATTTCGAATATTGTCTTTCAGAGTAGCTATTTTCTTTTTGTACCTGATACGTAGTGTTTGACTACTATCACTGATACTCACTTTTCAATTTATGGTCAGTAGTCAGTGTTTGGATATTTACATTCCTTAGCCACATCGAGATTTACACATCCGCTGAAGTTACTGAGACTTTTTCATACTTTGTGTTTAATATAACTTCTAGACTTTTTTATTTATTTATATTATTTAGTATAGGTATTATTATTGTTGGTATTACTAGGGGTCGTGACGGCCGTAACACTAGAAGTTGGTATACAAAGGAGTATGCCACTGGTGGGTTAGAGTAAGTAGTGACCTGTCGGAGATATGTCCGTTGCACGAGCTGGCCCAGCATGTTCCCGAAGCTGTGCACAGTGCCCACCAGCGCCAGCTTCCACTCCTGGCCCATGGCTATTGTATGGATATCATCATGGTGTTACCTTCATCGAAACCTTAAGTTACAGTTAGATATTGCTCCAGTGGCTGTCATATTGGCATTTGACCCTCATTAGCGATCTCTAGAATATCATCGCCTCAAAAAAACTCCGAGCATAAAATATATGAACTAGTCCACCGTGAAAGTTCAACTTCAAGACCATATTATGTAGGTTATATTATGACGAGTAGGTGTTGCGCTGCGGTTGATAACATAAAAAGATGTGTTAGAAATGAAAGAAAATGTATTATATAATCACAAAATAGACAAATAAGTATAAGTTTGGTGTTGCGTCTTCATATATCGTCTATAATAACCTAAGCCGAAATTCCATAAATATGCTTAGTTAAGAACCTAGACCTGAGAGAGTGTTGATAGTAAACGCCATACAAGATCTAAATGGATCTTTACTAAAACCTGGACCTACTGACTTCTGGACTGTACTTTTGGAATACGGCTCCTAGTTCCAGAAAAAATCAAGTTGCTGCAAGCCTGAAACAATCATTATTTTATAACAAATGAACAAAAGTAATAATAAAGGAATAAACTGTTAATTAACAAATTATAACAAAACCATTATCCACTACATTCTAACCATTTATCTTAAAATAACTACCCTTAACCCATTTAACCCTCTGCTGGCTTTGCAGACAAATGTAAAACACTACCCTAATGGATCCCTCTGATTGGGTAAAATTTACTTAGGAAATATTTTGTTTAATCGAAACAAATTTACTTATTTGCTAGAACGTGGGCAATTACAAAATTTGAAAAAGAGCACTGTTTTTCACATTTCACTTTGATCATGTATGTTAATGGTTATTTAGGTTCGCGAATTATACACACTTAAACTGTTTAACTTTTATGTTTTAGTTACTGAAAAGTGTGAGTGCCTCGAAACGCCGCGATTAAAAGTAATATAAAATATACGTGATTTAAACCGTATAAAGTTGTTTCATTTTGTTATCTATCTGTTCATGTTCCAAAATTGCAGGAAAATAAAAAAATAAAAATCAATCTATTCTAAAATAGATAAATAAGTGACTTTACTTACTTGGAATTTGCGCAATGAACATTTGTTGAGCATAACTCAAAACCATCCAAACCGGATCATCATCTTATTCGTTGCCTTATTACTGAGAATCGTGCCTCCTCTGTTGCAGTTTGTTTACTGTTTCTCTCCATCGAGTTATGAGCCTGGCCTGATATACAGCTGTGCTGAAAGGTATCTCCAGCTGTTCCGATACCTGATCCGTCGAACGCTTAGGGCTTCGTCCTCTTGGTCTTTTGCCTTCAATTTTGCCAGTTACTATAAGACGCTCAAGGTTGTCAGAGCTTCTACGCGCAATATGTCCGGAATACTGTAATACTCGGTGTAAGCATATATTGTCTTTGGGAACATTCTAAATTTAGCTCTCCTAAGACAGATACATTTCTACGGCGAGCTGTCCATGGTACACGTATCGTAGAAGATGGCGCCATACTCACATCTCAAAAGTGTCTACCTTTTGTTTGTCAGCTGCCTTCAGATTCCAAGATTCAGCGCCATGCAAGTATATGGAGAAGACCAGAGAGCGTACTATTTGGATTTTGGTGTTTATCTTCATGCTTCGTTCTCTCCATATTCTTTTGAGTTGGGTCATTGCAGTCTTAGCCATGCCAATACGACATCGAATTTCAGGTTCGCAACTTCCTTTGTTGTTAATTTGATCCGAGACATACAAATTGATCAACCGGATAGTCCAGTAAAAATTGTGAGTAGGTACAAAATAACATGTACATATTTTATATATCGACTATAAAACGTCCTTCTTTTTTGAACAACAGTTATATTTGTCTAACTAACTATTTCTGAAAGGGTAACATCTCTAAATATATTATTATAAACGCAATCTATTCTATAATCTCTCATTTTGCCAATTCACGCTGACCCACACTCTGAAATCGCTTGGTAATCCATACAAATTTGCAGCCAAAGTTATTCTCAAACGTTAAATTGAAATCGATTATTACGATAACGATTACCGAACGATTTATAAAAGCTAAGTCAAGAAGTGCTTTGGATTTAAGGAGTAGAAGATCGTATTGACCAATTATCTTGACATTATTGATGTGAAGTAGTTGACAGTGACCGTGCTGATTTGAACTCTGGCTAAGTAAATATTTATGTGAAGAGCAGACATGTTTTTTCTTGAGTCTTGGATGTTTCTGTTTTTGATGAGTGTTCATGCTTAACGTGACATAGCGAATTGTTGTGCTTTAGGCCTGGCACGAATATTATAACGATAGCACGACATCTAATAGTTTATATCTATAGCACGAATAACTACGTAAGTGTAACGTAACGTGTCGTTCACGTGAAACTGTACAGTCATTTATTTAGAGCAACTGTGACATAGGTAACTCATAGCTTGTAATCCGAAGCATGACGCGTTGACACTTGCGATACGGATACTTTTTAGCGAATCGTTTTTGCTACGGCAGAGGCCGTATAGGTATACGCAAACGATACAATTACGTTACGCAAACGAAAATATTTGTACTATTCACGAGTGTACACGTTGTTTTTAATTCATTAATAATTTGCTATTTTAGGATAACAAAAGATGAATTGTTTATTAAATCAGGCGTTACTTTTCTAAACTTCATACTAATATGATTTTAAACGAAATGTTTAGTGACACTTCGGCTGAAAAAATACTTGATATAAAGAAATGTGCACTGCTTTCTCCACCCGCATAAAATGCATGTAGTTCTGTGTAGCGTTCTATCGCAATAATATATTTGGTAAGCGGTTGTTTCCATTATTATACTTAATCTATGTATTCTATAACCACGTAAGCACCGCTTGACTTAATTACGAGTATGCTTTAATTCAAAGAAATACAATTCACTAACTAAGGTCAGTGAACAATTTTTGGGCAAATTGCGTGAATTAGAGACAATTGATCTAGAAAATTGTGAATTTTCATTGTGGCATACAAATATAACTGTTCTATATCTAAAATTAATAAAAAAAACCCTATAAGATATAAATTATTGTAATGCCAATTTTCATTCAAGTTCACAAAACTGTTTAGCATCAAGTATTACTAACAAATATATAGGTATACACTTCATTACTCACAAACTTTGACACTTATATATTATAACAAAATAACACTAGAAGAAAAAAATATGAATTCAATATAAAATTACATTATTATTTTTATTTTTGAGAATGTCAATTTTACGAACCCAATCAAGAATTTTGACTCAAATTGTGTCGTTTTACTTTGGACATAAAGTTAAAAGTCGTCATGTAGCGAACCCGTAACACTCACTCCATTATTCATAGAAGCCAGCCGCCTAATTTTCTATTCACTCTCCAACTTTTTCTCAAAGAACTTTGTTTGACCACGGCCAGTGATAGTATATACATATGCTATATATGAAAAAGCTTGAACGAAGCCGACCATTTTGAATTTAGGTTTTATGCGAAAATAACTTCTAAGTAGAATAGTAAAGGATTAAAGAGCAACTAAGTAGTTTGACCTAATTCCCCGTTATGAATGAGTTCGCAGAAATTTTAGAAGTGTTAACAAACTTTGTACTCTGGGAACGAAGTTTTATTCCATTTATAACACTTGCAGATTAGAGAATTACCGCTATACTCCAGAGGGACACGTATTTGAGTAGATACAGAAGAGATCCACTGACGATTCTATTGTTAACTCAGAACTTTCGACTGGGCGAACCGATTCTCAAAATTCTTTTTTGTTTGAAAACTGGTGCTTCCAGTAGGGTTCCATTTAAATTTCATCAAATTCGGTCATGCAGTTTTTGAGTTACAACTCCAGTAACTGAATAGAATGGAAGTACAGATTTAATTTTTTCTACTCGTAATTGTACTTGTTACTTTTATCATACGTGTATCGGTTAACCTTGACAAATAGTTGATGCAAACTTTAACGCTTTCTAGCACATTAATAGTATTACAATTGAATCTCATTTATGCATGGACTGCAATTATGAACTATTTGGATCCAATTTGTAATCTATAATCATTAATCCAAATTTTGGTGAGTAGAAATGTGATTATTTAGAGATTTAAATAAAACTAACACATTGTACAAATATAATTTAAAACTAGCTGCGCTCCGCGGTTTTACCCGCGTGGTGATGGATGATGATGATGATGAATAAAATATATAGCCTATATTCATACGGATGATGTAGAATTCTAATGGTGAAAGAATTTCTAAAATCGCCTATTCAATTCAAATAAATAAATATAGTATAGATTTAAACCGTCGCGTGTTGCGCATACACCATAATGTACGTACAAATAAGTGTTAAGTCATGTCGCGCATACAAGAAGTGTATACACATAACTTTTATTCGTTGTTCGGAAAGACACCAAAATAAATAGACGAGTTAAAAAAAAATACATTGTACAAACATAAAGACCCTGAGTTATTTGCCCGTTCTTCGCGGTAAAGGTCCTGTTTATTTTGGAGCAAGGCATTAAAGTTTTGGAAATACATTTATTAATAATTGAAATTCATCAGTACATTCTTTCATGCCTAAATTCAATACATAATATTGATTTGATTTAATTACCAAGATAAATCAATGGGTCTGACCTTTGTTCTCGTTTATCAACTCTACCTATAGTCCTATAGTCATCAGTGTAACCTTAGATTTGACAAAACATCAGTCCAATAAAAACCGCCTCCCAAAAAGACCACTGTTTTCTACAACATTCACAACGCATTCACAATGTCATGCTCCACAAATATTTTGTTTCAGGTCATTTTGGCGCTTTTTTGGCCCTTATCTTGCGGCGGTTTCTGCCCCCAAGATCAAAAGGCCCTGACGTTGAGGGGTGCTTTATGATTTATTATAGAACATGTTGAGAAAGACAGACTTGCGACCCTCATCAACGGTGTGAATGGATATTTTGTTTTCCATTACTATATTTAGATATCTGTATGCTTGGAGGTATCAGAGTTTATATTTGGACCTGACTTGTTTATTCATGTTTCAACAGCATTTTAATATTTATAGAAAGCAAGAAGTGGCAAATACAATAATTATGGTTGCCAGTTTTAAAAAGATACGAACAAAGGAATAATTATAATATATATATACTAACCAATACCTATTAAAATCAACAACAGTTACTGATTATATGCCCTAAATTTTTTTACTCTCTCGCGCTCTTGGAATCCTATGGCAATGTTGGTAGGATTCCATAAGTTGCAGGAGGCATTCACTAACACATAATAAACATCCAAGACACAAAAACAAATACTTCTTCTTAAAACACAAATACACGTCCCGACCAGGTGTCGAACCTGGGACCTGTCGCCTCGGAAGCGGGGCACTACCAAGTATGCTAACGGATTTGTGAAGTATTAAAGGCCTTAATAATAAATAATATCATTGATAAATTATATACCGCAATTAATCGACGATGAGCTTTTGGTTATTAACAAAGACTGAAAACGGTATATTTACGGTATCGAAAAAATGCGAGACCATTACAACTATCGGAAAAATAACAAAATAGGCAATTCCTAATACTCAAATTATCAGTGATTGTACTATTATATAGTTGTGTCTTTAAATATTACTTTATTAAAAGACCGAGAGAGTGAAGCGAGGGAATCGTCTCTGCTTTCTGGTTAATTTAACTTTCATTCTGTCCGTATGTATGTTAGGTTGTGTGTTGGCCCTCCTATACAGGTCGCATTTTTCAATCAATTTTGACGAAACTTCGTTTGCATGTGCTACAGTTCAATATAATTTGTTGTCGTCGAAATTTTTTGAGTGGAGTGTATAGGTATTTCCTAAAAAGGGGGAAATTTTGCTGCGGCGCTACTTACCGACCGATTTTGAAAAAGTTTAGTACACGCATTAGGTACTTACTTTGAAGAGGCATTTCGAATATAAGCATAATTGGTCAAGTGGTTTCCAAGATATAGAGTGGGTTCCAATAGGTTGTAAAGTACTACGAAAAGTTGCCGCTGATACGATTATGAGTTCGCGAGGTCTACTGTTCACAGAACTACTAGTTACTCAATACAACTTTAATATATAAGTAAATATTCAGTCCTGACCGACTGACCCCTAAAATTGTGTATTCGGAATGAATCAATTTTGGAGATTATTCGAAATAACGAGAACAATAAATCGTTTAAATTGTTCAGCGTACCTTCAAAGTAATTTTTTCCGATAATAACCAATGTTATTTCAGTCGATTTTTGATACTCTTATTTGTTGCTGACGTAAAATCTTATTTTATTTTTATTTTAATATTATCTTAGGAAAACTAACAGCTATAAGTAAAGTTATTGTATACATAATATCATATGGCTAAGAATTAGCTTTTGAAGTTTCCACAAATTAGATTATGCGTAGATATTTGAGATAGACAGTTAGCGCCTATAAAAGGCTGTCCTAAAACTCAACGATAACCTGGTACTGGGCGAGAGGTCAAGGTATAAGAGTTATGAAAAAAATAAGAAAATTTTTTTTTTACCAACCGGGAGTGTCAAAGTAAAAGAAAGAATTATATTATCGTTTGGCTAAGTGCAATCGATTTTTTTCTTATTTTCAGGCCATGTACCAGGTTATCGTTAAGTTTTTTCGGGACACCCGATATATCTGAAGCAGATGGTTGAGGAGTGTATAAACCGACATATTGCCAATGATCAGATATTATGAGACTAATTATTTTATTCAAATAACGAGTTTACTCCCAGGTTGCCTTGGTCGGCTTTTATCATTGAATATTGTTTTACCTTTTACTCTATTTTTTAACCAGTAACCAATTAGGTATATTCAGTATAATAAAAAGTAATAAAAAAACAAAATATTAATAAAAAGGCTAAGTATTATAAATACTATAAGGAGGTCGGTCTGCAACAGTTGCTATGCCAAAAGTTTCGAAGCTCTTTAGAAAAGAGATAATTATCTACGAGTATTACTACACTTCTACCGTCAATACCTAGTGACACGGGTGGAGCATTGAGGCGTAGTTAGTAAGCCATAAGGGATTAAATAAGACACACGAATGTACGTTAGATATATTTTTTGGGAAGCCTAAAAATATTTACAGAATATTAAAACTAATCTATGAGCCCCACGGTAGGGGGAAAAGTGGCTAAAACACTGGCGGCATTGCCACGCTGGATGCCAATGCTAACTTTTTGCCCAAAGTAGATGCCACCATTTCAGTCACCCATCATCTATAAGCAACAAATTATATATGAGCAGTAGATTTCTGTGCACGTTCGAAAGTTGAGTTTTTGGTATAAAAAGTTAGAACAATTTTGTGGTTCAAATTTTCGTGACAAATAATGGTGATTGAAGCATTTCTTTTGTTTATTGTCGTTCATTATTTTTTACAAGCTTATCCTGATTTGTACAACAGGGTTTTCGGACGGCAGTTTAAGACTATTAAGTATATACAAACTTCTGGGCAGTTATTGATCATACATGTGGTAATATTCACTTTTTGATTAATTGTAGTTCCAAGTTTAAAGTAGCATCCAACGTAATACGTATAACGTTGAGCTTTATCAGCATAATAAATGTTTTCGATCCTTCAGTCGTATCTGATCTGTCTGTTCAGAATGAATGGCAACATTAGGAAGTTATTCCGTGATGCTATTTTTAACCTCTCGAATTATACGGTCAATATACTGGTAGCTGTGGTGAAAATCAAATGTTTTGTAACACAATAGCAAACCAAAATTGGAACTGGTGTATTGCGTGTTATATTGTTGGATAATAGCTCTAAAGGCGATCAGCCGAGCGATTCTCAAAGAGCAAACAAAGTTGTATATTTGACATTCGTGTAACAAATGGCGATATGACAAGGAACGTTGGAACAACAATCTTATGTCTAGGCCGATATCTCATATGGTATTTGACATCGGTGAGCTCGTCGACGAACGCGACGACGAATCATTAGAGAATCGCACGGCTGCCATGCGTTTCTCTAAGAGCAAACATCGTTGCATCTTTGACAAAATCCGTGAAACTAATGAAGATATGACAAGAAATGTTGGGTCAACAACCTTATGCACAAGGGCAATATCTCTTAAATAAATTATTTGACATCGGTGAGCTCGTCGACGAACGCGACGACGAATCATTAGAGAATCGCACGGCTGCCATGCGTTTCTCTATGAGCAAACATCGTTGCATCTTTGACAACATCCGTGAAACTAATGAAGATATGACAAGAAACGTTGGAACAACAACCTTATGTACAAGGGCAATATCTCATAAATAAACTATTTGACATCGGTGAGCTCGTCGACGAACGCAACGACGAATCATTAGAGAATCGCACGGCTGCCATGCGTTTCTCTAAGAGCAAACATCGTTGCATCTTTGACAACATCCGTGAAACAAATGAAGATATGACAAGAAACGTTGGAACAACAACCTTATGTACAAGGGCAATATCACATAAATAAATTATTTGACGTCGGTGAGCTCGTCGACGAACGCAACGACGAATCATTAGAGAATCGCACGGCTGCACATATTATATAATTTATTTTAAATCACAACTTTGTGAGTAAAGCGGCAGCATAGTGGAAAGGCACTTTATAGTGGTCATATAGTTAAGGCAATGTGGCCATATGGATAACTACTATTGTGCTGTGACTTATAGAATAATTTATTTTATTTTATTATTTTTAGGGAAACTTACAGCTAGGTATAAACATAATACTTTAATATGTACTTATAGCCAGTTACAAATGTCCACTTTTAGGTATTTACAATATATATAATTATATATAAATAGTTCGTAAACAATAGTATATAAAACTGAAGATTAGGTGGTAAAAAAATCATTACTTAATAACCGCTTGAACTGCGCGACAGTTGTATTATAGACATCAATATCGTGTCGCGAAGCTACTGCGTTGAAACTGCGGCTCGCTCTTAACAGAAAATTATTTTGCCTATAGTGAGTATTAACTCGGGGAACGTACAGAGAACACGGTCTTCTGAAGGGGTCATATGGCACTTCCAAACTTATATATTTCAGGTATTACGCTGAAAATCTATATATAACTGTGCTGGAGGGCTAGCGTTGAACCACCTTCGACACGATTATCAGTGAACATCCAGAAGATATTACTCAAATGCTGTCATTAGAATAAAAAAAGTCGTATATAAAGTGTATTTAATTTTATTGAAAAAACTCCCCTTCTCCCTCAATATAAGCGTAATCAATATACATTTTTCAGAATAAAAAAATCACATGATGGCCAACGAGATCAGGATATATCAGAAATAAATAAACAAATCCGACACCAAAAATGTCCTACACATTAAGCCTGAACAAAAGTTACATAAAACAAATGGTCACGTATTTGTCACCCTAAAAATAGAAACGAAAACGATGTTTTATCGTTCCCAACATCCATTTGGTTGGTCGTAAAATAATAATTAAAAGCAAATGGAGTCATTATGACGTCGATATCGTGGCTCTACGCAAGGCAAGCCTTTAAAGTAGATGTAAAAGTGAAGTTGATAACTTGAAACAGTTTGTATAATGTCGCAATGATTCTCCTACATAAGTGTTTTTCCTATTACTTCTGTATAATCTTGTGGTTATTCTTTTATCGAATTGGACATAATCACAGCATTATTTAATGGAACATCGGAGCACAGTTAGTCCATGTATATATGAAAGACGAGAACTTCAAATGATGGAAAGAAAAAAATACTACCAAGATTTGACCTCGACTCCCGAATACGGACTGTCGTTTTGTTAAACTAAAACAATGATTAAAATAAAGTTGTCAGACATGATCACCGTTAGATTAAGTACCTATAGCTTAGGCCCACTTGCACGTTCCAGAGTTAGCTTCAATAACTCAGAGTCAACTGCTAAAACGGGGTTTTATAATAATTTATCTTGCACCATTAAAGGTTAGGAGTAAATTTAAGGTTATTTATCGATATTTAACCCCGCAATGTGGGAGTGTTAAGTCTTTAACTAGGGTTAGTGAAGTTTTGTGTCAAAACAAATTGAGGTTACATTCTGCTGTATAATGTAATCTTTGGACGAAATGACACGAGACAATCCGTATAGAATAAAAAGTTGTCAAATTTCATACAACAAAGGATAAACAAGAAAGTCTATATACATTGTACTGTAGTGCCAAAGAGATAGATATAAGTTTCACTTTTTTTCAATTCATTCATTATTGGTCAGGTTACAAAATAAGCGCATAGACAATTCAATGTTCCCATCTAAAGATTACAAATGTCAGTTTAGCAAAACCGGTGATCTTGTATAGTCGTGCAAGGCAAAATGAGAGTTAAAAATTGATATGACTAACGCAAGTTTACAAATTCAACCCGAGCAAACGTGCAAGTGGGCCTTAATGGAGTACTTACCTAAATTTTTAACTTCATATGTCTTGTCCAAACACAATATGTACAAAGTCATGACTCACGAACAGGCTATTAGACAGTAACATAAATGGTAATCGAATCATAATGATGTCGATAGCCATCGCTGGTTACGAAAATAATGCGACATAAATCTAATGATAAATTGTTGTAGGAAATTAAGTTATATAAATTTAACTATTTTAGAATTTTCAGTATTGTATATTTCAGAACCAATAAACATTTTTTTATAACAAAACTGGATTAATACGAGACTTAAGCATTGTCGATATCACGTTCGACAACTGTTTCAGCTTCGTTCGGAATTCAAACAATTTCAAAGACACAAAGCGCTCGTCGATGCTCACTCAATCAATAAGGTACGTTCTCATTCTCATGTAAGGTGTAAGGACGCGACGATGACCACACCGCACTCAAGATCCTGAAGAAGGCTTCCGGACGAAGCAGAAACATGCGTAGATCGTGGTATCGACAACTCGTACAATTTGTCATTTCTCCAGTTATTTAAAGTAAACATTTAGAGTTGTATCAAGTGAAAGTTTTATTTAGGTAGTCAGAGTCAATACGTCATTAAGTCACTGTCCAGTCTAAGTCACGTTCTAGTAAAGTAATGCATTACAAAAACTTTCTAGAGCCATTGACGATGAAAACTCAAAAATAACGTCAAATAATGTTGTACCCTTTGCTTTTGTTTACGAACACTATAATGTTAATATAATAATCTACCATTAACGGTAATGCATATAAAAATTTAGTAAAGATAATTAATATATGACCGCCATTGTCGTATTAAAGGTTGTCTGGAAGAGATCGCTCTTAGCGATAAGACCGCCTTTTGTAATTTTTTTAAGATTATATAATATTATTGTAATTTCTATTTTTAGTGTCAACAAAGTGTTTTTGTAATGTATTGTATTATTTCCCGCCATAATGGATGAGTTATCTTAACAAACCTTATGTTACCACTGATATGAACACTAGTGGAAAGAAAACCTGTCTGGTTTTGTTAAAAGACCAGCAAGTATTGCCCCTTAACCTATTTCAATCTGGGTTACATTTCCTCTGTGAACCTATATATAGAAACGTATTACGAGATTTCGTTCACCATTGTGAAATCAATAACCGTTGAATGCCATTATAATTTGATAATGGAGTTGTGGCAGATGTATTCTAAAACAAAACCTGTATCAACAAAAAAAATATGATTATCAAGAAAATAGAACGGTAGGTCTCGTAAGTAGCAAGGTCACTAAAAAGAGTGAATTTTTTTATTATTATATAAATTATAAATTTGATCTAATTCGGTTGGGCAGTTTTTGAGTTAAACTCCAAAAACTGAAAAGTGTTTCACCTATCTTGATGATATCATCATTGATGGTGTATCCCGTAAGTAGCAAAGTTACTAAAAAGGGTGAAAATTTTTACCTACACCGGTCAATGATGATATCATCAAGATGGTGAAACACTTTTCAGTTTATGGAGAGTAATTCAAAAACTACCCAACCGAATTTGATCATATTTATATGGGACCACTACTGAAGTATACTCTATCAAACAAAAAATAATTATGAAAATTGGTTCATAAATGACGAAGTTATCCGCGAACACACATTAAATAATATACACATACGGTCAAATTAATCTGTCCGCATCAGGACAAAAAATAACAATAGATTTGAATAGATTTGATGAACAATAGATAGAGAATGAGCTTGCCTCGAATGAGGCTTGCTGATTTGGACAGATTAAGAAACCTCCTTTTTTTGAAACCCTTTGTTGATACGCAGGCAACTTCTTCACCAAAAGTCAGTCTTGCCAATTTTGTCTCATTTACATCAGTCAGTTTTGCCGAACTTGATTGCAGCCACACTGATAACAATTTACACCGGCTAATATAAACTTTTTGGTTGACAATATTCAGTTACAATTCGGTTAAGGGCTTCGACTAATAAAAAACGACTAGGCCACGGACGTAATCGAACACATTCGCTTAATCCAAATGTGGTAGATGCTTTCGATCACCAACCAAGTGTAACTATGTGCCATTAAGCTTCTGTCATCTTGCTCTTTGATAGTTTAAATCTTAATAACAAAATAACATTTTACAAAAAAAAATTAGCTCTTATATTATTGAACGTATTCAAAAAAACGACTCGCAGCATACGCAAAAGCCGATACAACATTCTTGGAGAAGTGCAAATATAAATAGGCTTATATAAATTATTTCTTTTTTTTAGTGCAGTACGAAAATAATACGAGTATAAGCCCATGTCATCATACAAGTGACACATGTCTTCTAAGAGAATAAATGTATTAAACTTTATTTCCGCACGAAAACAGCACGGATTGGTGGATAGGCTACAGCCGTGCGTTTCTCTAACGGCCGTTTTCAATAATCTATCTATCGCCGGTTTACCTTACTAGAGATAGATATTTGACACTATTTGTATGGAGGTTATGTCAAATTTCTATCGGTAGTAAGCAAAACCGTGGATAGATAGAATATAGAAAACGGCCGTAAGAGCAAACATCGTTGCATCTTTGACAACATCCGTGAAACAAATGACGAGGTGACAAGAAACGTTAGAAAAACAAGCTTATGTACAAGGGCGATATCTCATAAAGTATTTGACATCGGTGAGCTCGCCGACGAGCGCATCGACGAATCATTAGAGAGTCGCACTGCTGGTGTCTAAACTTTTTAAAATATATGTACGGTGTACGGTGTAATGCATCCGGAATGAGCTGCTGTTCTCCTGTATGAACTAGGTTCTCCTACCACAACCATCGAAACCGACATGCTTATGTGCTTTTCAAAACGTCTCCTATATCTGTTAACAGTCAAAGGGACGCATCATAATTTGTCTTGCATACCGATTTCGGAGACAGCTACCTTTTTCAGGTATCGGGGTTTTGCGGGTACTGATGCGGTCTCACATTGCTTACATACGTAATTTTAGCTGTAAAGTTTCTTGTAAAGTGAGGACATGTATTGTACTAAGTAAGCTTTTTTACTCTTTAAGGACGTGTTAAACAGTTCTTGTGATTTATGAATCATACCAGTGGGCCGAGCACGAAAATATGTTTGAGTGTAACGTTATCGTATCGTTTACGTATTCAGTACAAACTATAAGTTATTTGTGCCGCTATTGTACTAGATAAATTACAGTTTGTACTAAATACGTTAACGATGCGATTACGTTACATTTAAACATATTTTCGTGCTAGGGTCACAGGTTATTAATGGCCCCAAGGAATCAAAGATATGGACCATAGTGACTGCATGGGTAGACATGATGCTTACCATCGGAGGAATGTCTTGCATATTTCGTTTATATTTGGTAAAAAAATATCTGTATGTACACTTTATAATCCGGAACCAAATGTTATTAGTTCTATGATCGCTTACCATAATGTTTATTAACAATACATCACCGTTGTTAGTAAAATGTAAAACAAACTGTTAGAAAGCTTATAAGCATCCGCATCCAATATTTCACAAACCTTTCAAACAACACAACTATTAATCAGGATGTTACACAAGTTATTGTATGAAAAGTCCATTTTTATCCGCGTGAGGGTACGGACTTGTATAAAAAAATAGCATGATACAATGATACAATGACTTTATTTGTCTATGAAATCTAGGTGTACATAATAGGTGTAATTTTTTTAGTGCTCTAGATTCTACCTTTTAAGGTTTATAGACTTAACATTTTCAGTGAGAACAACTTATCACTAACAATGCTTTAAATATTACATAATTTTATGGTTCGTCAATATAAAACTTAATGTTAGACTATAACAATACAAATAAAATAAAGTAATACAAATTTCAATTCCAACTGATTCATGTCATAAATTATTATCATCTAAATACATGTTCATATTATAATATGCTTTCTTAATTAACAAATTATTGAGCATATTTTTAAAAATGTTTTTCTTTATACTTTATGTCCTTTGGTATTTTATTAGCATGCACGTGAAATAACTGGTCAATGAGATTTAATTTGATTTATCCATCACCTAAAACGGGGTGACGAGGACACTGCAATGCAAAATCTTCAGTTTAATTGCTAGACAATTGTTACAATTATTGAAAAAACCTTCAATAATTGTAGCCATACCAACTATTTATCTTACATACAGATACCTGTAAGCATTTTTGAAAAGAAATCTCACAAATTCAAATTTTAAGTTATTTTTTTTAATTTATTTACTCGAAAGAAAATTCATGCTAGCTGTAAATAAATGTGGATAACTAGTACTTTAGTACATACATGTACTGCCTAAATATTTTTTTATTAATCATCCGGCACGTGACTTGTCCATTTTGGTACTCGATAGTATATAAAAATCCTCCACAAGTAGATACGGGTCTTGAAATTAAATTAGTCTTTTTATATTAGGTATATGATTTTTAAAGCAATGCCTGCTTAACGAGACCAAACTTTGCAATTTAATAAAGAAAAATACACACCCTCGAACGAGATTCAAACCTGGGTCTTCAAAAAACCCGTATCAAAAGCCATGACCGCTAAGCTGCCGACGCATAGCATCCGAGCATCGATCCAACCTTCGTCCGGCTGGACTATTTTAATCGTTAAGTTAAAATTCGATTCTCAGATGGTATGCTTCGGTGGCCTAGCAATTATGGCGTTTATATTATAACCTATTATCGAACACTATTATCTTCTCTTTGATTTTTATTACTCCACTAAATTACTGTTTCCTTTTTTCGCAGGTTGCGGAAATGTTCTCCGCCAATCAACGGAACTAATGAAGCTATCCGCAGACGGGATATTGGAGTAGCAGACGCTCGAACCGTCTTCAGAGCGCAATAAAACAACACATCAATTCATACCAAAGAAGAAACAAACGATAACAAACTGTATCACCAAAGCAAAAGAACTAGAATCCAATCAACACCTGCACAACCCAATGGCTCGACTCCGAATCGAAAAGTTGATCGAAGCATGTCAATTAAACCCCATTCTGAATTGTAATCAACTTCGCCATCCCAAAAAACTAAACGAAAGGGTATTTCAAACCTGATAAAGTAAAGCTTTGTTTGTCAAGTACTAATTAATATATAGCAAAGCCAATGTATGGTAACATCAAGAGCGCAAGACAGTTGATCATCACCCATACCAGGGACTCGTATGGCGACCTCAGGTCATAATTCCCACCGTTCACTGCCTAGCTTTGTTACTTTACCTTCGTGTCTTCTCACACTGGTGTCTATTCTGTTGCAATCTGAAGTGGCACTTGCCACGATTGACTTCAACTACTCCATCCCTGAATTCAACCTCACTAATCTTAACTCGTCAGTCAACTGGACCCTACTGGACAGCAACGCGACAAAATTCTCGCACATCAAACATTCTAAATACTCCGTGCCTGTAACTATATTCCTTGTCAGCATATTCTTGATAGTGATAGTTGGTACGATAATAGGAAACGTACTAGTGTGTGTTGCAGTCCGTTTAGTTAGGAAGTTGAGAAGACCCAGTAACTATCTTATAGTATCGCTGGCAGTGAGCGATCTTTGCGTGGCGATTATGGTGATGCCAGTTGCAACGGTCTACGATATCATGGGAACGTGGCCTTTTGGACCTATCATCTGCGATTTCTGGGTGTCAAGTGATGTGTTATCCTGTACAGCGAGCATTTTGAACCTTTGCATGATATCTGTTGATCGATACTATGCTATAACAAAGCCGTTAGAGTATGGTGTAAAGAGAACTCCAAGAAGGATGCTGTTTTGTGTGTTTATTGTGTGGATCAGTGCAGCATTTATATCCCTTCCTCCAGTTCTGATACTAGGCAACGAGAAGACTGACACGTCTTGTTCAGTGTCTCAAAACCAAGCGTACCAGATATACGCAACTTTCGGTTCTTTCTACATACCATTGACTGTGATGGTCGTGGTGTACTATAAGATATTTCGTGCAGCCAGGAAGATTGTTAAAGACGAAAAGAGAGCACAGTCGCATTTGGAGACGCACTGCTATTTAGAGATTAATGTGAAGAACGGCGGAGCGGCCGAGGCCAAGCTTTTGGGAAGTCAACCGCCAGCTCAGCCTCCACCTCGGGGATCCACCGGCAGTACTAATACAACAGTGAGTAAAGTTTTATCTTAGTTAGTTAAAATTTCAGCGTTTAAGATCACAAAAGTGTTTTCTGAGCTCTATTGGAAATTGGGAACCAATGAGCGTAAATTCCAATGAAAAGAAAACAAAATTAGATCATCTGGATAATAAAACGTATAAATTATTATTTATTTCATACACTAGTTAAAAATGTATCCCTATTTCACATATTTATACAGTTAGATATCTAGTAATGATGGCTAATGTATGAAATAAGGCTGGAAATGTGGGCGGTCATACGCCTCCGCTGAACCAATCGGTAATGTATTGTCGTCTGTTAGGATATCATTACATTAGGTTTAATATGAATGGTGATTCAACATCAGTCAGGATATCAGTCATTACAAATATATATAAAAGTGTGTTCGTTAGTTTGTTTCTTTTCCCTTTCAATCTTCGTCGAAGCACGAATTGTATGGGAAATTGTGCGTAGTCGAATTAATTATATAATATACCTATAATCACCCCTTAAGTAGCAAGGGTCACTAGAAATGATGAAAAAATGTTAACCAGAAATTGGAACGGAGTTAAATAGCAAAAACTGTGAACCAACTTGTCGAAGTGGGTACCATGCGCACAATATTATGATAATAGGTACTTTTGAACTATCATAGTACCGACTTCAACAAGCATTCTGGTATTTTTTTTATCTCAATAAACATATTTGTTTATAATTAATAGCTTAATAGCTGCAGATGCTATGTATTATAAACACATCTAGAAATGTTTATCGATATATATATATATATATATATATATATATAATTGTGCTTTCTACAATGTTAAAATTTTGAGATTTCTTTCAAAATTGAAATGTCGTTGACCTTACAAATGTGACAATAATGATAGTATAGTTAATATAACATTATAATCTCTCTTTGTTACAGTGCAGTGTAGAGAAGAAAGCAAGTACGATCGGAAGATGTTTTAGTGGACAACGGAAGTCCAATGAGTCACAGTGTCCGATGCTACAGCAAAACAGAACCCCCACTAAACCAATACATACCATAAACAAATCGCCTACAACACTAACCCCCGACGCCAAGCCACAGGGAAAAGAGAGGAGGAGGCAATCATCGGAGAGCAATCAAAAACTGACGACGAGTCGGATCAGATCGTCTCTCTCAAACTTCGCTCATAAAAGCCACATTGCGAAAGACTTGTTGCACGTTCAATCGCCGCATCAAAAGAAATTAAGGTTTCAGCTGGCGAAGGAACGCAAAGCGTCCACGACGCTCGGGATCATAATGTCGGCATTCGTGATTTGCTGGCTTCCGTTCTTTGTGCTCGCTCTTATCCGACCGTTCGTAGAAGAGGACGTTATTCCCGATGCGATAAGTGCACTTTTCCTATGGCTCGGTTACTTTAACAGCTTACTCAACCCTGTGATTTACGCCACGCTCAATAGAGATTTCCGGAAACCATTTCAAGAGATCCTCTTCTTTAGGTGCGGGAATTTGAACCATATGATGCGGGAGGAGTTCTATCATACCCAGTACGGTGACCCGGACCAACATTATTGTGTGAATAATACGACAAAGTTGCATAATTACGACGAAGGTGTAGAAATAGTATCGGCAGTAGATCGTGAGGAAACCAGAGCTTCGGAGAGTTTTCTATGATTGTCAATGCCCGAGGTCCCTCAGGACCTAGATACTGTGATTTAAATAAGACTTTATAATATATAGAAATCAAGGTCTAAACAGTGTTAGAACATACTTGTATTATAAAAGGCTGTTTCAAACAACTAGTCGTAAATTATTGTGTAAACTAACTTGACGACTTGATGGTTCCCAGGATTGTAGCTTTATAATAAAGTAATATTTAAATAAATAAACAGTAAATTAATTTAAATGGTGGATGACTTGATTTAAAAAGTGTTTTTGAATGACCAAAGAGGTAAATAATACTATTAAAAAGGTTTAGCATAAGCTGTTGTGAATTTAATAAAGTTTAACATGTAATTAAGTCAAGGTATGTAATGTAACTCTGTAATTTAAAATAAAAATAATAATGTAGCTGAAGTATTAATCCATGTGATAGTAGGTTTAGACATCATTGTTCTGTAAACGTTATCTACTAATCGACATGTTGTCATTATATAAATCAATTTGTTTTAATAAACAAAATCGTAATTATGTAATGTGCAATAAACATTTACTTAAAGTGTAATATTAGTCAATATTTTATTATATTTGTCATGCAAACCTAAATAGAATATTTTTTTTACTGTAACCTAAATATTAATTAATTTATTTATATTCTGCTTTGATATAAAATTCTTAATATAGTAAATTTAAAGAAATTTTTAGTACCTAATTTTATTGACAGATTATTTTTTCATTGATAGTTTTTATTCACATTTTTTCTTATTAATACCATGTTATATATTTAACTGTGATTAAAATATTTCTATAGAACACATTGTTACTGCCAGATAATGTTATGATAGCAGGTAAACGATATCTTTGAAATGTACTTCAATAATACTTGGTATGTCGGCCTTCATTATGATTACTTCAATATTCAAAAAATATTTAATATAGTCCTGTGTAAATTATAATAAAGAAATGTGCAATATAATTACTAAACATTTAAATATTAACACACACTGTTTATATCATCATAATAATAAGTATAGGTATCGTAAAAGGTTTATGTTTTAAGTTATAAATAAAAGTTGTGACTATATATGTTATTTACTACGAAGTTTGGCCTTTCTTAGAAGTAGACTTAGCATTGCTTATTTTGTTTTGGTTCCAGTTTCACAATTACATTCTGAAAGTAAAATGTTGCATATAAAATAAACAAATTGCGTGAGATCAATATTGAAATACTCGTGAGTTTGACACATTAAATTATTACTATTAACCAGCAAATCAGTCACGTTAGGGACCGAATACGTCGACCCGGGTTTCGAGCGTCAACAAGCACCCGGGGGAGACGCTACAACGCACTCGCCCTGAAGATGAGCATCGGACATGCTCGAAATCCGGGTCGACGTATTCGATCCGATCAAGTTTAAAAGAAAATAATAGTTTCATTCACAAAAGAGATTGTGGTCACAAACTGTACTATATGATACCAATCCATGTAATGAACTTATATTTCCACGCATCTGCCTGGTGACCAGAAAAAGGTGTAAAACGCAGAAAAATCGATGCGTTTCTGTAAAACAAAATCCAAACTAATTCTAAAAGAAGCTTTATTTGCGTAAGTCTATGAGTGCAATAATATAACAGCTCCAGACCGCGTCATTTATTTATCAGCCAAAGGATGCTATCATACAGAGAGCGGTCAACGCGTTCATGCGGTCAGTGTTGCGTTCGTTGTGTTGTGTTATGTTACATAGATATACCCACAGTCTTATCACAATTGACTGACGCGGTCAGCCGTGCGATTCTCTAATGATTCGTCAATGCGCTCGTTGACGAGCTCACCGATTTCAAATACTGAGATATCGCCCTTATACATAAGGTTGTTTTTCCAACGTTTCTTGTCATCCCGTCATTTGTTTCACGGATGTTGTCAAAGATGCAACGATGTTTGCTCTCAGAGAATCGCACCGCTGATGTCGTGAGATTATTATTGATCCTAGCAGCTGCTGCTATCATTGATACTGATGAGCATAGCATATAGAGCATATGAATGTTACACATACATTCATATGCTCGGTTCTAGGTTTCGTATGGATGTGAACTTTGGGTATTTTACTACGTCATACTAGCGACTGCCCGCGACTTCGTTCGCGTAGTAGGCTCGGCCTTCGTCCTCGCCATAACGTCCCATGTTTTCTTGGTTTGTCTTTCATAAGAACCTTCTCTTCTCTTATATATATAGATATATATACAAAAATAACCCCTCATTCTCCTGGTCACGCTTTAACTTGAGAACGGATGGAACAATCTCGCTAATTCTTATTTTTGTGTTAATTTTTGTCAAAAGAAGGTTCTTATGAAAGACAAACCAAGAAAACATGATATATAAATAGATGTATTGAATGGCAATGTTATTTTTATTCATTATATCAATTTCATGTAATATTTTGTGTATCTAAGAGTAAATAATATAATATAAATTTATTGAATTATAAATGATGAAATATTGTGAAACTGGGGTTAAGTGACAAATTAATGATTTTATGTTAAGTGAATGTTGTAAATATTGTAAGTATAATAAAATAATTAATAGTAAATTTAGGTAATAACATTGCAGATAGCCGTGTGGGGAAACTACGCTTGGAAAAATAATTTGACAAATATGATGTTTAACGGGATTAAAAAATTATTTGATGGTAGTTTCTTTCCATTGTGAATATGTGGTTGTTTGTATATAAGTATTTTAAAACCGCAATTTTACTGAATTTTAGGTCTAAATATTATATAATAGGTACCTATAAATATTGACTAAATTTAGCGGAAAAATGCCCTGTTCTGCCACAATCGTTGTATACTGCTCTTAGGAAATGAGAATCATAACAAATTGTAAAAATGTACTTTCATAGGGACTGGATTTTTTTAATGAATAAAATTAAAGGTATATAAATATGAAACTAAACAAATATTACTTTGATCAAATGTTTCACGTCGATTGAAAAATAGTTGGTATATATATATATAATAAATAATAGTTGGCAGTGATTTATAGATATATATTACTGCCTTTTTTCCAAATATTTACAAGAAGATTCATATTGTAACAGTTTTTATTATTTATTTACATTATGTGAATCATATGAAAATGTACCCGTGTATTTCTACCTTAAATTATACAACTGTACATAACTGTATAACATAACATTATTTTCATTACATTTTGTAAATATTATTTCACAGAGCTTTACAGAACAAATGTAATTTATGTTTAATAACAGATTTTAGAATCATAATTATATTGTGTACTATGTTTCTATGAAGACAAGAGACCTAGAGAATCATAGTTTCATTGTAAGTTTCACTCTAGTTGCATATCAAATCGAATGCATAAACCAGAGATGTGTCATTATTTGAAATTTTTTCGAAAACGAATCATGAATATTTCATACTCACAATTTCTCCCTCCACATTTTCTAGATTCAAAAATCATCCGCCACGGGTCGTCTTGACACAACACAAAACCTGTTATAATCTTCTTAAACCTCTTATATTCGGATTTAGATAAAACTACGATAAACAGTATAACAAACTAAGACTAAGGCCTAAATTAAAACTAGGGACAGTAATACCGCTATCGATAATTTTATTTGCTCAAAAACTTCCTCGCTGCTTACATACAGCGTATCAAATTGTCTACACAATAATTTTAAAGCTTTGTCACCAATATCAATCATGACTCTTATAGGTTATTAGCTATTAATATTAGTCATTTTGTATTTAGCATTGATTATATGTCAAAGTGTAAGTTAATTTTGTAATAAATAGTTCTACGCAGGCACATAAAGTTTATTGAATTCACTGATAATTGTTGACAGCAATCAACTCCGCTTGTTTGAAATGAATCAAATAGCATTGTGTAATCAAATATTGTCTTCATAGAAATGTTGTCCTATTATTTAATTTCTAATTGGGCCTTAAAGCCCACATCTATTATAATGAAATGTGAATATCCTGAATATCCTAGTGAAGAGTATCTTTTTTCCTACCTTGGCATCGTTGTATTTTTCTTATGTAGGGTCTAAAGAGAGACGAAAATAAATAAATTAGATTTCAAACACTTTTTTATTACTTACCTTTACATATAATGAATCAAATACATCGTTAAAGTATTTTCTTATCCATAGAAAATAATTTTCTACCGACTTCCAAAAAAGGAGGAGGTACTCAATTCGACTGTAATTTTTTTTGTGTCTGTTTCCTCATATCTTTCGACTGGGTAAACCGATTCTCAAAATTCTTTTTTGTTTGAAAGCTGGTGCTTCCCGTGTGGTCCCATTAAATTTTTATCAACTTCGGTCCAGTATTTTTTGAGATACACTCCAATAACTGAATAGAATGGAAGTCTGTATTCAATTTTTCAAATTGTACTTGTATTGCTATAATGAAAAGCGATGATGTGATTGAAGACAAGATGCCTGTTCTGCACACCCATATTATCTCAAGTCTTAAATTGAACAGATAATGTTCTTGGAGCGTGCTTTAGTCAGTAAACGGTGGATTTGAGAGAACGTGGTATTAATATAAAGCTGGAAAACCTCTCAGGATTGTAATTTCTAGATAATATCGACATTGTAGCTGAGTCGTTGGAAGATTTGCGACAGATGCAGCAAGACTTAGTTGCCGTGCGATTCTCTAAGAGCTCACCGATGTCAGATAGGTATTTTATGAGACATCGCCCTTGTATATAAGGTTGTTTTTCCAACGTTTCTTGTCATCTCGTCATTTGTTTCACGGATGTTGTCAAAGATGCAACGATGTTTGCTCTAGAGAATCGCACGGCAGAACACTCCTTGAAGAGGACCACCGGATGTGATACTATAGCCGGATCTATCCGGTAAGTATTACGTGAGTAATCCCGCATTTTTCAGTTAAAATGAGTGACTATCACGTTAGTTTTTGTAACAAGAAAATTACTCATAGATATAACCACTTTACATTGCAATTTAACCACTTTACATCAAGATAAGCAAAGGTTACCGCTTAACGACAGATGGCTTCGTGCTTGTATCTTCTAAAAAAGGTCAAACAAACAAGCTCTATGCTTCACTTGTTACCCTGGACTTACCCTTATTCAGCGTTAGATTGCAGGAAAAAATCTTACATGGAGGTCAAGGATTTAAGATTTAAGTGTGCCTGTGACGATGTTAACAATGCATTAGCTAAAGTTGTGAATTGGTTCAATACAAATAATCTTCTCCTCAATGAGAAGAAAACTAATTGTATAAAGTTCTCGACACCAAATGTGAGACAAGTAGAATCCAATATACAATTGAATGGAACAGGGTTGGACCTTGTGGAGTCAACGGTCTTTTTAGGAATTACTATAGACGCTAAATTGCAATGGGGTCCCCACATATAAAAATTGTCTAGTAGGCTCAGTTCAGCGGCTTATGCTGTTAAAAAAATTAGACTATTAACTGATGTAGACACAGCTAGAATAGTTTATTTTAGTTATTTCCATAGCGTTATGACTTATGGCATACTGCTCTGGGGATGTTCTGCAGATATTAATTCCATTTTTATACTGCAAAAAAGAGCTATACGAGCGATCTACAGTTTAGCTCCCAGAGTTTCCCTTAGACAGAAGTTTAAAGACATAAACATTCTAACTGTTGTCTCTCAGTTTATCTATGAAAATCTAATGTATGTAAAGAAAAACATTAGCAGTTTTGATAAAAGGAGTGATGCTCATTCCATCAACACGCGAAATAAGCACAAGCTATCCGTACATGTAACGCGTCTCCACAGAATAAGTCATTCTTTTATGGGACAATGTATACGATTCTATAATAAAGTTCCCAATGTTATCCGAGTTTTGCCTATTAATAAGTTTAAAATTACTATTAAAACTAAACTCTGTCAAAAAGGTTATTACAAAATTTCGGATTACTTGGAGGATAATACAGCTTGGGACTGATCACTCCAGGATCTATCTACTCGTGTACTAAGTATGTCAAAGTGTAGCGTGTCTTGCCCTACTGATACCATTATTATGTTCTCTTTTGTAAGGCAACACACTGGAGCTAATATTTGTAGTACCTAAGTAAAAACATTGTAAAAACATCTATATAAAAAGAATGGCCCCGAGTTTCTTGCCGCTTCTTCTCGGTAGGCTCTATATATTTTGGAACGCGGCGGTAGTCTTTAAAGTACATTATAATGAAAAATTGACGTTCATAAGTGCGTCTTTGATGCCTAAATTGAATAAATGATTTTGACTTTGACTTTGACTTTGACTTTGACTTTGAACAATACAAAACACAAAACAAAAGGATGGCGGAAAAAAGCCCTACAATGGCTATCGTAGAATTAAACTTTCCTTAATTTGTGTCAATTTTTTAAGTTTTGACGTGTAATAATGGTGGATTATTTACCGTTAACTGTTCGTAATGGTGCATGAGTGTGGGAAAAGTGAACAAAATCATGAATCGATGTTTTGAGTAATTCTCGTCAAGCGTGTTAAATTTAGTTATGCATCAAGTAATGCAGCTAACTCATTACTAGAACGGACTTAGACAGGACAGTGACTCAATGAAAGATTTGTTTATGAGACTGAAACCTGGCTAATTGAATATAATCTAACTTGATGGAAATATAAATGTTTATTCAATTAACTTGACGAATGGCAAATGTACGAAAAAGTAAAAAAGTACGGGACAAAAAAATAAAAAACAGATGGACTATCAAAAAAGTTAAGTACCTACTATGAAACTCTAATGAAATATTTTTATGAATAAATGATATTTTGTTAATTATATTACTAACAAATATTAAAACTTCACACCAGAATGCTTTTTCTGTTTCTAAAAATACCGACCTTTATGCCTATAACATTTTTTATCTAACTGGATTTGATAAAAACAAAATTTTTACCACCTTCGTGCGACATAATGTATATGTCTCAGTACTTACCAAACAATGGATAACACGGACCTTGTATGGAATGAGACGAAAAAAAGTAATACGGCTAGCCCATATGCAGTACAAAATCGGAAAACTGAAGTGGCATAGACACCAGTAGCAGAACCGATAGTCAGTGGGGAAGACGTGTCTTAGGCTGGAGTCTTAGGCCTAAGACATATAAGATATATATATAATAGGCTATAGGAAACAGATGATGCAATTGCATTCAAGATTTTTGCAAGACGGCTGGTAGTAGCATTTGGTAGTGCTAACTAGCGTGTAATTAGCGAGGCGTCTGGCAAAGAAATGTTGATGGGGCGTAAATTACAGTCTATAAAAGCACTAAACACAGAGTTTGTATAAAAGTCTATATTACGCAAGCATTGTGAATTGCAAAGCAAGTATATTGCGAAGACTAATAAGTTGTTGCTAGAAAGTTGTGTGCGTTTTTATAATAAAATCCCATAACACATAACTGAACTCACAGAGGGCAAATTCAAGTTGACTGTAAAAACGTTTTAATAAAAAAAGGATATTATAAAGTCCAACATTATATAGGGTTATTGGTAAGTCGACCTATTCCCGTTACGTTGACTGTAAAAAAGTAATAATAAAAAAGCATATTATAAAATCTGACATTATATAGAAGACAAAGACGCTTGAAATACTCCATTTCTGGTAAGTTGTCATCTGCAACTAATCTGTAATAATAGTAGTACATAAGTAAAACATTGTAAAAATATATATGGAAAGAATGGCCTCGAGTTTCTTGCCACTTCTTCTCGGTAGGCTCCATATATTTTGGACCGCGGCGGTAGAATCTTTAAAATACATTGTAATGATTAATTTTATTGACGTTCATAAGTGCGTTTTAATGCCTAACTTGAATTTGACTCTTGACTTTTTGACTTGGACGGATGTTGATACAAGATAAAATACCCATCAAATAAATTATATCGGCTTCTTCCAGATGATGCCAAGAAGTGATGGTGAATCCAAGTGAAAGATCTCGTCCAGACAAGTAATATCGCCATACCTATTTCTGCCGCAAATCAGTCTTCTGTCTTGAAGAGTTTTATTTGGTGACATGTGGGAAGGCACAAATATGATGAGATATTGCCGCTTAACAGTTAGGGCACTCAATAACTCTCTCAAGACTTCCGCAGACCGAGCATAGTAGTAACTGTCCCACAGGAACAGTCATCATTATCATCATCTCAGCCGAAGGACGTCCACTGTTGAACATATGCGTCCCCCACAAATTTCCTAAAGAACCGGTTAGAAGCGGCCTGCATCCAACGTAGTCTTACCTGCTACCTTTATCAGGTCGTCAGTCCACCTTGTCGGTGAACAATCTATGCTGCGCTTGCCGGTCCCTGGTCTCCACTCCAGAACTTTCCGGCCCCATCGGCCATCTGTTCTGCGTGCTATGTGGCCTGCCCACTGCCTCTTCAACTGGCTTATATTCTGGGCTATGTCGATGACTTTAGTGCGTCTACGGATATCCTCATTTCTGATTCGATCACGTAGAGAAACCCGGAGATAAACCCTCTTCGTAGCTCGTTGGGAGACTTTGAATTTGCTTATGAGGCTCATAGTAATAGACCACGTTTCAGTGCCATATGTCATCACTGGTAACACACATTGATCAAATACTCTTTTCTTGAGGCACTGAGGTGTTTTTGACCAGACGACTTCGCACAGGACCAGTGTTCCAGGATAAAAATATGGTATGTTATTGCCGGATTACAGGCTAACTATGTGCCAAGTTCCCTCGCAAATTGGTACAGTGCTTTAAGCGTTAAAGAAGCACAAACACATGGTAAACCAGCAAACACATATTCTAGCATTTATAATTATGGGGAGGAGATGAGAAGTGTGGATTTGGCCTTCTACTGTACAAGAATCACTTGTTTTTGGTTACAGTAAGTAAAACGACTAGGTAAATGAGAATAAACATCTAACCCCGGAGCGACATGCTCATATCTGTTCCGAGAAGAGCTGCAAATATTGACATTCCGAATCACAGAGGAAGGGACTGGTTTCCTTATGTTCCGAATCTAAAAATTCGAACACCAAACGATTTCTTGAATTGGTTATGAGCAACTGTACTTACTTTCATACTAAACTTGTATTTTGATATAATGCGTTGTGATGATAGTGAAAGTATCACTCACTCTAATAACGAATGTGTGCGAGTGTGTTTGTATGTTTGTTACTTCTTTACGCTCAAACAGCTGGATTAATTTTGATGAAATTTGGTACATTTTGGAGGATTTTGGAGGTAGATGAGGCGCTGTATTACACATATGATACTTTCATTATTTGCATACATCAGCACGCAGGCTAAACTGTGGGGCACAGCTAGGTATTTATATTTAAAGTAAAGTTAGATATTATTTGAGCAGAAGATGCATTGATAATTATATGTTATACCTAAGTACTAGCTGACGAATTCGAGACTTCGCTCGCATTACTTCGCGGGATAATGCGTTTTTTTTATTGGACGGAGCTTCTTGTATCCTCCTTGTATAATAATGTGGTCAGTGATAATCTGATCAGTGTAATCACAATTTTGTTTCAACAAGTGAACTTATTTAAGAGTGTATGGTTTGTATGACCATAAACCACGAACTGATTCGGAACTCCTAAAATAATGCGTCCAGGACAGATCGCTGCCGTCGGCCACATCATCATTAAGTAGGTAAGTCTATTTTCGACTAACTACTATATTATCCATTATGGCACAGGTTCAAGGTTGTTATTAGAATGAAAATCAATCACTCAACCATATGTATAATTAATGATTAGGTATCCACAAATATACGAGTGATCGAATATGCTCGCTTCATTATGCGTCATCGGCTAGCAGCTAATTACAGAAAATACAGAAATCGTATTAGTGTAAAATTCAATGACACTGACGGGTCTTGCCTTGAGTTTTTTACAGAGTGACGATGTAAGCGTAAGTTGGCAAGCAATGAGCGATCATAGTATTAATTATAGCGTCTTTTTTTATATAGTATAAGGTGTATACACACAGCACTACGTAAGTCAGCACATTTTATTTTTAATGTTATTCTTTTTTTATAATAAATAAATATAAATATTCCACAACTATCACACAACGCCATCTAGTCCCAAGCTAAGCAGAGCTTGTGTTATGGGTACTAGACACCTGATAAACATACTTATATATTTCTAAATACATACAAATTATAGATAAATTACACCCAGACACAGAACAAATGATCGTGCTCATTACACAAACATTTGTCCTGGGTGGGAATCGAACCCACGACCTCCGGCATAGCAGTCAGGGTCACTAACCACTAGACCAACAGGCCTGTAAATTTTTTTATGTGATGAGGTTACAAGCAAAAAAAGGCGAATATAAAGTTGTTAAGTATCATGTGCCTGTAATTTCACCGGCTCTCATACCCTTCAAACCGAAACACAGTAATGCGGATATGCTGCTTTAATGATGAATATGAAGGAACATGGGATAGTGGGAACTGTGGACACAGTAGTGGCGCCGCCCAACCGTGACGCAACATCCGTGAAGCAAAAGTCGAGATGACAAAAAACGTTGGAAAAACAACCTAATATACACGGGCGATATCTCATAAAGTATTTGATATCAGTGAGCTCGTCGACGAGCGCAACGATGAATCATTAGAGAATCGCACGGCTGAATTCACATGTATGTGCGTTTGAGAACACATGGCAGTTAAATAAGGCCTTAAGAGGATTGCATAGCTAGTACTTTCCATGCTAATAGAGAAAACTCTTTTCTACCTATTTACATTGTCCGATTTTAGTGATTTTTTTTCATGGTATTATGAACTTGTTTACTATGCCCGTACGTTTTTATTTTTTCAGTTTTTTTAAGTTCTAAAAAAAGGAAATTTATAGTACTTTGAAATACTGAAAAAATCAAAACGTACGGGCATAGTAAACAATGTCATGATACCATGAAAAAAAATCACTGAAATCGGACAATGTTAAAAGGTAGAAAAGAGTTTTCTCTTTTAGCATGGAAAGTACTAGCTATGCAATCCTCTTAATATCAAACAATGTTGAATAACGAGCGCGTCTTACATCGGTTTCTGTATTCCACGATTATAAAAGTATGCATAAAAATCTAAATAAAAATATTATACGACTACCAAAGATTTGTGACAATCGCGATCGCTTTTTTCATATCATAACATGGTATAAAATAACTAAGATTTCGTGTAACCTAGCAGTTTTTAGCCGTATGCTTTCATCACTTCGATGATACCACAAAATCTACGTTAACCGGACAAACTATAAAATCAACCTCTAAAGTCTTTGAAAGTATCTCATTTGGGTTATTTGGAATTTTTAGGAGATATAACTTTTTAATTTGAGTAGTTTAGTTTAGCAAATCGTTGAGTAAGTAAAGTACCAGTAAAGGAAATATGGTTACCCTAGCTGGCACCAAACGCGACAATGACCTTAACAGCGTCAAGAAGACGTCAGAAATAGCCAAACGAGCGTCGTTAGCATAAGAAACTCATTAATGCTGATGTCCGAAGCTTCAAAATGGATGGAATTAATACGAGTGACGCTTGCTGTCCCCTCTTAAGTTTGTTTGGACGTGGGTGTTCTTTATACGTGACATACCTACAGCACTGCGTCTCGACTTTCTATTGACAACGTAACTTTTAGAAACTCATACTCCTGCAGTAAGATTCCCTGTGTCACGGGAGGCATGGATACACATATTACAAGATCCAAGACCTAAGAACAAACATCCCTGCTCATCCACAAATATTTACCCTGGCCAGTGCTTGAACTTGGGACCACACTCTTCAAAGACAGGGTCTATGTCATATAATCATATGTATAGTAAATATTATAACTTTAATTGCCATGTTGAAGTGAAAACTACTCGAATTATTTTTAAGACAACGATTAATAATCAACAACAATATGTAGTCATGAAACAATTATCACGCCGAAAGAAGTTTTCACTTCAAACTACATTATCTATGACAAGCGTTACGTTACTTGTTTTTTCTTCAAATTTGCTAAACAAACTCAGACTAGAGGCCAGGGTCTAGTCTGAGTTTGTTTCACCTGTTGCATAACATATTTTATGGAAATCGGGAATAATAGTTATCGACAGTCGAAGAAAAAAGCACCTACTAATATATATATGTAGCATGCCTACCACAGACCATAGTGGTTATATGGTCTGTGATGCCTTCTATACATATAGATGTGTTTTTTATAAGTTTACCAAACATGGCTTTTGTATTATGTCCTTATAACTCGAAACCTAGCGTGTATACTTCCAACGAGGATGCACAAATTGGCTTTGCGTCAATTAAGTGGCTCATCGTAAACTGTACATCAATGTAAACAATACGTGCTTGTGTATATCGTGAAAGATATAATGTATCGACCCTACCTTTAAGGTGGCATAAGGGTAGCAAGATGATGAAGTCAACAGACGATTGTCGTTAACATAAAGAACTCATTATGTTGATGCGCGGAGCTTCTAAATGGATGGAATTAATAACAGTGACGTCTGAGTAATTTTTAAACTTTCGCGATTTGAACACATGTTTTAAATGTTTATCGGGACTTATCACGTATTATTTAATGTAGTGACGTCTGACTTTGTAAAGTTCGTTTGGACTTGGGTATATTTTTTTGGAGAATGAGCAATGAAAATACAATTTCCATTGTACTTAACGACAGATTATTATTCTAACGCAGTCGTTCCCCGTAATAAGATTTCCTGTTTCGCGGGAAACAGGGACATACACATAACACATCACAAAATCACAACATATAAGGCCTCAGCACAAGCATGTCAGTTTATTAAGTTGCTGTCATATCACGATGTCGATAAAAAAGGGTTTTTAAAGCAGTTTATATTAAGCAACGATTAATTTAAAACTACAAAAAATAATGTGACATTTATAAGACTTCTAAGTACACATTGACGGAGTTAAAACATATTTTAACATACTAGAGTACATTAACAAAAATTCAAACATACCACTTCATTTCACCTTTAAAACAGTTTTCTCTTTATTCACTATTATGTTTGTTATAAAACACATATATAATATATAAAACTTAATAATATATACAATACATAAATAATATATAAAACACATATCACAAAATAGTAATTGTTAATACACATACATTGACGAATTGTTTGTGTATTTAAGAGTAGACATAATTTTTTTATGAATGTTTTACGTTTTTACTAGATGCGCTTGATTTCAATTAAAGGAAAATGAAGCGCTGAGCTGACAGCGCCTTAAATAAATGTTTGTCTCGGCCAAGGATTGAACCTCGGACCCCGTTCTTTGCTGATTACCGACCATGATGAACTAATGAAGCCGACAGTTTATATAATGACAACCGTTTAAATATAATTACAATATTCGATCTCATAAAAAAACTGAAAGAGCCCAGAATGATGGCAGCATTAATACGCTGGATGGCAATGCAGTTTTTTAAAAGATGTTACGTCTTTCTATTAACGTCTGTTGAGTTGAGAGGGGAGAGGGGAGAAGGGGGGGTGTACTACCCCCCCCCCCCCTTTGGAACCCCCCTTATCGAAGTTTGTAAATTTATAATTCTGATAAAGTTATAAATCCTTATTGAGGTGTAAGTCAGCCTAATTCTGGCGTCACCATTAAACCTAACGCTCCTCCTCACCTGACATTGCTCTGACTATATACTCCGCTACTGTCCGCTACTGTGAAATATATGTGTGCGTGAAAACTATTGAATTTACTACAAAATATAATTATATACGTAAATTTATGTAAAATAAAATGTAACCGAACGTATGACAACTTAACCGTACGTAAAACGAAACGTTCAATGGCGAGAATTCTATATGATTTGTGGTAGGTATTGACGTAAATATTGCAAAAATGATTGTTTTTCAATAAAAAAAAATCAAAAACTACGCGTCTCCACAGGTTGAAACTTGGTGTGTGTGCTTATAATATTGTAACATTCTGTAAAAAAAATATCAACCCCCAACTCGACGGACGTTAAAGGAAAGTTAAGTCTAACCGACTTCAAAAACGGAGGCGGTTATATGTTCGTGTGTATGTATTTTTTTATGTGTATGTTATTCAATTTCTCCCTTATTTGTAGACTGATTCTTAAAATTATTTTTTTGTTTGGTATACTTCCGCGGTGGTTCCATGTAAATTTCATGAAATTCGGTCTAGCTGTTTTTGAGTTACATTCCATAAACTGAAAGTTATTACGCCTTTCTTGATGACATCATTGACGGTGAATGACAATCGATTCCGTAAGTAGCAAAGGTCACTAAAAATGGAGAAAACATTTTTTACCAAAAAAATGGAACCGACTTCAATACCAAAAAGTGTGAAATAACTTGTCAAAGTCGGTACAGTGCGCACAATATTGTGATAATAAGTACCTACTTTTGAACAATCATGTGCCGACTTCAACAAGCTATTTCACACATTTTGGTATTGAAGCCGGTTCCATATTTTGGTATTTTTTTACCATAGGTTGGCGCCAGCATTCTGGACCCCCGTTTTCATATTTTATGAATCTCGTTATAATCATGTCAAATAATTATAAGAAATCCTAGCCATATAATCAAAAACTACTATGATTTAAAACTCATGCTGATTAGGTTAGTTGGTAATTGCATACTACACGTAGATTTACCATATCAACGCTACAAACCCAATGAAACTAACTTTATTGATACTAAGTTATCCATAATACTGGATAACTTTGTATCAATAAAAGATGATTTATGCCTCATGTAACTTTGCGCCTCTCGACTCGACATCGCTTGAGCGTCGATGTGTCACGAGAATACCAACGAACTTCCTAAAGCGAAAATCAAAATGTGTATATTAAATTAAACTAAACATAAAACAAAACCAATGTAATTCAACTTGGTGTAGGTTACTCAATCGCTTCATAACAACTCAAGTTAAACCTTCGAAGTTTCCCTTTCTAAGAACAAACAATTTTCTGCGAAAATGTTACTTATAAGTACACATTAACTTAGTAGGTGTTCATGTCGCTTAGGAGCTGTTTCCAACCAAGGGTAAGCTAATATAAGTAGGAAAAAAATTACTGCCAATGATTTGTCCCATTGCGTAACGTTACGTAAATAATGTCGGTAAACGAGAAAACTAATGCGTAACCACGGAAAGAAAGTTTGATTTATTAGGTTGTTTTTTTGCCATTCCGTCGCAAAAGTAATGTTTTAACCGAATGCTGCGAAGTTCAAAAGGATGATTGTGTTTTTTGACCTGTATGTATGTACTTATGTACATATCATCATCATCATTATCAACCGGAAGACGTCCACTGCTGAACATATGCCTCCCCCATAGAACGCCACTTGGACTGGCTACTCGCTTCCTGCATCCAGCGATTCCCCGCGGTTTTGACGAGGTCGTCGGTCCACCTGGGGCCGGCCTACACTAGGTCACTTATCTGTATAATTATGTATATGTACATTTATCTGTTCCTATAAATTCATAGACGGATTTATTTTTTAGTTAGTTTTCTTTACCAGTATTAATTAAGGCAAGTACCCGGTAAGTACACAACAAATAATAATCACTTTAATGTTATTTGACGGTTTAACTTACGCGGTAGGTATAGTCGAATATCTCGACCGGTTTCGTGACCGTCCGGGCCACTTCTTCATGGAGTACGTGCGCACCCGGCTGCGTTCGCGCTAGCTAGCGTTCGCGCTAGCGCCAACCGTCAAATAACATTAAAATGTGTAATACTTACGAAAGTTTCAATCAAATAATAATCAGTTAGTAAAGGTTAGCTGCATTGACTGAAGATTTCTCCCCGGGTAAAGCACCAGTTTTTTGCTTAGTACAGTCAAGGAAGATAGATACATAATGGTCCTTGGTATAATTCTCTGCTTTGTTGGCATTGAAAAACGAATTCGACAACCATTTTTATAAGCGAGATGGATCGCATAGACAAGCATTTTAGCATTTTTAGCACACGTAGCCAAGTGGGGTTATTAAGCACGTGGATCATGTTTACACGTGTATTTGCCAAATGTTAACAGCCTGTTGTGTTCACACTGCGAGAATGGTGTAAGACGCAGCCGTGTTTATATAAAAGCATCGTTTTTAACCACCCTGGAAGTAAAATAATATGTGTATGCATGAATAAATGAAATGAAATTTACAAGGTACACAAAGTTGTCTTTGTAGTCTTATGCAAGCAACGTAGATGTGTTGCGCATATACCTGTACACAACTCTTCACACGGCTGCTTTGCCCAGTGGACGCAGGCGTTTACAAACGTACCTACAGGAGCCATAGCACAAACATTTTGCGAAAAAGATATTTGTATCGTCAGCTACAACGCGTCACGCATCAGCTTACAAATTATTAGTTATCTGTGTCACAGTGGCCCTAGATAAATGACAGTGTGTACTGTTCACGTGAACGACACGTTACGTTACACTTATGTAGTTATTCGTTCTAGGCCCAGAGAAATATGAGCCCTTCGAAAGTCGTTTATTTTTGCCAGACAGCGATGGAGCCCAAAAGGAGGATTATACTCGTATGTGTGACCTGTATGTATGTTTGTATGTGTGTTCGTTCTTATGACTGCTCGTATAAACTCAACGGCTTAACCAATTTTTATTAATGATACGTTATTATATAGATTTGTGCTTATGGCGCGTGTCCCTGGATCTCGTAACAATAACAGGGCAAAGAATCCGGGCTAAAATCAGAAATGAAATGCATATGCCTTTTTTTTTACTTACGATGTTAATACTGCGTAGGAAAGAGACATATAATACCGTTTTGCATCGTTATCATGCAGGTTGTCACAAGTAAATTTTTGGATAGTGACGATCCATCCTCATTTTCTTTTCTCGAACGCTCGAACTATGGGATTAACATAAAACTACAAAATTAAGTTGATAGCCATCTTATAGTATTTTGACGTATTCGATGGACCTTTTGTATTTGTTAGTATTATAAGAGGACCAAAGGTAACCATTTGACATTTCTCATTTTTTGCTTGTGTCACGTTCAAAAATAATTAAAACAAACAGCCATGTTTTGTTTCACTCACACATGCTATTCGACATAAATGAATAAACTATAGAATACTCGGTTCTGTTTTAGACCGGATTCCATGCCCTGTTATTGTTCCGATCACTGGATACTATACACACTGGTAGATATCTACGAAGAAATAATGTCAGGAAGCATAACAGAACAAACTCCACACAAAAAGTGGTCCTTCAAACCGAAACGATGTGTGATTCCAAATACGAATTACTTCCGAGGTTACAAATAGACATGTTCGGTGATTGGTTTAAATTTCAGAAGGAAAACAGGGATTGGACCACGCACGTGCTGCAACGTCTACTATGACAGCTGAGTCATAGCGGCGTGAATGATGTTATTGATTTAGCACGACTTTTATTGGGTCATTTTTTAAGGCAGTTACTCTTCTTGATATTATTTCTTCGTAGGTAGCTATATAAAATTGGTAATTTACTAGCTGTTATGGCATTGCGTAAGGTCTATCAAGCAAACTAATTGCTCGTTTCTCCTTTCGTAAATAAAAAGATTTGTGAGCAGCCAAAATTTAACCTTACATTTCACCCTTCAAATCATTAAATTCCCTTTCACATGAAAAACGTAATGGTAGTAGCAACAAAATTTAATGAGGCCAAAGTCAATTGCGATTACCATAACAAATTGTAGCTTTCACACTGGATACGGTACAACGGTAAAATACTTTAATAGAAGCGCGCAACTTGGCGCACCTATATTGTAAAAATACAAAGTAGTCCTTAGACAAGGCCTTTAAGTAACATTAGTCCTGACAACAAAACAAGAACAACCTTGTCTATCAAATTTTTCAATCAGCCTTGCGATTCTCTAAGAGCAAATCGAGGGTCCCTACGAACATAAAGACATGTCAAAACCCGATGTTTACAGGAGAGCGTATTTTCTGTTCAAACCGATCTAAAATATTCTATCTACAATAATACTTTTTTTCTATAATGTTTCATTAACTTTAGGAACTTTAATTTATACATTTTTTTTTCTTTTTTCCATTATTATTTGTATAATTTAATACCTATTACAATAAAACTAATTCACTAAAATATTTCTAAATTATATATATATTACAGCTAAAAAACAGCATTTAAGTCCCTGTCTACGGGTAGAGTGCCCAAAAAGCTGGCAACGTTACCTCGTTGAATAGCCAGGCTGATACGTTGCCCGAGGTAAGTACCAGCTCTTTGGTCACCTGTTATTTCTTTGAGGCGTCTGGACAGCTCCTTTACTAAACGCCGAATAATTATTATATTTATACATAATTATTTACTTTTTTTATATTTTCTTAGAAAAACAGACAGACGACTGTTTCTACGCTGATATTAAAATAAAAGCATGTTAGACGTGTCTGTGATATCTCTTTATACGCAGGAAAGAAAAAAACAGTGTCTGAAAGATAATTTAAATAAAATGATTTATGATAACTTAGAATTTTAAGTCATTGTTCTTAAAACGATACGTTAAACATCCTAAGATCCCCTGGATATAAAATATACATAAATGAAGAAATATCGCTTTTTACGCGGTTTCTCTCATTCGGGGTAGGACTATATTTCTTGGAATGTAAATAAAGACATCAGGACATAAAGTTATCAGGATTGTATTTTATTAAATATAGAATGTTTCTAATTAAAAATATTAATTGTAACAACCTTCATAGCATCTAAACAATAAGTACTTGGGTAGGAACTAAATATTAAAAACGTCAGTCGTCTAAGGTTAATGATTCACAATTTTTATTTAAGCATGTGCCTTACAAAAAATAAAAAAAACTATGTCTTACTACCCTTGGTCATTGCATCACCTGTGAACGGATGAAACACATTTAACTAATTCCTTTTTTTTTGGTATGTTAATTATTGTCAGGAGAAGGTTCTTATGAAAGAAAAATGAAGAAAAGATGGGATGGCAAGTCCGATGGCCAAGCCTACTACGCGAACGAAGTCGCAGGAAGTCGCTAGTATTTAATAATAATCACATCCTTATTTAAGTCTATGCATCAGCTTAATTATTTATCTATCTATCTAAATAGTAATATTTAATAATCATTACAGCAAAATTTAAGTTTACAATGTGCCTCAACTATGTACCTAATTGGTGAAATTTAATTATCATAGCCTTATTCGGACTGATTTTATTAATATTACAGTTTTCTTAAAAGTAAAATAACAAAATACAATTCATCGAAAAATTGTATGATACCTATAGATAAATTTAACAATCTTCAAAAACCAGGATCTTCGCGCTCCTTTAAAGTTTTACCAGGGGTTGATGCCCCTGGTAAACAATCTTCTTCGTTTTTACCTTGTTCTTCCTTAATATGCTTAACTTTTTTATAGAAGTCATGATACCTGTTGGGAAAATCATTGTATTGCATAAACTAATCAAGTCATTATATATCACTTCAGCCATTTGAATAGGATTATAGGACACCGTCTCTTGTATTAGTTCTGGCTCCTTTTTTTCCTTCCTCTAATGAATTCTGTTATTGCTACAGTTCAGGTTTCTGTAATTTTTTTCAAATAAATCGTACTTAAATTCAATGTATGGATTATTTCCCTGGACTTTTACTTGTCTTATCTTATTCCAAGAAATTTACTAAGAATTCGTATCTTTTATCCAGTTTTTAGTATGCAGCTCAGCTTTGAAATTCAAAAGTAAGTCTTGATTCACTTCTACAACTGTATATAGTGGAACATTTCGTTTGGCCTCCTCAAACCAGGGTGTAGGTACCACTGACCTGATATGTAAATAAGTTTGTTTTGCTATTCGCTCTAATAATGCGTGCTATCTGCCTCTTTTGAGTGTGGTCTTTTTCCGATAATCGATGGCACACATCTACCTTATATTTATTTCTTACATACAAAATGCATCAAATCTTGTGCTTCAGAAACGCACAACACAATATTTCTGGAGTTTGCAATATTATGAATACCTACTTATAACTAAAAAACACACCACTAAATCTTATCTGTATCCAACAATTAATTATTTCACCAAGTGAACAAATCGACATGTCTTATTGGGGAACTCTCGTAAATGACGTTAAGTCGGACATGACCGCGTTCGCACCGAGACCGCGCGCGCATTTTAAAACAGCGTACGAAACGATACGTATAGATATCCGCATATACGATACTTCTTAATTGTAATTATAATACTTGTTCTCATATACGATTTGTAAATAAATATAAATACATAATATTTTTTCAAAATAATTATATAGGTATGTGCGCAATGGAAAATTTAATTTTAGACATGTCTTTATGTACGTAGGGACCGTCGAAATATCGTTGCATCTTTGACAACATCCGTGAAACAAATGACGAGAAGACAAGAAATGATGGAAAAGCAACCTTATGTACAAGGGCGATATCTCTAAAGTATTTGACATTGGTGAGCTCATCGACGAGCGCATCGACAAATCATTACAGAATCGCACGACAGGTTTAGCAAAGTCTGGTCAAATTAAGTCTTTAATTATATAATCTTAGTTACAGTACTTGTTAGACCCTATCAGTGTTTTTACACTTGGTAGGTTTGTGTTATATTTTTATCTTACTTGATGGTCAATGATGGTGCGGTCAATGTCACACTAGCTAGACCTAAAAAAGAAGACTAGCTCTCAAAGACACCTACAGGAACACTGTGAATTTCATCACGTAAAAGTTCAAGAGGATCGAACCCATAGCCGTCTAACCGACTGCTGACTATAGTGTCCCCTGGGATATCATAACTTCGGTTTTCGAGTGGTCTGATACGCTAAGAAGCACTAGTTCTGTATGTCAGTAGTGAGAACGCTTTTTAGACTGACGTCTATACCTGTTTTTAACTTGTACGTAATACGAGTATTTATTTGTGAATTTTTTTATGGTAGACTCACAAGTCTTAAACAACTTGCTCATTCTGTTTACCTCCAAGTTCTGATTTCTAATGGGTTTTATTTACCAGAACAAATGATTGTATTTGTGTTTTAACGCTAAGAACTCTGAAGCTAAAAATGTATCAGCAAATAAAGGGGGATGGTGGATGAATTGTCTTCCCTGACACTACGAAGAAGGCAATCATCAACTGGCACAATAAAGCTCTCTCAATTGTTGTCTTAGGACTAATGTCACTTAAAGGCCTTGTCTGAGGACTACTTTGCGTTTATTTTACTGGCTTTTACGATGAAAAAAGCACTTTAATGGTACTGTGGATGCGCTTTGTAAAGGGTTAAAGCCTCAGCAAGCGTATTGGAACAGTGAAAGGCCTAGTGATGTGACTTTCTCAAAATACCTATAAAGGTATCATATATATCTATCGCCGTACCTAACACTAGTATCCAGTCAGGAATTCATTGCATGGAATGGGATTATTGCTATACATGAGAACTGACTTTTGAATCAGGATAAAAAGTAGCCAAGTATATGTTAATTCCGGGTACGAAATCTCTAGATTTCCTCTAAATCTGTTGAGTCGTTTTTGCGTTATTGAGTAACAAACATTCATACGTCTAAACTTTTAATTTTTTGTTATTATGTATGATATAAGAAAGGTGCCTAAAGTCTGTGATAGGTTTTGTAAACAAACCAGTACATATGCGAACACTATACGTGTGTATATTCCCCAAGGGGTAGAAATCAAAGTTGAATAAACATTTCGTCTTCAGTTCGTGCAGTTGGTAGTGCTTTCTGAGCCTCTGGTCCCGGGTTCGATCCCCGGACAAGTCAAACATTTGTGTGCATGAACATGTCAGTTTGACCTGTGTTTGGGTGTATATATTTATATCAATATCTTTGTCAATCTACAGATTACGATAGTACAGGGTCTGTCTAGTTTGGGAGCTGAAGACCTTGTGTGAGTTAAATACTATGATAATTTTACGAGAGCACGTACAATAAATGACTTGTATCGCCGACTCGGTGTTTTACTGTAGTAACTTAATAGCAGCCTAACTCCATGAATAAATATTAACATATGCCACAGTATGTAAGCTTAAGTAAAAAAACTAACCCTTATACTGCTGAATGCTAGTAAAAACTATTGTTTTTAAACTCAGTTTTTCAACTTTTGTCTGATCTGAGCGTCGCACTCGGAGCTTCGCAGTTTTAGACGCGAGTTTTCTGGAAGAAGTACTAGGATTCAATACACATTGTGGTATTCTGTTATGTTCTACATGTTTGAATAAGTGAATCACTAAGTAACTGTATTCAAACCCATTTGTGTTCTGTCTATGCGCGTAAATCACTCCCTCTACGAGTTTATACAATGAATTATTACGACTCCGTAGTACACTGGCGCTCCGAATGGTTTTGGATTCATGTATAATTTACTGGCGGTACAAATGACACTGCTTAGTTTAAGAAAGTGAATATTACCTCCCTACTTGAACTTCATATTAATCCGGATGTCCTTTGCATGTTGACGTCATCGATGATAATTTTGCAATATCACAATAACCTAAATCTATATATTGATTATTTTAGTTTTCCTTAGATACTACGTACATACGATATTTGACTCACAATGAATAGCAGTGAATCAAATTTCCTGGTACTCTACAAGGAATCAAATGTTGTTTTCACGGTGACTTTTATAGGGTTTTTGCCATACAGCACTGACCTTAACACTCTTACATACATGATACAAATATGCGCAGTGGCTTAGTACATTAACAATCTTATTACCTTAGAAAAGTAACCTACACAGGATTAATTTCTGCCATGTAGAAAGTACTAAGCCACACCACAAACCTCAAACTATACGTAGGTATATTTCGTACGTAAAATTACTTAAAAAACAGAAGAAGAGAAGCTAAAGTTCCATTCCAAATACATATTACACTAAAATCGTACGACGCGGCTCGTTCCAAACGCATTACATCAATAAATAACGCAAGTCTTTTTCAACATCACATTCAAAACATTTAGAGGAATCCGAGATTTCTAATCCTTTCCTACTATAATATTATAAACGCGAAAGTTTGTGAGTATGGATGTATGGATGTATGGATGTATGGATGTATGGATGTATGGATGTATGGATGTATGGATGTATGGATGTATGGATGTATGGATGTATGGATGTATGGATGTATGGATGTATGGATGTATGGATGTATGGATGTATGGATGTATGGATGTATGGATGTATGGATGTATGGATGTATGGATGTATGGATGTATGGATGTATGGATGTATGGATGTATGGATGTATGGATGTATGGATGTATGGATGTATGGATGTATGGATGTATGGATGTATGGATGTATGGATGTATGGATGTATGGATGTATGGATGTATGGATGTATGGATGTATGGATGTATGGATGTATGGATGTATGGATGAATGGATGTATGGATGTATGGATGTATGGATGTATGGATGTATGGATGTATGGATGTATGGATGTATGGATGTATGGATGTATGGATGTATGGATGTATGGATGTATGGATGTATGGATGTATGGATGTATGGATGTATGGATGTATGGATGTATGGATGTATGGATGTATGGATGTATGGATGTATGGATGTATGGATGTATGGATGTATGGATGTATGGATGTATGGATGTATGGATGTATGGATGTATGGATGTATGGATGTATGGATGTATGGATGTATGGATGTATGGATGTATGGATGTATGGATGTATGGATGTATGGATGTATGGATGTATGGATGTATGGATGTATGGATGTATGGATGTATGGATGTATGGATGTATGGATGTATGTTTCTTTGTTACTCTTTCACGATCAAACGGCGAGGTAATTTTGATGAAATTTGGTATTTAGGTGAATGAGGCGCTGGATTAACACGTAGGATACTTTTCATCCTCATCATCATCCATCACCACGCGGGTGAAAAAGCGTAATATGCTTGGGCACAGCATAGACAAAATAATAAGATCTCCGCCTACGTCAAGATCGTAATGATGACAGTTCTGTCAAAGTTTGTGTCAGTTTCTGATAGCTTATGAAGCGCGCTATCATTTTGACAGCTCGATACACTAGACGTGTTCGGCGACCGTCAAGGGTGGTGAAATGTAACACAAATGCCGTCAAGGGTGATGAAATGTAGTGACTGTTTTTTTTCCATGGTGATAAATTTTATATTTGGATGTACGTAAGTTCTGTATTTTATTATTCGTTTATACTGATTGATATACTAAGTATTTAAATTTACTCATAAATACTAATAAAGCAATTGACCATGTACATATTTTATGACATTTTAAAATATAGATATGGCCTTGGATAAGCTAATTGAAGTGCTAATCCTGCGCAGACGTAGTCGCGGGCGCCAGCTAGTACACAATATAACCTTGTTTCCGGAACGGACAGTCCGAAGACTAAGCAATGCAAAAAAAAATCTGCTAAGGATTTCATATTAATCAAAAACTACGAGGAAGATTGGATTATTTTCAATTATCTAGCGACGTCCAAAAAGGAGGAGGTACTCAATTCGACTTTTTTTAGTTTTGTTACCTAATTACTTTCGATAGGGTGAACCGATTCTCAAAATTATTTTTTTGTTTGAAAGCTGGTGCTTCCCGTGTGGTACTATTTCATTATCATCATCATCATCTTAGCCGTAGGACGTCCACTGCTGAACATATGCCTCCCCCATAATTTTCCAAAAGGACCGGTTGGAAGCAGCCTGCATCCAACGTCGCCCTGCGACCTTTATCAAATTTCATCAAATTTGATACAGTAGTTTTTGAGTTACACTCCAATAACTGAATAGAATGGAAGTCGGTATTAAATTTTTCAAATTGTACTTGTTTCTGTATATATTATCACTGCTCTGTTTTTGGGGAAAAAACTGCAGGAAATGTAGGCGGAGCCCATAAGGTAACTAAAGTAAGTTACTTAATAACTCAAGAGCACATAAAGCGTTATTGTATTAATCACAGTTGTTTCGAGGTTAAATGTATTCGACATTATGGTAACTAGTTACAGGCTTAGATTAGCTCAAACTGATTATGTAGGCAAAGCTGGCTATTACATAGTTCTCAGAAAACGGTGACCTAACCCCTAATAATGTAACCTGTTATTTTGTTTGCTTTACTGAATGAGGGTGAATATTTAACGACTGGTAATTTCGTATTTTATTGTTTGATCGTGGGTTATACGAACTGTAATAAAACAGGATTTTGGATTAAATAGACCTAATTACAGAAAAAAACAACTTCATATAAGCATATACATAAGCATGATCAGCCCGAATGCCAGATTTTTCAGACATTCCGAAGGTCTCAGACATACTCTACGTATTACACTGCACGGCTGTTGTAAGACAAAATTGTAGACTGATGCAACGGCTATCTAATCCGAAGGAAAACGTGCCCTCCGAAGGAAGACACGTTTTCCTTTGCATTAGAAGCAATCCGTTTAAAGTGTAATAGCGGTCACTCGTTTAATTTGTGACTGCAACTTGTTTTGCTTACCACTTATACCTACTTGCGCTCAATTTGTTGTAAATTGAGGGTATTAAAAATATTCATACACGTCCGTCCCGCGGGACGGTTAGTTCATATAATATAGGGATATAGTTGGCACCCAGGTTAGTGTTGTGTGTAAGACAAAATTTGGCAGTGCGACAATAGTAGTGGTACTTCGCATAACAAACGAGTACGGACTAGGATTGACCACTTCGTCTGCCCGTATCTTTCACCCACCCGCGATTCCTCAGTTCATCCGAGATCATGGCGCTTGCAACATTGTCGAAATATCGGAAACTCAAAGAAAACATACATGGTAACTATCCCGTTAATAATTTGAATATTTCAAATGTTAGTGACCATGATAGTTTGAAAACTTATGATTGAAGGTATGTCAAATTTCACGAATTTGTATTGTAGTGTACATCTAGTGCATTTAAGTTTTAAAAAGTAAGTAGAAAAAGAAAAAAGAAAAGTTAATTTTTGATTCTGTCCAAAAGAAAACTGAAAAGTAGACGATAAGGTTTTTTAGCTTCACGTTGGAGGAAATCCTTTACATGGAAACCCAAAAAAGTAGTGTTAATGGACATAAATGACAATGACATGAGTTCGTTGGAACTGTCGGCAGGATGAGAATTCTTGTGTGTACGGATCAACCCTCCCTCCTCTGCTATCATCCTCTGACATGGGATCAAAGGTGTACGATGTTTTTTTTAATGTCAAGCGGTGACGAGGTGAGTAAGTTGCTCACCTGATATTAAACGTCACGTGTTTCCATAATAGTCCAGTATGTCAGAATCTGTACGAAAGGTGACTAAGGGTCTTAGCCCACCAACACGACTCTGATCTAACACTGCTCCCACCCAACACCGCCCTAAACTAAGGCGACTGCTCGCAGTCCACGCGGTCACAGCTAGAAGGTACCCAGCAGTATACGCACCGGCAGCTACTAGGCACCCAGCTGTCTACGGTCCGCCAACCGCTTTCGCTTTTCGCGATAGACACAGATCGTAATTATTTTTCATCGCTATCGCAATCAACTCGCGGACACCTCGCAGACCGCTTGCTTGCAACGGTGGTTAGCGAGGCCTCAATTACCCGAGCAGTCTGACGGCAGCAAGCTCGCTGAAAGCGAACTGTTGACTAATTTTATGCTACCAATGTAAAGTATATCTAAAGAGCAAATTAAAGCCCATATTTGAATAATAATGTTTTTGCGGGGAGCTGAGGCGTTTAAGTGTGCTAAGAAAGCAAAAAACTGTCATACAGAACTTAGGTATGGGTCGCGATTCAACTGGCGTGACAAACGACTTTCCGCGTCACTTTACTATTAAAAACTAAGTCAACACGAAGCCAAGACACCGGCTATCAATGTTCGTACGATCAAGTTTTCCACACCATTAGACACAATCAATCATTTTCATTAAACTGTAACGTGCTAATACTGATGGGTTCACCGCAGAGGTTGCTATCTCTCAAAAATACACCACTCAAGACCCTATAACTTTTCTCGTATGGTTCAAAATAGAGTAGCTTTATGTTATGTTACGTAAGAGTCCCGTCACTTTGCCCTAATAGAGTGAAGTTGCAAACTTGAAGTAGTTACTTAGTTCTAGAAGTGTCTGGGGAAAATTGCTATCTTAGTGAAGTTGACGGTAGAAGCTGTGTGTCTGACCACTAGATATAATAGGAGATATCTGAGTATATTCCGTGGAATTATACCGCAAATAACGATATTATGAGTTTTGATCATTAAATCTAAATAATTCAATATTATACTCAATAAGGGCATTACAGAGTGGAAAGCAAATTGTATATTAAATAGTCATACAGGTTTTATATTATATACAGTCGATTTGAGTTCCAACTAGCGATATTTGAAAAGCGTTTCAGGGTTCCCAACCCCTCTTTTTGGAATCCACCATTTTTATTTTTAAGTTTTAATTAAAAAATTTCAGTAATAAAAACACTGTCACTTTGTGTCTAGAAGATCTACATTAATAAAAAAGTACTCAATCAAAATAGGATTTCATGAATAAATATGAATATGAATATTTGGAGCTCCATTACGTCTGAACAGATTTTTATAATATTTTATAAATTGGATAGAAATTTAAATTCTGGAATAAAGCATTCTTTTTTATATCTACACCAAATAATAGAAATGTAACGGATCGCTGTCTGTACATAGAAGATATAAGAGAAAAATATAACTGAGACTTATATAAACGAAAGTAGAACGAAAAGAAAAAGATTCCTACAATTTTTGTCTATTGGTCTGTTTATCTGTTGGTCTTATATCTGTTTGTATGTGCGTTTATGCACGCAATCTCCGAAACGGCTTATCCGATCGCTAATATATTGTGGTAAGCTTCACTTAAGATTTAGTGTATAAAATTACCTAGGTAAATATTGAACACAAATACTCCCCGGGAAAAGCTGGCTTAGGAATCCAACTTTTAAAGGCCGTCTTTTTTCGTAACAGTAATGTTTCCAATCCAAACGTCAAATCCGGGTTATATAAATACGACACGAATTTACTGGCCCATGAACCCTCACTACTATACGAACACTATACTATATATTTCTTAACTATAACTAACTATAATTAACTAATTCTATTAAAATTGTAACCAGCAGTTTTTTTAATTGTGTTAATATGTATATAAAATATAAAGAAAACGTACAAAATTAATGCATTTTACAAACATCGACCATGTTATTAAGCAATTTTCAATCTTACGTAGAGTACCGTATTTTTTTTTATATGGGGATTGGAACACGCGTTAATAAAAGTTTAAATAATGTATCAACATTTCTGGGAAGTAAAACACATTTCATATAAATGTGAAATTCGCCAGAATTTTATAATCTTCATAGAGTTTACTTTAGGCTCAAAATGTATTTAACAATAAAATAGGATTGACGTGAACTTAGTAGTTAGCGGTTAGTTATAGTACAGTTTAATGAAATACTTGAATGAAATCACGGGATTGTTTTCGAACACAACCACACTTTTTGTCGCAGCGCCCGTGGCGTTGTAATTAAGATTTTGCAGATTCACGCTGTTAATGATTTTAAAGACGCAAGTCATTCCTCAGTTAGACGCTATGTCTACCTACTTATCATTAGATGTAACGTAGCTTACGTAATAACTATTATTCTGTCTAAATGGAACCAGGCACCTGATGATAGATTCTATAACGCAGTAAAAGGTACGTAGTGAAAGCGTTAATGTATTACGGTATGAAGAGGGTTGTACTCGTAATAAGTAAAATTCCTGGACAAAAGAGACTCAAACACCAAGCACACGAGTTGCATATTGGTACACGGACAAAATTCAATCGGGATCGTGGGTGGAATGTACCGCCGGCCTGAATATTAGTGTTAAATATTGACAAGTTGACCTCGGAGCTCTGGAACCGTGAGGTCGACTCAACAAGTGGGGTGTGTCAACAGCCCTATATACTAAAAAACGGCAGTGACAGTGACACTGAAAGTGACATTAACGTGAAAGTTCGGACGGAAAAAATGATAGACACAGCGTGACCGTCGCAGCGCCAGTTACGTGCCGCTGAGCACAAGAGTGACTCCCAGAAGAAGAACTTCAAATAAGTTCGAAACTGGTCGGAGAATATTTCCGGTAAATATTACGCGAGTCCTAGCCGGTTTTAAGGCGTAATTACGGACATAAATGCAAGAGAATAGAAAAGAGCAGTTTGCAGTAGCTATATCTTTGCTTTTGAGCTTTTGATAGCGTTCCCCGTGAGGCTTTATGGGTGGTTCTGCTAGGTACTAAGATATACGGAAAAGTTTGTCTATGGTATGAACTGTTGTTACGACCAGTGGTTGCCAGTCTAGTTTTTTTTTTTCCCCCGTAAGTTGTGGTGTCAAGCAGGGGCGTGTTTTAGCTCCGACACTGTTCGCGCTGTACTTCTCTTTGGTCGTTGAAAAGGCTACAAAAACATGCTAATGGAATTTATATACGCTTCAGAACATACGGTAAGTTTTTCGACCTTGGGAGATTCAGAGCTCGCAACAAATGCTCACTTGATATGAGAGAGATTATGTATTCTGATGATCTCTGCTATGTTGATGATATTCCAGATGGCTTGCAAGAATTTATCACAAATTTTTATGTCAAACATTCGGGTTAAAAATCAGCATCAAAAAGACAGAAGCTCGGAAGTTTTAGTATCTCTCGAAGATAGTGTGCTTGAGCAGGTGGAAAAATTTAAATACAGTAGTAGTAAGTGATTACATGCACAGGAGACCTTGATCCATAGATACATAGTCGGCTTGGTACAGCTTCGGCCGCATTTGGCAAACTCCGAGACAAAGTATTTCGTTCTCACGACTTATCCCTTAGCACTAAAGTAAAGGTATGTCGATAGTATTGCCGAATGTCATGTACTCCTTGAACAGGTTTCACCTTAAATACCTGCGTGATATACTGAACATAACGTTGTCAGATGGTATCAAAATACGGAGGTTTTAAGAAGAGCCAATGTTGGCGGAATAGAGGCTTACTTATTGCGACATCAGCTACGTTGGTGCGGCCATGTGACTAGGATGTCTGATGAGAGGGTAGCATTACACATCTTACACTCTGAGCTACAGAATGGCAAGCGGAAAACCGGTGGCCAATTCCTGAGATACAAAGATGTTCAGAAGAGGCACATGAAGAGGTGCAAAATTGGGAGGCACTCGCACAAAGCCGCGAGGCAAAATGTGTATGTTTTTGAAGCTGAAAGGAGGAGAGAACTTGATTATAAACGAGACGAACTCTAAGATAGACCGCCTTCGAACCTTAAGTATAATTTTGTGGGTGGTGTCCTAACGTGTGGCATTTGTTTACGCATGCTTAGAACAAAATTGGATATCACAGTCATATTAAAGCGCATGAGCGGCGCCTGGACGTATTATGACAAACGATAGCTTACAGCAGAAACTTGGTTCGCCGTGGCCGAAATCGGCTAGGAAACATGATGATAGTGGACAGATTCATCAACGTAGAATACAGCTGGAGCTACACGTTTGAAATGTTGGCAAATGGATGTTTTCCACCGGCTTCCAAAACAAAAGGAGGAGGTCGACGCGTATATGTTTTTATGTATGCTCACCGAGAACTTTTTACAGAGTAGTCCGTTTTTGATAGTTCTTAATTTGGTAGAGCATACTTCCAAGTCCCATTTAAATTGCATCAAAACGGTCACGCGGTTTTGCAGTTACAATCCAATAACTGAAAAGTGTTCCGACTATCTTGATAGTATCATAAATGACGGTAAATAAAAATCGGCCCGTAAGTAGCAAAGGTCACTAAAAAGGGGAAAAAAAATGTGCAAAATAACTTGTTGAAGTCGGTAATATGATAGTTCAAAGATACCTATAATCACAATATTAAGCGCATAGTAGATACTTCGATAAGTTATTTAAAACTTTTTTTTGTTGAGTCGGTTTAATTTTGTGTAAAAAGTAAAACTAAAAAAAAAAATCCTTCCTTAGTAAATAATAAAAACACAAAAAAAATGTGTTTTTATTATTTACTAAGGAAGGATTTTTTTAATGTCACCACTTAGGAGTGAACCCAGTAAGCTAGTGCTGCTACAAAATTAAAAGTAAGTACATAACACTTCTTAAAAAATATATCATAAAATATACCAAAAAGTGTGAAATAACTTGTCGAAGTCGGTACCATGATAGTTCAAAAGTAGGTACCTGTTATCACAATATTGTGCGCATGGTACCTACTTCGACAAGCTATTTCACAGTTAAAAAATTTAGGAACTTACGGGATCGATTGTCATTCACCGGCAACGTTGATATCTTAACGTTAGGGGTTTACTTTTTAGTTTTTGGATTGTAACTCAAAAACTGCTTGACTGAATTAGATTAATTGGTCTTAATTGAAAATTGAGTCAATTGAAGATTTTATTGATGACAAAATTCAAAACTTTAACTCAGTTTCGGACCGCCTACTAAAAATAAATTGTCACATGGCCTATTTTATTATTCGATATTGCCTTTTTGTCCCTAAATTTATGTATTCTCTTAGATGTTGTCAGTTTTGGAATCATCCTTTACTTTTACAAAAACTTGACAACATCCAGAGGGATACGCTCACTACCATACTTAACACACATTTTGACGATCGCACTTGGCGCCAGGCCTCACTACCTGTTAGGTGTGGAGGTCTCGGTATTCGCAAAATTTCTATTGTAGCATTACCCGCATTCCTTTCATCAATTTTCAGTACTCAAAAGTTAGTAAAGGCAATTTTATCGCCTTCTATTCAAATTAGTTATATGACTGAGGCTTTAGAAAACTGGAAAATAGCTTGTCCAAGTCAGTCCCTGCCCAAAGCTCCTGCTTCTCAGAGGCAGTGGGACGGGCCACTCTGTGAGTTAGAACTTGAAAACCTGATCAATTCAACTAGTTCTTCCGCAGAGCGTGCTCGCCTGTTAGCTGTTACTCGATGGGAGTCGGGGCTTTGGCTACATGCTTTGCCGTCTAAAAATGTTGGAAATCTTTTGGACAACAATACTTTCTGAATAGCCGTATCCCTACGAGTAGGTGCCCCTTGCCAGGTCCCTCACCGTTGTGTCTGCGGTGAAATGGTGGATCGGTTCGGCCACCACGCACTCTCATGCGTAAAGAGCGCGGGGCGCATACCGCGGCACGCCAGCTTGAATGATATCATCCGTCGGGCATTTGTCAGTGCTGGAGTCCCGTCAGTTTTGAAACCGAACGGATTGATGCGGGATGACGGCAAGAGACCAGATGGGATGACTATCGTCCCGTGGAAGATGGGACAGCCCCTGGTTTGGGATGCTACATGTGTGGACACTCTGGCGCCGTCTCATCTCCCTGGGACGATTGATCGGGCTGGCGCTGCCGCGTCTAAAGCGGAAGACCTCAAACGTCATAAATATGTGTATTTAGACTTTTTCCCACTTTTTTTTTTAGCCACTTTTCCCCCCACCATGGGGCTTATAGATTAGATAGTTATTATTATTGTTTTATTCAATTTTTAATTACTAATAAATGTTTTTATTTGTCTAGATTAAAATTAGGTCTAAATTAAAGAATCGGTCCACAATGGCGAAGAAATCGGCTAAAAAATATAAAAAGCATATAATCGATCATGTAAGCTCATCATTTTTGAAGTCGGCTAAAAAGTAAACATCAAATAATATAATCACGTCTCTTAGAGGCATCTCCTTTCGTTGTAACAAGGACATTAGTAAAGCCTTTGATATTTTTTCACAATATATTTAATTAACAATTCTTTATGTTTTTAACAAACTGTTCTAGAGTTTCACACTAATTTGAAGAGCACAGACCCTTTGGAAGTACGATAATTATCATTTTTGCACAATAAAAGGGCACGTTCCATCAGGGCTTTTAATCCAAATTTAATAATTTTCGACACGGTCTACATTTATAGTGCTTGACTATAATCAAAAATTCGGCTGGGCTGGGCAACGTTTGGGAAGCTACGTCGAGTCCTTACTTCGCGGATTCCACAGTGCCTGAAGACGAAAGTCTTCAATCAGTGCGTTCTACCCGTCATGACATACGGAGCCGAAACGTGGACACTGACGGCTCGAATGGTCCACAAGCTCAAGGTCACTCAGCGGGCTATGGAAAGGGCTATGCTCGGTGTTTCTCTGAGGGATCGCATCAGAAATGAAGTGATCCGTCAGAGAACCAAGGTCATCGACATAGCCCACCGGATCAGCAAGCTGAAGTGGCAGTGGGCTGGCCATATTAGCCGTAGCACCGACAACCGTTGGGGTAAACGAGTTCTAGAGTGGAGACCGCGTCTCGGCAAACGTAGTGTAGGACGTCTTGAAGCACGGTGGAGTGACGATCTGCGCAAGACGGCTGGCAAAAACTGGATGCGAGAAGCCCAAGATAGACCTAAGTGGCGTGCAATTGGAGAGGCCTATGTCCAGCAGTGGACTGCTACAGGCTGATGATGATGATGATAATCAAAACGCTAATACCGAATGTTTGAGCGGTAGTATTACTGGTTGACCCATCCCGGTAGTGGTACTAGTGCGACGAAAATGTCGGTAGTTCAACCTTCAATCAGCGATATAGTTACAATTAATTATGTTTAACGTGATAAGTCTGAACATTGCACAATTTTAAGACAGAAAAGTTCACATCATCGGACGGGATTTGAACCCGCGTCTTCCGACAATCCGTGTCAGACGCCATGACCAACTCATGTCATCCCATGAGATGTTAGATTTGGTAGCGCCGGCTTTATCGTAAATACTAGAAGACCTGAGTTGTTACGTACCAATGCCACAAAATGTTGAGTTTATTTATACGACATGTGTAAACTATCCGGTTAGCACACAGTAGCAACTCTGTCCTTTGAGCCGCTGGTCTCAGGTTTATCTATTGGTTCTATTTGACCTGTGTTTGGGTGTCTATATAGTATAATCATGTATATCAGCCATAAGGTTACCATAAGTACAGGCTCTGCCTAGTTCGGGACCTTGAAGACCTTGTGTGGATGCTGTCCCATATAATTACTAGTAGTTCTGCGAACAGTAGTCCTCGCGAGCACAGTCTTATTAGTGGCAATATTTCGCAGTACTTCACAACCACTCGAAAACTACTTGACTAATTATGCTTATATTCAAAATTCCTTTTTAAAGTCAGGTACTTAATGTGTGTACCATATTTTATCAAAATCAGTCAAAAATAGCGCCGCAGCAAAATTCCCCATTTTTCGGAAAAGTACACATGCAATCAAAAATCGCCGACTACAAAAACAACTCATTTAAATAGTAATATACGTATATACCAAGTTTCAGTCAAGATTAGTTGAAAAATGTTATCTGTACAGGAATACAAACAAACAACCTAACAAATATACGGACAGATAAAAGTTAATTTGCCCAGTTCAAGCAGAGCGCTTCGCTCACTTGGTCAATAAAGCAGACGCTTCGATCGCTTTGCTCGCTCGGTCAATAAAACTTAAACTTTAAATAATGAAAGAATGATGTCAAAGTGGTAACTTTTGAACAATAAAATTAAATTTGTTTAACAACAAGCTCCGCCCCCCGATTTCACTTCCGTGGTGGCGGATGATGCTGATGAATAGTAATCTTTCTCCTTGCTAAATTTTATTACGATCCCTTCAGCCGTTTAAGTATGAAAGCGTAACAAACAAACAAAGTCACTTTCAAATTTATTAATACACTAGCTGCTCTCCGCGGTTTCACCCGTGCGGTGATGAATGATGATGATGAATCTTATATAGCCAATGTTACTCAGGGTGAATGTAGATTTCCAATGGTGAAAGAATTTTTGAATTCGGTCCAGTACTTTTTGAGGCAATTCGTTACAAACATACAAACAAATATTTCCTCTTTATAATATTAATATAGATATACGAATACATTCATACATTCCAGAATCCAAATGTTCATTCAATTCTCATTCATAATATATATATATATATATATATATATATATATATATATATATATATATATACCATTGCAACTGGACCATCACACACAGCATAAGCATAACATGTACCCATCTTCAGGCACCAAAGCCGAACCCGAATTTCGGTCCTATTTTCCCAACCCTACATTATGACCTGTAATAGTATTGTAAATTGCAAAAGCTTTACTTGGGTCGTTTAATTTGATTAACTACGTCTGTACATGAAGAGAACGGTATAAAATGTTGCACGCATCTGAACAATTTGTGGTGAAAACATTGAATAGACAAGATTTCAGAATACAAAGAAACTTCAAAATTTTAAGATATAAATAAATCATAATATGAATTATTAATTCTTAATTAATAAATCATATTATACATACATACATATTATACATATATACATATTATTTTTAATTTAATTAATTAATAATGATATGATTTATTATGTTATGAATATTGAAGAACATTGGTAAACATGTAGGCAAGTTTGACAAACAACTTTGTTAGTGCCACTTTGTATATATAGTGCTAACAAAGCGTTGGCTTGCAAATAATGATAGGCTGTTCATAACATTTTATGAAATCACAATGATATTTGATTGAGTCATTGGTTGAACATTTATCTAAAATAGTATATATTAATATGATGGCGTCGGCCGCCTATTGTGACAGAGTATGCGCAACGAGCGAGCGGTTGACTCACCGCACACCCATCATCACAGTTGCCTATAAAACAGCTGCGCTTGGCAACTGGATCTCACAGTCCGGTGTCGCTTTTAATGCCCGTAGAGGCAAAAAGCTCTATGTCCTTTCTAAAAAAAAAACCGGAGCTCGATTTCCTGCGAGCGCCCGCCGCGTGCGCACGTCTCTGTTTTGTTATAATGTAATAAGAGATCGAAGGTAAAAGTTAGAACAGACATTACGTGTTTACTTCAAACCGGGTCATACTTCATGTCGGGCTCTCAGCCGATAAATATATAATTTATCCTTTAGGCCAAATAACCTTTAAATTATAATTTTTGAAAATGATATAATTTAAAAAGTAACAAGGCCGGTATAATATATACCAATTGACTGCCACATCATGGAATTACTAAAAAAAGCTAGCTTCATATTTATATATGAAATTATGACATTAGGTTATTTTATGATATAGGGAGAAAAAAAGTTTGAATGCTGTGAATTTAAATTGCCACTGTTTTTAAAAATTATCAAAACATTTTTTTCAGGATGTCAATCAGAATCTCATCCTGAGGGATTTATGCATTTTTTTATTAGCTTTGCATAGCTGTAAATTCATAATTTTTTAATTATTTTTCTAAATTTATTTTCATGGATCAACAAACAGTAACGCAATAAATGTATATGTTGAGTAAGACAGTGGAGGTCATTTTACATATAGTAATGTATTGTATAATACTTTTCTTCAAACGTCATAAATATGTGTATTTAGACAGAATGTACATGTTTGTGCCGTTTGGGGTCGAAACTTTAGGCCCATGGGGGCCGTCCGCTCTCAACTTGTTTAGGGATCTGGCGAAACGTTTGGTTGAGGCGTCGGGTGCCCGAAATGCTGGCGCCTATTTTGGGCAAAAACTTAGCATTGCCATCCAGCGTGGCAATGCCGCCAGCATTTTGGCCACTTTTCCCCCCACCATGGGGCTTATATATATTTATTTATTTTATTTTTAATACCTACTAACAATGTTATGTTTAAATGAAATTGTTTCTTACGTATAGTACACGTAACAGTCATACATAGATAATCTTGAGTTGTTTGAATACGTTTCTAAAACGGACAAATAAAAAAACGACTTAACTCTCACATATACCATGCGAAAAACCTCATTTCAAATAATAGATTTTTTATATCTAGTAGGAGCCATTGTAGAGAGCGAATGTATAGCTTAAATACTTTTCACCAACGTGCGTTATATTATAATAAGAACATACGCGTAGTATTTTTCAGGAAGTATCTGAAGTTTTAACGCACTCTCAACTCGCTTCGTCACGGCCGCCGGTATCACTATCGTGGAGCAAACGATAAAAATTCAATACTCAGAAAAATCTTCATACAAAAGTCTTCATACCCCGTGACAAATTTAATAATTCGAACCTTATAACTTTTTGAGTTCTGCCCTCAGCTTCAACATTGATACGCCGTTAGTTGCGCCCCGGGCGGTACTCGACGGCTCTACAATAAAAGAGAGTACTTTAGTACAAAATTCATACACCCAATAATAAAAAACTGGTTTTTCTTAGTAGTAGCGGTGTATTCGTAGTAATTAAACTGCACTTAATTATTTCTTTTGGTACTTTTTTGGTTATATTTTTTGTATAAGTTGATTTATTAATCAAGGTAATGAAATAATAACTAATGTTATATTTTAGTCTAGTGTTGAAGCATGCTAATTTTAATATGTTAATTTTTACAAACCATAATAGTTCAACGTGGACTTGACGGCTCTACAATAAAAGAGAGTACTTTAGTACAAAATTCATACACGCAATAATAAAAAAACTGGTTTTTCTTAGTAGTAGCGGTGTATTCGTAGTAATTAAACTGCACTTAATTATTTCTTTTGGTACTTTTTTGGTTATATAAGTTGATTTATCAATCAAGGCAATGAAATAATAACTAATGTTATAGTTTAGTCTAGTGTTGAGGCATGCCAATTTTAATATGTTAATTTTTACAAACCATAATGGTCAATGTGAACTCGACGGCTCTACAATTAAAGAGAGTACTTTAGTACAAAATGTATACACCCAATAGTAAAAAACTGGTTTTCTTAGTAGTAGCTATATATTCGTAGTAATCAAACTGCACTTAATTAATTCTTTAAAAAAATAATTTTAATTTTTGGTTATATTTTTTGTTTAAGTTGATTTATCAATCAAGGCAATGAAATAATAAGTAATGTTATAGTTTAGTCTAGTGTTGAGGCATGCCAATTTTAATATGCTAATTTTTACAAACCATAATGGTCAATGTGGACATTTTCGAATTTATTTGAACATCTTTATTGTTCTCTTCTTCATGCAAATAAAATTAATCTTCTTTATTATTTCAAAATACAAATTGAATGTGCTTATTTTACAATCGTATTTGTATTTAGGTAGGTAGGTCCTTATATTAGAATAACAATGCGATAAATTATAAGTTAGAAAAAACAGAGTGAAGAAAATATGATATATACGAGAACTTACGTAAGTAGTGTATATTTTATTTATATACTAGTGCTTGCCCACGACTTCGTTCGCGTAGTAGGCTTGGCCTTCGGCTACTCTATATATAAACTATCTTTATATAAATCTATATGTATGAAAACGAACCACTATTTTTTCTGGTCACGTTAAAACTTGTGAACGGATAGAACAATCTCGCTAAATATTTTTTTGTAGTGATAATTATTGTCCGGAGAAGGTTTTTATGAAAGAAAAACTAAGAAGAGATGTGAGGCTGTGGCGAGGCCGAATGCCGAGCCTACTACGAACGAAGTCGCGGGCAGTCGCTATTACCTAATAGTTATTGCTCCTAATCTCTAATTGATGTTTAAATATTCATTATATTTATATTTTATAAACGACAATTTTGAATAGGCTTTAACATGTATGGAGATTAGCCATTACCACGTACCACCAAAATATAACAATCAACAAAATTAAAAACATTTTACCATCCTAATGGTATCAAATAACAACAAACATTTTAGTGCAGTAGAACTCTTATGTTAATGAGTTCATTCGGGGAAGTACTGACACCATATCTATTTCTGCCGCGAAGCAGTAGTGTTGGCAGTACTATGCTATGTGTTATTATTTATACTTATGGTTCTGGTTAAAATATTATGGGTACCGACGAAATTATAGGCACATGAGACTTGACAACAAGGCGCGCTCGTATCCTGATAATAGTAAAAAGCAGAATCTTTAAATACACACATCAAAAAAGTCTAAGCAACATGCATCATACTCGTATCACAAATTTTACGAATTAAATAGGTAACCTATTTTTAAATCTTTACTTACTCAAGGGGCGTAGGTATGTAAACGTTTTTCTTTTTGATGACATACTGGCTGGTTGTAAAAAAAACTTTTCGATTATGTTTTGTTTTTTCTTAAAATTGAAACGAATGCAAGTTTGTTTGAATTTAAGTTTTTTATTGCTACGTTTAGTCTTGATTTTATAATTTTACCAACAATTTGAATAAAGTAAGCGGCAAAATTGGATTGTGCTACATTCTTTACACCATGGAGCGACATTATTTGACGGCAGATCAAATGCAAAGAGCTGTAGGGATGTTACAAGCGGGAACAAATCAATCTCAGGTATCTCGGCATTTTGGTATTCATAGAAGCGTTATTTGTCGTCTTTGGCAGCGCTACAATAATACAGGAGACCCCGCTGAACAGCATCCAGGCCGTGGAAGGAGTACAACTTCTCGGCAAAACCGGTACATACAACTGACTGCAAAGCGCCAGCCGATGTTAACCGCTCGAGAGATAAGTTTGAGGCTACAGAATTGAAGTGGTGTTGTTGTAAGGTCCAAACTGTGCGAATTCGACTACATGAGTACGGCCTACGAGCTCGACGCCCAATCAGGTGCCCGCCGATAACGTCACGGGAATCGCGCTCGTCGAATTGAATGATGTAGAGAACGTAGAACATGGACCCAAGAGCAATGGGATAAAATTATGTTTTCCGATGAAAATTATGTTTTCCGATGAGTCGCGATTCGGGTTTAGGGCTGATACAAGAAGGGTGCCCGAAAATACTGAAAAGCTCAGGTGCGTTCAGAAAGTTCATTCATACAGCGGCTCAACAGTTATGGTATGGGAGGGTATTATGAAGAACAGGCGAACTGCGCTCGTTTTTGTAAAAGGAAACATGAACACTGAAAATTACTTTTGTTATGTCAAAATAAATACATTTTCATGTTTACATTGTATCGTCGAAAAATCATTAAATCGCTTACGATGCGGAAATTATTGATAAAAGAGCTATAGAGAAATAAGTGATGTAAATATTATATGGTACATTAATATCTACAGAAAGACTGCAGTGCCATTGTCAACTCAAAGAACTTCAAATTCAATTTAGACTATCGTCAATTGTGCAGATGCGAATGATTAAGTTTTTCGGGTATATCTCCAGGAACTAGAACTTGATGGAGGAGATTAATAGTGCAAGGCCAAGTGAAAGGAAAGAGATCCCTAGGTCGTTTACCAACACGCTGGACTTACTCTATTAAAAAGGCCACGAATTCCACCATTGTACAATGTACTCGCAATGCCAGTAACCGTCACAAATGGAGAGACATCGCGAGGATATCAATAGCACTGGAAATGGAAACTGGAGAGGATCCGCAGTTTACCGTCACCATGACCACGACCACTCTACCAAGAGTGGCCCGAGTAAGAAGATTATAATAATAAAATAAAGAGGTATATTGTTTGTTTTTTCTTAATGGATTCACGTAAAACTACAGCTACACGTAAATCAGTTAAGCTTTCAGCTGAAAGCTTAACAGTTTCAAACAATTCTTTCACGAGATTAGAGCTAATTATATTATGCCTGAGTAACATACGCTATATTTGTTACGTTATATTTTCATCATCATCATCCATCCCCATGGAGGTGAAACATCAGTCTAGCGGTCTTGAGTGAATCGCCTGCAATACTTACAAACAACACAAGATAACAAATAATTTCGTCTATATATCCTCGAAGGGGGAAGCAGTGGTGTCTTAAGAACCTACGTTTCGCTAGACATATTTTTAGTCTTATTTCATAAGAGGCGAGTCTACTGCATACTACGATCAACAAAAGAGAAATATAATTGAAAAATAAAATATGTCTAAATGTTTATAAAGGCGACAAAGTCTACGTAACAAAAATTTCATGATTTGTATACAAATAGAATAAGATCATTTGTAAACAGCATTGTAACAACGTTTCTATTAATAATGACCTTGAAAAATCAAATCAATCACTGCAAACTACGGGACAGTCTTTCAAAATGTATTTGTCAAAAAAAGCCAGAAACTGTCCAACCCGGGATCTACCCATGACCTCGAGGTTCCAAAACGGCACTTCTACCTCTACATCAAGACCAAGCAAGTAAAGCCGCTGGCGGGTCAGCTAGTATATATACATATGAACGCCTTTTTTTCCGGGTCACTTATTTAAATGTTTTCGAATAATTCGTAGACATTACAAAATTAAATAAAAATAGAGTTTATGGCAAGGCCGAAGGCCGAGCCCACTACGCGAATGAAGTTGCGGACAGTCGCTAGTATAATACATAATAAGACAAAATAACCCTCTCTGTTTTCTTTAACAACAGTTTAACCATCTCCATACATTTAAACTCAGCACTCATCACTATCCACTTCAATCCATCCACTTCAAGTAGTAGGTACCTAAAGTATTCAATTTCTACGAGTGCATATTAATTTAAGCACTCCATTAGAACCACACACGCTTTGTCAAGCTAAGCCGTCTAAGTCTAAGCACGGTAATATAAGTATACAAACAGTATTCATTCAACGAAATAGTAGGAAACAGTAATATTCATGTAATGGATGTGATCATAGGAACACAGGCCAGCATTTGCCTTGTACAGTGCAGAGTAAATATTGAGCATCAGCTTTGTATGATTCCACATAACGGTAGCGCACGTCTTCTGTGCGTTCAATCATGGTATATTATTACAAACTTACCCTATGCTTTATTCGTAACGGGTGTTATACTGAATTTTGACGTCGACAAGTCGCTTGTTACGAAAAAGCATAGTTCGACAAATCATTGCTACGACAGGACATAATATTCGACGAGAATTTTATTCCAAAACAAGAGTGCTGCGTTATATCCTTATCCTTAGAGATGTAGGCAAGCTGCCGCGGCACGCTCGCTACGCTCGCTCGGCTCGGGCGTTGTGTGGTCGCCATTAAACCTAACGCTCCTACTCGCTTCGCTCGTCGTTGCACCTATTGTGGCTTTGCTCTGACTAGATACTCCGCTACGTTCTGTGGAATTAATTCTTGCTGAATAAATTTTCTGTCGATGCAATGACTTGTCCAACTATGTTTTTTTTGAACTAAGTGACTTGTCGAAAAGGGTGTCATACTGAATTACGACAGTTCAGCACGTCGACAAGTCGCTTATTTCGTAAAAACAAACCGACTCATATGTTGTACCGTTTGCACAGCTTTCAACTAAATGCTAATCTTTTGTTACGATTTAAAATACGATTATTTCCAATATTTGCACAATACTGTTCAAGTAACTTACTAGTTCTCTTTAGAAATAAACACAAATATAGATATTCACATTTATAATTTATACATTAATTTAAAGTAAATGTTTCCATAAAGCTAAAAGTACAATAATAAAAAATCATATTAAAATATAAATACTTACTACTAATGGAGTAACTAGGTAGCTCACGGTTGAATTAACGCCCACTTTTTAACTGTTCACCAAAATTTATACAAAGATATATTATCTCAAAAACCAACTCCAGTACCTATCCGATAGCATTCCATCACATATTTATAGATGCTCAATCCCTAACTAAAGGAATCAGCAAAGGTGTATAAACACCCACATTTCGTCTGTTTAAATTCTTACATAGATATGAAAAAGGGTATATCGTGTATAGTATTTGCGAGCCCATTATCATCATGTCTATAGTCGAATTAACACCATTCCCATTAACCCATATCCAATTAGTCCCATTCTTAAGCTGGGACCTAATTTTGCTTGTGCAATACTTAGTCACATAAGTTACACTGATTTATATATAAAATAATCATCTTCATCATCATTATCAGCCGGAAGACGTTCACTGCTGAACATATGCCTCCCTCATAGAACGCCACTTGGACCAGCTACTCGCTTCCTGCATACAACGATTTCCTGCGGTTTTACAGACTAGCGGGAGACCGGCCTATACATCGTCTTCCGGTGCGTGGTCGCTACTCGAGAACCTTTCTTCCCCATCGGTTATCAGTTCTGCGAGCAATGTGGCCTGCCCATTGCCATTTCAACTTGCTAATTTTGAGAGCTATGTCGGTGACCTTAGTTTTCCTACGGATCTCCTCATTTTGGATCTTATCACGCAGGGAAACCTCATAGCCCTCTCCATCGCTCGTTGAGCGACTTTAAGCTTGTTACTGAGGCCCAGGCCCACAGATTTTATAAAATAATATCATATCTATAAATAAAATAAATAAAAACTTTCTGCAGGATTACCAAACCAATTTTCAACATCTTCTCTGTGTAAATTTATCTTTCACGAGAGCGTCACCGACGCTTAAATTTATTAAAATAATGTTGCTTTCAACTTCGTCTGAGCTACTTTATGACGGAATCTTAAAAATATTAAAATGGCAGAATATAAAACCCAGTTATTCCAGAATCTTGTCCCAACCTTCATGACACGATCTACCAGTAAACAAAGTTGAAACCCTAAGATTGCGCTGAAGCATTACTTTACTGCCTTAGGAGTACATTTACTTCAGGAGAGTCATTTTAAAAATTTACGATGTACAATAAAAGCCCATCTAAATAGATGGGAAAATTTTCGCGAATTTTCGGGAATGCTCGGGAGTGTTCGTGCCTCTTTGGTGAATAGGAAGTTTATGACATGTTTGTAAGCTCGTAAGTGAGATAAGACGCGTTACGAGTATTCTGCTCACTGGGATTTTATGTGAAGTTGCTTTTCTCATTTATTGCGTTTTATTACCTGTGCCCGGTATGCGCAGTAATGTCATGTTTTTTTTAATTTATAATTTGTTAGTCTATAATAGTAGATTAGTAGCCAAGGGCTGTAAGGCATCAATTGCAGCCCGAGATATTTAGGTGCACGAGCGCAGTGAGGGCGCCTATAGTTCGAGGGTGCAATTGATGCTTACACCCGAGCTAACTACTCTGCTTTACATCTCGATTGTGAGGTAAGTAGAAAAAAACCAGCATTACAAATATAAAATTGATGACAATTATACTCATACGAAGACAAGGCTTAATAGCGAAGCGACCTCTTTTGTCATTGGGCTTAATGCATGATGTCTATTGCCAGTATGATGGTTAGATGTACGCGAACTTTTTGAAAGAGTGAAGTGTTTTTTTTTAATTACTTACCGCCCTAGGGCTTTTCTAGCTACATTATTACCCTAGAGCGCTAATTGGTCACCTATAATCCCTAATTGTGTATTTTAATTACTTACCGCCCTAGGGCTTTTCTAGCTACATTATTACCCTAGAGCGCTAATTGGTCTCCTACAAGCCTCATTTGGGGGTAATAAGGTCCTACTTACCGTATATGAGAAATGTAAAATACATATACAAATATCATCATTGCCAAATCATAGACAACAGTCCGTAGTAATATCAGTACATATGAACTTTCTACAAAGTACTGTTTTACATAAAAAATATATACGCGCACGAGTCTGAACTGTAAAGGATCTATTATATTATGCTACAAAAATTGAAAACCCATGACAACAACCTAATACAAGTGGTAAAAGATACATCCAATGTTAAAAGGGTTATGTCATTACTTACTTAAGCATTTACTTTAGTAAGTAACGTTCATTGCTCGACTATAGAATAAGATTTTATATTGACGTAATCTATTGTCAAGTTATTGCTTAATTGAGAAATTACTTGGCAACAAGTAGTCACTTTTTTATAAATGCGATAATTAATTATGTATAATATAGAGATTAGCATGCAAAATCATACATTGTAATGAGAGTGTATCCGCCGATAAACTGTTCTGCAGTTTGGCAGAATTTAGATTCACGTAATAAAAATGTATGCTTACTGAAAAAAAAATAAAGAAAAATATATATTAAAAGTATAGGTTCTGTTACATATCTATAGAATAATAGATATTTTTATTCTATAGACAATATATGATCGTTAGTACTAAATCTTTTGCGATTGCAATTCATGTGTATGTTTGCAATGGTTTGTGAGTATCTGTGAGAGGGTGTGTGCATGTGCAAGTGTGATGTGAGTGTGCGTCTGTTTGTATTCTTTGGTGAAATAATAGTAAAACGTAACAGTAAGCGAGTGTGAGGGAGTGCTTAAATTATAGCTACATGATTTTTAGATGCGTGACAGGAGAAATAACTGTTTATAATTATAAATAAATCGTATTACCGCATATATTAATCAAAAACTGCCTCTTGTCACCTAAACGTTTGTACTTTTTACCGCATCCGACTCAACCGCACTTAAAAAACTGATTTGCTGAAACCGTCATAGTATAAACACACCGTTATGAGTTTTAAACTCGTTATCAACTCTATGTTCACGTAAATCTACCATCGTTTGTCCTATAACAACATAGTAAAGTTTATTTGCACATGAGAATAGACTGAAATAAAGACATATTATTTTATAAATAAATGAAAAAACAAATCCATAGTCTTTGTCTACAATAGTTAGTGCAAAGCAATTCAGGCACTACGTACGTAATCTAAACTTAATGGCAGGGAGCTGACAAATACTAGTGACATGGTGACATTATAAAGACACATACCTATCGAACGACGGTTTTGTTAGCTCGGTTGGTAACGACAAGGCATTCGAAGCGAGAGGTCCCACGATCAATCCCTAACATGCTAAATATTCGTGAGTTGACCAGAAACGTTTTTTCTCGGGTTTTAGATATTTGTGATTGTGATATGTTTTTGTGTTTATCCATGCCTCCCGGGACACAAAGAGCCCTATTTTTTCATGTGTAGCTTGGTAAACGAGCAGGCTGGTAAGTGATACCGTCGCCCCTGGACATCCTCAAAACCAGAGATCTCAAGGATGCATTGCCTACCTTTGAAGAATTAATAGAAGGGGTGAGGAAGGAGGGGGTGAGAGGAGGGGGAAGAAGAAGGAGAAAGGAGGGATCGGTTCTCCGGAGCCTCCCACAAACCGACTAAAACGAAAAAGCAAGCTATATCGGTGTTATGTAGGACTGTGGTACTACCCCGGTCGTGCCGGCCCATTCGACTGTAACCCTGTGTTCGGTTACAGTGTGGCCAACAAATGAGTGAGTGTGTAAATGTTACATATAACATCATTGCCTAATGGTATACGTTACGATGCGTCAAAATGCTTTTTGGGTCAACATAAATTACACGAAGCAAGTGGAACAAGCGATCCGTCAAAGATATGGTGGCTCGATAAGACTGCTTTCAGTATGAGCGAACATATGAAAGTATGTTAAAATATACCGCAATACATATTAGAAAAGTCACGTTCAAGAAATTTAGCTTTTATAAGGCGGTATTATGGTGAACTAATGCGTTATTTATTGGCCGAGCGAGTGAAGCTGATATGATGCCAAAAAACCTAAAATAGATAGAATTTTGTTGATTTTAGCTCTAACTTGATTGGAAAATTTCGTATGTATTAGGTACACATTTTATGGAACGTGAGAACGCAGCCGGGTGCGAAGAAATGGCCCGGACGATCACGAAACTGGTCGAGATATTCGACTAGGTATACCTACCGCGTAAGATAAATCGTCAAAATAACATTAAGTTTTATTTTGTATAGGTTATATAGGTTTGGTAGAGGGACCGACAAACCAAATAGCGTGTTCGGGGGACCACTTGGAGAATACAAGTTGGCAAAAAAAAATCCCCGACCCCCCAATATGTTTAACTTTTTTTTGTGATTTTTCCCTGTGAAACTGTGAAACTGTGAAAGTTGAACTATGAGGTAAAATTTATTTCATTTTTTCACTCTATGAGTCTAAATCAGTTAGTTAGCTCTGTTTTGTATCCAATTTTGCTTTGCGTGGCCTGAAGGTGTATTATAGACCAAATTCAACTAAAAACATTCGGTCTAAAACATACTTTACACATGTTATGGTGGTAAATTGGTACAGTATTGAAGAAAACGAGAAAATTCACAAAAAAAAAGTTAAAAAAATTGGGGTGTCGGGGATTTTTTTTGGCCAACTTGTATTCTCCAAGTGGGCCCCCAAACACGCTCATTTGGTTTGTCGGTCCCTCTACCAAACACCCTGTATAAAAACAAATGTATGTAACAATGACGTGTTACGATATAAGAATAAGATAACGTAATACGTCATTGTTACATCATTGTTCGTTTTGGGGGCGATGAGGCCTACACTGACGTCCCGCTTGGGGTGTTTTGTGCATTCCCCCTGCTAGCATTTACTCAAACCAGAAGCCAGCCTAACTCCTTCACATAGCGGAGTGGCTGGCTCAACTGATCCGGTGTAGTTTGAGATATTGTATGAACAACCATCGATGATGCTGATGATGCTTCATGCGGTCTGGAGTCGACCTCCAGTAATCCTGTTTTTGCTCTAATTTCTTCCGTAGCACCGTAACACATGCTCCACAGTCTCGTCCTCCTGCAGACAGCCTCTACATAGTGGGCTGTCCGTTGCTGCAATCGATTAGTTAAGATATCATTAATAATATTTTTTTATTATTTAATGATTGGAACTTCTTTTTGGGGTTTCGTTCCCATAGGGTAATACGGGACCCTATTACTAAGACTTCGTCTGTCTGTCCGTCTAAGTCTGTCTGGTAGCAGGCTGTATCTCATGAACCCTGATAGTTAGATACATGAAATTTTGTGTCTATTGTTTCATGTATTTCTATTGCCACTATAACTACAAAAACTACAAAAACAGAATAAAATTAATACTTTTAGAGGATCCCATACAACAAACTTGATTTCTGGTTGGCTTTGCTCGATATAGATAAATGCAATAGGCAAACGCTAGAAATATACACAGAATATTCAGTTATATACATATTTAGACTTTATAAATAAATAATTAAATTAAAATAAAATTAATATTTAAGGGGGCTTCCATACAACAAACGTGACACTACTGGTTTCTATGTATTTGTTTGAATTATATATATGAAACTACCATCCGTAGTTAGCGACACGAAGCTAGCGACGCGTCGTCCAGCGACAGAAAAGCTTTTAACCTTTCGTATCGCTTTTCAAATGGTTGAAGCCATCTGCAGTTGCCGTCTGCAGTCGGGTTCAAAATCATGACTGCAGGGACATAAAGCGACGACGTGTCGCGGCGTCATGAAGCGATGACACGTCGTCTGCTGCTGCTACGTGTAGCCGGCTACCAACATGCACCTTAAGGCTGGCTTCTAGCGTATTATCGAGCAAGTCGCGTTAGGCTCGCATGGTGGCTCACACTCCTCGCTCTGAAAGGTTGTCCCGTATCCCCAATGAGGGATCATAATGTGCTAATTGTGAGTATATTTCTGTTTATAGAGTGTGTATATCACCTCATAGCCATATATCCATAAACATATCCACCCATCTGATCTCCGCTCAAGCTAAGAAAAGTGCCAAGCAATGTGCCTTGAAATTGTGTGTTGCCTGTAACCATATTAATTCAAGGGCCGGACAGGATGGTCGCGACACTGATAAATAACTCGGCTAGCAGAAAAACCTCTTGTCATGTTGTCCTTATAGGACACCAGTTTGGTGGAAATTGCGCGTTTCACGAAGGAACATTTATTATTCGTGCCTTATTTACAAGATGTATATTGTGTTTTTGGTGTGTCGTTGAGAGTCTTTACCCGATTGCAGCGAAGCCTAAACGGAGGGTTTTAGGTTTGACCTGTATGTATGTACACACATCAAAAAAGTTTGTGATCATTAGCATAAGCTGATCAAGTTATCTAACATTTCTTGGGGTAAGCTGTCCCATTCTTGACTATATAGCGGCCTCCCTGAGCTCTGGCACTGTCTGCGGATGTGGCTGACGGTTCCAAACAGTTAACTTAAGAGCATCCTATGATCAATTGGGATTGATCCGGCAGAAGCCGGCAGGCCAGTCTAACCTTGTGATGTCCTAGTCTCGGAGAGCAGCATTGACTCGTTGAGCTCGATGGGCGAGCGCATTATTATCGACCAGTACAAATTAGTGCCCATGGTTTAATCGGAATGGTCTGACAATTCTATCAAAAGGAACTGCTCTATACATGTCTGCTGTCATGAAGCCTTGATACGGGATCAAAGGCGATCTGGTTCAAGTTGATCGCAAACTTTTTTGGATGTGTGTATGTCCGTTCGTAACTGAACGGCACAACCAAATTTGATAGATGATACGACATTAAATTGATCTAGATGGCACGAGTGTCACTGAGTACATAAATAATCTACTGAGACCAAATCGAAAAGGACATATTCTATGTATTTTAATGAGGCATATATAATTTTAATGAGGATATAAGAAAATTAAGTTAGTAATTAAAAAAAATTACTAACTTAATTTTAACTAAAACTAACAACTAAAACTTAAACTTAACTTTAAAAACTTAATTTAAAAAAATTAAGTTTTAGTTTGTTTTCTTGTTACTATAAATTGTAGAGGTGATTGTAATACGACAGTGAAACAATGATTTTTAATGAAGTTTTTATGCGGATTACGGCCTGCATGAAAAACGACGATCCTGCAAATAAATATTTAGCGTTCATACGTATACGCAAGGGTAAACGTCATTGATGCCTTCGCGTTGATATAAGTGCCGACTTAATACACATACACAAGTATGTTAGAAATAGCACATCACTAGTTTGAGTGTTGTTTATGTCCCATCACTAGTAGGTATTGTCCACAGATCATTATATGTACTACGGTACTGTTTGTCTCGTCTATGTTTTTTCTTGTTCAATAATGTCGTCTGATTCTATCTAACCCTTTAAATGAGACTAATAATTAACTTATTGAATAATTTGAAGTGCTTTTAATCGAAGATCCACAACACGACCTCCACAATGTATAAGTAAAAAATGTACGGTGACTTCAATCACAAATCTATTTAACCGTCTTCAAAAAAGGAGGAGGTTTTATGTTCGTGTGTGTGACTCGCATCTGGCGCAACTCGAGGTGGAACTTGGTAAAATAAGGTGGCACATACTGGGGTTGAGTGAAGTCCGAAGAGAGGGGGAGGACACCTTAACCCTAGACCTGAACTTGGACAAAACCAAGGTCATGTACAACGAACATGTTCTACCGGAACCGATTGCGATACACGGCGCCGTTCTCGAAGTTGTTCAAAAATATGTGTACCTCGGGCAGACATTGCAGTTGGGAAAAAACAACTTTGATAACGAGGTGAATAGAAGAATTTGGCTGGGCTGGGCAGCGTTTGGGAAGCTACGTCGAGTCCTTACTTCGCCGATTCCACAGTGCCTGAAAACGAAAATCTTCAATCAGTGCGTCCTACCCGTCATGACATACGGAGCCGAAACGTGGACACTGACGGCTCGAATGGTCCACAAGCTCCAGGTCGCTCAGCGGGCTATGGAAAGGGCTATGCTCGGTGTTTCTCTGAGGGATCGCATCAGAAATGAAGTGATCCGTCAGAGAACCAAGGTCATCGACATAGCCCACCGGATCAGCAAGCTGAAGTGGCAGTGGGCTGGCCATATTAGCCGTAGAACCGACAACCGTTGGGGTAAACGAGTTCTAGAGTGGAGACCGCGTCTCGGCAAACGTAGTGTAGGACGTCCTGAGGCACGGTGGAGTGACGATCTGCGCAAGACGGCTGGCAAAAACTGGATGCGAGAAGCCCAAGATAGACCTAAGTGGCGTGCAATTGGAGAGGCCTATGTCCAGCAGTGGACTGCTACAGGCTGATGATGATGATGAAGGTGTGTATTTTTTATGTGTATGTTAGCCGATTTCTCCCCTATTTGTGGAAATATTCTCAAAATACCTTTATTGTTTGGTAGAGTATACTTCCGAGGTGGTCAATTTCATAAAAAGTCGGTCAAGCAATTTTGAGGTACACTCCAAAAACTGAAAAGTATTGATTTATCTTGATGATATCATCATCGACAATCGATCCTTTACTATTTTTTCACAAAAATTGAATTTTTTTTTGTTACCAAATTTAGAACCGGATTCAACACCAAAAAGTGTGAAATAACTTGTCGAAGTTGGTATCATGCGCACAATATTTTGATAATAGGTACCTACTTTTAAACTATCATGGTGCTGAATTAAACACTTTTTGGTGTTGAAGTCGGTTCCATTTTTTGATATTTAGTTATTTATTTATTTCTTTACGTGCATGGTCTGGAAGAGGTCGCTCTGAGCGATAAAACCGCCCATTGTGACACTTTTATTTTTAGTATTTAATTATGAACCGCCCATTGTGAAACATTTTGAATGTATTTTTATTTTATTCTTATTTATTTATTTAAAATATATTTATATTGTGGTGTTTCAATAAAGAGTTAATCTATCTATTTATCTATCTAATTTCATTTTTAATCAGTCGTTGGCGAGTTAAGTAAGTCGCTCACCTTAGGTAATGTGTCACGGTTGCCCATAAAAGTTCAGTATGTCATTCATAATTTTAAACTATAACCGTTTTATTATAAAACGTGGATTAGACAGTCACGAGTTTAAACCGTGGCTTAACCACATTTGTGAAACTCACAATTAAAGTCTACGTTTTAGGTGGCAAGAGTTCAAAACCCTGCAAGGCAATGCAATGCGCCCATCATTCTGAGATATAAGAAAGTAATACTCTTAAGCCCAGTAATTTCGCAAGAAACATTGCCCTTCAAACCAAAACATAGTAATGTTTGCCTTAGGGTCCTTCCCCAAGCGGAGTCTGCAAAATTCCTACTAAGTACTATAATACCAATCAAACAATGCCTGGGTGGCCGAGCTTTGCTGGATTTAGATACGAATACAAAATAGCAACACATGTTCCGTGAGTATCTTGTTATAGCGATTTAGGATTTTTCAATGCTACTGTTACGCTATCTAGTTTGAACGCAAAGCAACACATATTTCGCGAGAATCTTGTCACCGCGATTCAGGATTTTGCAATGCGACTGTTACAATAGTTTGAACAACGAGTAAACGGTTGTTTTTTATTGCCTTAAGACGCGGATTTCTAAAAATGAAACTTAGCTAGATCGATTTATCGACCCGAAACCCCCTGCATACTAAATTTCATGAGCTGGAGATTATATATATATATTACTCGTATATATACAAGAACTGCTCGTTTAAAGTATTATATACACAAGTAAAATTAGTAAAAAACTTTACACGCTGCCTTCAATCACGTATCAGCACGAAGCTTAGCATGAATAAGACGTTCCACCCACTCGATTTAGCTAGCTGAAAGGCTATTGTTTCCCAGGATCCATTTATCAATGACAAGGGGGCCCTGGCAAGAAGGTTCACGGCCATCATGCCATTTGCGTCGCATTGTGCTAGTGGATGGCAGACTTTTGATTTGCTGCCAAATTGAGGTCGATGAGGTCACGATTTGCTAATGAGGACTTTGTGGAAGGTCATGTATGCAAGGTCGTTTCCTGGACTTTAGACTTTTAAAGGATAACAAAATTGTAACGACCAATAAGAATTACATAATATATGAAGAAAAAAAGGACCTGGCCCCTTTTATATATATATATATATATATATGTATATAATAACCAAGCAACCAACCAATATATAAACCGAACATGCCGACTTTACGCATAATATAATTTTAAAATAACTTACTTGTGAATTTGTTGGGCTATTGCAGTTAATTATCACGCAATTTAGTTTTCACGGCGTTTTCGACTGCAACAGACGTGCGACGACTGTAAGTAGCAGCGGCCTACCTTGACGCTTGGTCGGGGTTCGGACACTGGAAGTACACGCATTTGCGTTATCTACCCGTTGTACATATATCTGTGGACTTGACACACTAGATATAAAACATAAAAACTTGGTTTAGGTCTAGACCACAAATTTAAAGCCTGTAAGTCGGGTTTAAAGTCTTTAGTATAGACCTATGTCATTACATGTATATAATCAAGGATGATCAGTTGATTATTTCTTGATATCGTGTATTAGATAACTGACTAATTGAATAATATCAAGGACCAGCTGGTGCCCCCGACTTCGTCTGCGTAGGATTAGTACTTCGAGTAGCTTATTATCTTCTCCAAGGCCATATCAAAATGTCATAAAATATTTACATGTTCATACACAATTGCTATAAGAGTAAATTTTGAATACTCACTAAACGAATCAGTAAACACTGATAATAATATACAGTACCTACGTACATACATACAAATAAAAAAATAATCAACTTGGAAAAAAAACTGTCATTACATTTCATCACCCTTGACGGTCGCCGGGCACGTCTAGTGTATCACAATGTCAAAACCAATCATCAGCGTGTTTTTGACTAAGCTATCAGAAACTGACACATCATTGAAAGAAGTTAATTCATAATTTACGATCTTGACGTAGGCGGAGATCTTGTTATTTTGTCTATGCTGTGCCCAAGAATATTACGCTGTTTCACCCACGTGGTGATGGATAAAGATGTTGATGATGATGATGCCTAATAGTAGCCTATGTGCTATTCCAGACTACTCTATCTCTGTGCCAAATTTCATCCAGATCCATTCAACCATTCTGCCGTAATTGGGTAACATACATCCACCCATCCTCTTCCATCCATCCATCCAAACTTTCACATTTATAATATTAGTGGGATTATTAAATGATAATTCTTGATATTATGTATTAGATCAGTACGAGTAGTTTAATAATATCCCATATTTTAGTATAAAGATAGATATGGCCTTGGAGAAGATAATAAGCTACTCGAAGTAAATACTAATCCTGCGCAGACGTAGTCGCGGGCATCAGCTAGTTTTATACAGGGTGTTTGGTAGAGAGACCGACAAACCAAATAAGTGTGTTCGGGGGCCTTGGAGAATACAAGTTGCCAAAAAAAAAACCCGACACCCCAATTTTTTTAAACTAAATCAGTTAGTTAGCTCTGTTTTGTATCCAATTTTGCTTTGCGTGGCCTGAAGGTGTATTAGAGACCAAATTCAACTAAAAACATCCGGCCTAAAATAGATGTTACAAATGTTATGGTGGTAAATAGGTACAATATCGGAGAAAAAGGGAAAAATCCCAAAAAAAGTTAAATATATTGGGGGGTCGGGGATTTTTTTTTGGCCAACTTGTATTCTCCAAGTGGTCCCCCGAACACGCTCATTTGGTTTGTCGGTCCCTCTACCAAACACCCTATATATAAAAAAAATATATTACAAAAACATTTTCGATGGTCTAGTTTTATTTATTCGTGTGGAAAAAAATGACAATTTTGAACCATCTTCTATCTTACGAGAAACGGATTCCGAAAAACACTTCATTTGCCATAGAAAATCTATTACTACGAGTATACTATAAACGACCAAACTGTAATGAGTCAATTCCATTTTACGGCCCAAAACGATAGTTTTTGTCCCACAAGATTCTGGCGCGCGATCATGAGACGTTTCCCTTCAATTTGTGTCGCTAACAGAATATTGGAATTTTTTTTCCTATCTGAATTAATATTGCGATTCCTGTATTACATTGTTTTGTTATTAGCACTCTTGCTTTTACTGATCTCTATTACATTTTATTTGTGAAAAAGTATGCGAAAATAGTTTTCTTAGTGTTTTTAGTCTATAATTAAAAAAAAAAATTAGTTAGAATCAATTTCCGAATGATATTATCGCTGTCTATCTGTGCGACAACTCTGATCGCGTTTTGTAAGATGTCATAGTTTAAAAAGTCTTGCGCGTACTAACCAAGACAATATCTTATACAAACAGCCTACCATCAGTAAATAGGGTTTACTCATATAATATAATCTGAAATGTGTATACAATATTGTTAATTTATATTTCATGTGACTTACCGAATGTAACAATCATTGTTATAATGGTGAATAAATTTCTGATTCTGATTATTACTATTCACATGAAAAAATGTTTAACTGCGTTATTGTATATGACATACCTCACAAACTATAAACCCACATCCAATAAGAAGGTTTTTTTGTGTACGTCTTCACCCATTGTGAACTTATTTTGATGATTATTTAGGTTGTTGTGTGGCGTATGGTGTAGGTGGATAGGTTATAGTTTGGCCTATTTAAATTTCATCAACTTCTGGATAAAAAAAAACAAAATATTTGCATGTCTCGCAGTTCAAGCGTTGATAGAGATGTACAGATTTCATACTTGGGTATCGGAAGTAGGTTCCGATTATTTAGATTGTTTATATTATTTAACAAAAAATATTGTCGTTTTGATTATTATGTATTAAGTTTTAAACTATCTTTGTGATAAAAAAGAAAAGTTTCACATTTGGCACGCCATAAACGTCCTCTGACCTCTTTTACGTAAGACAAATATAATCTGCTTGTGAGCGGTCGGTTTTCAGGGTAATTTCTCGGACCGTTGTAGCAAATCGCTGACCTTATTCATAGAACACAATTTTGTAGAATATATGTATCATTAGTCAGTGTTTTTTATTGGAGCATGCTGATTGGATGGAGGTTTTTCTAGATTTAACTCGACAAAATGCTGGTGAGTCTAATCTGATAAGATTCAGTATTCACGACGAAATATTCGAAATTGAACAACACTTGGATCCTCTATGATGATGAGATGAACGTACTGTGTTCGTCACCACAATACACTCGTATGTTAATGTTTAATTTAAATTTCTTACACCTAGTAATTTTACTTGTTACAGGTATAATTCTACGCTTTTACGACGCATTTCATGTTGTCTATTTATTGTTTTTTATTTAAACAAAAAAGTATTGATATAGGATTAGATGCTTTTTGTTAAATTGTCTTTAATAAAAAAATTGTAATGAATTATGAAGCACTAAGACTACTTGTACTTATTTAAGCCATGTCCATACTCATTCTAGAAATGGGTGGCTAGCGGTAATGGTGCCTGACACGGAATCCCGTCCTTGGATAAACGTAGTTCTTAGTTACGTAACGAGAGCATGAGCATCCACTCCTATTAACTTTGGTATAGGTAGTCCTAGCAAACGATCTCGTAGAGTTGTTGAACAAAGATAGGATCGGCTCGCTATTGGCTATGCAGATGATTAAGGGCTCTTAGAGACAACTCTCCGCAAAAAAATTAAAAAGCATTTCGAAGTGTCGATGGATGGTGACACAGCCACAACTTATCTGTCTGCTTTGGATGGTTTTTCACCATCATACAACATGAACTCGGACGTGACAAAAAATAAAGCAAGGACAGGTTGCTGATATTTCTCGCCAGAGTAAGGTATCTCAGATTCAAAGCCCTTGAACAAGACCACATCACCAACACAAGCATAGGCCATGGGCCCTCTGTTAGCAGCAAAATGTATATCATACAGAGATGAGGTTGACACCATAATATCTATAGTAAAAGAACAACTTGTTTACCTTGGATAGTGCAATGGCCAGTGTAAGATCAAGAGTGATAGCTGATTGTCACGCGGCCCTATAATCTTAAATCTAATCAAACAGACACAATATTTTAGTAGCATGGACAAAAAGGCATGGCCAGGGAATAGGGCAGATATCTTAGCCAAAACTACAGCAAAAAAAAAACTATATAAATTAATCAACGAAATCTTGAACACCATAAATGATAAAAAATACGCAATTGGCATCCTTTTAGATATGACGAAAGCATATGATAAAGTTCAGTACGACATACTTTTAGATAAATTATATAGTATAGGCATACGCGGTATAGCACACCAATGGTTCAGCTCTTATCTAAAAAATCGCGAACAGTGTGTGGAAATTGAAAATGTTGACCCTAACACTGGTATGATAGATATAGCTAGATCAACCCCAACGCAAATTAATAATTCAATTCCCAAGGAAGCGTCGCTGCATGCATCTTATTTTTAATTTATATTAACGACCTTCCTAAAATAATAAACGAACCCTGTGTAGGTAGGTAACCCTACTTTTTGCAGATGATATCTCTATCTTGACATCGTGTAATAATAATAATAATTTGAATGAAAAACTCACTGACATGTTTAACAATATAATTAATTGGATGACCGACCACAACCTTGACTTAAACTTCTCAAAAACAGCAATCATACAATTTAGACCCCACAAAAAAGCCCCTCTTGACATAAACTTGTCATATAATAATATTAAATTAGAATATGTAGACGCAGCTAATTTACTAGGCATACGCATGTAAATTGGAAAAGTCACATTAAAAAAATAAAAACCAAATTGTCAAGTTTCACATACGCACTTAGGGAACTACGCCGAGCTACTAATTTAGACACAGCTTTGATAGCCTATTACGCATACGCATTTTCGTGGCTCAGCTATGGCATCACTCTCTGGGGCAACAGTGTAGACGCCACAGATCTCTTTGTTGTCCAGAAAAAATGCATCCGTATCCTCGCCAATATCAATCTCCCAGATACCAGTATACCAAATTTCCGTAGACCATATTTTATTCAATATAAAATTTTAACTGTCGCCTCTCTATATATATTTGAAAACTGTAAATTTGTTAGAAAGTACCCACAATTTTTTAGAAAATTAGTTGAAAACCGAAACTATCGAATAAGGTCTAACTACAAACATAAATAATTCTTACCGACATCTAAATTAGCAATGCATAGCTCCGGCCCAAATCCAATGGCCGTTAAAATATATAATAAACTACAGATAAAGGATATAGAAATGAAAATAAATTTGACAAAACCCTAAAAAACATATTGCTAGCAAAATGTTACTATAGCTTAAACGAGTATTTAGAAGACAAATCAATTATGTAATAAATCGATCCGCTCCGCACTATATTGCCATACCCAATCAGGGTTATTGTTATGTATTACCTAATTTAAACATGCTAGCTAACATCTGTATGTGAACTTCATAATAATTATGCAATAAATGATTGAGTTTGAGTTTGAGTTTGAAAGAAACAAGTAAATGGAGACTTAAGTTATCTCTGGACAAATAAAAAGGAGTGTAAACGAGAAAAATTAATATTTAATAATAATATTTAATATTTAATTGTACACCCCAAGCGGGACGTTACTGCAGGATTTATCGCCGCCTATCAGAATAAGAATATACTGTCTTTAATAATTACACAAAATTATTTCCATGGCGTTATGTCTTATGCCATACTGCTCTGGGGATGTTCTGCAGATCTTAATTCTATCTCATACTGCAAAAAAGGGCAATACGAGCTATCTACAGCTTAGCTCCCAGAGTTTCCCTTAGACAGAAGTTTAAAGATATAAACATTCTAACTGTTGTTTCTCAGTTTATCTATGAAAATCTAATGTACGTCAAGAAAAACAGGAACAGTTTTGCAAAAAGGAGTGATGCTCATTCCATCAACACGCGAAATAAACACAAGCTATCAGTACATGTAATGCATCTCCACAGAATAAGTCATTCTTTTATGGGACAATGTATATGATTCAATCATTTCATTACGATTTAATTTCGTTTCATAAAACTTTTGCATTGCGTGTTTTTACTAATCACTCTAACTCAAAAGTGGAAAATATATTTTTGTCACAGTTATGGCAGCTATGTTTAATCTTGTTAAAATAAATTTCACCAGGTGGTGGTGCTCGCTTTTCCGAGTAATTTCATGCTAGTGACAACGCGGAGGCCGTTTGCGGTCAGTAAATACGTTCATTCTGCTCATCAGAGTAATAATTTAAAGCTATTCATTCCTTGTTCGAAATACTGAAGGAAACCTCAAGATTTTTTTACCTAAAGATGGATTTTTGGTAAAAAAACTGTTGACCCTTGCTACTTACGGGATCGATTGTCATTCACCGTCAATGATGATACCATCAAGATAGGCGTAAAACTTTTCAGCCGTGCGGTTCTCTAAGAGCAAACATCGTTGCATCTTTGACAACATCCGTGAAACAAATGACGAGATGACAAGAAACGTTGGAAAAACAACTTTATGTACAAGGGCGATATCTCACAAAGTATTTGACATCGGTGAGATCATCGACGAGCACATCGACGAACCATTAGAGAATCGCAAGGCAGTTTTTGGAGTGTAATTCAACGACTGCTTGACAAAATTTTATGACATTTAAATCGGACCACCCCGAAAGTATGCTCTACAATAAAAAGAGTCTTGAGAATCGGTCCAAAAATGGGGGAGAAAACGGCGTACATACACAAAAACTGAATTGGAAATATAAACTCCTCCTTTTTTTGAAGTCGGTTAAAATACAACGATCAAGTGACAGAACATGTGACTAAAATTCTTGTTCATAATCCATTCCATAAAGCTATTATAAATCGTATACGTATTAAAAACCTATTGCATATAAGATAGGTATAACAAGATAGGTTAATCAAATAATAGGTATAGATAGGAATTTTTGTACAAGATCGATGAATTTGATAGGTAGTTGTACGGTACAACCTTATTGAACAATCTTACTGATATCATAACGCAGCTTTTAAGCTCAAATAATGTACGCCTAAGATTAAGAAGAAGGCGGTGTATATCAAACATCCATCAACAACATCGTCTAAACAACATTTTAGTTTAAATGTTTTTGTAATCATAAAAATTAATTTAAATAATTTATTGCATTTTTTGTATATTTCAGATATTTGACATTTAAATTTAAAAATTTAAGTTTAAAAAAATAGCTCTATTTGTTCATTGTTTCCTATAAATATTAACATATTTATTGCTTTTTCATTTATTTGATTGAAATATTCAGATACTTTAGTGAAATTTCGAAAAATACCATTTTTTATTATATATTTCTTTTAAAGAGCATGTTTTTAGATTTAATTAACTATACTCGAATTGAATAAAAACATTACGGGGCACATACGAGTCCAAAACAGTATCTCGTTTGACGAGCGCTGGGCAGCAAATTCTCTCTAAAATTCTTTAATTTTGTGTCACTATGCCGGCGTTACTGCTTCAAAAACATTATAAACATTAATTGCACTGCAAAAAATACAAGCCAATCCAGCAAGTAAAACAATGTCAATTTCGAATCCCTAAAAATGATTAATACGTTTTTTTGTCAAACGAGGGATAAAGACTCATACAAATAAATAAAAAAGGTTGAATTAATTTAAGGGCCCTTAATTCAGTTCACAATATACTGTTGTGGTTTTTCAACTACCTTTAAGGACAGGTTCTGAATTAAAATTCTATCGTTGTCCTGTGAAAAATTAAAAGGAAAGACTTGATAGGTGCGAGCCCATAGCGTTTTTAATAAAAAAATAAGTGATAAAGTTACCAAATTTGTATAAAATCTCAGGTAAGGTACCTGGTGAAGCATCAATGTCTTTTTTTAAATTATATTAAACATTTAATAATATGCTCTGTATTGCTTAAAGATCTATGGATCTGTAATTATATAATGTTACATACTAGTTACAAGTTAGTACACAGCCTCAAATGAACACTGGTATTATATCGCAGCGCCCACACATCTTGCCAGCTGTTTTAGTTTACTAACAAATCAGAAGAGATGGCGCTAACGTAGGTCGTCAACCGACAAGGTGGACTGACGACCTGATAAAGGTAGCAGGACGACGTTGGATGCAGGCCGCTTCCAACCGGTCCCATTGGAAATTTGTGGGGAGACATATGTTCAGCAGTGGACGTCCTACGGCTGAGATGAATTGCATTGGACCATGTAAATATTTTATGACATCCCACTAATATATATTATATTGAAAATGTGAAAGTTTTTAATGGATGGATGGATGGATGGATGTGTGTTACTCAAAAACGGCAGAACGGCTTAACGGATCTGGATGAAATTTGGCGCAGAGATAGATTATAGTCTGTAATAGCACATAGGTTACTTTTCATCATCATCATCATCTATGACCACGCGGGTGAAAAAGCGTAATATTGAGCACAGCATAGACAAAATAACAAGATGACATTTCTGTCAAAGTTTCAGTTTCTCATAGTTTAGTCAAAAACACGCTATCATTTTGACAGCACGATACACTAGAAGTGCTCGATGACCGTCAAGAGTGATGACATGTAACACAAATATAGTCAAGGGTGATAAAATTTAATGACAGTTTTATTTTATAGTTAGTGTTTACTGATTGATTTACTAAATTTTCTAATACTATTTCAGCAATTGCGTTTGACCATGTAAATATTTTATGACATTTTGGTATAAAAACAGATAAGGCCTTGGAGAAGATAATAAGCTACACGAAGTACTAATCCTGCGCAGACGAAATCGTGGGCACCAGCTAGTTTACTATATTGTGTAATACAAATACAACGTTCTAAATATAAAAATATTGCTTGTTTGAATTGATAGATGGATATTTGTGGCGCTGGCAAGGAGACAATGGTAGCGATTCCCTTGTTCAAAAACTAGACTAAACTATCGAACTAAAATTTAATTATCGTTGTCCTTATTCTGCTTACACTAGAATCCAAATTCATGAAACACTTAGAATGACATTTCTAAAAATCGGATTGTGCTAATAAATTTTAGGTATTTTTACGTTAGTTTAGCGAGAACCACATTACGTGACGACTAATCTGTCTAAAATATACCTACAGTTGTAGAGAAATGTCTAATTTAGTGCTGTCATTCGGAAAGGTTAAGCTAATTTGGACTTTAACCTAAACAAAATAAGATCTGCCATACTTTTGAAATTTTAAGCTTAGAGAATGCTTACAGAAACGACACCAATGACTTCATAATTAAAAAAAATATACTTAAAGCATCATGAATAAAACTAGTTCAGCATTTTCAACGTTATTGTAACATCCACGTCCCTTTTTATCCATCTCAACCACACGGGAGCACTTTGTGTCCTCGTTCTGTAGTCTGGGTAAACAACTTCGCGTAATCAAGGGTGGCTTTCAGAGACTCTTTAAATTTGAATGTGTGTTTTACTTGCCTATAAAGCAATAAATATTTATGTGGCGGTGACCCAACTAGGTCACTGAAATATTCATGAAAGGTTCATATACATACATAATAATCGTACAGATTCTTATGCCTGCGAGGTATATTGATGAACATAAATGTACTTAAGTATATATAGGTTATTAAATTTGAAACTATAATAAAGTTACGAGCAAGTTTCGTCTGATTGTGAGCACCACACCTGACTATACAGCCTATGTCTATGGCAATTCCAGGGTACAAAGTAATAATAATAATAATTAATTTCATACTCTACCACTTACATAGTTTTGATACTTAGAAAGCTAAGGATAGAATGTTATATAAGAAATGTCTGAAATATATATTATGTCGCCGAACTAGGCTCAGTGCCTGTGTTTCAGCATAAAGCACCCTCCCCTTAGTTTTTCATATGTAGCTAGGTTCATATTAATTATTACTAACATAAAATGCTTTCGACTTAAATCTTAGCCATTAACAATGTTAACGTAAATACACACCTGTACTGTTCCATTTAAAACTTAAATATATTAAAACATTTTATACCAAAAATGTTGAAAATTTAAGAAGTAAGATACATTGCTGGACACCGAGACTTAGAGCTCACTAATTTTAATTTCCACAGTGCTTCAGTGTGCACAGTTATTTCACAAATTACAGCTTCAAGGCAAGCTATTTTTCACAGCAGAGATATTCACAAAGATGGAGACTTGCGAAAGACAAAGAAAGAAAGAAGAAAGAAAGAAAAAAGTAAGAAAGAAGAAAGAAAGGAGAAATCAAGAAGACAGAAAGATGTTTATCATGCACTAGCATGCACTGGATGCCCCGTGAAGTAATGAAAACCGCGCGCACGTAAATAAAACGCGACCAGAGCAAGCTTTGTCAAGCATCCTTGAGTTTGAGTTGTCTCTCGTTCTACTGAATAACCATGCCAACCATATGCCAGATGCCATTCATGCTAGGTCATCCAGAGATCAGTTAGAGCTTCGCTCTACGGTATGTGACTGTGTTATCTCAACGCTTCCTTAGCCAAATCAAAGAATGCGATTTTAGACAGAAAAGGAGGTAAGAAACGAGGTACAAAAGCTAATGATACACATTCGGTGTTGATTTTTAAAGTCTAAAGTGTGTTTTATTCTTGAAAATGCTCTTTTCAAAAAGTGGGAATTCCAAAGGCTATTGCCGAAGCAAACACAAGTTTTTAAGTCTTTGCTAAAACGAGTTTCAAATAGTGTAAAGTTGAAAAAAAGAATTGCATCCATTGACAAATTACTTTATACGTCCAAGTACTGAGGTACTGCGCTATTATACTAAAATATACAAAAAGGGAAAAAGTTTAATACTACCGTTATCGTTTATTGCTCATATCGTTCACTTGAAAGCTGACGCGTATAGAACAGCTACAACAAAACACGAGGGACATAATAATAACAAAGTCTCTAAAAATAACAAGAGAACACCGTTACATAAAATAACAGCTATCACTTGCGTTGAAATATTAGATGGTATAACACGAACGGCGTAAAGGCGATAATATTTTCATTTCGGAAATTGGTTTTCATTGTCGTCGCAATACTTGGGTGAGTCAACAAGACGGTCAAGAAATGACGCTTCATACAGGCGCGTCACTCTTCGCCCTCTTGTTAAACATACAAGATTGCTTTCGTAAAAACGTTGCGGTTTTAAGCTGTCACACTTGTGACGTGTGGATTAGACTTACACGACATTCGCTAAATGATATAATGGTGAAACAATAATAACAGACAGATATTAGATTATTATTATTATTATTCCTTTTATTCGAAAAGTTTCACGGATTTCATCCGGTCCTTTACAAAGGCACAAGTGAGGCTGTAGCCAACACTTAGAGACCTGTTTGGTATAAAAATGCAGAGTATCAAAAACAGAATGAATGTTGGATGAAGGGTAACATGGTACTTATAACTATTACAAAAATGGGTAAAATGGCCAGGCTATTGATATGAACTTATAAGTGATAAGGGAGATAGTAGGATATGGAAGAGACTACGGCACCTGCCAATTTCAGTCTCATTTAAAAAAAATTGGGCAGTTGGTGACTTGCCATCCACTAAATGGGCCCCCCATAAAGGCCACCATGAGTGGTGACAAAAGGGGCAACGTTGGTGTGGATGGCTAAAGGGTGTCGAGAGGTGTGCTGCGCTTACACTAGAGCGCTACTACTGGCGTTATGCCCTTTAACACTTCCACCCTTGGAGATTTTTGTTACTTGCTCTTGCGTCTCCACCCCCAGACGGCCAATTAAGGCAAGCCGGGGGTCAGGGGTCTCATTTAGCCCCAGGGAGAATCAGGGTCCGCGGTGTCGCCACTCACCGACGGCTCGCCACAAAGCCGCCGGTATGACAAAAGGGGCAACGTTGGTGTGGATGGCTAAAGGGTGTCGAGAGGTGTGCTGCGGTTTCACTACAGTTTTTTTTAGTTTATTATTATTATAAGCAAATAAATATTATTATTACTAAGCGATATTTTAATATTGTTTAAAGTTAAACCTTTTTTGTAAGACGTTGTTCAAATTGCTTTTAGTATTGTGCAAACGTGAAAACGTTTTCTTGTGTCCCTTCATTATGATAAACGTAGAGTAAAGGTAGGCAGTAAGACGGCAATGAAACCTAGTTTGACTTAGCTAAACCTCAGATATTATTATATACAAACCTAATCATTGTTAGTAACAAATATATAAATAATGCCACTATGATTCAAGCCCATTCACTTAGTGCTTATATCTAAACGTATCTATTGAATTTATCACGATTGAAGTAAATTGAACAATTTTCAACCCAAGCTGTTAATGTATTATATTGTTAACACTTATATGGTACTATGCAAATAATCTTTCAATTCACGTGCACTGGTGCAGAACGATGCAGTTGTCGACCGCATCAGCACTGCTTAGCCAAACCACACTAAGGTTAGAATGGTAGTCACAATTCTAGGTTTTCTCAAGAACATTTCCCGGAGCATTAGGAGTTTCGTCGAAGATTCTCAAGCTGCAGAGAGGTAGCTGGCTGCTTAAAGGTCAGCTAATCCTCAATACCCGGCTATAATCGTTTAACTATCTAATGCCTGTTGCCAATATTATAAATAGTTAGAGTATATTATATTAATGAGATTATAATCAAGCCTGTATTCCGAATATATTGTATTTCGAATAGCGTACTACCAACTTCCCGCGAGAGTGGCTCACCAACCTATCAGAGTGAATAGCGCGCTACCAACTTCCCGCGAGAGTGGCTCACCAACCTATCAGAGACTCTGGTTGGTAAAGTAGAAACTTGGAAAGTAGAGGGGGTATTTGTCTCTGCCAGTAGAGCCAACCTCTCGTTGGCAGTTCGGCTCCGACGTTCAGTCGAGTGGCACACTATGCTGAGTGTTATTTTAAATGGTAATAAATGCATGAGCCTAAAGTAACGATCGACTGATCTTTTTATTCTAAAACGTAATAAATGTCCTGAAACTATTTTCAAGCAACTAGGTAAACTTAAATAGTTACTTCAAATTTATCTTGACCCTTATATATTACCTTATATTATATTACCCTATACCGTAATATTTAAAACAAAATATTTATGAATGAAACTCACGTAAATTTACGTCTCTGGTACGCAAAGGGTTAACATAACATGCCCAAGGTATAAAATATGATAAAAAAGTAATATTTAATGGCGTCGGCGTTGACTAGTGTGAAAGTACACATGGCGTCTAGGTACTAGTACTACTCTAAATTTCGGCTAGAAGTTGCGGTGTGCATACAAAAGTTGGAAATATCCTAACGTATGTTTTCATGTTCACTTAATAATATAGCAGCTAGGCATTAGATAATACACGAGGAGAGTGACAACGTGTCTGCAATATACCGTGAGTGTCAATATTTGTGTTGACTCGACCGTGTGACAGTAAATACGCTCTACAGTGCAAACTGACACTGTTTTTGTTCACTTGTGCATGGGAGAATTCTACCCGCATAGTTTATTTAGAGAGTTCAAGGGAGGTAACTGACGTGCACCGCCTTCCAATAATAAATGCAGTATCACCCACATAGTTCCCGTTTTAATATTATTCGTGGGACCGAGCTCTATTCATCATTCCATCAATATATATTACATAATGTACATGTATATTACATGTGTACTTTTTGTCATTTAACATCCCATATTCAAAGAGGTTGCTAGATACTAAATCCACATTTTCTAAAGAAATGTAAGGACTTACAGAATTCTATAAAATACTAGCGACTGCCAGTGACTTCGTTTGCGTAGTAAGCTCGGTCTTCGGCCTCGCCCTAACCGTCCATATTGCCTTGTTTTTTATTTCATCAGAAAATTCTCCTGACAATAATTAACACAACAAAAAAGAATTGGAGATATTGTTTCAACTATTCTCAACTTATATCGTGACCAGGAAAAATAGGGGTTCATTTTTATGTATATAGACTAAAAACTGCCCGAGACTTTGTTCTTGTAGTAGGCTCGGCCTTCAGCCTCGCCATAACCTCCCATTTTTCTTAGTTTTTCTTTCTTAAGAACCTTCTGACAATAATTAACACAACAAAAAAAATAATTAGAGAGATTGTTCCATCCGTTCGCAAGTTATAGCGTGGCCAGGAGAAATAGGGGTTTATTTTTATATATAGATAATTTGGGCCAACCACGATGTGTCCGGTCTCTTGAGTGTTTTGTCAACTACCAATAGGGTTAGTTGAAAAAACACCTTTCATGCGGGTGAGCTTTTGATTTTACTAATATAAAGTACCGGCTTCACTCACTTGGTATTATGTCGGTTTAAGTCTAAGTTAAGCTTTTGATTTATTTATATTATAATTTAGAATTATATTATCGCGGACTCAAAATGTTGTAGCCGTGGCGGTGCCGGCTTAGAATAGCACCCCCCCAAACTCTACCCGTGGGTGCCGTAGAAGGCGGCAAAGGGATAACAAATCAGAAGGTGGGCAGCAGCACCTTCCCAGTCAAACACACACAAACTGCGCTCGCCAACCCGCCTGCCAAGCGTGGCGAGTTTTGGTGAAAACCGCTTCATGGATTGGACAAAAAGAACCAGGCCCTCAGTTCCCGGCAGCCCCGCTATTCCTGACTACGGTAGCGGCCACGGTAACGGTGGGGCAGGGGGTGCTAAGAATCCCCGGCAGACGCCCGGCTACCACCCCCAACGACGACGACTGGCCCTGGTAACACACAACATACGCACGATGAGGACAGACGAGAAGATATATGAGCTGGAAGAAGAAATAAGTAAGCTACACTGGGACATTGTGGGATTATCTGAAGTCCGTAGAGCGGGTGAGGACACGATAACCCTAAAGTCAGGTAACCTACTCTACCACCGGGAGGGCGACCAACAGTCCTAAGGTGGTGTCGGGTTTCTCGTCCACAAGTCCCTTACTAACAACATAGTTAAGATCGATAGCGTTTCCAATAGGGTCGTATACCTAATACTCAGAGTATCCAAACGATATTCGCTGAAGGTCATTCAGGTATACGCACCGACGAAGTCGCACCCGGATGATGAGGTGGAGGATATGTATGAGGACATTAGTCGGGCCATACATACCTCTGAAACGCACTTTCAAGTTGTTATGGGGGACTTCAACGCGAAGTTGGGTAAGAGAAGCGAGGATGAGTCGAAAGTGGGGCAATTTGGCTATGGACAACGGAACCGTAGGGGACAGAGGTTGGCCGACTTCCTGGAGAAAGAGGGACTCTTTATGATGAACTCTTTCTTTCAGAAGCCACCTCACAGGAAATGGACCTGGCTGAGTCCCGATGGTTCCACGAGAAATGAGATTGACTTCATTATGACCACCAAAAGGCAAATATTCACTGATGTCTCCGTGATCAACAGGGTTAAAACCGGTAGTGATCACCGAATGGTAAGAGGCACGGTGAATATTAATGTCAAACTGGAGAGGTCTCGTCTGATGAAGTCTACGCTCCGACCCACTCGTGCCCGTATCCAAGACTCCGAGAGCTTTCAACTTGAGCTATCCAATCGCTTCGATTGCCTTGAGAACATCGCTTCAGTGGACGAGATCAATAACAGGTTAGTAGAAACTGTCCATACAGTGGGTTCCAAGTACTTTAAACAGATAGGCCACAGAAACTCTCCAACGATACCCTCACGTGACGACGGTATCACATCTGAGCTTCTGAAAGCGGGTGGAACACCGGTACTTAAAGTCCTTCAGAAGCTCTTTAATACCGTCTTACTCGAAGGTTCAACGCCAGAAGCATGGAACAAAAGCGGGGTGGTGCTGTTCTTCAAGAAAGGTGACAACACTTTACTTAAAAATTACAGACCCATCTCGCTTTTGAGCCATGTTAGTCAAACTAGGCAGGTCCAACTTCGAGAAAGAGGTCAATCGTCGAATCCAACTCGGCTGGGCAGCGTTCCGGAAACTTCGCGAAGTCTTCTAGTCAAAAATACCTCAGTGCCTCAAGACAAGAGTCTTCGACCAATGTGTGTTACCAGTGATGACTTATGGCACTGAAACGTGGTCTCTTACCATGGGCCTCATAGATAAGCTCAAAGTCGCACAACGAGCTAATGAGAGGGCTATGCTCGGGGTTTCTCTACGTGATCGAATCAGAAATGAGGAGATCCGTAGAAGAACGAAAGTCACCGACATAGCTCAGAAGATTAGCCAGTTGAAGTGGCAGTGGGCAGGGCACATAGCACGCAGAACAGATGGCCGATGGGGCCGAAAGGTTCTGGAGTGGAGACCACGTACCGGCAAGCGCAGCGTAGGTCGTCCACCGACACGGTGGACAGACGACCTGAGGAAGGTCGCAGGACGACGTTGGATGCAGGCCGCTTCCAACCGGTCCTTTTGGAAAACTATGGGGAGGCCTATGTTCAGCAGTGGACGTCCTACGGCTGAGATGATGATGATGATGAACTCAAAATAAATACAACAAATGGTAAAACAAATGGTAAATTAACTTACAAAATGGGACATTAGTGACCATGTTAGTTTAAAAACTTTTACCGTCCCAAACAAAACCGAACGTCTCCTGACATACAATAATAACAGTATTGGCCTAACGTAGTATTGCGTTAAGGTAAAGTGCCTCTATAATTCATAACTTACACGTGACCACGGTTAACGCAAAGAAATAATACATTTAATATTTACTGTGCGCGAAAAAACCGATACATTCTTAAACCATTAATACTTTTCACGAACATATAAAACGTTAAACACCCACAGTTCATTAGAATGTTCCGTAATTAAATAACTGTGACATTTTATTTGTAGCTATTTAAATAACATCCTCACTTGACCCAACAAGTGAACCATTGAATCACTCTACATAGTGATTCAATGGTTCAATGGATCACATAGTGACACACACTATGCGTGGCTCACATAGTGAGGCACACTATACTTATTTGTACTGTGTGTGTACAAATAAGTATACATTATTTATACAGTGAGGCTGATGGGACGCAAATTGGCTAAGACCGTTTATTCTTATAGCCAGGCCTCCATGGCCTGCCACATAAAGTTACGGTCAATAATATGTCAAAGCGCAGCAAACGCCTTACCTAAGTAATCCTTCAAACGTGTCGAACCCTCGTCAGCCCAGCAAGTTCAAACACTATCAAGTATTCTTCAAACCCTAAGGGCCAACCCACATTACCACGACGCGACAGCGTTCTCGTGACGTCGCTCATATATCAAAAAGCTGAACTGACATTATAATGCTTGACATGCTATTTTTTTTTTCAGTAAATAATTATCTATATAATTATCTGTATATAATATACAGAATATGGCGGGAAAAACAATGGCTTTCGTTGATATTGTGAAATGTTCCTAGATTTGTGTTTCTTTTAGTTTTGACGTTTAATAGAAGTGGACAAAAACATGAAACGCTGTTTTTGTGTTTTTCTCGTCGTTCACTTAGATGCTAAAGAATCTTCTAGATTCTAGTAACTAGAAAGTAGTTTTGGCACAACGTTTAACGAATTCACGATGAACGAGTCACTATCTTAATGGCAGACTTATTTAATGACTGACTGACTACTTTATACATTTGTTATATTTGTGGTGTATGTGTTATATGTGAACGTATATTGGTCATCAATAATTCAAATAAAAATACACTTTGTATTTAAATTAATTGTTTTCTACCGACTTCCAAAAAGGAGGAGGTACCTACTCAATTCGACTGTATTTTTTTACGTTTTTTACTTCATAACTTTCGACTGGGTAAACCAATTCCCATTTTTTTTGTTTGGAAGCTGATACTTCCCGTGTGGTCACATGTAAGTTTTATCAAATTCGGTTGAGTTGTTTTTCAGATACACTCCAATAACTGATTTTTACGAAAGTAATACGAGTAGTATGGAAGTTGGTATAAAATTTTTAAATTGCGCTTGTTTGAAGTGAAAACTTCTTTAGGCGTGTTGAGCACTTTTTCGGTGAACTAAAATCATGTAACTCGCGTCACTGTCATCGTCACCGAACGCTTTGTCATAGATAATGTATTTTGAAGTGAACACTTCTTTAGACGCGATAATGATTTCCATGACTACCTATAGTTGTTGATTGTGTGTCTTAAAACTAATTCGAATAGTTTTCACTTCTATCGGCAGCCGCCAAAGACTACTCCGCATGTTTTTTTGCCTTGAAATTTATTTATCTGTGGTTAGTGCTTATTTTTATAATCTTGCATATTGAGAGAAAAACGTTGAAACCTTAATAGTCTAAATTTCACTTATTTACGTAAACTAATTTGTAATTTTTTCTAATACCTATATTTTAGTTTTTTAATCAATCATGTGTCTAATTCTGTATTTGCGGCTAAAGTGCGCGCTTAAAACTGTCAGATTGTGGATAGAAATCCTAAATTGTGTGTAGTATACCTTAAATATATTATTTCATATGACAACACTCTTTTGTCGTGTTGCAGATTATCTCTGCTTCGTTGGCTCACTTTCCCTCGTGAAACTAACATGGCCGGACGCTTTATTCTTATATTAAGTTATTTGACAATAAGTTTAATTTGTGTTGCCTTGTTGGAGTTTATTTTGATGAATAAACGTTCATGCAAGTGTTTATTGTGTTTTGCTGTATGTTGTGCTCACCTCCGCTCACTTCACTACTCTGCCAAATTCTATTAGACACTTTGTAGCTCGTTTATGTGATAAAACCCTTTGCGTCCCAGAGACGTAAATATACGTCAGTTTCATTCATAAATCTTTTGGTTTAATTATGACGGTATATGATGGACTAAGCGTTATTTCATGCTTCCTCTCGTATTTTATTCATATTTGGATTAACAAGCATTATGCTGCTCACTTAGTTAATCCATCTGCCTTAACAGTATTCATTGTAACTCATTTTCGTATCAAACTTTAGGTTTTATCGTTCTATGCCAGTAGAGCAGAATTCACAGAATCTTATTGCAATAGTTTAGAAGTATTATACTTGAATCCACGAGGATGGTAGACATTTAGTAGATTCAAGAATCATCAAAATTGACCGAGTTTGCCCACAGATATAATTACGCGTCTGGTAAGCCATGCTTGTGCCTCCTGCATCCAGCGGTTACCCGCCTTTTTGACTAGGGCATCGGTTCACCTAGCGATGAGATTTGTTATATGTTTGCCAAATAAATGTGCAAGAAGCAACGATTTCGACGTTGATTATTTCAGTAATCGTGTCGTACGGGAATCGTATATATAAATAAATAAATAAAAATAAATAAAATATTCATTTATTGCCTTGAATATTAGAGTATAATACTTATGTACATGTAAAAAGCAGTTATTACAATAGTATTATAAAAATAATTTTACTTAAGGGAAAAGGTATATGCTCAGCATTATGCAGCGCAGCGTACATGAAGTACGTGCGCTACGCTGTTTTCCAGCATAAACCTACTCGGGCGGATGTTCGCCGAGACTTGTGGATGATAAAAGCGGATCACAATAAAATTGAAATATATATATATGTAAAGAAACAGCTGATTCACAATAGAAGTTAGATACAAATTATACAGTACAATACTAAATACTTACAGAAAAAAATATAATAATACTTAATAACAAACTGTGTATGTTTATTTATACTTTATAGTTTAAAGACAAAGTAGGATAAACAGCAGTTAAAAGCAGTAGGTAAAAAGTACATCATACAATACATTTATATTATTACCTAAATCAAAGCCTTACCAACAGTATAGTATTTTAGCTTCAGCGTGATGTGTATGTCCTTAGATCTTCTATTATGTGTGGGGTGAGTGTGTACACTGTTTATGGTTAAAGGGTCTTGATTGGTCTAGAGATGTTGCCAGGGGTATTTGTTCTGACTTTCTCTGTGTTTTAAATGTTGCTTTAAAATTATATCTTGCTTAAAATGCTTTGAAAATATAATCGTATGATTTCGCAAGTAGACATCTACGACGATCATCTCATAATATCATGACGGTTTCTAGTCGCAGTAATGTGTGTGAGCCCTTAAGGAAACCTTGTGGTATACGTTTCACGGTGTGTTAGGATTCGGGGACGTGTGTTGAGTAGAACATGTTTTTTAGCAGTTTCGGTGTAGACCCTTTACTGCTCCCTTCACTCTCTCTCTCTCAGAATTATTTATGGACATGAATCAGTTTGTCGAAACATTGAAATAGGTTTCCGTGAACATTATTTATCATAGCCTGGGAATCGTTAATGATTTACGTCAAAATGTTAAAGGTACTCAGGTAAACTTCAACTAGCTGCGTCCTTGGCTTCCCCTGTACAGAAAATGAATTTAATACATAGTTTTTTTTCGCCTTGTTTATATTGCTAAAATAGAGGTTACCAAACTACTTCTTTTATCATTAGCTATATGTTAGTAAAAGTCAAAATCGGTCCAACCGTTGCGATGATTAGCCGAAACAAACAAACAGACAGACAAACGATCAATTAAATCATTGTTTTTTTTATTATATGTACCCACAGAGCACAGAAACAAGGTATGGAGCTTATATATCGACGCTTATATATCGTTTAGAAACAAACCTGTTAATTTTAAATAATAAGACAATATTTGAATAAATAAATGAATAATTTCGTATTCTGCAATAATCCTGATAATCCGTATCTCAACTTCGTAGACACCTGTCAATTGTGTAAACCTGCGTGTATGTCTGTAAAGCGATGATTTCGTTGGATTTGAATATAATATTGTTTTAGGTGTTTACCCCACTCGAAGGGTTTTTCAAAACTCTAATGTATTTGACGGCGTCGGCCGCATATTGTGACGGAGCATGTGCAACGGGCGAGCGGTTGACTCACCGCACACCCATTATCACAGTCGACTATAAAACAGGTGCGCTTGGCAACCGGAGTTCACAGTCTGGTGTCGCTTTTAATGCCCGTAGTGGGAAAAAGCTCTATGTCCTTCATAAAAAAAGACCGGAGCTTACAGTCCGGTGTCGCTTACAGTCCGGTGTCACTTTTAATGCCCGTAGTGGCAAAAAGCTCTATGTCCTTCATAAAAAAAAAGACCGGAGCTTACAGTCCGGTGTCACTTTTAATGCCCGTAGTGGCAAAAAGCTCTATGTCCTTCATAAAAAAAAAGATCGGAGCTTACAGTCCGGTGTCGCTTTTAATGCCCGTAGTGGCAAAAAGCTCTATGGCCTTCATAAAAAAAAAGATCGGAGCTCACAGTCCGGTGTCGCTTTTAATGCCCGAAGTGCCATAAAGCTCTATGTCCTTCATAAAAAAAACCGGAGCTCAGTTTGCTGTCACACTTCATGTCGGGCTCTCAGCCGATATACCTATAGGTACTTTTTAGCTTTTTTATTATAGACTTTAATTTGAGGCTTGGAAATGTAATTGTAAGTATAAGTGCCTATTATTAATACTTTAAATCAAAATACTAAAAACTTTTTTTTTTTGCTCGAACAAGTGCAGACATCTAGAGTATGAGTCACTTCAAACGGCTGTTTAATCATGAATAAATGTATTTTCTTTCTTTCTTTATACATGCAGCTTGACTAAAAAACGAAATTTTCGACACCTTTCGCGCCGCTTAGCTAAGTGGTTAATAACTGAAAAGTGTTTTGCATAGGTATATTGATGATATCATAATTAAACGGTATCATAGGTAAATGACAATCGATCCGCAAGCAAGGGTCACTAAAAAGGGTAAAAAATTTAATTTTTTTAATAAATTCAACCGTCTTCAGCAAATGTGTGAAATAACTTGTTGAAGTCAGTACAATGCTATATTGTGATACTTTTGAACTATCATAGTACAGACTTCAACAAGTTATTTTACTTGTTTAAGTGATGTAGTCGGTTCCACTTTTTAGTAAAAAAAAATATACTAGCCACTGACCCTGTAGGTAGGCATATGAAGTATTTTTTTATATTCTTGATTTTAGAATATTATTCTAACATTGTTAGCTACGTTTCTGCCCTATCATGCTACATTGTTAAGAGTGTAAGATGTAAATATTATAAATATACATATATGGGGGAGGCGTATGTTCAGCAGTGGACGTCCTACGGCTGATATAATGATGATGAGATGATATATATAATAATTAAGATACTTACGAAGTAAATATATAATAATATGTAATATACACGTAATTTGTATAATTACCAAAAAAAAAACAGCACTATATGCTGCTGGTACTTAATACATACATACATGAATAAAGCTATTTGCCACTACCGACATCGGACACGGGCGGTTGACTTTACAAAGTTCCTACTTTAGACCGTCTTTTACATAATCGTATTCGAAGATGGCGTGATTATTCCATGTAAAATTCGACAGTTGCCATGATCGTGGTTGGTCGTTGCGTACATTAGATACTATAAAAGATACCATTATTTATTCTGTGTCAATACACAATACTAAAGACAATGGTAGCGATTCGCTTGTGTTATGTGCCTACCACGAATATCTGCGTAAGTGTAACGTGATGTGCCGTTCACGTGAACCAGTACAAACTGTCATGTATCTAGGGCAACTGTGACACAGATAACTCATAGTTTGTCCTCGAAGCGTGACGTGACGCTTACGATACGAATACTTTTTCGAAAATTGTTTGTGCTACACTAAACTAAAATTATTCACTAGCAATAAATTTATGTACGAGTATTTACAAAAGAAAAATAAAATGGACTCACTTAAGTTTTAAAGCAATTTCCACCATAGCTTGTTTGTTGGAAAAACAACCACAGGTTGTTTTTCCAACGTTTCTTGTCATCTCGTCATTTGTTTCATGGATGTTGTCAAGGATGCAACGATGTTTGCTCAGAGAATCGCACGGCAGAAATGGCCAATTTAAGAATTGTCATTCCCAAGCGTTATAAGCGTGAATATAATATGAAATACCATAATTTACTAAGAAGAATAAGAATCATTTATTTGCTCAAAATACGAGTATACATACAACACAATAATATGCGCAGGTTGTATTAGATCAGGTGAATATAACAGATATAGATGAACTTACATCGTATTTTGCCCACAGGCGTGCAAATTAGTCGAGCGATGGCATGCATAAAAGGAACATTATTTTTATAATCAAATTAAATATAAACTTAATACAATGTGTCAGTATAATAATAATTTGAATATCAATTAAGTTAATGTATAATTAAACAATAAATTTGAAGCAATGTCATAAAATAATAACAACAATAATATGTCAACTTAAACTAAAGTCAAAAGCAAAAAAGTCATTGATTTTATAATAACACTTCTCAATTAGAAAATTTTTTAGAGCCTTTTTGAACAAATTAATTCTTAAGTCTCTTATTTCTTTGGGCAACTTGTTATATACAAGGGGCCCCATACACACTAAACTATTATTCATAAGGGTTGTCTTAGCTCTATGTTTAGTGCATTTATTTTGGTCTCGCCTATTTCTTTTTACATAATCTGAGAGTGATGGAAACCGTTCAGGATTACATTTAACAAATAGAGCGACTTCAAATATGTACAATGACGGAAGTGTAAGAATTTTATATTTTTTGAAATAAGGTACGCAGCTATCAGTCTGTTTTAACCTAAACATCGCTCTGATGCAACGTTTTTGCCTCTTAAAGATTATCTCATTATTGGTAGAGTTACCCCAAAATATGATCCCGTATCTTAAAATGGATTCAGCCAGTCCATAGTAAGCGGAAAGTAATGTATCAGTGTTCAGAATAGCCGAAAGTTTACTCAAAGCATATGCAGCGCTATTGATTCTTTTTGACAGACACTCTATCTGAGGCTTCCAGTTTAGTTTCTTATCTACAACTAATCCTAAAAATGTTGCCCGATCCACTTCGTTAACAATGTTACCATCATATTTTGCAGTAATATCGGATTTCTGTGGGCCTCTTTGCTTAAAATGTATTATATTAGTTTTACTAATGTTAATTTTTAAGTTATTATTATCAAGCCACGCAATTACAGAACTCAAAGCATTATTAATGTCAGTTTCATAGGAGTCAATATTTTTTCGCGGTATCGTTATTGTGCTATCATCTGCAAATAATGACATTTGCTGGGTTGTGGCATTAGGTAAAACATTTATATAAATTGTAAATAAAAGTGGACCCAGGACGCTGCCTTGTGGAACCCCGTAAGTTACAATTCGTACATCTGATCGTAATACCACTTCGCATGTTGTTTTAAAATTTATTTTGTTTATTTCAGTGATTTGTTTTCTATTAGATAAGTAGGACTTTATTAAATCTAAAATATTGCCACGTATTCCGTACGTTTCCAGTTTATTTTTCAAAATTTCGTGATCAACGTAGTCAAAGGCTTGCGTCATGTCACATAGAATCGTGCATACTGGTGAAGTTTTATCGATGCATTGTAAGACTGGTTTTATAAAATCATAGATGGCCATATTGATAGTTTTATTTTTACGAAATTATTTTTGCTCATGACAAAATATGTTGTTGATCTCTAAATATGTATTTAATTCGCTGTAAATATACTTTTCAAAAATTTTTGAAAATATTGAAGTAAGTGCGATTGGTCTGTAACAGTCCAGTCGATCCTTGTTTCCCTTTTTAAATAATGGTTTAATAATAATACATTTAAGAGATTCAGGAAATGTGCCTGTAGTAATACACAGGTTCATTATGTAGCTTAAAGGTGTACAAAGATGTTCTTTTACAGCCTTTATTATTTTGGTTGATACCTCGTCATGACCTACACTATTAGTGTTTTTTAAGTTTTCTATAATTTTTCCAATATCCGATGGTATACTTGGAGCCATGAACATTGAATTTTTCTGAGTTCTAATATTTGAAGTCACGCGATGTCCACAATTTGCAATCGGTCTGATTTTGTCTATGTAATAGTTATTAAATAAGTTTGCTATTTGTAAAGGATTAGTCACATATTTATCTTCAATATTAATTTGAGAAATAGGCTCTTTTGGTAAATTTAATCTTATTGTATTGATAATTTTCCATGCTGCTAAATAAAATAGATTTTAGTACATTAGCTAGTTTGGTTTGGTGTTCGGAGCAAGTTAGTTGCTAACAATAGTACTGTTGATTAGAAACATATAATATAAATGCATATACGATAGTGTATGTAGGTAATATGTAAATGCCTGTTGGCGCAGTTGGTAGCACCCCTGCCTTCTGAGCCGCTGGTCCCGGGTTCGATTCCCGGACAGGTCAAATATTTGTGTGCATGAACATGTCTGTTTGATCTGTGTCTGGGTGTGTATATGTATGTATGTATATCAGTCATCGGGTTACCATAGTACAGGCTCTGCCTAGTTAGGGACCTGAAGACCTTTGTGTGGATGTTGTCCCATATTATATATTATATTATATTAAATTATATTAATAGTTGGTCATTTGGTTGGCTCTATCAGTGAAAAGTGTTGTAAGAACAAATGAACTGTTTATACTTAACCTACAACCAAGCAAATTAGGCAAGCTACAGGCTAAATTATATAGATTAATTAAGTTGCTTCTGCATCTAAATTAATCCGTGTAACAAAACCACTTTAAACCCTTTCTGCAATATGTACAGCTTACAAAAGGGGTATTCTTGTTGTAAATTAATAAAGGTAGCCAGTGCAGAGTGGTGAGCCTTTATCCCGCATCCAAGCAGCCTTAATTGGTTCGTGTTTCAGCCTCGTGTAAATCACTATCCAGTATACAGCTGTTCTAAAGGTCAGCTGTTTATTCTTTTCAAAATCTAGAGAAAACAATACGTTTCCGTATGGGCCAGAATATTTTGATATGTTAAGAGAGACTATCTCAGTGATTGTGTAGAGACTTTAAAACAGGTCAACAGATTTACTTATTACTTTTTACATGTTAATTATATCTTTTCAACTGATTTCCAAAATTAAAGAGAAGGTTCTCAAGTCAACGCGTATATGTTTTTACGTATGATCACGCATAACTTTTTACATAGTGGTGTTTTGCTTTGTAGAGTATACCTTCAAGTACTTTTTAGTCACAACATTGTAACTGAAAAACAGCTTGAGCGAATTTGATGAAATTTAATTTGTATTGCATTGTACCTAACTCAAAAACCGCTTGAGCGAATTTGATGAAATTTAAATAGATCCAATTTAAATTTCATCAAATTCGGTCAAGCGGTTTTTGAGTTACAATGCAATAACTGAAAAGTGTTTCGTATATCTTGTTAATATCGTCATTGCCGGTAAATGACAAACGATCCCATCATCCCATCTATACCAGTTTTCACAACTCCAGTCAGCAAAAATGTTAGTAAGTTGATGACTGGAGCTGACAAAAGTGACATAGAGCCGCCATTTTTTTCAATTTCAATCAATATACAAATATTGATTGTCATCGAAAAAAATGGTGGCATAGCAACTGAGATACATAATAGCCCTACATATTTTATTACATATTGATGAAAACACAGAGTGGAAGGATGGAATTAATTACCAAATAAAATTAAACCAAAATAATTCCGCTCTTTAGCCGTTCGCATTATCATTCTAGAAGCAAAGCACTTCATGCGCAATATTGAAATTTCAAGCATGTTGCGTTGTTGTCTGATGATTAGTCCTATTACATGGAATTGTTCTTATGTGCAATGAAGATAAGCACTGCACTTGCCAGTGACAGTTGCAGTGTCACCGAAAGCTTAGAACTGCAGTTTTGCATAATAGTGTGCTCTCTCGAACATATTACCAGAAAAGCTACAAATATTATCATGCAGAGCACTAGAGCAGTAGGAAAAGACTGGGGACTAAAGCCGAAGCTATGCCGCTGGCTATACATGGTTACAGTAAGGCCAGTCCTCACCTACGGATGTGTAGTGTGGTGGCCACAAACAAATCTGCTAACCACAATAGCTAAACTACAGCAAACCCAAAGATTGACTTGCTCTCTTATTAGTGAATGCACGAAACCTAGACTAGGGCTGCCGACGGTGTGTCGGCAGCCCTAGTCGGAATATAAGGCTTAACGCCATTGCATCTTCATATACAGCAGGAAGCAATGGCATCAGCTCCATGGATAAAATCTACGGGCCAGTGGAAGGACACAGGACCGAATACAAACCATAGTAAAATTCTTCAAAAGGCGACAAAAATCATCCCAGAATCTATACAAGGCACTGATAAGATAGTCAGCACGTACCTTGACAAGAAAAGGTATGAGCTGGTTACTGAGAAAACTGGCCTGGATGCGCTGGATGTGTATATGCACAATACACCCCAAGCGGGACGTCAGTGCAGGACTTATCGCCCCCACTTTGAACAAGAACACATATACACAATACATTGGGTTATGTTACTTTATTACAAATACTTATTTTTAGTAATATTTATTTCAGCATTTATTTATTTAGCGTTATAATAATATATATTTTAGTAAGAAATTATTTTACGAAATTGTTCTACAGCCTGCTATTACGCGTATATTACTCTTTCAGTTTTTATTTTATTTTATTGTTTACAACTTGCAACGACGTCCAAGAAGGTTTTTAACGCAACCAGACGTTCTTAAATAAGTAATAATTTAATTATTGAAAGGTTTGACTATAGCAATAATTCCTCTGTCGCTGAAACTTCGCAAAATAATAAAGTAATCTTCACAAACAGGTTACGGTTCACAAATGTTACAAGATTTTTTTTGAAATTAGTTTTTGTACCTAAACGTGAAAAATACTTCTAGCTCCCGGTGGAAAATGGTACCGAAAGAGTGAGTGCATATAAGAGAGCTTCACAAAAAGAATAAAAAGGAAGAAAACACAGGTATTGGGGGCATGCCGACCGAGCGCATAAAACTTAATGCAAATTTAAAAATATATTGCCTGACGGTTTTACGTTCTTTCCAAAAATATGATATGCTCTGTTGAACCGATTACCCTCACGTAGTGTCTGCATCCAGATTTTTAAGTTAACGTAGACTCGCCAATCATTTATTTGGCCAATAAAACAAATGTTTTTCAGTATTTCGTTTCCAGGAATTGTGACATGTGTGGTTAAACGACCACTAAGCGTTGATGCGAGAGCTTCAATAGATACCCACAATAGATTATCTCAGCGAAAATACGATCGTTTAAATGCATTGAATTGCCGATATGACAATTTCGGTAAAGTGTTACGCGCTAAGCTGCTATATTTCCGTAAAGGATAATCATTAATTGGGTATTATGATAATGTTACATTCTACTGAAAAAGCTGGGAATTTGATTTAAGAAAATTCATTTTATATTGCTTCCATGTGAATTTCGTTTAATTTCTTACTTTTCGGTCCACACTTTACACTACTATCTGCCTTAATATCGCTTTTTATTTGCAGATAGATTCTGTGACTTTGATGTGACCACTATATCACCTCAGCTAATCGTTAAGTCATCACAAAAGTTAATTCTAGACAAACAAAATATTATTCTGATTTATCAAAAGATTTTGAGTAAAACTTTGAAACGAACCCTCTGTAATAAATCTTCGTATCTCAATAAGTTGATCTCGGTGAAGCCTTAAATCTCCCTGCCTACGTTTGCACAAAGTTTTCTTTTTTATACAAAGAGATAGAATCATAGATAAAATAAGATCTTTTTGTTTAGTAATAATTATTATATGGTGGTAACTTTGAGCGGGTTTCTTTTTTCATCAACCCGTGCGCCTGATAATGAGCCCTGCGTACGAGTAAAGCTTTCCAAGAACTTCGAACCACTAGTACTCAGTATACGTTGAGACATTGGTTTTCTATACCATCACTACTACGCAAACAAAGTTGTGGGCAGTCGCTAGTCTATGTATAAAAATTAACCCATATTTCTCTGGTCACGTTATAACTTGAGAACGGATGGAACACTCTCTCGTAAATCTTTTTTTGTTCTTTTAATTATTGTCAGGAGAAGGTAAGAAAGAAAAACCAAGATAAGACGGGAAGTTATGGCGAAGCTGAAGGCCGAAACACGCGAACGAAGTTGCGGGCAGTCGCTATTAATATTATAGTATAGAGTATAGACTACGACGCCACGAGATTTTTAAATCTATATTCAGAAGTAGAGCCGTATAACTCCGTACACTTCCAAATACTTAAACTGTATAAATTTCGTCGTACGACAATGGTATCTTCTATCTGTTAAGAAGAATTGGTCAACGTTGTGGCGGCGTCGCGGTTTTACCGCCTTACTGGCCTACGCCATAATGCTCATCCACTTATGATTGGTCTGTGGAATTCGCGTACCGTGCGTTTTAATCTGTCCGAATCAGCAAGACCCATTAGAGGCAAGTTTCATTCATAAATCTATTGTTATTTTTTGTCCTGATGCGGACGGGTTAAGGGAACTTTGCCTTATACCAGCAGAATGTGGAAAGAGCTTTCTCCTACATTATTTCCAGAAAGTTTCCAGTTGAGGATCATCAAAATTCAACTCAACAGAGTCTTCAATGGACGCCAGCTTATTGATGCCCCTAGTGTAACAGGTATCTTTAGGCGACGGTGATTGCTCCATCAGGCGGCCCGTTTGTTTATTGCCATGACTATGACCTATGACATAAAACTATGAGCAGAGAATAATTGCCACCCAGTGCTCAAAACTGATGTTTTACTTGGCACTGTACTACGCTCAACACCCTAACACAGTAATATATGAAATAAAGTAGTAAGACATTAGTTAAAAGAAAAAGTTGCTTGGTGTACTCCACCTCTGCCAATTCGACATCTGCCACCAATATGACTATGTAAGATCGTAATCAAATTACGAACGACAATGCTTTTTGTGGTGTATCTTCGCTACCTTCTCTTATTATCGCTTCGTAGGCCATTTGAAGTAGTATGCGCAATTGTCTTCAAACAATAGTCGTTACTCCATACAAGATGCATTCCCATAGGCGAAAGAAAACCCGTGCCCAGTAGGAATGTAAATGCCTAGGGTCTAAATCACACTTTTTTTATTAATTGGTCTCGTACCCTTGTCAATCCTCAATTCATTTAAGTAAATATTTATCTTTGTATCAAGTGTGATTTTTCTTCAAATAGTAATAGTCAAGTCACACAATCACTTACATATGTCTGTTATTTAGTCACTGGCCTATATAAGTCACGTTCCAGTAAAGAGGTTGATGACTCGTGCCCTATACTTAGAACACATAAGAGTTGATAAGCCACCAATATTACTCGTACACGTCAAACTCGAAAAACACATATCTAGGAAAAGTAACCAAAATCAACGATTACTTACATATTCTACCGCGATGTTCGCATTACTGTGTTCTGGTTTGATGGTATAGGTGCCAGCGTAATTATAGGCTAATGAGATTTAACAAGCAATGTCTCAGGGTTACGGGCGGCATTGCATCTTCTCACAACGACAAACTGCACTGCGCCACTCTAGGCAGAGGTTACCACGTAACACAAAGTGGGCCTCATGCTTGTCATCATCATCATCAGCCGTAGGACGCCCACTGCTGAACATAGGCCTCCCTCAGAAATTTCCAAAAATACCGGTTGGAAGCGTCCTGCATCCAGCGTCCTCCTGCTACCTTTATCAGGTCGTCAGTCCACCTTGTAGGTAGACGACCTACGCTACGCTTGTCGCTCCGTGGTCTCCACTCTAGAACCTTTCGGCCCCATCGGCCATCTGTTCTGCGTGCTATGTGCCCTGCCCACTGCCACTTTAACTATCTAATCTTCTGCACTATGTCGGTGACTTTCGTTCTTCTACGGATCTCATTTCTGATTCGATCACGTAGTGAAACCCCGAGCATAGCCCACTCCATAGCTCGTTGTGCGAGTTTGATCTGCCTATGAGGCCTATAGTAGAGACCACGTCTCAGTGCCATCACTGGTAACACACATTTATCAAAGACTCTTGTCTTGTAATGTCTCCTAATGAGTAATTATATAGCCATTGTGTTTTTCCGTGCCATTTCTACGTAAAAGCATCAAAAATATTTGTAAAGTAACAGTTATCCAGAAGGTGTAACCAATGCGTCATATAATCTTACAGCTGGTTTTGATCTCAACCATATTCAATTATTTTTAAGCGTATAACTTTACAATGTATTTGACTTTTGTTTATGTAAACGTCTCATATTTTAATTACAATTTGTAGCCACACTGTCCTATTCTTTATTGGAACGGTATACGGTTCAAAATACAAGTGTTATTTACCTTTCGTCTGCAGATTATGTGGATTTGGGGTTATGGAGGGATCAAGAAGGATTACTCCCATGAAGGTTTGGGCACATGAGTAAACATCAAAAGGATAGCGCACTGGTAACTGGAATTGCATGACCTGGCTATTTAGGTATGTTTTGGTTTCATTTCGTACTGTTTTCAGGAACCCAGGGTTCTTCCCAATCCGATAGAGGATTGTAACATGTAACTACATGTGAAAATGCTCTGAATGAACAACATGCCACTATACAATGTTTATATAATTTACCACTATACAATATTTACATCATCCTCATGCATCGGAATAAGGTTGACAATCGTAGTTCATATGGTTTGATAGACAAAAAGAAAGTTGTTGAACGGACCACAAGGAATTCAGCCAAATAATGTTTATAAAAAGTAAATATACGTTTGTAACTAGTTTTCTACCGACTTCCAAAAAGGAGGAGGTACTCAATTCGACTGTATATTTTTTTATGTTTATTACCTCATAACTTTCGATAGGGTGAACCGATTCTCATAATTTTGTTTGTAAGCTGGTGCTTCTAGTGTGGTCCCATTTAAATTTCATCAAATTCGGTCCAGTAGTTTTTTTAGTTACGCTCCAATAACTGAATATTTTCAAATCGTAATTGTTATTATGTGTATATATTTTACCGTAATTTTAAAGTTACGCTGGTTACACAGATTACGTAGGTAATGTTATGTGTCCATGTATATTTTTTTATATATATAAGGCTATACATAAGCCCTATTAGGCATTCGAAAATGCGCATGAAGAGGTTGTTACATATCCTTCTCTCATTACTTTATCGTTTCACTGGCTTGACAATGCCCACATGTCTGATACATAAGCTCCGCCTTGCACACTCTCCCGTAGCTCGCGCGACAGTGACGTCTCCTAACCAATACGCAGACCGCTCAATACGCTCCCACGTCTCATGCTCTCAATTTACTGAACTCCCTGATTGCTCAGGAACCAGATGTTGATTTGTTTTTTACAAGACTTAGCATGTTTGTAAGCTTATGTATTCATTTTTAAGCAATTATGTGTCTTCCTAACTTAACTAAATTTAAGGTAAATATGTAAAACGGGCTTGCTGCATGCTTTGGTTTCATACTGTAAATGCAGCAAGCAACGAATTAAGAATAAAATAAAATACCGGAACACACGCGTGTATGTATGCTAAACACTACAGTGCAGATGGACCATGGTCTGGATTCTACATCAGAAAAAAAGTCTTCCCATATAACACCTTCACAATAGAGGATGAAACCAAGAAGCCGTCTTCCCATATACAACTGAGGGAACAAGGAGTTCATATAATTATAGTAACACCTACGGTTGGGCAACCCAGTGCCTCCAAACAGTTGTTTACAATCCGTTTTGTGTTAAAGTTTGGTGGGTACGACTAACATACAGAGAGTAAATTCAACTCGAGAAATCTTTAAGTGTACAGTATAGCATGTAACTCTAGTGCTGACCGTTATTGCGCAGAAGTCAAACATTGGGTATCACAGGGGGGCTAGAGGGACGAAGGACTCTTGTCTCACTCTGTCACATGTAAGACGAGGGACTCTTGTCTCTCTCTGTCACATGTGCGCGACTGTACCCATGCGCAGCTATCCCCTCCACATTTTGCTCAGCGCTAGAGTTACGTGCCGCGGGCTGTAACGGGTAGATGTGTGGACTATGATTAGTTACTTAATAAAGAATCTCAAGCATATAATTAAACTGTTCTATATTGCATCCATATTCATTCAGTCACTTAGACGCTGAGTGGTAATAAATAAACAGATACATTCGAAAGTATAATAATAGTTTGGGATATGTGTCATGATTAATTTTATGGTATATATTCATATAAGTCAACTTATATCATAATAAAATAAATACATCAGCCACGTAACCGCCTACATGATGTGTGAACACATGACATCCTCAGTAACGGCACAGATAAATAATACTTATAAAACGGGAAGATGTGTCGCGTTGTACAAATGTCCACGGATGTCGCGGTGTCTGAGAGTGGGATATCACCAGACATTTATATTAGTAGACTTGAGATCGGGTATAGACCTGACACTTAAATAATAATGAGAGAAATCTAACCCGATATGGCTCTGCAGCAAGTCTGTGTTGTTGGGTATGCTAGAATAGTCACGAGTGCATAAATCTAAATGTGGTCTAATATGTGGTAGTTTATGTGGTGAATATTGTTAAATCTGATTTAATAAATAAGTCCATGAAGAATATGTTGCTAAGCGCATAAACTCTTTAAATTTAAGTTTATTCTTTGCGTAATTAGTAAGGTTATTTAAGTTATCTAATAAATTTTAACAAATATTATAAAAGATAGGTACTTGCAAAGATTAAAGGACACTTCAAAATGTATTAAACCATTTGTTGAAGGAAAATTGCCCAGAATGCTGGCTGCATTTTCACCTTTTTGTGCAAAATATGAGCCGGCATTTTGGCCGCCTAAAAATTTCGCATGCACCTGGACCCCACGGACCCAAAGTTTCTACCCCATACGGCACAAATATGTAACCTCTATAGAGATTAGCATATTTGCGCCGTTTAAAGTTTTTGGCATTTGTCGCTGCCATACCAACCTGAGCGTAAGTTTCTGGAAGTTGTACACAAGTAGCATCTCACCAAGTCCCATCTTCCAAGGAACAAGAGTCATTCCATCTGGCATCTTACCGTCGCACCGTAGCAGTCCATTAGGTTCCAGTACTGACGGTACGCCAGAACTGACACAAGCCCGACGGATGACATCGTTGAAGCTGGCACGTCTGGAAAATCGACTTGCACTCTTACTACATGAGCGTCCGTGGTGGTCTTGGCGATCTACCGAATCAACACAGAGACAACGATGAGGGACTTGGCAAATAGCACCCAGACGCAAAGATACAGCTAACCTGAATGTGATGTTCTCATAAAGATTGCCTAAATTTTTGAGGGTAGCGCCTGCAACCACTGAACTGATTCCCATCGCGAAGAAGCTAAAAGATGAGCACGTTCTGCAGTAGAATTGGTCCAGTCAAATTAATAATATGTTTATATTTATCGAGTTTAATCTTTTAATTTCAACAGGTAACAAAGGACATAAATTATGTCTCTAAATAGTATGTAAGAGTTTTCTGTCATTTTGCGCACTTTATCACTTTAATAATTATAATTATATACTAAGTGAACTTTCAAAGGAGTTTAACCATTTTGATTAAAAGCAAATAGAGCCGCTACTGGAAAGTAGCGATATGAAATCAGGTTATAACTTTTTACGTAGGTAGTATTATTTTTACCAGCGAGTTATTAAATGACCGATTTACATTGAAGTGGCGATTTCAAGCAATTTGCGTATGAATTTTTTTCTTTCATACTAAAATTATAAGTAAGTAAGTATGTAAGTAGCAATCTGAATAAGTGCAAATGTTTGTTACTTTTTGAAACATAAAAAGGATATATAGAAACAGAGATAGTGAAACCATAATATAGATTAACACATTATTGTTTCATAATATGTTGTGTTTATTATATTTTTAAAAAGATCTTGTTTCTATTAGTATTCTGCCTTTAGAAATTTGAATGACGAAAACGTAGGTACATAGCTCTCTAAGTTTATTCTATTGTTATTCCTAGTATTAAAAATGTGATGAACCCTTAATTTTAATTTTCTTAACTTCTTATACTCTTACAACGAAAGACACTTTAATTTGTGACTCGTTAATCCTCACACTCACGGTTGCCAGTGTGTACTTGATAGTACGGATTTAAGAGTTTTTTTAACCCAACCGTAAAATAAGCTTACCTTGGTTTGGATTGTACTTATAAGTTTTGCGACCTACTAATGTAGTCAACATAACCATATCACAACACACACGTTGCAGTTCCTGGAAAAGTAGGTTGATTTCTGGTAGGCGAAATCTATTGTATCATTGGCCCAAAATGGCGAATCGCGAGTCAACGGGTGTATCTATTTACTTATCAATTAATACTAATTACTTACCAGAATTTAATGCACACATTAGCAATATGTTCACCATTATTGATGCCTACAGAGTGATAGGGGAATCCCTATCACTATGTGTATGGGATGCCATCAACCTGCATTATTATATTTTGCTTAGGATTAAAAGCACGACGATAAAATGTTCATTCATGAACGTTTGTCAAAACTCAATGAACAGAATAACATTAACGTACAATTTCAACTACTTAGAAACCATCTTTCAGGGCGCAAACTCCCTGCCATGATCAGAGAATGGTAGAGTTCCTGATTAAGTTCCCAGTGTCTTCTTTATATTATGTAAGCTCTATCACATTAAAATCTCTACATTTCATAGCGTCGTGTATCATCAATCTTGTCCCACGTGATTAGATAGGAGAGATGTATTTCCGAGTTGCTCGCTGTATACACGACTTTTCGATTCTCAGCGAGTGCGAATAAAACCCTATTTTCTCTACAACTATACGACTGTGTGTGGTCCCATATATTATAACTGTAGACTAAACAGACGACTTTTATTTAAGAATAATGCCAACACTTCCTGGCTTTTTACGCATTGAAAGCGCGGTACGTCACGTACTAAGAACACCACATAAGTAACGAACTGAAACATTGCGATTCTCTTTTAACAGGCGCTCTTTACAGACAGCATCATAATCGTATTAATCCTTCATATATACCGTGATAATAAAAATAAAGGATTTATTAATGAAACTGACATATATGTGACATACATATATGTCAGTCTGTCTGTCTGTGAAGCAAAGAGTTAAAATAAAAACCAAAAAAGAGGGTAACACAAAATCATAACAGAAACTCTCCTAGCTCAGTTGGTAGCGATCATACCTTCGGATCGCGGGTCCCAGATACGATCCCTGACCGGCTGGGCTATTATGTATTTCAGTTGCTAACAAATGTGGATTGAAATCTGAAAAAATGGCCGCTCTATGTCACTTTTGTCAGCTCAGTGATCAACTTACTAACATTTTTGCTTACTGGAGTTGCCAAAACGACATAGGGCCGCCATTTTTCAAGATTTCCATTTTTCAACATTTGTTAGCAACTGAGATACATTATATGCTCCATATTTCAATGCCCAAACTACTACCATACGCAATGTTTTTACCTGCCTTCAAAAAAAAGAGGATGTTATACGTTCCATTGTATGTATTTTCTATCGACTTCCAAAAAGGAGGAGGTACTCAATTCGACTTTTTTTTATATTTGTTATATCATAGCTTTCGCCTGGGTGAACCGATTCCCAATTTTTTTTTTGTTTTAAAACTTGTGCTTCCCGTGTGGGTATTTTATTCCCATGTATTTTTTATCAAATTCAGTTCAGTAGTTTTTGAGTTTCACTTCAAAAAACTGAAAAGTCTTATCCCAATCTTGATGATATCATCATTGACGGGGAATGACAATCGATCCCATAAGTAGCAAAGGTTACTGTATATTATAAAAATGGTTAAAATTTTAGTTTTTTAATATATATTCTTGAAATGAAAACTTCTTTAAATATTTTTTTTACGTTGAGCACTTTTTGGGTGAAAACAAATCAATCAACTCGCGTCATCGTCACCGTCACCGTACGCTTTGTCATAGATAATGTAGTTTTGAAGAGAAAACGTCTTTAGGCGCGATAATGGTTTCCATGACTACCTATTGTTGTTTGTTTAGCTTAGTGAGTTAGTTAATAGTTTTTACTTTTACTTTTCCCCAAAGACTGCCCCGCATGTTTTGTCCGTTGTTGTCTACTAGCACCTTTTTATCGAAACTATCATAAATCAGGAGCGTTTTGTAATAAGCTTAGAATAATCATACTTGCTATCGTACTCCCACCGAACCAAAATGGTCAACCAAATTTAATGGTAACGTTGCAATATGACTACTTTAAGATATGGGAGTACGAATCTTCAAAAATTTGACATTGGAACAATGAAACTTAGTGTCTAAAAGTCTTGAAAAAGTATGCGTATTGCGTGAAATATTTGATACTAAGTACGTCTTCAAAACGTCTATCGTAATCCAATATTATTTTAAGCTTGCTATATTGACGTGGTGGTACAAGATTTAATGGTAAGGTTGAAACATGACTGCTTTAGGAGGTGGGAGTAGGGCCCCAGTTTTTTAATATATTATTTTATAGGTATGTTTTTTTAATGTTAAAAGACGGTATAAGACCCTCCTGGTGTTATGAGGCAACCTCTTCCCAGAACAGATGCACTTTGTCACAAGTTACGAACCGTACTGCGTTCATAACCCTAACACATTACTCAACGTAAAAGTTGTGCTTGTAACTAAGACAAAATAAAAAAGTCAAGTCAGAATGTTGTGAACAGAGAAGTGAGACCGGGTAAAACTACGCCTCGGCGTGTCCATACATATTTAGATACAAAACCTACAACAAAACTACACCTTGGCTCGTCAGTCGAATTATCGCGGCGCGTGGAAGCAACACGTAAAGCTTTAATTATCATCTAATTTAAATTTATTGATTATTGATTATTGATTAATTTTTAATAATTTAAATTTAATTTGAATCATCATGGCAGTTCCGATTCACGCACATGTAGTTTAGAAAACTGGCCTCACTTCCTTGTTCACAACATTCTGTCTTGATTTTTTTATTTTGTCTGAGGTTTGTAAGAGAAGGCTGAACATAATATAAATTTAAATCGCCACCTCATATGACTTGTACTGCTAATTATACTTCATGTTTAGTGTCGCGCCAGAGACTCGTTCAGAGCCCCAAGCTCCCAAGCTGAACGTTATGTAAGTACCTTGAATTTCATTATCTTTACATGTGGATAGCTTAACTCGTAATGTATTATTGTACCTATTTACATATATGTACAATAATAACTTAAAATATTGCTTTGCAAATACTGCCCTTGCGAAATTGGTTGTAATAAAAATTTCAAATCATACAAACATTAAAAACCTATTTATTTTTATATTAAAAACTTATTAGTAATTAACCAATGATACGTTATATTAAAAGAAATGAAATATAATTAAGAATGACATGAATTTAGGAAATTTTAAATTAGGAAGGACGGGACTCTATTGGATTTGGTCCGATTTTGATAAAATAAAAGTGAATGATTAAAATAAATTATTAATAATTAATATAATAAATATAATTAAAATGATTAAGGCCCGAGAAGTTATTGAAAAATAGGAAATAAAAATAGATTTTGAAGATTTCGGATTTTTATATTCTTGAGAAAGAACAAGAAAATTACAGACAGCATCATAATCGTATTAATCCTTCATATATACCGTGATAATAAAAACAAAAGATTTATTTATGAAACTGACATATATGTGACATACATATATGTCAGTCTGTCTGTCTGTGAAGCAAAGAGTTAAAATAAAAACCAAAAAAGAGGGTAACACAAAATCATAACAGAAACTCTGCTAGCTCAGTTGGTAGCGATCATACCTTCGGATCGCGGGTCCCAGATACGATCCCTGACCGGCTGGGCTATTATGTATTTCAGTTGCTAACAAATGTGGATTGAAATCTGAAAAAAAGGCCGCTCTATGTCACTTTTGTCAGCTTCAGTGATCAACTTACTAACATTTTTGCTTACTGGAGTTGCCAAAACTGACATAGGGCCGCCATTTTTCAAGATTTCAATCAACATTTGTTAGCAACTGAGATACATTATAGCCCTGCGGAGCATATATGTATATTTCAATGCCCAAACTACTACCATACGCAATGTTTTTACCCGCCTTCGTTCGTTATACGTTCCATTGTATACAGGCTGACTGGTTGAACACTTTACATATTGATATATAGTGCTCAGTACTCGATTCTCGTTCTAATTAAGAAAAAAAAATAGGTGCCTAATATTTACCTAATTTAACTTTAATTGTCTACTCAAAACAATAAACATGGTCACTCGCGGCGCGCGTGTAGTAAGGCGCGGCGCGGTCGGGCGGGCGGCCGACGATCGCGGCATCCTTTGATTCCTGTGAACGCGGCGCGGGCGGCGCGGCCCTTTGGGTCATTAACCCCGTTCGGACGCAGCTTGATTCCTTTGAACGCGGCGCGGCGCTTTGGGTCATTAACCCCGTTCGGACGGTGTCCATAATTTTCGAGTTATAGCACATTCATAGAATGAAGGTTTCCTCTGTAGTTTAACGGTATTTTTTTAATTTTATTTTTTTAAACGTTTCATGTGACCATGAATTATCATGTCCTTGTTTATGTAAAGTGTTCAACCAGTCAGTCTGTATATTTTCTATCGACTTCCAAAAAGGAGGAGGTACTCAATTCGACTTCTTTTTATAAAAAATATTATATTTTTTTTATAATTTTAGATAAAATAAAAGTGAAATACAGCAATTTTTGAGATGGATTAAGGCCCGAGAAGTTATTGAAAAATAGAAAATAAACATAGATTTTGAAGATTCCGGATTTTTATATTCTAGAGAAAGAACAAGAAAATTGATTTGGACCCAGGAGATGTCCCAAATTATAACAGTAGAGTTTTGAGAAGGACTGGCTCAATGTAATCCGGCCTATGTTTATGAAGAGAATCCTGTACACCGAAGGGAAATGTGTGAAAAAAGTGGGCTTTACAAAGTGAAACTCTGTCAGGTCACGTATCGCATTATATTTTTTATATTACCTTTAAAATTCCTTTTATTTTCTTTTTGTCTAGGCCTCTAGGGGTCACAATTCTTGACAGTGATAGAGTAGGTTATAAAACAGTGTACGTAGTAGGGAAACATATTACACTATAAGGTATAGATATAGGTACTTTTAACGAATCACGTTGATAACCCAAGAATTTCGAAGAAGTCTTGTAAGAATGTAAATTGTGTTCATTCCGAGACTAATACGTCTAACAAAGCGTACTCGAATTAACTTTCCAAGAAGAGGATGTGCCCCATTATACATGTAACCTTATTCCTTAAAATGTTCTACCTATACTATAGAATTATACAGTGGATACCAAAAAGTCTGTATATATAAATTTTTATATTATTTTGTGTGTTTAACATATATTGTACATACCACATACTTGACTATACCAACCACTTAAGTTAGAACGTCAAAATAAAAAAATATTGACGCCTTAAAAAATATCTCAGTGCTTCAAGTCTTTGATCAATGTGTGTTACCAGTAATGACATATGGCACTGAAACGTGGACTCTTACTATGGGCCTCATAAGAAAGCTGAAAGTCGCACAACGAGCTATGAAGAGGGCTATATGCTGGGGGTTTCTCTACATGATCGAAACAGAAATGAGGAGATCCGTAGACGAACTAAAGTCACCGACATAGCCCAGAAGATAGCCAGTTTAAGTGGCAGTGAGCAGGCCACATAGCACGCAGAACAGATGGCCGATAGGGCTGGAAGGTTCTGAAGTGGAGACCACGGACCGGCAAGCGCAGCATAGCTCGTCCACCGACAAGGTAGACTGACGACCTGACAAAGATCGCAGGACGACGTTGGATGCAGGCTGCTTCAAACCGGTCCCTTTGGACATTTGTGGGGAAGGCATATGTTCAGCAGTTGACGCCCTACGGCTGAGATGATGAAAAACTCAACAACTGCAGGACCGTATTTAAAAAAACTTAAATGGGACCACCGCCACATAATGGCGAATTATTTTTTTGTATTTTGCACATTACAGACAGATGGTTTGCAATAAAACCGAAACCAAAACTTCACGCAATATATTATTGTGCTTTATTTAAGAGGATTGCATAGCTAGTACTTACCATGCTAAAAGAGAAAACTCTTTTCTACCTCTTAACATTGTCCGATTTCAGTGATTTTTTTTCATGGTATCATGACATTGTTAACTATGCCCGTACGTTTTGATTTTTTTCAGTTTTTTTAAGTCTTACAAAAGGTAAATTTATATTACTTTGCAATACTGAAAAAATCAAAACGTGCATAGTAAACAATGTGTTACATGAAAAAAAAATCACTGAAATCGGACAATGTTAAGAGGTAGAAAAGAGTTTTCTCTTTTAGCATGGAAAGTACTATGCAATCCTCTTAAGCGTATAAAGTAACTCATAGTATAGTTTAAGAATATGATGATGAGCTCGTAATATTTAAAAAATAAAGTAGCATTAAACATTATGAAGAAAATGACAACATGGATAGTAAGAAAAGATCACGAAAACTAAGTATCTTTCTTATAATTCTTTTTAAAATATCATCAGAGGTTTTTGTACCCCGCACATGTATAGTAAATATTACTTTACATATACAAAAGATCTGGTTCGGCTACATTTATAACTGTAACAATTCAAATAATAGTGGAATTTATCAAAAATCAACCCGTAAGCGTAAACGTTCCGTATTCGTGATTACCATTTATCATGAATCGTACACGAATAAGGATAATATTCTATTGTACAAAAATTGCTCAACATTTTCCAGGAAGCGAATTCCGAATTCAGGCTTTGTAATAGCAAATCATTTTCTATCAACCATTTGCAACAAATTGCCCTGGAATTTCGAGCTATTTCCAGTCGAGGCTAGATATAATACACAGCAGAGAGACACCCTTTTTAAGGTAGTGGCAATATACATGCCACCATAAAAATGATTTTTTTATTCATGTCTGTTTTGTGTGCGAGAGGTACTGTTTATTTTCACTGATGGCTACACTGATATTTTTTACGTCAATAGATAAGTGTGACGTTGACAGATAGTTGGAAGCGGTCAAGCTTGTTGCGCGAAAGTGGCGTTTTCAGATGAATATTATTATCCAGTTGGAACTTGTTAGATTTTGGCTAAAATGGTAAGATTTCCTGTTTATAATAATTTTCTAGGCTTACTGAAAAAAAAAAAATTTTTTTTTCTATGTTTTTATAATTTTTATTTAAATTATATATATATTAGTGTTGTGTAATATGAACTGTTTTATTGGCTGTCTCAAAATTAATAAATAAAATAAAAAGCTATAATAAACATGAAATTTATTGAAAATGACTGGAATTTGCAGCAATATCACCAGTTTGGTATGGACAGTGGCAGATATATTGCTACCAATTTTCCACATGTTCCAGCGTTTTTCCGAGTTAAATAAATCTTATAAATTATATAAAAATATCTTCGTTAACATACCTAAGTTTCGTCTTCCTACCACTTCCGGTTTTCTCGGCCTTATAAAGGGTCATAACTACCTACAAGATTAGAGTTTGAAAACTATCTTGAGTTTCACACATAATACTAATATACTCATGACCTAGACCTCTTTAAAACGAGCATTTGCAAATTTAGAAGGTGTCTCTGTGACATACATTATAACTTTTCGTAGTTTCACTTTTGGATTATTTATTAAGTATTTGAATTTAGTTTTACAGAGTATAATGATTATTATACTCTTACATGTCATCAATACCCTTTTATATGCTTACTTATAATCACTGTGTAAAATGATACCTCATCATCATAGTCGGCATCTTCATTGCTGAAGGTCGTGTCTAGTCTGAATGGTTGAACGCTCGACGTACTATGCTTTTCCACGTGGTTCTGTCTTGTCGGCGGTCTTAATAGCTTTCGTGATTGGCAGGTAAGCTTCTTTACTACGTCTGACCATCGGGTAGGTGAGCGACCGCGTTGTCTTTTCCCGTCGACCTGGCCAATAACTATGAGTTTCTCTAGGCTGTCAGGGTTTCTACCAGCGACATGTCCAAAATATTTGGAAACCCGCTGGCAGCAGATAGCGGATAGCCTTGTGGTTAAGTTATACCTAATGTGTTGTTAAAACTCGATTTTATTTAGAATGTAGACTTCGCCTATAATTGTGATGGCACTAAGTTTGTATACTATGTCGTTACTGTTTGTGTGGTGTAGTCGTAATGATAACACTCACACAATGTTTATATTTAAGTTTATTCACAAACACAGTTCAATACAAAAACGAATTCAGTATCACGATCATTGCCTGCGCCCGTGCGTCACGGCGGGGCCGCACAGTCACGGCGCATACTATTTACCTCGCACGGGTCCGCCTCATAATAATAAATTCTTGATTTATCAGGCCTGCTGCAATTGTAACAGTGAAAATTATGTTAACGATCAATAAAATAAATAAATAAATAAATATAAAGATACCGGCTGCACTCATTTGGTATTATGGCGGTTATAGCACAGTAAGGAGGACTTTATTTTTGGATTGCATTGGATTTTAGGACAGTTTACTTATGTACCTAGTACGCTGTAAGTTTTGAACGGTATTTATTAATAAATAGCGTGTTATTCATAAAAGCAAATAGAATGTTAGATACATTCTATTTGCTTTTATATAATATGCAAATCAATATATCAAAAATAAATTATACAATGAAAATATACATTGTTGAAATCTGAGTTAATATAAGTATAAGAACACTTAAAATCTTTTGTCCATGGTTTTTTTAAAGTATGCACTAACGGCCTTATTAATAAAAATGGCCTACTCCCACCTTAGTCCACACTTGCGCTTGGAGTAGTTAATCCCAGGTTAGCCAAAGAGTAACTTCGGAATAACGTAGTAAGTTATTAATAAACACGGAGTTAACTTAGAGTAACAAAGCGTTCCTTACGCCGGGAGTAGCGATTATGCTATGGTGACCCTTGCATTAAAAAACAAAACGAACTAATAAAAGAGCAAACTCAAAGTCTTTTGACAGCGAAATCATCGTTATAAAGACAGTTTTGAAGCTTTTTGACCTTGGAAAGTTGGTTTGAGATGTCATTCACGGTGATTTGTATTGTGTTGTGGTCTGAGTTAAATATAGCGCATGTTAAGATAGTTTACTACTGGAGAACCATTTTTTGAACTGGTTATGTTGTTTTCGCGGTTATCCGTTAGAAACAAACTATCAAAACTTTCCTCTTTATTATTAGACAAAGATTTACACCAAAAAACGAAAAATGTGGCCTAGTTAGACAAAATTGTATATATAGCAAAAAAAAAACAAAAAGATAGTAACATTAACAACAAATAGACAAAAGAATTAGTTTTCTGCCACAAACCGATCCCAACTCAGGTAGTACCGGCGTTAATATTTCATTATATAACACGGATTTTATATTATATAATAAATAAATAAATAAATTATTTTAAACGGACATAAATGTCACAGTTAGACATATGGCATTGCATATATTTTTGTAGACATTGACTTCTTCTATAAAACTGCAATACATCTCTTTGCTCTATTGTTAATAGTTTCTTCACCGTACACGATATAAGAATGTTGTTTTGGTATTTTTTCACACCTTGGTTTACACTATCGATGTTTTCATACGGCTCCCCAACTTTTCGAAAATATTATATAGCTTATGATACTTAGTTATAATGTACATTTGTAACGGCAAAAGTATATATCAAATCGGTCTAGTAGTTTTTAAGCTTAAAAAAATACAAAACCTTACTCTTTATAAAATTAGTCTAGATTTACCAGAAAACACCACAAGACAGACGCGTCGAGGTAAACAAATCAAAGATATATGCAATTATTATAACGCCATTGAAACTATTACTCTCTCGCTATACTAGGTAGCCCCTAGGTATAACTTTTACTCCGAGAGTAGAGTCGGAGTAGCTTACTCATTACTTACTCTGTGTTTATTAATAATGAAATTGTTTACTCCAGGTTAAATACTCGGAGTATAGTTACTCTTGCTTTACTCTAACTTTATTAATAAGGCCGTGAGTGTATACTAAGACTATCTAGTACTCACCATTGCTAGTAAGGTGACACAGTAAACTTCTACTAGTTCCCTACCACACCAGGAGGGCTACTTCCAAAAACGAACTACAATACGTTGGACGGATTTAGCGTTTTCTTCCTTGCGTACTCTGCAAGTCAAGACAAGAGTCTTTGACCAATGGGTGTTACCAATGATGACTTATGGCACTGAAGCGTGGTTTCTTCGTTATAAGCAGACGTTTTGTTATAAGCAGAAAAATCGATATGGGGTCCCCACCCCACATAAAACTACATATTTACCTATAAAGATGAAGGTATCATCTATAGATAAACTCATTTTATCATTTTCAAATGGGTAGAGTGGCTATCAAAACGTATTGTCTACTATAACAACGGCAATTTACAAGCCATTGCCCATATTGGCTGCCAGTGTCTGATCAATAATGCATTATCGGTGACAATATACCTATTGTCCGACGATCTAGTGTACACGAGGATTGGAACTATTCTGGAAAGGCTTGTTATTTTCTAGACGAAGTTAACAGGACTGCTTTTAATCAAGCAATTTAATATTGTCATTAGTATGAACGTATCGGCATACAACAAGGTGATCCTATTGGTCTTCGTCACCAGTTATAAAATTTGTTCTTCTCATCTTTGGGCTTTTGATACACAGGCTGTGATTGTCATGAACTACCTGCCGTGCGATTCTGTAAGAGAAAACATCTTTTTGACAACATCCGTGTCCAGCAACGGACAGCCGCGGCGGGTTCGCGGTCGTGTGCAAAATCTGTCCCGTGTTCCTGCCAAAAGCGGCAATGACGGAACACCCCGGGGTTTTGGTGGGTATATGGACTCACACATAACCACCTACCTCCCCGTGGTAGGTGGTATCCATAAAGGCTTGCCCCGGGACAACAAAAAGAAGATGACACTAGCCGCGCAATAGCTCAACAATGGTTCTGTTTTCTAAAATAGTTCCAAGCGCGGACTTATCTTCCATTATCAACTGTACAATATGCCTGAAAATTTCTGTTGAGTAAAGGTGTTGAAATTGTGTTCTTATTGTTTCACGAACTCGATAAATTCTGAATTGAGTTCTAATTGGTAAGTCTACCCAAAAAAACAAAACCAATAGATTCACAATTAAAATCAAAACATTTGATTTTAAGCCTTATCTACGTACTTATTTGTATCGAGATGATGTAGATCCTACAACACTTTTCAATCGTTGATGTCGTAGAATGTACCACTTTAATAGCATCCACCAAAATCGACTCTAAGACAAGAATTCTCATACCTTATTCAAAAAGATTTAAGTTCATTTTGCTACTATCTAACTTACGACATTTTCCTTTGTATTAGAATAAACGTAGCTATCTAAATTTCATAAAGAATATTGCTTTATCTACCGTCTCAACATTTCAACAGTTTCAATATCACAATGTCTCTGTCAGCGATTGTACGTACAAATATATAAAATTTTACAAAAGTTTCGAACGAAAGGATTTGAAGTTTTTAAATCCATGATTTTTCTTGGCTGCTAAAGGAGTTTTACATCAAAGTTATATGTCTTTGTTCCGGGTTGTCCAAGATTTCTAAAGTGTTTAAAGAATAAACTTGTTCCAAAAGTTAATAGTAGTAGTAGTAAAATATAAAAAGTGTTCTAAAATTATGTACATACGAAAAACTTGAACTAACAGGTGAAGTCAGCATGAAAGTCTTGTAAGCCATAACAGGCCACAATAATATTTTTCCGGCTTCATTAAAAATGTGTATACTGCTCAAGTGAGACTTTTTAGCAAAAACCAATATTTTTGGTAGATCTCAGCAGTATACCATAATGTACCCAGCAGCAGAATGGTTTACTTTGCTATTCAGCGTCACTTACTGAGGTACAGAAATTATTAAAGATTGTAGTTTTACAAATAAATACTACTTACTTATATTTAAATATAGTGTGCATTGTACAGTAGTTTATTACTCTAATGTCAATGTAATTTCACACAGACTTCTACCAAGTCACCATCAGTCTTCATCATGTAATTTTGCACGACTAGTTGCGCACCGCGGTTACACCCATCATCACATATATAACAAAAAAAAATTACTGCCAACCTAAAACAAGTAACTAATAAATAAACTAGTAAAATTGCCACTATTTAGGTAGATATAGGGACTTTGGTCGATATGGCGGGAGCGAGCACGGCCCTCTCGGTGCAATACGCAATGCAAACCTCTATGTACCTACAGTACACTGTCACACTATAATTATTTATATTATGTGCAACTCCAATAACTTAGCCGGTTTTTTCTTTAACCACATACGTCGCAATTCCTGGAAAAGCAGTACGATTTCTGAGAAAGCAATTGTATTATTTGCCAAATATATGTTAATCTACTACTACTCACACTAATCAAGCTACTTACACTAATCACTAACAAGCTTTCGCCTTTATAATATAAGTAGTGCGATTGCAATTAAAAAAGTGTAAAAATATGACCCCGAATTTCTTATCGATTTTTCTCCGTGTTGTACTCGTTAGCCCACTCCACCGACACGACTCTGTTCTAACACCACTCCCACACAACAACGCCCTAAACAAACCGACTGCTCACAGTCCTCGCGCTGGCAGCTAGCTACCACCTAGCTGTTCACGCGCCGACCGCTTTGCTTTTCGCGATAGACACAGTTCGTGATTAGTTTGCATTGAAGCAACGCGGCGACGGCTAGCAGTCAGAACGCATACATCTCGTAGACCGTTTGCTTGCAACGCGTGGTAAGCGAGGCGTCAACAATCCGAGCAGTCTGACGGCAGCAAGCTCGCTGACATCGAGCTGTCGGCTAATTTACTTTGCCTATATAAAGTATATGTAAAGACCAATACTTAGACCCATATTTGAGATACGAGTATATTTGTTTTTCCGGGTGGGAGCGGAGTCGTATAAGAGGGCTAAGATCTTTATCATTATTAACACGCGCGTCTTTGAAAAGTGCAAGACTTAATCATTCGTCACAAAGACACTCTTGACGAAAGAAACTTAATATTTTCAAACTTAATATAAGATAATCTGTCCTTATTAATTAATATTCTATATTATCACACTAAAGAGTAGATATCAAATACGTACATTGAGTTGAAATACGGTTATGAAACGATTTATTATTCTCGAAGCATCCCTGAGGATCAGCTTAATGTGAGTCTGAATTCTCCAAAATCACCTCCTAGAATAGGCTCCCCAGTTAATCCTTACACACAATAGCGCCATTCACAGCCCAAGTGGCTATAACTGGATCAACACTACTGTACAAGCTCTAACATTGATATTGATTGGATAGCTATCTAACCTACTATTTACTGAGCAGATTAAGCGTTTACACAATACAACCATTATCATGCTCTTACTACTTATGTAAGGTTTATCAGTATTAATATCAAAATCTATAATCAGTATTAATATTTATACATCTAGACATAATCATCACCATTATCTCAGGCAAAGGACCTCTACTGCTGAACATAGGCACCCTTCGAATCACCAAAATGGCCGGTTGGTAGCGGCAGTCATCCTACGTCGTTTGGGACCCTTATCAGCTGTGCGATTCACTAATGATTCGTCGACGACCTCACCGATGTCAAATACTTTATGAGATATCGCTCTTATACATAAGGTTGTTTTTCCAACGTTTCTTATCATCCCGTCATTTGTTTCACGGATGTTGTTAAATATGCAACGATGTTTGCTCTTACGGCCATTCCCAATAATCAACCTCCAGTTACCGATAGATAGCTATCCCTAACCGTTGGTAAGTTTCTATCTATCATTAAAAACTGTCCCAATTTCGACGATAGCTATCTGTAAATTGTGGTTATTAGTAGATAAGCAAGCCCTCTTTTACGTTCCGGTTATACGTATATTGCCAGAGGGCCTGTCAAATAAGTTTTAACATCATAACATTTTTTTATAACTTTGAACTGAATTTTATAAAACAAATATAGTTTAAAATATATTTCTTTAGATTTTTGCAGTTTTAGCACGGAAAATGCTAAAGAACTTGAATTGATGTTAATCAACAACAACATTTTTGTTCACAAGATAGGAACAAAACGTTACTGTCAAAATGAAAGAGTGACTTGAATGTCATTGCACTACTCTAGGATGTGTTTTCTTTGATTTATGTTCAATGGTACTCGCATAATTTTCGCCATTTCATCTAAATTTTAAATAAAACGGTTAGTGAGTGTAGAGCATATTTTATTCTATAGTGATAGGACCTATCTACTATTAAAATGAGTGAAGTAAGTCTGAAAGTACTTCAATATTAACAAAATCTAAACATATCATACTTCAACAGTAATATCTTAATATTCATGCTATTTCTTGCAGCAATAAGGTGTCCCAATTACGAAGGAAGAAATGATGGTCCTGGTGCAATTAGTGGACAGTAATCCTCTCATTTTCAGCAAAGCGACAAACGCTAGTAATAACCAGTTGAAAGAAATGGCTTGGAACAAAATCACGGATGCATTTAATGCCACTCTTGCTACACACCCTCGAAAGTTAGAGCAGTTGTGAGGAAAGTGGGAAAATTTAAAAAAAGGCTGCTGGCAAGAGACATACCAAAATTAGAATGAATAATCTCAAGGTAGAAATGCATATTAACCAAAAAATAAAGATAAGTGGAGGATGTTATCATTATTCTTATTGTTTGACTGCTTATTTATTTTCAGACTGGAGGAGGAAAACCAGATTTTATACCACCAGATGAGGTGCTCAAAAAGGTGGCTGGTTTACGCAATGAAACGCCCACATCTTGCTATGAAATAAAACGTTCGTTGCCCGTGCCACTACCGCGTGGCACTACTATTCCTATTGGCTGATTAACCCGGTGAGAATGTGGTACAAAAAGTTACGTCGGGAATGTGGAGGGTCCTCATGACCCTGTATTTAATTTGTAGTTTTTATATCTACTAAGAGGTAATTAAAAAAAGATTTATCAAGAAACCTAAGTAATAGTTAGTAATTAAATAATTTAAATTAAAAAAAACACCAGTAGTCATATAAATGTTTAATTATTAGAGTTATTTGAAAAGTCTAAAAAATAATTAACTTAAAGCGCAACTTGCGTTAACATGTAACAAAATTTTTTTTTTCTTATAATCATTATATCAATTATTATTTTCTGGTAATCAGTAATGAGATCAATCATCTTCTATCATAAAATAATTAATAATCAATCTTGTAAGGCACTAATCCGCTCTAGTCGTAGCACATAGTTGACAAAATGGAACAATGTGTTCTTGGCAAATGTACTTATGACACTGTTCGCAAACATGAGCCGTCTTACGATGTTTGGCATAGGGACACTCTTGGCATCTCTTTCTAACTCCTGTTACCCTTGCTGCCGGCTCCTGAGAGCATTCACCACTGAATTCTCTTATTCTTTTGCGTAAAGAAGACGGTAGTTGAGGTATTTCTTTGCGGGCACACAAGTGCTCGTCGATGAGCATACGGCCTAATGTTTTTATGAAATGACGACGTTTTTTGTTTATGTTATTATTAGATTGGTGAACAATATTGGCGTTTATACCGGCCATATTGAGATTCCAAAGAACACTGTCAACGGCCATTTTTTTGAATTGCGGCTTACATCATATGTCGCAGAGAGCTCGTCAGCAACGTCGACACCACATTTTGTTGAGTTATAAAACATGTTTATCTCTGTTTTCTTTCGTTCTGCAGTTGATTCATCTATTTTGGCATCGTGGTGAAGACTTGACATAAGCAAGACAACCTTGTTTTTTTTTGGTACATAAGATACAAGTGTCATATCTTTTTGGAAGCCAAACTTTGATGAATATACTTCTGTGCCTTGGGTTTTACAGAATTCCGGAGGGACTTGCTTCTTGTTCTTACGCACTGTGCCCACAGAAGTCAATTTGTGTTTGTTGAGCAGATGACACATTAGTTCATAGCTCGTGAACCAATTATCGAAGGTCACATTACGACCAGTTTTCGAAATGGGTTGTACCAAGCGATCAACCACATCAAATGGTTTATTACTGAGTAAATATGGTCCATCTGGCTGTTTTCCAGCATAAATTTCGAGATTGAACACATAAAAGTTCTTTGCGTCAACCAAGGCCAATATTTTAATTCCATATTTTGCCGGTTTTGACGGAATGTATTGCCTGAACTTGCACCTGCCCCTGAAAGCAAGCAGCATTTCATCTATGGTAGTGTATTCTCCTAGGACATAAGCTTGCTTACAGTTTTCAACAAAAAGTTCAAATACCTGTCTTATAGGTGCTAAGTTGTCCAATAATTTTCGTTCTTGGCGTGTCGATATGTCGTCAAAACGAAGGCAGCTCTGAATAAAATGAAAACGTTGCCGTGACATTGTTAGCCGGAATATTTCAACGCCTGTGCCATCGGAAGCCCATAAGTCATTCGTATTCTGCCTTCCAGATCGATAAAATCCAGCAATATACAACAGGCCTATAAACGCTTTCAATTCACTCATTTTCGTTTCCTTCATGAAATAATGATATGCAACTGTTTTACAAGCTCCTTTTCTTTCCGCGATTTTCAAGTTCGTGTATGTCAATACAGTAATTAGTAATTCCTCATTGCAAAACAGATTCCAGCAATCGAGCTCAGATTGCGCCGATCTAGCGACAGAGCTAACTCCAGGTGCCTGCCTGATGATGTTTTCAGAACGGGTCCTAACTTGTTGTCGTGGCGGATGTTTACACCATTTAGTACCATCTTTACCATAATAAAATGTACTGGGTACCTGGTCTTCCGAATGCTCGACTGGGTCCTCCCATAACATAGAATCACGAACAGTACTTTGCAACTCAGACAGTGGTATATTTTCTTCGCTGTCACTGAAATCATTCGCTTCTTGCTCAGTATCACTACCACAACTTCGTTCACTCACAACGTCTTCTATTTCGCTTCCATCTGTCATGAATTCATTTTCACTATCCGATACCTCAGCCAGCCAACGACGTATACGCCCTGCCTCTTGTTCTTCTTTATCCATTTTCACAATAAATACCTAAAAACACAAAGAAATTTAATAAAACAATAAATCGAAATATGGCACAAAAATGCAACAACGCGGTTGTGGAAGGGTCTTAATTACCCTAATCACGTTTGCGCACGTCTATTTCCTTGCGCCGGCGGCGGACGACTGACAAGTGGCGTGCAGCGGGGAGCGGAGTTCAACAACTCCAGCTAGTGAGACGTTCGACTGCGCACGACTGCGGCCTAAACAACTGTACACAAAATGAGAGGAGTGGGGTCAAATTGACCCTACCACATCCTCGCCGGGTTAAACATGTGTCATAAAATCTCCCGTGCATTACCTCATTACATATGGCACTACTAATTATATGATTTATTTTGTGCTAATACTAAGTATGTACCTACATCAAACAAAGCTTATTAAATATGTTTTCAATATATTTATTTGTTTAATTTTTTTTAAACAAGCTCAAGCTCATACAGGTGGTAGGGTTCTTGGTGAGAAATATACGGAGGATGGGCAGAGAAATTTAATAAAAGTTAACTCTGCACAAATAGTCCCTGTAGTAGATTTGAAGACGAATGACAGAAATTAATATGGCTGGTCTACGCAATGAAACGCTACATCTTGCTATGAATCAAACTATATATGTATATGTTTTGTAATAACTATGCAATACTTTTCAACTTATGTATTACTTTTCACAATAAGTATATTTCCATGTAAGTTACATTTATGGATAGAGATTTTTTTACTATTTAACAGGGAACAGACGAGTTTGTCTCTTATTCTTTTCTGGTATCCCATGTTTTAAAATACGGGTTCGAATACATACGATTTCTCATACAATACAATAGAGTACACAAAAGATTTTGGAGTTAAAGCCAGCATAACAAAGAAATACTATCTAAAATGATAATCGATCAAATATTGGCGTTCTTGAAAATGATTAACAGTATGAGACTCTGGAATATTTTCTGATCTAAAAGATATGGTATGATTTGGTATATCGATTTCAGGCTCCACTTCTGCCAAATTAATTTGTATGCAAATATTATGTAGTACGGCTGCAGCAATGATAACAGCCTGTGTAGTTTTCATAGCAAGTCTTATTTTCAGTGAAATTACTGGAAATCTCCTCTTCCAAACTCCAAAACATCTAGTAAATAAATAAAGTTCACTCAAATTTTAATAATATGAATAGAGTAGAAAAGTATTTAGTTACTTCTTTTCGTACCTTTCAATACAATTCCTGGTTTTTATATGAGCTCGGTTATAATTGATTTCACTATTTGTTTGGGTACTGAGTAATGGAGTTAGGAGGTAGGTTTGCATGGATATGCACTATCAGCAAGAAGCCACCTATTGCCAAACACATCAGCCCCACATTGAGCTGAAAATAAATTAACCTTCTTTTAATATATCAACTCAGTTTATAATCAAGCTTATATGTAATTTAGTTAATTGAAATGTAGTTAGGTACCTCGTAATTCCGAATTGTTAAATATTGTGGCATCGTGGGTAGATCCTGACCATCGTGCTAGGTTCGTCGTTTCGTGTTTTTTCCGTGATGAAATTACAAAAATAACTGCTCCTATTTTACTTCTATCCCCCGATTTTCTAGGTTACCGGTACAGCTTACTATCGATAGCCGTGGTTACTGACAGTAAGCACTTAAAATATTATAGGGACGTTTAAACTGTCATTTTCATATATTGTTAAAGCGATAGTAAGCTATCGGTCCTCCCGTCGATAGATAGAGACGGCTGGTAGGATTGGCTATCTTTGGTAAGATTATTGGAACAAAAACTTGACAGATAGATAACGTTTCTTATCGTTAGTAGAGCAAATCGAAAGATAGGTTGAATATTGGGAACGGGCTTTAGAGAATCGCAAGGCTGATCGTCTGTCCACCTTTCGGCGGACGACATACGCTGCGCTTGCCGGCCCGTGGTCTTTTCTCCAGAACATTCTGGCCGCGTCGTTTTTCGTGCTATTTGCGCTGCACACTACCACTTTAACTATCTATTGCATCCTCTGGGCTACCTTTGTTCGTCTACGGATCTTCTCGTTACGGATTTGATCACGTAGGTAGATAAACTCCAAGCACAGCCCACTCCATAGCTCGTTTTGCGACAGTTACCTTTTTATTTAGGCCCATATCATAGGCCTCTCCAAATGTAAACTGACCAACTTGCTAAGATCGTTGCTTCATTTAACCTGTGAGGTTACGGAACGTTTGTTTACTCGGAGACTAGATAGTGGGGTTACCTGATTCATCCATTTCCATAGGAAGTTAGATATACCCTTAAATGCATACCTACGAGAAAAAAAACATTCTTAGTGGTTTACGTTGATTGATATTGTAAGTACTTTACAAAGTTTCATTAAATTGTTTCCGGATACAGACAGACAGACAAAAAAAAGTTTTACTCATTTAAACACGTTAGTAAATCATAATTTGTATTATCGGTCTGTTACAGTTTTACTATAGAGATAGTTAATTATGGTAATGCATCTAAAATCGCATTACCGTGATGCCGACTTGCGAATAAACGATGACTAGATCTATTTATCATTGAAGCTCCAAGGCAAACATCGATGATGGAAATATCCTGCGCTTTAGACTTCTGGTTTGTAATTAGACATTGAACAGATTTAATATATTTGTGTTGCGATATACCAAAACAGCTGATGGTCATTACTGTAACAGAAGGGAAATGATCTCAGGGTCGCACTCCAAAGTGTTGGTCTTACCATATACGCTGACGCTCGAGATCCCAATACATGAGACTCAATTATAAAGGAACTAATACTTTATGGAGGAGGTCACGACCCTGAGTACCAAAAACATAAGAGGGGATTGAAATTTACCAGCAATGGCTGTAAACAATTCAACTAGGCTCAGGACCGTTCGGCTACGAAGAAATAATGTCAGGAAGCATAAGTCAGAACAAATTTCATACAAAAAGTGGCCCTTCGAACGAAAACAACGTATGATTCCAAATACGAATTACTTCCGAGGTTACAAATAGACATTATCGGTGATTGGTCTAAATTTCAGAAGGAAAGCAGGGATTGGTCCACGTGCGCGCTGCAACGTCTACTATGACAGCCGAGTCATAGCGGCGTGGACGATGTTATGGATTTAGCACGACTTTTATTGGGTCATTTTTTTAAGGCTGTTACTCTTCCTGATATTATTTCTTCGCAGCCGTTCGGCACCTTACTTGAATGAGTAACTGCGCTGACCGTCGTAAGTGGCTATTACGACTAGACTTACACCTGAATCTACTCATTGTTTTAATCCCAATAGTTGTTAGTTCCCGACCTTACATCGGTTTCACAATTATGATTTACATTTTTATAAATAATATACAAATAAAATTAATTTCGGTTTTGGATTTCTAGGGATTGAGAATGATGCATATGTTTACTGTGGTAAATACGTCCGTACATAACAGAGAAAGTCACTGTTTTATTGCTTCATTTGTATATATAAACCTAACAATTATTATACGACTATCACACTAATATAACAACTAATGTAAAAAAAATGTTTACCTACCAAAAAGTGAAACCGACTTCAACAACAAAGAGTATGAAACAACTTGTTGAAGTTGGTACCATCATAGCTCAAAAGTATCTATTATCACAATATTTTGCGCATAATCCAGACTTCAACAAGTTATTTCACACTTTTTGTTGTTGAAGTAGGATCCACATTTTAGTTTAAAAAAAAATCTACATTTTTACGGGACAATTACGGGATCGATTGTCATTCACCGTCAATTATGATATCATCAAGTTAGGCGAAACACTTTTCAGTTATTGGAGTGTAACTCAAAAACTGCATATCTGAATTTGATGAAATTTTAACAAGACCACTTCGAAAGTTTACACTACCAAAAAAGGAATTTAGATTATCAGTCCACAAATAGGGAAGAAAACGGTTAAAAACACAAAAATTAACAATCGATCATATGACCGCCTCTTTTTACGAAGTCGGTTAAAAACATATCTGTTTTACACAGTTCTTATAACGATCCGGTGATTTATCCTACTTCTTACTAATATTATAAACGCGAAAGTATGAAAATGGATGTACGGATGTATGGATGTATGGATGTATGGATGTATGGATGTATGGATGTATGGATGTATGGATGTATGGATGTATGGATGTATGGATGTATGGATGTATGGATGTATGGATGTATGGATGTATGGATGTATGGATGTATGGATGTATGGATGTATGGATGTATGGATGTATGGATGTATGGATGTATGGATGTATGGATGTATGGATGTATGGATGTATGGATGTATGGATGTATGGATGTATGGATGTATGGATGTATGGATGTATGGATGTATGGATGTATGGATGTATGGATGTATGGATGTATGGATGTATGGATGTATGGATGTATGGATGTATGGATGTATGGATGTATGGATGTATGGATGTATGGATGTATGGATGTATGGATGTATGGATGTATGGATGTATGGATGTATGGATGTATGGATGTATGGATGTATGGATGTATGGATGTATGGATGTATGGATGTATGGATGTATGGATGTATGGATGTATGGATGTATGGATGTATGGATGTATGGATGTATGGATGTATGGATGTATGGATGTATGGATGTATGGATGTATGGATGTATGGATGTATGGATGTATGGATGTATGGATGTATGGATGTATGGATGTATGGATGTATGGATGTATGGATGTATGGATGTATGGATGTATGGATGTATGGATGTATGGATGTATGGATGTATGGATGTATGGATGTATGGATGTATGGATGTATGGATGTATGGATGTATGGATGTATGGATGTATGGATGTATGGATGTATGGATGTATGGATGTATGGATGTATGGATGTATGGATGTATGGATGTATGGATGTATGGATGTATGGATGTATGGATGTATGGATGTATGGATGTATGGATGTATGGATGTATGGATGTATGGATGTATGGATGTATGGATGTATGGATGTATGGATGTATGGATGTATGGATGTATGGATGTATGGATGTATGGATGTATGGATGTATGGATGTATGGATGTATGGATGTATGGATGTATGGATGTATGGATGTATGGATGTATGGATGTATGGATGTATGGATGTATGGATGTATGGATGTATGGATGTATGGATGTATGGATGTATGGATGTATGGATGTATGGATGTATGGATGTATGGATGTATGGATGTATGGATGTATGGATGTATGGATGTATGGATGTATGGATGTATGGATGTATGGATGTATGGATGTATGGATGTATGGATGTATGGATGTATGGATGTATGGATGTATGGATGTATGGATGTATGGATGTATGGATGTATGGATGTATGGATGTATGGATGTATGGATGTATGGATGTATGGATGTATGGATGTATGGATGTATGGATGTATGGATGTATGGATGTATGGATGTATGGATGTATGGATGTATGGATGTATGGATGTATGGATGTATGGATGTATGGATGTATGGATGTATGGATGTATGGATGTATGGATGTATGGATGTATGGATGTATGGATGTATGGATGTATGGATGTATGGATGTATGGATGTATGGATGTATGGATGTATGGATGTATGGATGTATGGATGTATGGATGTATGGATGTATGGATGTATGGATGTATGGATGTATGGATGTATGGATGTATGGATGTATGGATGTATGGATGTATGGATGTATGGATGTATGGATGTATGGATGTATGGATGTATGGATGTATGGATGTATGGATGTATGGATGTATGGATGTATGGATGTATGGATGTATGGATGTATGGATGTATGGATGTATGGATGTATGGATGTATGGATGTATGGATGTATGGATGTATGGATGTATGGATGTATGGATGTATGGATGTATGGATGTATGGATGTATGGATGTATGGATGTATGGATGTATGGATGTATGGATGTATGGATGTATGGATGTATGGATGTATGGATGTATGGATGTATGGATGTATGGATGTATGGATGTATGGATGTATGGATGTATGGATGTATGGATGTATGGATGTATGGATGTATGGATGTATGGATGTATGGATGTATGGATGTATGGATGTATGGATGTATGGATGTATGGATGTATGGATGTATGGATGTATGGATGTATGGATGTATGGATGTATGGATGTATGGATGTATGGATGTATGGATGTATGGATGTATGGATGTATGGATGTATGGATGTATGGATGTATGGATGTATGGATGTATGGATGTATGGATGTATGGATGTATGGATGTATGGATGTATGGATGTATGGATGTATGGATGTATGGATGTATGGATGTATGGATGTATGGATGTATGGATGTATGGATGTATGGATGTATGGATGTATGGATGTATGGATGTATGGATGTATGGATGTATGGATGTATGGATGTATGGATGTATGGATGTATGGATGTATGGATGTATGGATGTATGGATGTATGGATGTATGGATGTATGGATGTATGGATGTATGGATGTATGGATGTATGGATGTATGGATGTATGGATGTATGGATGTATGGATGTATGGATGTATGGATGTATGGATGTATGGATGTATGGATGTATGGATGTATGGATGTATGGATGTATGGATGTATGGATGTATGGATGTATGGATGTATGGATGTATGGATGTATGGATGTATGGATGTATGGATGTATGGATGTATGGATCTTTGTTACTCTTTCACGCTCAAACGGCGGGGGCAATTTTGATGAAATTTGGTATGGAGATATATGAGGCGCTGGATTAGCACAGGGGATACTTTTCATCATCATCATAATCCATCACCACGAAGGTGAAAAAGCGTAATATGCTTGGGTACAGCATAGACAAAATAATAAGATTTCTGACTACGTTAAGATCGTAATGATGACAGTTCAGTCCAAGTTTGTGTCTGTTTCTGATAACTTAGTTAAAAGCACGTTATCATTTTGACGGCTCGAAACACTAGACGTGCTCGGCGACCGACATCCCTTTTTTTTTTTTTTTTTTGACCCGGGAAAATCCTTTATGGATACCACCCGGCTCCGGGGGGGGCAGAGTGGTTATGTGGGAGTCCTCGCCTGAAGGGCCTTACTACCCCCACGGGGGGGTTGTAAGGAGGTTACCCACTAAAAACCCGGGAAGAGCAGTCTGCCGCCTAGTCGGGGCGAAATGGGGTAGCGTTAGCAATCACCATCTCGCCCCGGCGGTTGGCCCGTCACCGGTGACGGGCCCCGGCCAATGGAGGGATGACCTGGCTCATTGGGGCCATCCCCCAGACGTGTGGGATCGTGCAAGCCAGTGGAGAATCCCCCGACTCTCCACCGGTGATCCGCACAGCACTAGGATAGAGCGAAAAGGCGCCTGAATCGCCTTCTCCTTCCCCCAGTTCGTCTACGCCGGAGCGGGTCGGAGAGGACGTCTTCCTCCCTCACCCGCTCCGCGGCCTCTTTCTGCACCATCACCGCCTCGCAGAAAGAGACCACCGCCTGCCACGCTCCGTCGCTGCCGAGCATAGCTTTAACCACGCTCGGCAGCGACAGATCTGCGCCTATGACCGCTGTGAGGGCGCGCCGCATGGGACTCCATGCGGCGCTCCTCCAGCGTGTGGAGCGCCGTGTCTTCTGGTGCTCCACACTCGTGACAGGCGGGGGTCGCCTCGCGTCTTGCGATGTGATGCAGGTACTTGCCGAAACATCCGTGTCCGGAAAGCACCTGCACCAATCGGAAGGTGAGCGACCCGAATCGCCGCCCTACCCACCTCCGGAGGACCGGGCGAATGGCATCCACCGTCCTCTGTCCAGGGACCGGTGGAGCCAGGTCCTCCGTCCACCGCCCCAACAAGGCGGCCCGCGCCCGCCGTCGAAGGTGCGTCACCTCCTCCCACGCTGGAGGCTCCCCGCGGGATCTCCTCGCCGCCACGAAGTGGTACACCTCGGCGAGGATCTCCGCTTGGAGCTCCCAGGGGGGATCACCGGCCAACGCGCATCCCGCAGTCCAGGACACCGTCCGGTACCCGCGTATCGCCCTCGTCGCGATTACCCGCTGCGGACGACGCAGCAGGGCCTTATTGGCGCGACCGAGGGCGTCCACCCAGACAGGTGCCCCGTACAAGGCCATACTCCGGATCACTCCGGAGTACAGGCGACGACATGTGGCGCTCGGGCCGCCAACGTTGGGCAGCAGCCTCCCAAGGGCGGCTGCGGCGCCTATGACTTTTGGGGCCAGTTGAGTGAAGTGGGCCCCAAAAGTCCACCGCCCGTCCAGGATGAGACCCAGGTACCTCATTTGGGTCCCAACCCGGACCAGGACCCCGTCCAGGTCTATCCGCGTTCCTGGAGGGGGTCCCCCCCGAGGCCCATGGAACATTAGGGCCTCGGTCTTGGAGAGGGCGACCTCCAGCCCCAGGGCACGTATGCGGCCGACCACGAGTGTTGTGGCCACCGTGGCCCGCCGCACCGTCTCCCTGAGGTCCCTCCCCTTGACTACGACTAGGGTGTCATCCGCGTAGCACGCAACCCGCATACTTGCGGGAAACGTGCCGCGGAGCACCCAGTCATAGCCAATGTTCCACAGGAGCGGTCTCAACACCGATCCCTGTGGAACCCCGCAGGACACGTGACGTCGCCTCAGACCGTCGCGTCCCTCCACCAGGACCTCGCGGTCCTGGAGGTAGTCGGCCAACAGCCTACGCAGATACAGGGGCACTCCGTGATAGCGGAGCGCCTCCCGTATCGTTCCGTGCGGTAGGCTGTTGAAGGCGTTGGCAATGTCCAGCGAGACAGCCAACGCCTTTTCCCCCCCGCCGACCGCGTCCTGCGTCCACCTCTTGATCCAGAGCAGGGCGTCTATCGTCGACCGCCCTGCTCTGAATCCGAACTGGGCCTCTGAAAGTCCAGGCCCTGTTCCCCCCAGGTGCCGGATGATACGGGAAGCTACTATTCTCTCCAGCAGCTTCGCCGTGTCATCCAGCAGCACGATTGGCCTGTATGCGGCGGGCGAGTCGGCGTCTCGCCCTTCCTTCCGCAACAGGCACAATCGCCCGTCCTTCCAGAGCTTCGGGAACTGACCCGACGTGAGGCACGCGTCGAATAGTTCCCGAAGCTGACCGCCCATCTTCCTGAGGGCGATCGTGAGAACCCGACCGGGAATCCCGTCTGATCCCGGGGCAGTCTTCTTGCCTCTCAGGCGAGAGACTGCTGCCTCCACCTCCACCTCTGAAACAGGCGGAATGGAGGCCGGGTCCTCCTTCTCCTGGAAGGAGGGCGTGGCCATCGGTGGAGGGGTGTAGTGGGGGTCGCTGTCGGGGAATAGACCCCCCAGCACCCTCTCCAGGAGCTCTGGCTCCAGGGACTCCGCGATAGGGGGCGCTCTGCCCCGGAACCTATTCCGGGCAGACTTATACGGGCGCCCCCATGGGTCCCTGTCGAGGCCCTCCAGCTGTTCACTCCAGCCTAGGGCCTTAGCCCGGCCGATGGCCAGCTTCAGCTCCTGTTTGGCTACCTTAACATCACCATACAGGAGCTGCTCGGCCGCCAGCTGCTCCGCCGGCAGCTGGTCGTCCCTCCGGCCGTGGCGGCGCCTCCTGCAGTGGTAGTAGAGGCGCCGCGTCTCCGAGCATCGCGCTCGGAGGGCGACCGACATCCCTACCCTGAGACATCCCTACCCTAGCCGACCATATCCGTGAAGGAGACAGGGATGTCATGCTCGCTCTATTCGCCGATGACAGTGCGTACATGGCCACATCAGCCAACCGAAAGAGAGCAACTACAAAGATCCAAAAGCTGTTGGACCTCCTGCCAGAATGGCTGGACAAATGGAGAGTGATGGTTAATGTGGGAAAAACCGCCGCCCTATTGGTCAGCAGAGACAAGAAGTCGCCCGATCAACTCCAGCTCCGGGGACAGAGAATTGAATTGAAGAGTTCTGTTCGGTACCTCGGAGTGGAGATAGACAAGAAACTGACTATGAACGCGCAAGTTGAGCACGTGATACGTATGGCTAGATCAGCCAGAGCTAGACTCCGACCCGTGCTCAACTCCAACCTGCAACTTCGTACCAAGTTGGGCATTTATAAGACGTACATTCGGACAAGGCTGACGTACGCCGCCCCAGCTTGGTACCAACTCTGCTCGAACACCAACAAGAAGAGGTTACAAAACCAACAGAATATAGCCCTGCGTATCGTCACTGGAGCAGGGCGATACGTACGAAACAGTACCATAGTCAAAGACTTTAAAATGGAAACCGTGGAGGAGTTTGTGGTCCGTTTGTCGAGGAAAATGTTTGACGCGGCCGACAATGGACCTCACTCTCACCTCCACGGTATTGCACCACTTCATGCAAGACCACCGGATATAAAGAAGACGTGGCGCGCACTGCCCCGGGAGCTCCTGATATCGAATGATACGGATGACTCCGGGGACAAGTAGCGCACCGAAACACGAAACACAACATAACTAGAACCGATCGGTTCAAACGCGAAACAGTAAAGAAAGCACAGAAAGTGCACTACAGCCCCTGTGCAGAGTTGTTCACTAATGCAACCTGCACAGGGTATTAGATACCGGGGGGTAGTTGCCCCCTGAGCTCCAGCAAGGGTAATGAGCTGATGCTCGAAACCCTAACCAGCCCAGAAGGGTTGAAGACATACTTTGGCTTTGGTCGGCGACCGTCAAGGGTGATGAAATGTAACACAAATACCGTCAAGGGTGATAAAAAGTAATGACAGTTTTATCTATGGTAAATAATTTTATATTTGTATGTACGTCAGTCCTGTATTTTATTATTAGTGTTTACTGATTCATATACTAAGTATTTTAATTTATTCATATAATACTATTATAGCAATTGCGTTTGACCATGTACATATTTTATGACATTTTGGTATAAAATTAGATATGGTCTAGGAAGTACTAATCCTGCGCAGACGTAGTCGCGGGCACCAGCTAGTACAACATAATTCTTAACTAAACAAGTTGTAACAACCGGACTACAGAACAACCGGAAACATTCCTTCAAATTGAACTGGCTTTTTTACTACTTATGAAGACCGCCCAGTCTGTATAAGTAGTGAAAAAGCCCGCACATTAAAGCCACTTCAAAAGCTCTTCGACATTATTTACAGCGCTCTAAGAATCCCCAATTGACCTCTAAAAGCAATTTGAGGGCTAAAGTCACCACAAAGTCCATTTGCAAAATACACAAGCGTTCAAGATGATACCTAAATGATTTGAATTCGCACCCATTAAAATGAGCAAAATGGCCTTAAATGTCATAATAACACCACTGAGTGGAAATTAAAGGCACTTCGAAGAAAGGCATTTTATACAATTATTTGACGTAACAACAGCGCGAGCATGGATCCACGATTGAAATGAAATGATTTGAAATGAAATTATTTATTAATATTGTTTACAAAATTAAATAACTTTACACTTTTACATAATATACATAGCTAAGAAACAGTTCTACAAGTTACATACTCATCATCATCATCATCTCAGCCGTAGGACGTCCACTGCTGAACATACGCCTCCCCGTGATTTTCCAAAAGGACCGGTTGGAAGCGGCCTGCATACAACGTCGTCCTGCGACCTTCCTCAGGTTGTCTGTCCACCGTGTCAGTGGACGACCTACGCTGCGCTTGCCGGTCCGTGGCCTCCACTCCAGAACCTTTCGGCCCCATTGGCCATCTGTTCTGCGTGCTATGTGCCCTGCCCACTGCCGCTTCAACTGGCTAATCTTCTGAGCTATGTCGGTGACTTTCGTTCTTCTACGGATCTCCTCATTTCTGATTCGATCACGTAGAGAAACCCCGAGCATAGCCCTCTCCATAGCTCGTTGTGCGACTTTGAGCTAGTTACATACTACTGTGAAGTTAAAAGTAAATCCTAGGAAGATCATTGGTACCCAAACCCTATGGCATGGCGTACCAACGCCCTCCTCCCGAAACAAAGGTATATTATTTATTGTGATATACATGATACTTAGCGCATATATAGTTGCAATGCAACATCTGATTATAATTTATTGGTATGTATTATGTTTAATTATATAAATAAAATTTTGTTTGTTGTTTTTTGACTAAACAAAGATTAAGAATAAACGAGGCATTTTGTGCTCATAACAGGCATGTTTGCGTGCGTGAGTGTGTGTGTGTGCGTGTATGTGAGTGTGTTAGTGTGTGTGAGGGTGTGAGTGAAAAGGATTCACGGTATATGCATGGATACAGTAGGGGTACAGAAACAATATAAGTGTAAGTAAAAGTTTATTTACGTAGGAACTTTAAGAAGATCTTCTGTTCGGTCATAGTCGTTCGTAAGAAGCCGCTGTTCAATTATTCTTTTACAACAAAAATTAGATTTTTGGTATATATTACAAATCTTGTTAATTTTGTAATACAAATAAGGACCAAGGAAAGTTATTTGTCTCTTGGAGAAAGCAGTTTTACATTGTAAACGATTACTACGAACGGCATCTTGAGGGCAATTATGTATCAAATGTTTATTGCATTCTTGAAAACTGGCTGCCATATGTCTGTTTTTACAACTCCAGTAAACTAAAATATTAGTAAGTTGATGACTGGAGCTGACAAGCCGCCATTTTTTAGATTTCAATAAACATATGATTGCAACTGAGATACATAATAGCTCTGCCGGTCTCTAGCATGGATCTAGACGTGACAGCTGTATATTTTGAAAATTTTACCGATAATTACTGTCTTCTATCTTATCGACAATCCATACTCACAGTGCGGACAAGATAAATAATATAATTGTATCTATATTGTTGTAACTTGTCCTAACTGAGTGATAGATTCTTCAATACAGAACCTAAGTCGATGGGGCTACAAAGTTAAAACTTCGGCAGAAGATGCCCTTTTTGTTGTAAGCCTCTACTAAGGCTTAATTTTGGAAATATGACCCTTAAAGGGGTTCATTCAGTTAGTTTCTGTTTTTTCGTATCCCATAGATAAAGACAGCGAAGCCACTGGTTTTAAGCTAAAGCTTTATGCATGTGCGCTCATCATTCTGAGACTTGCCTTGAATTCGACTTGCTGCAGTGCCTACCCTTCAATGCTTTTAGACCTTAAAGCTTACATAATCTAGCTTACATAGGCATAACATCTGTTATTGTGATGACATTAAACAAGACGGTATCCCCTGCACAAGAGGACAACCACCTAATAATTAAAATTTTCTCGCCTTTACCCAAGATTTGCATCTAAACGATGTAGGTCCTTCCTAATGGATTCGATGAATGCCGAATTTTAATGAGAACCTTTCTTCCCCATCGGTTGTCGTTGCTAATTTTGAGAGCTATGTTGGCAACCTTAGTTCTCCTACGGATCTCCTCATTTCAGATCTTATCACACAGGGAAACTCCAAGCATAGCCCTCTCCATTGCTCGTTAAGCAACTTTGAGGTTATTGATGAGGCCAGTCAAATCAGCAAGGGATCACGTCTCAGTGCATAAGCCATCACTGGCAACACGTACTGCTTGAAAACGTCCGTTTTCAGGCTTTGAGGTATTCTAGATAAAGTAAACACAAAATAAAATCGACATTGTTGAGACCATATATTGATCCTCTAGCGCTGTCGTGCACCTTGTTCGGCCTTTACCTGGTCTGCAAATGCTGCATCAGCATACTTAACAACTTTAATCAGTTGATAGCGCGGAATAAGGCACATCAAAAAATGTCGCTGTATAATGCTGACTGCCTAAAATTCAAGCATTTTCTGAATTGTGTACACTCTTCAAGGCTTAGTGGTATGTTTGTAAGCGTGGTTGAATAGATTAATGATATATTTATCGGATATAATAGTAAAAAGTTTTAAATTTGCAGTACAAATGTTAAACATCCTCTTTATTTATATGTATGATGTTAAAACGATTTAATCAAAAAGAAAAAAAATTGTTTTATTCCTTTCTGTATATTTTATTCATATCTGATTTAACTGGCCTAATTGACTTTCATCTGTTCGTTTGTTTTTTAGGTAATATACAGGTGTTTGGGACTAGATGAAGTCTAGAGGGCACCACTTGTAACGTTACTTGATTTTGTTATGCACTTGCTATGAGGGTGGCTCTCTCATCTGTGTTGAAAATGCAATTGTACTAGCTTGCCTTGAAACCTCGTCGAGTGATGGCGATAGTTTTGATTTGTAAAAATAATGTGATTGATTGAAGTTAATTCAGTAGTAAGCTCAATTCACTATTGAGTGTTAGGTTAGTTAGTGTTAATCGGTTGGAAAACCCTGGGCTGCAGCACACCGAAGACAACTTGGAACATATGTGGATGGACCTGGGTGCATCGCCGCGTCGAGCTGAGGTGCTCATGATGTGGTCTGGTTGGTTACCCTGTCTTGCCCACTGCCTATTTCTCTCTCTCTTCCCACTAACAGACTAACAGAGCTGATGCTGCTACGTGCGACGCATCCGTGAATTGTTGGTAAGTCCAACTGTTCTTATTTATTGTATATTGTAGAAGAAGGTTGAGGTAATAACTTGTTTGTTTGGAGCTCCTTGATACCGAGGACAAATTGTAGTTTTATCTTGATAGCTAGCCATCTGCAGATTCTAATTTTATTCTTATGCTTCCACTGCGAGAGTTTGCAGACTAATTTGATCTGGCACCCTACAATAGGCCTTCCTATACAGGTCGCAATTTTCAACCAACCTGGACAAAACTTTGTGTGTATGTTCTACTATTAAATATATATATATATATATATATCGCCCTTGTACATAAGGTTGCTTTTCCAACATTTCTTGTCATCTCGTCATTTGTTTCACGGATGTTGTCAAAGATGCAACGATGTTTGATCTTAGAGAATCGCACGGCTGATTTCAAGTGGCATTTCGAGTATGAGCTTAATTGGTCAAGTGCTTGCCAAAATAATAGTTTGTGAAATACTGCGAAAAATTGCCATTGACAATACTGCGCTCACGAGGTCTACTGATCGCAGAACTACTAGTTTATTTGTATGGTTGTAAATTATATTATTAATAATTGTTTTTAAAATGCTCAAATATTTTAAAAGTTTCGCATTTTTACAACCAGCTTTTTTTCGGCCTAGTGCATTTACTTAACAATAGAGTTAGTGAACCCAGATAGCGTTAATTTGTTTTCAAAAATATTGAAAAAAATTGATCTTGCCAAGCCTTATTTAGAGTTAGTTACCTATGAATAAATGGATATGAACTGGCTAAAATGGAAAGATAATATTGTTTCAAGGATGAATACTAAATTATGGAATAGTTCCAAGATTCGTGATGGAGTAATGACGTCAATAGCGTAATTTTAATGTTAGTGGGCACATTATTAGGAAATACAGAAAGACCTCAAATCAAATCAAATGAGCTGAGCTACTAGACTTTTCTACATATGCTAATCTAAGTATGTACGAGTACACTTAATAAGACACACACTCTTCTACAAATATTAAGTACATTTATTAATAGTTAAAACGTACGTAAGTGCGTCTATGAAAGTCAACATGAATATAAATTATGGTGTTAACATTTTTTTTTATTTACGTCCATATATTGTGGCCATGTCTTTACCATATTAAACATCACAGTGCGACATATTTGTAGCAATGGAAATAGGACTAAATATCGTAACAGTTGAAGTGCATCATTTTATATTCTTGACAAACCGGTTGGCGTAGTTATTAGTAGGATTGCCTTCTGAGCCGCTAATCCTGAGGTCGATCCCAGGATAGGTCTAACATTATAATATGTGCATAAACATGTCTGTTTGATCTGTGTCCCGGTGTGTATATGTATACGTAGGGTAAAGTACCTTTAGTCGTACCAGCGCTTAAGTCGTACCACGTCAATATCTGCGCACCCGTCATGAAAAGGTGACATCTAGCGGTGCAATATGGTTCTACTCAGTACCTCAAAGAATTCGCGATCAAAAAATAATGAAAAAGTAAGTTTTTTGCACAGTTTTCACTATTATTTTTACGTCATTCATAAGCAATTTCACATAAGATTGTGTTGAAACGAATATTTTTTTGATTCATGTCTGTTTTTATAGTGTTTTCTGGTTGATATGAGCTAGATTAAACGGTAAACGGTTTCTAGGTTATGTTATTAATTTTGGTTTTTAACTTTGTACACCCCGCTGCCTAACTCTTACCTGCATAAACTTCCTAATTCGTAAACCAAAGAAAAGACAAAGAAACTGAAGAGACCTATATTAAATTTGAAAAATATTAAGAAAGGAAAAGGAACACAAGTCACTAATAAAAAAAGAAAGATAGACAGGAAATCTAACAAAGATAAGAAACTAGACGCTAAAGAAAATTGGTTGTGCAAACTATGCAACGAAGATCGCAAAGAAAATATGACCCAATGTATTAAATGCAAAGGATGGGTACATGATTTATGTGCAGATCTCGAAATTAAAACTAAAAATTACATTTGTGATATATGCATTTAAAAAATGATAGTTTTATTTCCTAAAGGTACTCATTATTACGAAATGAAACTAACGTTTTTTTATTATTATTATTATAAGTAAGACTGAAATTGATCTCGTAGCATATAAGTCTACGCAGTTTTTTAATTGTTCTTAGAATTCTAGTTGGAAAGATATATGTTTACTCTAAGTACGACTAAGGCCATGGGTGGTACGATTAAGGCAACCGGTTGCCTAAGTCGTACCGAAGGAAGGTTTTTGTAAAACCTATAAAAAATAATTTTATTAAAAGATTTTTATAAGTCTTATTAGTCTTTGTTGATTCGTTAATAAATGAAGAATTTATATATGCAAAGATTTTTCTTTTATTTATATTACAATAGAAATTATAGCTATTTTCCTTGAACTGGTACGACTAAGGCGACCTTACCCTATGTATATCAGTCATCAGGTTACCATAGTACAGACTTGCCCTCTAGCCCTTATTGTTTTGAAGTTGGCCAAAATATTTAAAAAGAATATAGTATATACTCGTACCTATATATCAAAATATATTGAATGACACTGTAATTGTTATGCGATATAACAGGCAAGGGCAACAGGCAAATAACAGCAAGGCAAGCAAGAGGCTTATCTCGTCCTTGGATTATTAACAAATTCATCTTTTAATTTTCAATAAAATATTTATAATAAATGTGAATGGAAATGTTTTCCGTGATAATTTGACAAACTGCAGATTATTATTCCGAACAAAGAGATGCGTTTTAAAAAAAAATGCTAATTTAGTAATATAGGTGCAACATTCCTTAAATCTCGCGTATCCACGCCATTAAGTTTTAATTTAATTTAACATAAATTAATTAATACACCAAAACATAGCCACAAAATCAAATATTATTATTACATTTAAAATTTTTCGATATAAAGGAGAGTAGAGCGGTGTAATTTCAAAAACCTCTAAATCACCCTGAAAATTTTTTCACGATAAGATTATGTTAAATATGTAGTGATAACCTTAATGCAAATAGAAATATTTGATATTAATTTGTTTGACATGTCTTGGCAATCCTAAAAAAACGTGAAAAATCTAAAATATTAACGGTAATTTTTAATAAAATTAAGGATTTAAATTACTATAGAGGAATTTGAAAGCAACATGTGATGTTATCGGGTTTTGAAAATCAACGATCATACCATAGAGGGTTTTGCATCTAACCTTATGTTGCTCGGTGAATGACGTTATGCAATAAAGTCGAAATAATTAAACAGTAAACTTTGTTTACTATTCTATACCTTAGATACCTAATTTATAAAAACAAAAAAAAAATGTGTATTAATATTTTTAATGCAAAAATTGTTAATAAATACAAATTCATCTTCATCATAATCATCACCAGCCTTTTTAATATTCCTACTAGGGGGACAGGCTTCATCTCTGGGAAAGGGAGTGGGCTCAGTGTGGATTTGTGGATAAATACAAGTTCATAAAATATCATCTTGATTTTAATCATCAATGCTGAATAAGAAAACTTGATGGCGACCTCTAAATATTACCTATTCAAAATAAAAACAGTAACAGTTTTTAAAATACGTAGATAGAGATTCTACTACATCTTGCATAAAACTTTTCTATTTAATTTTAGGTAATATTTTACTCAACTTTTTCTGCGTTTTGTTCTCGTTTCCAAGTTCGTGGGTTGTGTGGACGTTATCGAGCATACTTAGGATTATATTTTTTTACAAACTGTGTTAAATCTTCCATTATTTCTTGTGAATTTCAATTAAAATCCGCGAGCAACTCTCATCTATACAACGGAAATCGCCATAATGTTTTGAAAGTCATCTGACTTAAATGCCGCGCTGTCATTGGTCGATTTCATTTTGGAGGATTTTGATTGTAACACACGGCATTTTAGCGGAGTTTGCTATTAATATTACTTTTTAGAATGATATTACTGTGTATTTAAGCGGGTTATGAAAATAAACGTTTCAGTTTGAATAAAACTTTGATACGCGCAAACTGATTGACTGGAGAACGACTCAATTTTAACTTCACCGAAATACCACTGAATGTTTCAAAAAATCTGGAAACTCGCTTCCCTTCTCTAAAAATAAAATGACTAGTAGAATAAAATAATATCATTGTGACAAAACACAAATCCCAGTGAAAAGCAAATGTCCAGAAGTAACAAATGTCTATCATTACCCAAATTACTGGGCTGAATAACAGAAAGAGACATAGAAGTCTGAATTCTAGCTCAGAGTTTTGACTAAGGCTCTAACGTCTCTGAGACGCTTTGATTGTGGCTGACAATTCAAAATAAAAAACAAAAGCCAAAACGAAAATTGTTTAGATTCTATTTACCTATATGGTTGATAGACTTACGTTTATTATAATAAAGAATAAAACGGAGTTTACATGAGACATACGCGTTGTCGATATTAAGGCCGATAATTATTCGGCTACCACCAAAAACTTTTATGAACCTTGAGAGCGGTACGCTCGTCGTTGTGTCGTGCCTCACACTGTCCACCGTGATATCGACAACGCCCAAGTCTCGCAATAATCTCGGTTTTGGTACAAAATTATAATAGGTTAACGTTTGACCAGATAAATTAGATAGATAGATAGAGTAGCACTCTATTGAAACACCTACAGGACAAATAATCAAATACATTACAAATGTAGAATTACGAAACAATTGTATACAAAGATATTTTACTAATATTAACCTATAAACCCGCGCCGGTACATCGTTGGCCAAATCTATACATTGCATAAAGCGGCGCTGGTACACCGGTGTACCGCAGTCAAAACCCATATCAGGACTGAACATAAACGTGAACTGTTCAAATATATAATACATTTCGGTTTATTAGATGTTTTTTTTAATACAAATAAGTACCTAGAAATCATTTTTACATAGAAATATATTTTTTTTTGGTTATCAGTAGGCTAGTAAAAAAAACAATGGGCGTCGATATCATATCTATTACATTTTCGCAGGTATGCGTGTGCTATTGTATTGTTTTCGTGAATAAGTACCATTTCGAGGTAAAAACCTAAGAAAAAGCTTATAATCCTCTTATATTATGCGGCAGAAACTTTTGCGTAAAATCAAATAGGGTCACCCTCGAAAACAGCGGCGCGGCAGCGGGTCGCGACGACGCGTGACGACGAGGCGACGAGCGGTGCACTCCATTCAAGCGTCGACCGCCTGCGCGCCTACATTGCATGCAGGATTGTGCAATTTATTTTTGTGTGTCCTTATATCCTCGGACGTGCTACTAGAGTAAATTATTTTAGCTATTATTGAGAAGTTGCCGATATGGAACAGAAAAGATGTGAAGTATAAAAATAGAAGAGTAAATAACCTGTAATGTAACCTGTAATGTAATAAAATTCAAACCCACGACCGCTTCAGTGACTGCCAATCTTCACTACTCTTGAGCTATCAGTACATCTGTATAGTTTCATCATTACTTCATGCTTACACACAACCTGAATAGATTTAAACACAGACAAAAATGTTATATTTTACTGCTGCATTGTACAGTCAGTGCAATAAGTAATGCAGATTAGGCATAACAAAGTTGCTTTATATTGCAGTAGCTTTGCGACAAGGTATACAATTGCTTTATGTATAGATAGATATAGGTACAGGAAAGCAGAAACAATGTTCCGTTTGCGAGTATCTACGAGATATACGAAAACAATGCTATACTTTACAGTATGTGTGTATATTTAATAATATTATTATATCTATTATTTACTTTTTTATTATTTGGATACTCTGCATATACATCTGATACCGACTTAGAGGTTTATAATAGTTTTATAAACCTCAGACCAACCTTAGTTACTTCAGTGTAGGTTGAAAACAGTAATATTATTCATGTGAATGTTTGTGGTGTGTATGTTTTTTTTATTTCTCGCTGTAGACGTTTAACGGGTTATACTGTTCAATGTTTACTGATGTAGGTACCTAATAAGCATTTGAATTTACTCATATAATACTATTATAGCAATTGCGTTTGACCATGTGCATATTTTATGACATTTTGGTATAAAGCTAGATATGGCCTTGGAGAAGATAATAAGCTACTCGAAATACTAATCCTGCGCAGTCGTAGTTGCGGGCACCAGCTAGTACTAAACAATAATGATAACAATGAAAACAATTTGCAGATGCAGCACGTAGCTAATGCTAGGTATTTGTTAGCTAATGCTAGGTTTTTTTTAAGCTTTGACACTTTGTTTGAAAGTGTCCAAGGAAGGCGCACGTCTTATTTCTACAGGTAAGGCAGTCCATAGGCAAACATCCGTGCTATTCTAAGCAAACATCGTTGCATCTTTGACATCATCCGTGAAACAAATGACGAGATGACAAGACACGTTGGGAAAACAACCTTATGTACAAGGGAGATATCTCATAAAGTATTTGACGTCGTTGAGCTCGTCGACGAACGCAACGACGAATCATTAGAGAATCGCACGGCAGCTTCAACACTAAATGAGGAGTCAAAAATCGTGTGCGATGCACCGGAGTCTCTAACAGTACTACTCTTATAATGTTCATTATTAGCGGATTATCATTACATGGCTGGATCACACTGCATTTGTCTTTATTCACCTGTGAACAACTAGACCTGCGTATAAGCGTAATTCTATATTCAAGTATACCCTAAGGATAAAAAGTTGTTTGTATTTGATATTTAATCCACACCGTCACATAAAACGTGGATTTAAATTTAGACCATGGTTTAATGTGATTGCATAGCTAGTACTTATCCATACTAAAAGAAATAACTCTTTTTTACCTCTTAACATTGTCCTATTTCAGTGATTTTTCCATGTAATCATCACATTGTTTACTATGCCCGTTCGTTATGATATTTTCAGTTTTTTTATTTATAAAAAGTAAATTTATAATACTTTGTAATACTGAAAAAAATCAAAACGGGCATAGTAACCAATGTGAAATAATATGAAAAATAAATCACTGAAATCGGACAATGTTACGAGGTAAAAAAGAGTTATTTCTGTTAGCATGGACAAGTACGAGCTATGCATCCTCTTATGCAAATTTCGTATAAGTATCAAATTCGTTTTAAACGGTTTAAACTCGAGACTATGAATTAGTCCACGTTTCATAATCAAATCAAATTATTCTCTTTTGAAAGATTAGAAAATAATCTACGTGTAACAATAGTAGTTCAAATAACGGTCATATATTAATGTGCACAAACAGACACTCGTCTAATACTGTTATCGCACTCAGCTTCGCCTCATGCGGTAAACCTGCACTCGTGTACTATTGCTTTTGCATACACTATTTTATCTTCCCTCATACAGTTGAAATAAAACAAAAGTGTAAAATGAGTTAATTAGTAGTTAAGTATACTAAAATTATTGTTTAAATTATGAGTGTTACGATTATGAAATTGGATAATAATTTCGAAGCTATATAGATATTAACACAATAATTAATTTAACAACGCATAAATAAAATAACATATTATTCATATTTTTTTATCATTAATTTCATTCATTGCGCATGTTTGCCCAGCGCGCGCATCCATAGACAATAACACTATTTTTCTTCACTAAGCCAATAAGCCCATACGCGCCAATAAATTAAATTAAAAAGTAAAAGTGTGCTATAACAATAATTAAAAAGTTATTTTTGATGCAGTTGTTTGAAAATCGAAGGAAAATGTTGCACTGTAATGTTTTTATCCTCGAAAAAACAACCTTTTTCCAATATTTTTTGAATTCATATTTGGAATATCTATGAAATGGATATGGAATATGATTTTTTTAATTCATGCGTTGTGAGTAGATAAAAAGTTTAAATCGCAGCTTTAAACTAGTTTTAGTTAATCTTACCCTTCTTTCCACCATATACCTAATACATATGTTGGAAAATCAATGATAAAGCTATACAATTTTTGTATTTAATGTAGGTAATAGTAATTACATATATTTATTAAGATAATAAACCTTGCAGTAGCTATATACAAAAATTAGAGCTAAAAATATATATAATAATGCGGATAGACTTGAACATTTACAAACTCACTCTAAAGGACAGAGAAAAACGTGTACCTTCGGCCGGTACTTCTGGCCAATAGCGTACCAATAAATATAAAATTAAAAATGTTGTTAACTAGTTATAAGATTTAAAAATGTAAAAAATATATTTATATATTATTAATCAGACTAATGTAACACTGGCTATTTTTGTACTGCCATACCTTGGCTATGCCGATGTTCGTTCCCTATCACAAAAAAATGTTTATACTAATTGAAAAGCCTCCAAAATGCATGCATCATTTCATTTACGGTCTGATACTTACTTATATAAAAAAAATGGACTCACTTTAGTTTTTAAGCAGTTTTCAACATAAGTTAAGAATATTCATTGTGATGTTTGGAGAACGAATCTCCATTAATATGTAATATATTATAAAACAAATCAAATCTAAAAAAGGTACGGACCAAAGAGTGTTGTAAAATAAAAAAAACATTTACAAACTATTTACGACAGCAGTGTGCACAGTAGAGGTTTGTCCATGGCTGCCCTCGCTACGCAGAAGTTAAACGAGCCAGACTATATAGATATTGAAGTTCAATAACCGAAGTTGGTATTTGAATTGGAGCTGGCATTTGGTTTTTCAGAACCAATCGACTGTATACTATCGCAATTCATTAATAATTTTTTCTTTATAGTAATGGATAAACTGGACAGTTTTTATTGACTTTGAAAACAGCTAATAAATTTCAATTATAAGGACTCAAAATACTATATCAATACAATTTCTGTGTTTAAATGCAACAAGTACTTAGGTAAATACAGGAAGGAAGACATACTGAAAGACGATACAAATTGGTATATTCAATTGGAACTTTATTCGAATATGAAATTATGATAAATTAAAGTATTTTCTTCTAAAAAACTCCGTCCTTATGATACATATTATTACCTCGCAAAATTTTACCAAGATCGGTTATGCCGTTTAACGTGATTAGGTTGCAAACAGACAGATGAACAGAGTTACTTTTGCATATATAATATTAGTGTGGATATCCTTACTCATTATGATTTATTTGTTTTTCCGGCCTTGATTAGGTTTTTAGCCTTGTTTTATTAGCTTGTTTTTATTTGTATATTAAAAAGGCAACAACCGAATTATATATTTATTTTTCAACCAGCGACACTAATATTTTTTTTCTATATCTCCTGAATATAACGAAGCTTATCACGTTACATCTAGTAAAAAAAATACGCATAGGAATAGATTCTTTCAAATTAATCACATTTACCAGAAAAATGTGTTTAATACTGATAAAAAAATACAAAAATTATTTGAGAAAATCCCTTTCGACATTTGGGTACGCTATACTCTCAACGATAAATATCTGTCATTCATAAACATTTTAACAACAAATTATTGTTATAATAAATTAAGTTAACAACAAATAATTTAAATTTTCAGAAAGTGAGGCGAGCAGTGTTTTACGTACATTGATAATAAATATTGGTAATACCTGGAAAATGGCCGACTGGCCACGCTAGTTGGTAGGCGTACCGTGTACAATCGTAGTACATCAAAACACTACTCAATTGTACACATTTTGTTCAGCATAAAGTAAGAGATGTTTGCTGGCCCCGGGATCTTAGACTATAAGGTAAATTTCACGTAATTGAACAGGGGCCTTACTATAAGCTCTTAAAGCAGGACTTCTAGACAACTGCCCGATTTATTCGTACCATGACTTTAAAGCAGGTCTGCCTAGGCCTACTATTCAAGAACCGCAGAAAAACCGTTCAGTTGTTTTTATGGACTCTTGTTAACATGTCGCTCCAAAACCACTAAGTTTATCAGCTTACAAACGTCTAGGCGTCTGCAACGTTGGTTATAGTAAATTGTTAGAATGCCAGACACAATATTATCCGTTCACCTTTGAGAAAACAATATTCAAACAGTTCACCTAAATGAGCGTCATGGTATGATTTCATTCAAAACTGTTTATGTCAAGTTTAAGAACTGTACGGAACTTGCATGGTTTTTATGGAGCTCATAGTAAGACCCCAGTAGCTATGTAGAAGCAAACAGTGGGGAGCAAACATTGGGACCTGTGACAAACATTTGCGTACGACTCCATCCGGACCGGTCCGGACACCTCTCGACTCCCCCGTATTAACGTTGTGTTTATACTGTCAATGGAAACATAAGTAGCATTAGTAACCACTTAAAGTAAAGTAAGGATACATTGAAACATACACATAATGCAGGGTAACAATCAATCGACCAATCAATCCGTTTAGCCGTTTCAGGGTTAAGGAGTAAAAACATCCTCACTCACAAGCTTTTGCATTTATTATATTCATCATCGCATTATCATCTTAGCCGTAAGACATCTACTACTGAACATATGCCTCTACAATAATTTTCCGTATTAACTGGTTAGAATCGGCCAGCATCCGACGTCGTCCTGCGACCATTATCGGTCGTCTGTCCACCGTCGACCTACTTGACTACTACTACTTAAAGGATTAAATGACATTGAAATCGGTTCAAGTTATGGCGTGATTAATTAACATGGGGGTTCATTTTTATTTTATACTATCGACTGTCCGCGACATCGTTCGCGTAGCAGTCTCGGCCTTCGGCCTCGCCAGAACCTGCCCTCTTTTCTTGATTTTTCTAATAAGAACCTTCTTTTGACTATAAACAAAACAATAAAAATTAGAAGTTTTTCCATCCGTTCACGCGTGATGCGATGACCAAGGGAAGTACAGATTAATTTTATTTAAATAGATAGATGCAAATTTATAGATTAATTAAAGACTTATAATATTAGAACTTATATTGTGTAGCATCCAACTAAGGTCATACTTAGCTATAAATAAATTATCGTGTTTTATACGATATACGGGTATGTGCCATTTTGTTTGTTGTAACTTATATTTGATTTATATTAAATAATGTATATTTAGATTATAAATTATATTCAATCACTAAATTTGATTGAATATGATTTGTCATTAAACCTACCATTCAAATGTTTCCGGAGTTAATCGATAATTTACTATACCCCGACGCTCAATTCTCCACAAACAAATTATATTTCTCTGACATTTTTCTTCTTAGGTCTTATCTTTGTAATGGAAATTAATAATAGCTTATGAATAAGACAATGCTCGCTCGAAACGTCTTATTTGAGACTAATATGAACTTTTCGAAGCGTTAATATTTCATCGCGCCAGATTAACTCGACTTTGCGATGAAAGTACTTTGTCTGCAGTTTGTGGCTACGAGTTTGTTATAAAGTGGTACAAGAAACTCGTAAGTAATAGTGATACCATACTCGTATCGGTAAAAGAGTAGCGAATAAATAGCTTAAAACATTATCTTATGAGGATACTAAAAAACTTCTTAACCTATAAACACGCACCGGTACACCGGTGGCCAAATCAATACATTGCATAAAGCGGCGCTGGTATACCGGTGTACCGCAGTCAAAACCCATATCAGGACTGAACATAAACGTTAACTGTTCAAATATAGAATACATTTCGGTTTATTAGATGTTTTTTAATACTAATAAACACCTAGAAATCATTTTTACATATAAATATAAATTATTTTGGTTATCAGTAGGCTAGTAAAAAAACAATGGTCGTCGATACCATATCTCTTAAATTTTCGCAGCAGTGCATGTGCTAGTGTATTGTTTTCGTGAATAAGTACCATTTCGACGTAAAAACCTAAGAAAAAGCTTATAATCCTCTTATATTATGGTTTTGTGAGCAATTCCCGTAATTTGATAAAGGCAGCCGCCATATTGTTTTGATAACGAGTGGGACTACGATTTTGAGATCTATTTGGTTAGCGTATATGTTTGTATGACAATTTGTGGATTTATTATGGATAACTTATAAAATAGGTAGTATAGGTTTTCAAAGTATATTATACCGTTGTGATTGTATGTTTACTCCTTTTACACCTGCTTGAGAGATAAAATTGGTCTTTGTAGAATTTATTTCATTTGTTATTTTTCGATGATTTTTAATTTTAAAGCTGGTGCTCATCACGTGGTGTAAAAATTTTCCAATTGTGTATTATACTCGTATTCATATCGTTTATTTAATAGGTATATTTTATTTACAATCTAAGCGTCGGAATTAGGGTTCTACGTAAGAACGAATATAATAATATAATAATTATACAGATTGTAAGTACATGATAAGATAATTAGGTGATAGTGTATTATTCTCTAAACAAACTAGTACACAAAAAATAAATGCTCATAAAACAACAGATCTTCAAAAGATTTCAAATTTTAATTAAAAACTTTATCCGTCATAAAAGTTGGCAAACTTGAATAATAGGTGTTCAACTTCAATTCAAAAGTGAAAGGAAGGTAAAAGTTTACGTTAGTTATAAATAATCTAATACTTAGCAGACTTTAGGTAAAATAGGCACTGTTTTAAGGCAATATTTGCTAAAGGCTAATTAGGCGGTTTGCTATATTTTAACCCTTTGCGTACCAGAGTCGTACATTTACGTCCGTTTCATTCATATATCTTTTGTTTTAACTATCACAGTATATGAAGGATTAAAAACACTATTCATTACATGATGAAAAAAAAAATGTAAATTTACAAATAGATTGATTCATACATTTATTTTTACATGTTCGCAAGGTGAAAATAATAACACACGTGTGAGCTATTAGACCACTAAATCTAAATTACCAGTCACACAATATTGGAGTTGCGATAATTTATTGATTCAGGGGTTACTTTGCGGAAATTCATTATCAAAAACGATATTAGAAGAAATATTTAGTGACGCTAAAAACAATGCTTATGGCCGAGTTGCGGTGTGCACCACACTCCCTCCCGTACAAACTGCAAACAGGAAGTATACAGAACAAACAACACACAAAACAACCCAATCAACCAAAAACGATTCGACACGTGTTTCGCCTCTACACGAGGCATCCTCAGGAGATGTTGACTCGTCGAGCGCTAGACCGACAAATTTGTCGGTCTAGAGTGGTGCACACCGCAACTCGGCCATAAGCACTGTTTTGAGCGAAAGTGTCACTAAATATTTCTTCTAATATCGTGTTTGATTGGAGTTGTGGACAGCCCACTGGCTGTGACTGCGGAGCATGTGTTGCGGCACTGTAGGGCTACGGATGAAAATAGAGCCAAAACAGGATTACTGGAGGTCCACTCCAGACCGCATGAGGTATCATCAGTATCATCGACGGTTGTTCATAAAACATCTCAAACTACACTGGAGCAGTTGTGCTAGCGACCCAAGGCCATAGTCCGCTATGTGAAGGAGTGAGGCCGGCTTGAGGAAATGCTGGCAGGGTATAAGCACAAAACACCCCCAAGCGGGACGTTTCTGCAGGTCTCATCACCCCTGAAACGAATAAGCAAAACAATAACGCTCGTATTTATATACAAGTAATTACTTGTTGCTAAGTAATGTCTCAAACATAAAATCTTACTCTATTGTCGAGCAATGAACGTTACTAAAGTAAATGCATGACGTAACCCTATAAAAATTGGATGGATATTTTTACACTTCTCTTAGTTAGGTTGTTGTTTTGAGATTTTAATGTTAAAGCATAAAAGATCTTTCACAGTTCAGACTTGTGTGCGAATGTAATTTTTAAACAACTTCATTTTTACATTAAGAACGAATAGTTGACGTGTTCTCACTGTTTAAGTAAAGGTGTCTATTACTCGGCTAAGATTTCTAGCCTTTGATAGTTCTAACTTCAGGTAAATTCTAGTCTAAAGAATTAAAATCGTTGCCTTAGTAATTACTTTTCCTTAAGTAATTACTTTTCATCATCATCATAATCATCTCAACCGTAGGACGTCCACTGCTGAACATATGCCTCCCCCATAATTTTCCAAAAGGACCAGTTGAAAGCGGCCTGCATCCAACATCGTCCTGCGACCTTTATCAGATAATTACTTTTGCTTGTTTATAAATACGGCTGTAAGACTTATTAGACAAAAGTGTATTTCCTATACACTACACCCGTCTTTTTTATGACATTAATTGTCAAGACGAGCAAGTCGTGCACATGATGTTAAGTACTGTGCTTGCCCATGTATGTACTGTGCGCATCTCTCAGTAATTTCACTTGCTACAGTGCCCTTCCCACCATAACACAATAATGCTTGCACACTACTGCTTCGCGGTAGCATATCTGGCACTGCGGTGTTACTAGCCAAGATGGTTTCTAGTACGAGAGGCTTCCAACCTAGTAAATCGGGTTTTCTCGCCTCTTACTCCTATAAAACCTTATTGAATATTCTTTCAACTCGGTTTCCTCACGGAGAAAAATAAAATACTTAATAATAATAACAATAAAACCGCAGGGGCGGCTTTGTGGCGAACCGTCGGTGAGTGGCGACACCGTGGACCCTGATTTTCTTGGGGCTAAATGAGACCCCTGATCCCCGGCTTGCCTTAATTGGCCGTCTGGGGGTGGAGACGCAAGAGCAAGTAACAAAAAGCTCCAAGGGTGGAAGTGGAAGTGTTAAAGGGCATAACGCCGGTAGTAGCGCTCTAGTGAAACTGCAGCACACCTCTCGACACCCATTAGCCATCCACACCAACGTTGCCCCTTTTGTCATCATTGATGGTGGCCCTTACGGGGGGCCCGTTTAGTGGGTGGCAAGTCACCACCTGCCTTAATATTTTAAAATGAGACTGAAATTGGCAGGTGCCGTACTCTCGTCCATAGCCCACTATATCCCTAATCACTAATAAGTTCATATATATAGCTTTACCATTTTACACATTTTTGAAATAGATATAAGTACCATGTCACCATCCATCCAAAAGTTTCTGTTTTTATACTACAATGTATATTTTTGTTGTACCAAACAGTGTTGGCTACAGCCCCACTTATGCCTTATTAAAGGACCTGATGAAATCCGTGATTTTTTTTTAATAAAAGGAATATAATATATAGTCCGTGAAATAAATGGAATAAGATAATAATAATTTATTTCATAATTTTAGCGCTTACATTGGTTTGAAACTTATATAATATGGCTAGAATGTTACACAAAAAATGTTTGAAGTGTTGCCGAACTATAGGCTCATCGCCTGTGTTTCAGCATCTCCCCCTAATTTTTCTTATGAAGCTAGGCTCATATTAATTGCTAATAACCTTACATATTTTTAACTTAAATCTTAGACATATTATTAACTCTGTAAGTACATATCTATACGAATGTACTGTTAACTAAACTTAAATAGATTAGAACAATAAATATCAAATACAGTGTAGTTGCATGTGTGAGTGTGAGAGGGTCAGGTCAGTTGTGAATAAAAATAATTACAACCCGGTCACAATATCTGTGCACCTGACCTCGTGACGTCATATCGGCGGTCTGGGTACGGTGTGAAAAAAAGTTTTTTAGAGAAATGTGGAGGTAAAAAAAAATTACTAACCTTTTCAAATCAATTTATTATTGATGAAGGGTTTGTTATTAAAAAACAATAATTTTGATTTCAAAAACATTTATTATTAAACTCAGTCACTATAAATTATTGACTCTATGCCTGACATTGTATCTTCCTCACTCTCACTTTCTGAACTCTCCGAACTATCTTCCCCTAGTGATATTAAAAGTTGTGTATTGCTTTCTCCGATTCAAAAAACTTGAGCACTTTCAAGATTAAATTTCTTGATTCGCTGTGTATTGTTTTTCCCATGACTTCAGTTTAACACTGATACGGATAACACCTAAGAAAAGACAATTATGACTAACTTATCTATACAGATAAGAATAATTATGAAGATATAGATATATATAGATAATATATGTATTAGTCTGGTTTATACAGTATATGAAATAAAAAAGTAATGTGTGTTTTTTATTTACGGAACTCTATACGGAAATTCGTGATTATAGTATAATTAAAAGTAAGTAAAAACGTTGACAATTTCCTACGACTTGCTTCTGTTTTGGCCGTTTAATTCGATGTAAAATTTATATACAATACATTATAATACGTAAACATAAAATACACAAATATTATAAATACCAAACTCTCCGATTTATTTGGATAATAGTGAAAAACAGAGGCTTTTCTAATCTTTATTATATGCAATTTCAGATTCTAGGAACAGCTTTTATTGCATCAAATAAAGCCAAATTGAAGAGCAAAATTAATGGCTCATGAAATCGCAGTGGGTGCACTTTAGAATGCGTCACTTCGTGAGTGGATGCTGGCACGTAAGTATGAAAATGTATTTGTTGTTTTTTAATTTTTATCTTATTGAAATAAAAAAAAACATACTGAAGGGCCGAAAAAAAAATATGCCGAGGTAGTTATTTCACTGTATGTTCACAGTGACTTTTAAAAATTCGAATAACAGGATTTTGTAAGAAATCAAGAAAAACTATATTGTTTTGTTTTGTGTTGATGTTTTACAAACGCCAGTCTGAGTGCCAATATGAAGTTATGTCAAGGCGAGAAAATTATTTTTAACCGACTTAAAAAAAGAAGGAGGTTATAGGTTCGACTGTATTTTTTGTGTATGGTCAGCGATTTCTCCTCCATTTGTGGAACAATTTGTAAAAAAATATCATGCGCATAATATTGTGATAATAGGTTTAGAACTATCATGGTACCGACTTCAACAAGTTATTTCACACTTTTTGGTGTTGAAGTCAGTTCCAGTTTTTGGTATATTTTTTAAGTTGTTCATTTATTTGACTGAACTATTAAGCTTAGGGCACTCACCTCTATGTGCAGTTTATATATATATATTATATTATTATTTATAGAAGTCAGTGGTTAAAGTGGGCACGAACAACGAAAGAGATAATAAATGACTGTCTTTATATTTATCATTTTGATAACTGACGGTATCTAAATAGTGAGTTTACATGGTGAGTGTTCGTGTTGGTTAACGTATTCGATTTTATATGTGACTAGAGTGAAACATAGAGATATTGAACCCGTTTATCACAAAAAACTCAGACAAGGCGCTCAGACATTATAAACTTCGTCCGCGTAGCATGATTTAATCGCGATCCTCTAAGGAACTACCCTTAAAGCAACCAGTCAATCGGAAATGAAGAGCAGTCAATGACTACTTCAAGTAACTAACTGCTCGTGTATCTAGGCCCTTTGTCCGCGCAGTGTCTGTTGTTGCAGCCGGACGGCCGCCAAACTTAAAATTCTCGTTTAGTGATAATTAACTGCAATAACCCAACATTTTTTTAGCCCCCAAAGGCAAGGACATACTTCCTATCACAGATAAATTATATTCAAATTAAATTAGGCGTAAATTCATTTTATTAACACGTACAATTTGAAAATTTTAATACTGACTTCCATTCTATTCAGTTATTGGAGTGTAACTCAAAAACTACTGGACCGAATTTGATGAAATTTAAATGGGACTACACGGGAAACACTAGCTTTCAAATGATAATAATTTTGAGAATTGGTTCACCCTATCAAAAGTTATGAAGTAACACATATAAAATACTGTCGAATTAAGTACTTCCTCCATTTGGAAGTCAGTAGAAAAATCGGCACTAAGTATATATTTCATTATCAAATAACTCACACCAATCGGTATAATAATATATTAATCTATGCATACAACTATTCGAAACCTAATTTTATAATCTACTCACGTATCTCACGTACTTCTGTCCCTAGAAAATTTATAAATGCCACATCTAACTCCAACTTGCTAAAACATCAGGGAATACTGAGTACGCAAAAATCTTTGAGTAATGTTTTTCTTGGTACCAGAGCGTAATAAGCCCTGTAGGTACTTGGCATGTTCATTATTCAGGCGCAACGAATGAGAAATAGGTTTAAACATGCACATATACAATACAAGTACATAATTACACAGTACACTCTGAAATGGTATAACAGTACTTTTTGATTTAGCGAATTATTAAATAACCTTTATTTTATCATTACACCCTCGGAAAACGATATTAGATACAATAATAGTTGCTCTCCGCGGTTTCACCCGCGCGGTGATGGATCATGATGATGATGATGAATCTTGTAAAGCCTATGTTACTCAGGGTGAATGTAGCTTTCCAATGGTGAAAGAATTTTTGAAATCAGTCCAGTACTTTTTGAGCCAATTCGTTACAAACATACTAACATACAAATCTATCCTCTTTCTAATATTAGTATAGAAGTGTGCCAGGTAAGCCTGCAAAGTTATGAAGCATTGATAGATAAGTATATAATTAAGATTAAATAAAATTGGTCCTAAGTGTAACTGTTTTCAATGATAATAAATTAAATAGGCTTTCTTCCTGTTATTACCATTTTTACACTTCTCAATTAAAAGTATGCCCTTACATTTTATATATTTCATAATTTTCATTACGATATCGCTAAATGAAATAAGAATAGAAGAATATTTAACCCGTGAAGCTGCCTTGGCATACCTGTATGCGAAAAAAACATTTCGTAAAGCCGCCTTGGCATTTAGGTATGCCAAGGCCAAATCAAATAAGAATCCAATTAAAAATGTTATCTATTCAAATATACAATAGATTTCAGCTAATGTTTTGTTTTTTTGATGCTGTAAAGGACCCGAAAAATTTTTTTACAAAACAAATTATCATTTGAAAGATACCAGATCGGTAATATCAACGAAAAAGCGACAGTCACTTGTTTTTTTGCGGGGTTTTTGCAACTCTGGTTTGCAAATTTGATGATAGTCGGGAGCTCACTAGGTTAATAAATATGGTTAATATCTTTGTTTGCAACTATTATACTTCACAAACCTGTTCAGGACTGCACAAGATTGAAAAAATAAGAAAATACTCGTATCTACAAACATAAATTATCTACATTTTTCTATTCCCTCGTGTTATTGTTTTAGAAAGCATTGTATTAATTCTTGCTTAAATATGCTATAAATAAACAAAAAATGTATGAGCAAATGCTCTGTAATGTGAATTTTAACGAGCTTTCCTAGTCACTATCGGGAGCCGGGAACTGGTGATTAGTACACGTCGCGACACATTTGTTGATCAGATATTCTGTGGCTCCATTTTGCTCTTTGTGTTTTTATCACTGATATGAAAAACGAGATTCTTGTCATGTCTTTTATTATGAGATTCCGATATTTCAATATGGTTATGTGATCTCACTCACTGATAACGAGTTTCATCTAGAATATCTTATTAATAGTTATAAGATAGGTAGTCTAATCAATACTTTTAATGCAACTGTAACCATGTTATAATTATACTTTTCTTGGCAACTATTTTCGCTAGCATATGCACGAATATGAATTGTCATTTCCATAAACTTTCTTCAATATTAGCATTGTCCCACAGAAAGCTGTCGGATGGATAGCCCATTCATTCAGCTAAAACCTTTTTTGTTTACTAGACACCGTTGGCGTGGAATTATTAACCTCGGGGTCTTGTGTGTAGTCGTAGTCACCACTCCAGCAACCTCCGAGTCCTTCGTTCGTGGTCCATTCACGCAATATGTCCTGCCCATCGCCACTTGCGCTTCGCTATGTCGTTGATCACGTGCCTGCCTTGGGTTTTCGAGCGTATTTTCCGGTCAAACGTTCTGGTAAAACGTTAGTTTTCCGGTCGCGTACGGAGATACCAAGCATTGCTCTCTCCATTGCTCGCTGGGTAACACGGAAACTTTCTGAAAATATAACTTAAAGATTAACATTTTTTTTGTAAATATTTGTTATCCCAAATCTACAAATGCGTGTTGAAAAAACAGTTTCCTCAACATAAATCACAAACGCTACACAGATCTAATTCTATCGCCATTTGACATGTTTCAACCATCTGGATGCATTTGGCACCATATCAAAGTTCAATTTCATGTGATCACATGTATTTTCTATCAAATACGTTATAACTTTGGGACTTTGTCATAGTTAGGGAGGCTAACGAGATTTTGAGTGCTGAAAGACGAGGCCAGAATATTATTTGCGGCAGAGTACTAAAGTGGTCCCCTTTTTACTCGCACATGTGGTGTGGACAGAGCGAGGCCGCAACTGGATGGACATTTTATGTAAGCAAGTTACGGGGAGGGCATTAGTGAATAATTAAATATGATTTTGGAAGCATTAAGAACTGCATTCTTCGCACAACTTAACAATAACAACAACCATACTTTTCAAACACATTATAGTTCTATTTTACTCTTCCAAAATTTTAGACGTTACTCTTGATACATCCGTTTACAATCCTCTACACATAGCTGGTAACCGAGCACACTGGCACGACCCTCAGACATGAGGATTACGACTCAAGGAGGAGGAGGATAGTTATATTAGTAATATTTCTAGACTGTCCCTCTGCTAGACGAAGGTCTCACTTCCCTTGATCCAACTTCTTCAGTCGTTTCTTTTAATTCCATTTCTTTTTCTTCTTGCTTTCATATTTAAGTCTGAAAACTCAAATTAGAGTCAAATCCGCATCTTCTGTTCCCTGATGCCTGTCTCTTATAACTCTTATGAAGACGACCAAAGTGCTCATATTGAAATCACTAAGTACCGTACGTAGTAATGGTACCTTATTGATTAGAATAAGCCGAGATTAAATTAACCTTACATACAGTATCAGCTAGATGCATTTCAATAAAGCAATTCCGAAAGCCTTAGACTTATCCCGCAAAGACGATATAGCTATTGGGCATATCGTTAAACTTTATTCACGGAAGAAATTCACTTCCTTATTCATGTCGAACGCCTTGTAATTTTCAAAGGACAAACAAACGTTCGGCAAAAATTTAACTTTTTAATTATTTGTAATCGTTAGGCAGTAAAGCGTTCCCCCTTTTCCAAAACTTCGTAATTGGACCCTGAAACCCCTATAAACTACGGAGTGGTTATCAGCACCGTTAAAATAAAATTTCGGTAAGGAAAGGCGAAATCGATTTTAAGCACAATCTACAACGTTGCCATCTCGGGCAATAAAACAGTTATGGCTGGAGCTGACCGTAAAACTTTACAAAATGTTGCATTTCAAAAGGAACCATACAATAACCATTCCTATTTACAATTGCAGAAAATAAAGCAATCAGTTTTTATTACTTCTTGGTCATAGTGAATCTAAGGCTAACTGCTTCATTAGCATCATGCTTTTTAGGCTATTATAACAGCTTTTTTACCCAGCTGCGAACCTCAAAAGAAGGGTTATGTGTTTGATCTCTATGTATGTCCATTTCTATGTCCGCTAGTAACTACTTACTTAACGGCTGAAGGGTTTTTGATAAGTGATAGGTACGTCATTATATTCGTCTTGATATCCCAAGTGTAACTGGGGACGGTGATAAAATGCTTAAAAAATTAAAATGGTGGACTTTATGCACTTTAATTATTTAATGTGCGAGCTAACTATTTCAGTAATAAGGATATTAAAATTTAGTTAATTAGTTACTTTATACGAGTTTATCTGCGCCTCCTAGTTTCAGATATTTGAGTACTTAATTTACTCAACCAAAAAAGACGCCAGCATAATTGTTTTAATCAAGGTGATGAATAATAATATCAGTAATTAAAAAAGTAGATCTTCTGCGTCGGCTCACGCATAATAGTCAATAAATAAAAGTCACGAAATAGTACTACACATAGCAACGACATTAACTCCAGAGGCCGTAGCACAAAACAATTTGCGAAAAAACTAATCGTATCGCAAACGGCAATGCATCACGCTTCGGCGTACAAGCTGCGAGTAGACAGTGTCACAGTTGCTATAGATAAATGACAGTATGTCCTGTTTCACGTGAATGACAGGTTACATTACACTAACGCAGTTATTCGAGCTAAACCCAGCAGAGCTAAACGGCAGGTGACTTTGCATTTGTGCTAGCTAACAGAGTATGGCATAAATGTAATTTTTTCGTCGCTCACGTGCTATTGTTAATTATTGTGTTATTGTTAATTACGCGAACTGCATTATATCATAGTTAAAGGTAAAAGCGTATTTACTCCGTGCGTAGAAACCACGAGTATAACCATGACTGTGACACAAATAAATAAAATAAATAAGCAAATAAATAAATAAATTTTGTAAATAAACAGCTTTTACACACTAATATCCCCACTAGAGTTCCCTGTGTCTCTGATCATGGACCCTGACAATATACGAGACATAAAGTTTGGCAATTAAATGATGGACTGCCCTGCCAGCGTACGTTTTTTGTTGCTACGAGGCCCCGCTTGAATGACACAGGGTCATAACACAACCCTGTGTCATTCAAGCGGGGCGTGAAATATCATCTCTAAGGCCATCATACAGATGGCAATCTACGCAGCTTACAGCTTCATTATTGGTCATCAAATATCGGTTCCAAATCCGCTTTCCATCAAGCGAGAGGGACTCACTTTGATTAATCATTATAGAAAAAACACTAGATATCTCATTTTAGTGGTATCAGTGTCCCGTTTTATTGTAGTTGAACTTTAATAGTATGTCAAATAACACTTTCTTGCATATACAAAGGAATAGGATTTTAGCATTATTACACGGATTGAGAAAATAAGGATACTTGATGCAAAACTAAATACATAGATCTTAAAACATAACCCTCCTTATTAACCTACCTCTGTGTTGGATTACCTATAACAGTTTCTAAATCAATTCAGCGCCTTGGGAGAAAAAACATAATTTGTATTCATATTCATATCATTTATTGCATCATACATGTTACAGAGGTCTTAAATATTATAATACAGAGTCATATATGAACCTAATTTTGGGTATAGTAATATAAGTAGAGGCGTATACTACGTATGTATACGTTACTCAATTTCGTTTCATGTGAACCGAATTACAAATAATATTTTTGATGGATGATTTATCATCAACGCAGGGTCTTCAAATTTTGAGTTTCGTCTATAATACAATGGAAGCCGCTTAATTTTTTTCCAAGTGTATCTTATCGCTTGATCAATTGAAAAATGTTGTCGGAGCTACTTCCAGGAAAATTTCATTTTCTATTGCCATATCTCGTTGTGTCGTAAACGAGAAACGATCAAGATATGCCACTCAAGTAGCGTCTGTTTAAGTTTTATGATGGGTGCGCAATAAAGGCTTTCACCATTAGCACTGAAAGGCTCGTAAATTACACGGTTTATCTCTGAGTTTACGACGCGACGTTTTTTGCGGAGGTATGATGCTGATTTATGTTCAGTATCCGGAATCAGTCTGGGTGGAACCTTTTTGGCGTTTATGTGCTCCTAGTTTAAGCGATCTTAGTTCTGTAAGTGCTTTTGGCACAGTTAGCTAGAGATTCGAGTTTGACAAAACAAACACAATAAAACAAATAATTGTATAACAGTTTTTTTGCACGTATTTTCGTAGGTATGGAATTTCCATTGGTTTCCTTATTCAGAGAAAAAAACGCCATGAGTTTGACAGCTGGATACACTAGACATGCACGGCGATAGACTCGGCATGTCATCCATCTTTGTTGTTCAGCCGACAGTCTGAACTGACTGTCTGACTGAGATTTGAGTTCATCGAAACATAAAAGCCATAAAACAAGTAATTGGTATTGAGTATCAAATATATCACTCTAGTTCTATAAACGTCGTTTTTGTAGGAACGAAGTGACATTTATCAAATTTCTTGAACAGCATATTTCTAACAAAAGAAAACTTTTTAATTTTCTTATAGATGGCGCAAATCTTCTCAATAACATACATATACACTTTATTGACAACGATAAAAAAAAACTACAAATAAACCCTAGATAAGTATGTAAAAGTATGGTATCATCGCTAAAGCAATCCCTTCCAGGCAAACTTCGGACAAATTTTGGAAAACGAAATATAATAATTTTGAAAGGTGTATCTCTCTATCTATGTAAATACTCAGATCAAAAACCTAAGCCCCATATTATTAGTGCTCTATTATACATACATAATAATACGCATATATATAATAATATATATAAAATAATAATAGAATGCTAACAACTTAGGTTGACTTCTATAAAGCATAATAAACACCATTGGTTGTACATTTTAATGACAATTTTTTTTTCCATACAGATAAAAAATACTCTACAATCGATCCAAATAGTCGTAGGTAATTTTGCAAAGCAGGTGCGCGGCCTACAAATTATTTTGCTACGGAGCTCGTAGGAGGCGTAGCGTCGTAGACGTCGTAGTATCTTTCATTTTAATCAAGGCAAAGCTTAAGTGTCAGATAAGTACCTGCGTGTTTTTACCCGACTTCAAAAATTCCTATCTTTTTGTTTGGTAGAGTATACTTCCGAGGTGGTTCCATTTAAATTTCATCAAATTCGATTAAGCAGTTATTGGGGTGTAGCTCAAAAGCTGCAAAGCGTGTGTCTGAAAAGTGTTACGCTATCTTGATGATATCATCATTGACGTTGAATGACAATCGATCCCGTAAGTAACAAGGGTCACGGAAATATTTTTTTCCCAAAAATGGAACCAACTTCAACAGCAAAGAGTGTAAAATAACTTGTCGAAGTCGGTACCATGCGCACAATATCGTGATCATAGGTACCTACTTCCACCTGAACTATCATGGCACCGACTTCAACAAATTATTTCAAACTTTTTGGTGTTCAAGTCGGTTGCATTTATGAGTTATTTTTATTTTTGAGATTTATTTAGGTTTTATGAATACTCGTAGAACTAACGTTTATTGTTGTCATGTACTCGAGGTGCCCTAGACAGGTTTTAAGCACCTGTCCTGTAATTATATTTACTTATCATATCCAACAAGTCTTACAATAACAATTCAGAAATAATCTTTACTAGGGAAGATTTGTTTGTTTGTTTGAATGGAATTGGGTGGTTCTATTTTTATCTCATAGTTTCTAATTTTGTATAAAATATGCAAACCCGTACAAATAGCCAATCAAAGTCAGAGACCCAATATTAAACTAAGTTCGAGTTAGTTAATATCCCAGTTACTACAAAATATTCTATGTCTGAAGACACAAAAAGTAAAGGTCAAACAATTAGCGCGCCCTCGAAAGGGATATTTGCATAGAAATTAGGATGGTTGCGGTTTTTAATCAACGTGGGGCGTGGAAGTTTTATTGTATCTAGTACTTGAATTATTTGACCTTTTTATTCCGTGTAGCTTAAAACATGACATTGTCAACCTTACACAGTCAGAGCACGATTAGATTTTGTTACCAAAGGTGACAAGTGACTTCGATTTTCGGGCCTAGCCATATGTTCTGCCGTGTGATTCTCTGATTCGTTGTAGCGTTCGTCGACGAGCTTACCGATGTCAAATACTTTGAGATATCGCCCTTGTACACAAGGTTGTTTTTCCAACGTAACTTGTCATCTCGTCATTTGTTTCACGGATGTTGTCAAAGATGCAACGATGTTGGCTCTGAGAATCGCACGGCAGAGCACGATGAGATTTTGTTCCCAAAGTTGACAAGTGACTTCGATTTTCAAGCCTATCCATATGGTCTGTAGGCTTAGCACGAATATTTACCTATGTGTAACAATCATTTTCTTAACGTATTCAGTACAAAATGTGTTGTCTGTGCCATAGTCGTACTAGATAAATAATAGTTTGTATTGTATACGTCAACGATGCGATTACGTTGCATTTACGCAAATTTCCGTACCAGGCCCACAGCCATTTTATACATACAATATGGAATTAAATATTGACATCTACGGCTATATCACTTGTAGGGCTGCTTCTAACTACAGTTTCAAGTTTTAACAAGTAAATTATTCATAACATATTCATATTCATTTATTTATAACTTATTGTTACACGTCCATTAAAATTGTTAGGTACAAAAATGATTGTACAAGAAAAAATACAATACATCTGTACTTATAAATACAAATACTCATCAAAAACAAAAAAAACACAAGAAATTATACCAAAAATGCTTAGTTAGTTAACACACATTAAAATTCTGATTTCATTAATAATAATTATAAAAATTTAAAAATGTCAGATACACTGTTCATAATTAACAATTAAAATAAATTCAATTTATGTCAGATACTTTTTTCATATTTAAATAATTCGTCAAAACTGTAAAATGTTTGCTCAACAAGCCATTTTTTTATTTGACATTTAAACGAATTAATTGAAGTGGCGTTTACTATGTGTACTGGCAGCCGGTTGTAAACCGACGTTGCCATGACGTGCACCAGCCTTGATGTCTTGACGAGACGGCATGGAACTGTGCGCAGACGGTGCGCGTGCCGCGTGCCGTATCCGTGCCCGTCAGCGGTCCTAGTGTACTCCTCCAAGTGCTCCCTAGCATAGAGAGCAGCTTGAAGGATCACCAATGATGGGACTGTAAGGATTCGCAAGGATCGGAACAGTGGTTTTACTGGTGTGTCTTGTACCACTCGCACCATGGCTCGTACGGCTCGCTTTTGCATCCTAAAGACGCGTCCCCAGTCAGCTCCACGACCCCAGAGCTCGATGCCATACTGTAGATGCGAGTGCACTGACGCGAAGTAGCAGTTCCGGACCATCTCTGTAGGCAGGATTGCCGACACACGCCAGAGCGCGAAGCAAGCGCGACCGACCTTTTCGCACAGCTTATCAATGTGAGACTCCCAAGTTAGTCCACTATCTAGCTGAAAGCCTAAGAACGCTGTTTGCGTTACCTGTTTTATTAATGCACTTCCAACTGTGACATTAAGCTTTCTATAACTACGGCCGGATAGGTTGAACACTATACATTGTGTCTTATCAATATTCAAGATAAGGCCATTGTTTTTAAACCAATAGTTTAAGTCCGAGGCCACATCATTAAGCCTCATTTCTAGTTGGTCAAGGGAGGGTGCGGTTACCACTGCTGCTACGTCGTCCGCGTACATGAATACGTGCCCATTTCGCACGTTCTCTGGCAGGTCATTTAGGAGAATGGACAACATTATGTTCGAGAGTGATGAGCCCTGTGCCACCTCTATGAGAGTCTGCAACGGTTTCGACTTCACTCTACCTCCTTCGCATACCACTACCTGGTGTCGATTTGTCATGAAGCCAGCCAGCAAATAAAGTGCAGATCCATCGATCCCATAGTGTTTCATCTTGGTGGCAATTACGCCATGGTCTGCAACGTCAAAAGCTTTGGACAAGTCGCAGAAAATCACTGCGACATTCTGCGAACCTTCGCGTGCCTCCAGTATGCGCTTCATCACCTCACGAGCCAGGCACGTAGTGGATCTGCCAGTGCGATAGGCATATTGCCTGTCCGATAATATATTCGACGCTGTCAAGTGTTCAATCAATCTTGCGCTAAGTCCGTATTCAAACACTTTGGCAATCGCTGGGATGATCGATACTGGCCTGTAATTATTTATTTCTTCTTTCTTTCCTTTTCCCTTGTACAATGGCGTTACCTTGATTTGTTTCAATGTGGACGGATATATGCCATTTTTAATGCAACTATTGTACAAACAGGAAAGTGTTTCAGCTAAGTTCAAACTCACTCTAGGGCAAAATATAGAGACCCAACGAGGTTAATGATGCCCACAAGCAAAACTGCTCTTGCTCGTAAGAGCTGTGTGACTATGACAGTGAAAATATATAACAAGATACCTAGAGATATAAGAGAATTACCAATTAGACAATTTAAAACTAAACTTTGTAAGTGGCTTAAAGAAAAATGCTTTTATGACATTAATGAATTATTTGGTATACATTGAGGCTGACATGTTTATTTTATATTATAATTTAGTAATAATATTAATGACATTTATTTTTTAATTATTGACATGTTCTTCATATATCAGTCGTATGTTAGTCATAAATCAATACTAACAATATTATATTGTACGTCTGTCAAGGACAAACTGTGGTTCTACAAGCACTTGTGCGCTTAATAAGATCTATTATGTACACGGTTTTTGCAATTAATAAATTTCATTTCATTTCATAAGGGGGCAGCTATGGATTTGAGGAGTGAGACGGAGATATTGTACACATCTTTCGACTTTTTATTTGCAACTCCAGTCCTCAGCGTGTGAAATATTTCCATTGCTGAAAAGGGTTTTAGTCTAATGGACCGGTCAGAAGCTGGCCGCGCTGCCGCTAGAGCTCTTCCGGCAGGCGTCAATGTCGGCAGTGGGCGCGCCGCAAGTAGTGGCTGCACATAAAAAGTGTTCATTCACTGCGTTGATTGCATCCGACCTGCTGGCGAACTTTGATCCGTCGCTTTGAACAAGGAGATCGGTGTACTCGCGGTATTTTTTTGATTTTCCCGTTTCAAAATTAACCACGTCCCACATTGCCTGTACCACGTTTGAAGATTTATTTATGATTTCGCAATAATAATTACTTCTTTTAATTTTTAACATGTCATTGTATTTATTCTGGAAGTCGTCAATTTTTATAGCTAATTCATAATTTAAAGGAAATTTACATTTAAATTTTTTCATGTGACGTATTATATTACTTAAATTAATGATATCCCTAGTAATCCATGAATTTTGTTTTATTGCAACTGGTATTCGTTTTACAGGGAAACAAATGTCGATTTTGCTAACAAGAACATTTATAATTGCTTTAGCGAGGCAGTCTGGTAATCCCGAGTTATTAGATATTAACCCATTCCAGTCCACACTTTCAATAGCTGTAACAAAATTACACTTGTTTGCCTGGGTGTAGGTCCGGCCGAGCCTAGTGGGCGCGGGAGCAGCTCGTGTCTCGCACGGCACCACCGCACGCACCGCATAGTGATCGCTCAGGTCGGAATCTATGGAAGAAGCGCGAGAGTCCTGCGCGATCTCGCTGCTAACGTACACGTGATCAAGGCAGGTGCTCGTCGAACCCGTCACTCTAGTTGGAAAATCAACAATATTGCACAAGTTATTAATCGTTAACAAATCTTTCAATTTTTTTTGGTCGCTACTCAATGAATCTCGGAGGTCTATATTCATGTCCCCTACAATAATGTAGTTTTTTCCTATTTCTAATAGCTTATTGAGCAAACATTCCATAACTAGAAAAAAATCGTTAGGTTTTGTCAAATTCGAGCGGTAGATACACACTAAAATCAGACTAATGTCAATAAGTTCGATGGCGGCTACTTCAAATATTTGCTCCACCGACATATTGGTTAAGCATTCTAAGTTTTTATAAGCCAAAGTTCCCCTAACATATATACTTGAGCCTCCATGAACTATCTTCGGTCTACAATAGTATGAAGCTAGAGTGAAATTATTTATGTTAATACAAGTAATCTCATGTTCCCTTAACCAGTGTTCGGTGATGCAAAGAAGATCGCACTTCATTTGGGAATATAGCTGTACTTCTAATTTATTCGTCTTGTTTTTCAGTGACGCAATGTTTTGTAGGCATATTCGCAGAGAACCGGTTGCTTTATCTTCGTCAGCTGTTTGATTATTGTACTGAGTAGGCGATGACGCATGCAAAGTGCTCGGTCTCATTCTGGCAGGTACGTCGGGCGCGGGTGTGAGCGAAAAAACCACTCAGTAAATCTAATACCTTGCGGCCATGCAGACGGCGTTGTAACTTTTTCATACATAGTATCGGGTATACTGATTATGAAAGATGCATGTGTTTTAGACTTTATATCTCGTTTTATAACTGTATAATCTGCGTTGGCTATTTTGTTTAAAAACATTTTAACTTGTTCTGGTGTGGTATCTATTTTAAACTGCCACGCCTGGATATGTCTCATTCTTTCTGCTGCTTGTAGATCTTCGTTGTTTCCTACGCCAATGACAACAGGTCTTTGTTTTTTATTAGGCCGAGACTGGGGCCTTTTTGTAACGACCTCCCATTGTCCTTTGGTATTGTCAAGTTTGTTATCCTCGACGCCCGCGCATGCAGCCATTGTGGTAATCTGCGGCTTTACTATCGTCTCGTTAGGTGTTAATTTTGCAATAAGTGTATCTGCCACACAAGATAATGGTGGCATAGTCTTGTTTGATGTCACGTATTTCGTGGACGACTGACTTCCAGACGGCTCAGACTGACTACCGACGGGCGCTTGGCTCTTCTCGTTGGATGTTGCCTTGGCGACGGGCTTCTTTGCAGCGGTTGAAAACAATACCGTAGGGACACAAGATCCATTACCGGAGTCATAATCAGTGTCTCTAGTAGTACCGTGCAAGCGAGCTCGACGGATTGATCGCCGCGGTGCGGGCGGAGTTGGGGCGCATTCAACCGTTGGTTTCGGCGATACCGGCTTTAATGTACCCCCAACAGCTGATTTTAACTCTGTTATTTCTTGAGTTTGTTCGGAGATAATCACTTTCAATTCACTCACAGTACAGTTCATCGATTGAATTTTAGACATTAGATCAATTACGGTCTTTGTCAGTTCGCGTACAGAAACTTCAAGTGCTTTTGTAGCCATTCTAGGTTTTCACTAACAAAAAATTACTGGAGCACGTTCCGTCGTGTACGCCGCGATCGAGCGAACTATACGGCGATGGCCTGTGTTCATCATCCCGAATAGTTCTTCATTACGGTTCATGCACAGTATTTTCGGTTATTACAGTTTCCTTCAAAAATAAACGCAGTGAGCGACAACTTATATAAAAAAAAATTCTCCTTTAAATTCGACCTCAATCTGCCGTAGAATCCCCAATACAGATAAACTTACAATATTTCAAGTTTTAGGCTATACCTACTTATGTAGATGATGGGATTAGTATTTATTGAAAGGTTGCGTGCAACAAATTCAAAACATCGTTTTTATTTCTGCTTTTATTTCGCTACTGGTATAGATACCAAATGACGAGTTAAAAAGGATAGGACAGTTTTGTTAAAAGGTGCAGGTTGGTAGCCGGCTACACGTAGCAGCAGCAGACGACGTGTCGTCGCTTCATATCGCCGCGACACGTCATTGCTTCATGTCGCTGCAGTCATGATTTAGAACCCGCCTGCAGACGGCAACTGCAGACGGCATCAACCATTTGAAAAGCGATACGAAAGATTTAGTTTAAAAGCTTTGCAGTTGTTTTATTAGGTAGGTTGGTAAGAAAACGATTTACCGAAGTTCCACTGACGGAAACAAATAGTTTAGAAGATATTTATTGTGGAATATAGTGATGGCATTGTACTGAAAAAGACGACATTTCACACCACAGACTTATTTGGTATAAAGTATAATGTACTTTTGGAATGTTCAGTGAGCAAAACACGCAACATACTATGAAATAAGCAGCTATTTTGTGATCATGCTTCATCATATTCATATCGCACATAGTTTATGCACTTGAAAATTTTCGTTGAATATCCAGCCATCATTGTCTGAAGCCATGTCTTCCAGCGATTCTTTGAGTGATTGTGAATGTCGGACTTTTTCGAGCCACTCGTGCATTCTTGTGAAAATGCAATGTCGTTTCTGGTTTAACTCTTCATATACCGTGATAATTAAAACAAAAGATGTTTAAATGAAACGAACGTAAATATGGTGTTACAACGAACTAGAATCCAAAACAGATTTGTAATCCTCTCTTGCTCCGCTTTCATAAGCAGGTGTTTTGTGTGTATAAAATTACCGATTTTAAGCTTTTTATTAGTATAACGTGAAAATTAATCTTTCCCTTTAAAAATCTATGAAAAATCTTTCGTCGCATGCGACGAAAATGCATAGTTGCTATGTTATATATTGCGTCGATGCCAAAGAAACTGACAGATACAGCTTGGCCGCACCGGTGACGCCACCGCGGTCGCCAGTACTTTCTTAGTGCGCAAGTTCTCCATAAAGAAGTGGCCTGGACGGTCACAAAACCGGTCGAGATATTTGACTATACTTACCACGTAAGATAAACCGTCAAAATAAAATTAAAATTTTCGACTAAATGTACAATTTCGACTAATTCGAAATTAGGTGAAAGGCTATGCTTATGCTCCCTTCCCTCCCCTTCCCTGCCCCTCCTTATATCTATATAAGTGACCTTCCAGTTATTATTGAACCTAAAGAACGTATAGGTACAAATGAAAAATTTATTCCGCCGCCACAAATATGTTGTAATAAAATAAATTAAATAATAATGAAAGTTACTCATAAGCTTCAAAAAATTATAAAGTGTACGTGTTATTTGTAGGACGATCACAATGTACTGGAAGCTGGATTGTAACAAGAAAACAAACCAAAAAAATAATAATCCAACTACGGAAAAATTGGCCCATACCTTAAAACGCATAAAGTCCAACATTTTATTACTTAGTGACACTCGCGCCTTCAAAACGAATCTTATGATGTACCATTTATAAAAATCGTTTGAGCGCTTGAGTAGTTACGAGCGGACATGGAAACGGACAATACATACATAAAGAGGCCGTAGCACAAACAATTTGCGAAAAACTATTCGCATCGAAAGCGTCAACATGTCACGCTTCGGCTACAAACTATGAGGTATCTGTCACGGTTGCCCGAGTTACATGACAGTTTGTACTGTTCCACGTAAATGACACGTTACGTTACACTTACATAATTACTCGTGTACACAAATAAAACACATAACCTTCCTATTGGGCTTTTCCGCAATCGGGTCACAGTCGTAGGCAAGTATTTCTCACTTAAGTCTTTTTATTTAAACTTCATCAAAACTTTTACTTTTATCGGTTTTATAAACATGACGTATAGCTAGACCACGCTAATATTGTACGAGTACATAAGGTAATAAATTATAAATTCAACTGAGTGACGGACGGAGCGCTGCGGTGGAGTTCGAAAGCAATTTGCTTGAAAAATGCGCTAGCTCAGGTGACAGCAATGTATCTTTGTGGAAAGGGTGATTGGGGGAAGAAAGTGTTCAAACTTTACAATTTTTGGTAACGCCACGGTTGTATAATAATATTACCGTGGCGACGCGGTATGATTAGTCAGTTTGCTAATAATAGCCTAATTTAATGAGTGGGTATCGGCTATAAAATATTTAGTGAGGGTGTGTAACGTTTGCATATTATACAAAAGCTCACACCCTCATAAAGACACACACACACACACACACTTTGAATTTATGTAATTCATGTTGTATATGCTTAATATTATTAAGATTTTTAGAAAATAAGATTATTAGGTTAGCTTACATCTCTAGTCAATTTAATTTATCGTCACGGCTAAAATAGAATAATTTTCGCGAAAATTATTATATTCTAATATTTAGCATTGACTGTGGTTTTAGAGGCACAATCATCATTGTGCAGCATTAGGTAAAGCATCATACAAATCTGTTTCATACCGATTGCATCGATGGAATATTTGAATAAATTTATAATTAGGACAATAAAAAGAATCTGAGATTGCTCTATTTTTTTAATTAGAATTATAAAAATAAAAAAAACAATCATTATAAAAATTATTGAAGTGAAGAACTCAATGAATAAATTAAAAATTTAGTGATAAAATTGCAAAGCCATGTAAAATTTTTGACCTACCAGCCTAATAGACTCTCAAACAAGTCTAAAAAACTTACTTTACTTGATTTTATTACATTTGGTTATTGCTCTATTTTTTTAAAATTAATAACTATAAAAACTAAAAAACAATCACTAGAAAAATATTTGAAGTGAACAACTCTATGAATAAATTTAAAAAGTAGCGATAAAATTACAAGCCATGTAAAAGTTTTGACCTACCAGCCTAATAGACTCTAAAACAAGTCTAAAAAACTTACATTACTTGATTTTATTACATTTGCTTAAAGATCTATTTTTGAAAAATTAATAATTATAAAAATTAAAAACAATCACTAAAAAATTTTTTTAAGTGAACAACTCTATGAATAAATTAAAAAAGTAGCGATAAAATTGCAAGCCATGTAAAATTTTTGATCTACCAGCCTAATAGACTCTAAAACAAGTCTAAAAAAACGTACTTTATACTTGATTTTATTACATTTAGAATTGAAATGTAACTTATCTTTGGAAATAAACATTATTATATCTTTGGAATAAATTATTATTATATCTTTGGAAATAAATATTATTATTATTATTTCACAGATGAGTTACTCACTATCAGCCGTATTCTATAATATGTCTATCATTTTCCCCTGAAAATTATATAATAACTTTCACATATATCATCCGTACAAATAGTGCCTAATATGTACGAGTATCTCTTGTAAGTTAAACCGTAGATGGGTTATAAAAACCGGGCTTATGTCGCATAAATAGTTGTTTTTTCAATTGAAGTTGTTCAATTCAATTTTAGCGAAATCAATTGAGATTTGTTGAGTTGATACTTTACAATAATATAAAATATATTAAAATTTAAACTGCCTTATTATAAACGTGTGCTAAAGAGAATCGCGAGTTTAAATCTTGGTTTAAATATCTCAACAAAATTTGTTTAAACCATGCTTTAAACTTGTGATTATCTTTAGTCCTAGTTTTATAATAAGGCGGGAAAAAATGTTTTTGTAACACTTTTGCTCTTCAGTATACACAATACTGTGTTCAGTTTTCCAGCAGGAATCTCGGTGGACTTTTCATCTTGTCTACGGCATGCGCTACGTAAACCATTATGGAACTTATACAAATACAAAATTTACTATTCAATTTCGAAATGTAATAGGTAGTAACAGGCGTGACTACGACCGCGTGTAATAAGTTCACCCATGGGCAAAGCACGAAAATTTGCGTTGACGTACGCAACACAATAGTATAAAATGCAATTAGTGAATAATTGACGGATTTAAAGCGAGGTCCATACATGAATCACGAGCAAGTGAAGGATTCTAACGATTGAATCACGTCCGCAGGCATAGATACGTAATGATTGAATCACAAACGTAGTGAGAGATGCAACTGTTAGAATCCTGAGCGACGCGAGTGATTTATGGCCCTTAATATGAATCCGTACTTTTAAATGTTATTTTGACGGTTTAATTTACGCGGTAGGTATAGTCGAAAAATAAAGTCGACGTCACAGGCAACAGCTAGTAAAGTATAGTATGCAACTCTTGAATAAAGTAACTTGGATACTTGGATTAATTGAAACTACATTGTAGTATTATTTTCTAGTCGGATATCTCAACCGGTTTCGTGACCGTCTGGGCCACTTCTTCATGGAGTACTTGCGCACCCGGCTGCGTTCGCGCTAGTATTATCGGGTGCGCAAGTACTCAAGTATTCAAGTAAGTATTCAAGAGTTGCATACTATACTTTACTAGCTGTTGCCCGTGACGTCGACTGCGCAGGATTAGTACTTTGAGTAGCTTATTATCATCTCCAAAGCTATATCTATTTTTATACCAAAATGCCATAAAATATTTACATGGTTATATGATTATATTTAGGTACTTAGTAAATCAATCACTCAAAAATAGTATTAAAATACAGCACCTACGTACATACAAATATAAAATTATTCACCATGGAAAAAAACTCTTATTGTATTTCATCACTCTTGACAGTATTAGTGTTACATTTCATCACCCTTGACGGTCGCCGAGCAAGTCAAGTAATACTAATGATAGCGTGCTTTTGACTAAGCTATCAGAAACTGACACAAACTTTGACAGAACTGTCATCATCACGATCGAGATCTTGTTATTTTGTCTATGCGCTGCATAAGAATATTACGCTTTTTCACCCATGTTGGTGATGGATGAAGATAATGATGAAAAGTATCCTATATGTTAATCCAGTACCTCATCTACCTCCATACTAAATTTCATCAAAATTGCCCCGCTGTTTGAGCGTGAAAGAGTAACAAACATCCACACAAACATACTCACAAACTTTCGCGTTTATAATATTAGTAGGATACCATGACTACGAGAACAAGAAATAATTTAAACGAAAATAGACATTTAATGAAGAAAAAAGGATTAGCCTTCCTTTATTCTCCATTAAATGTCTATTTTTATAAAAATGTACATTATAATTGGAACAATTACTAAAATGAAGAGTAATTTTCTTATTATTATTATATCAATTAGTGAAGCTATATTTATTTCCTATCGATGGTTAGAACTTGAGTTTGTATGTCGAGTATTCTTTGCGCAAGAAGTTTGTATCGAGTATATTACGCGAAAAGAGGTTATATAAGCATTGAGATGGAGGTCGAATATATTGGTGCGGTCTAAATTCAAACACCAAAATAGTGATTAACGGCCTTACTTATAAACGTTGCTTAAATTTAAATAACGTCATCATTTAAAGTTAAGCAGCGTATAAGTAAGGCCCTTCAAGCCTTTTTTATTCACTGTTTTCAGTGAATAAAATAACCTTTTCAGAGTGTGAATCACTATCATTTCATTTAACATACCAATATGACACGGATGACTCACAGTTTTTACTGTACCTAAACGTCAACTGTACGATTATGTTACACTTACGCTGATTATCATGTTATCACCGATACCTCGCGAAACAGCCACTGAAACGATAAAAATACCTATGTTATTATGTGATTATAATACGGAACACGGGCACGGTAATATAATATATATAGCAGAGGTTACCGTGAATTACACGGTAAACTCTACATATAACAAATGCGCCCTGGATTGGGTAAAAAAAGTCCACCCATCCCATCAAACCAGACTACAGTAATACGAACATTATATGATGGCAATAGTTTCCCGGACAAACTCGTTCACAAAAGGTTCTACTGCTCTTGAAAAAATAATCCTGAGCTTTCTTATTTCTTTCATTTTATGGTATACACTCTAAGGTACCTACTTACGATTTGGTATTCATTTTTACAACCACCGTATGAGTTATTAGGACCAGCGTGAAAGGGCGGATGCCCTATATTTGTATTCTTCTATCCTGAAAATGGGTTTTCCCTTAGTTCTTTTCCACTGGCAGCAAAGCTGGTGTTTCACTTTCTTCACCATATTTTTCCATGAAATGTAGTATTCACGTTTAGGTTTAGGTTTAAAGAATTTATTCTCAAAAAAGATTAACATTAACACTTCATCATTATCATCATCATCTCAGCCGCAGGACGTCCACTGTTGAACATAGGCCTCCCCCACATCACTTAAATGAGAACAATATTATACATATTAAATAAAATTGACCGTCGTTTCGTCTTATTTACACTTATCATAACAAACACTTGACAACGTTTCAATTAATATATACTAACTAGGCGGTAAATATTAGTCTATTTCGTTTAAAATAATTTGTATTTATCTTCAAAACATACATGTACAAAAATCATTTGTTTACACTTTGACAAATCATGACATCACAGCTTGAAGTTATCAATCCAAAATCTTCTTAACTTTCCTTTTTTGCTGTTCTTTTATTAATTTGTTTCTTCTGTGTAATAAAAGTAACAAGTATAACTTAATATCTAGTTTTCTTTTGTCCTAATTACACTAATAAAGGTAATAAACCTAACTTTATTTTCAACTTAATTTACTTAATATATTGTCAGTGAAGCCGTAAACTAGGCAACTTGACAACACATAAACTCCATATTCAATCAATCTCTCACTCACAATCTTTCGCATAATGTAACATTATTGTGATGATTATAATATATATCTACAAAGAAAAATATTAAATGTAATGATTATGAAAACATAACAAATTATATTTTTATGCCTAATGTAACAAAAACGTCTCTAATTGTTAAATTAATCGCGCGGCCTAAAAAAGAACAATAGAAACCTAGCGGCCATTTCAACCCTTGCTGTATATCCGCATGTAGGTGCCGTATTTAGGTGTACAATATGCCGGGTATAAAGGGTTACTAATCACTGCTTCCATCGCAGTTACAATATCCGTGGAGATTTATTATAAATGTATGTGCAATAACTTTGTTAAAGTCGACTAAAACCACCGATAGTCACCTCCCTATTTTAGTTTCTTTCCTTCACCATGTCCCATCCCTAGCTCAGCTGACAGGCGATCAAATCGACCATTCACTTTTTACTACCACAAAAAAAACGAAACCCAACGGTTTTTTATCAATCACCAAAATCAAAAGGCTCAAGATTTCCCTGTTTTATGTGAAGCATAAGGAAGCCTCTATAACGAAGAAAGGAATACATGACATATTTACTTGACTGGTCGGCCGGCCAGCTCCTCAACTGCCTGCACTCAGAAGCGCCAGTAATATCCCATCCCATCGGTGAGTTTTTGCATTAATCATCCCAGTACCTAACATTTTTGGACCTTACGAGTCGGATTTCCAAATTAAAAACCAAGTCACCTAATTCTCAGTCCATTTATAACAATCTCCAACAACAAATGAACATAATTTTCGCCCATCGATTCCGTAAGCAGAGTTGAAGATCGAGAATAATACGAACAATAAAACTGTATTTTTGTTATTTACACCGATTTATGATCATATTATGGCGTATACATCATGATTTTTACTGTAACTGAATTCAATTTCAACAATAAGGTAAAAGTTAACCTATCAAATTCATCAAGTCTGTGTTGGTTTGTGACAGTGGTTGGCGACCTACCAGATAAGTAAAGTGTAAGCATATCATTAATTATTATACACTATCTACATATTATAAATACAGTTTGTAACACAGTTGTATACATACATTATAATACAATGGTAAATTTTTGTACATTTTGCATAGATGGTGATATTCAAACCAAACCTTATTAGTGTATTCAGAGTACTTAATTGCAGCAAAATTGTTACCATTTCAACCGTTCTGTGATATCAAATAAAACACAAAAACAGGCTTAAAACTTTATTTGCAATGAGTGAGTCATTTATAATACAAACACAACATCATAATCAGTAATCTCTTAACATTCTGAGACCTGGGTGTATCAGCATACTGCTCAGTTTTAGCCACCAAATCATTGTATGTCACATACATAATCACAATATCATAACAAATCATCACTTAATCACTTATCACATATATCACATTCATTAAACAAAACAACCATCTAAATTAACAGGGAATCTTTTTCACTTCTGGCATTATCCAACCTCAACAAGGATCTTTGTTTCACAGTGCACATTTCACATTGAAGTATCTTTGTTGAACAAACTTCTTCACATAACATAAACACAGGTCCTTCGAGTTCATCATAATTACATACATATTGCTTCTAATTCTTAATATTGGTTCAATTTGAACAATAATCTTATAGAATCTATCACATAAATCTAGTTTGTTATTGTAGCAAATAGGGTACCAAGTTTAGAAAATTTCTACCATTTTGGTAGAATTTTATTTTTATTTTTTTATTTCTCAATATACTTGTGTGCTTAATAAACACTTATCATGAGTGCTACAGTGATCGCACAACAAGAGTCTAAACGTAATATAGCCTTCAAGAGGTTGCAAGATTGCGTTCTTTGTGCAAAAAAGTGTTATTCGGATTCAAGTCAACTAGAGCGTTTAGAAACATGGTGCTCTCGCCTCGAAGCCATTATGGATACCTTCAACGAAGCTCACAGCAAGCTTATGGCTGAGCTCACCAAGGTTTCTGACGATAAACGCATTAATGAACAGACAACTTTTCAAGAACAAGCCGATGACATGTATTTTGAAATCTTGGAAGCCAAAAGAAAATTTTGGCCTAATCCCGCCGATTCGATACCAAAGCAGTCAACCTCAAACAGCAAGCTCCCTCCAATGAAATTACCAACATTTTCGGGTAATCTAAAAGATTTTCCAGGCTATATTGATTTATTCAACACCCTAGTTCACAGACGTACTGACCTTACCCAGGTTGAGAAGTTTCAGTATTTAATTACTTCTCTTGTAGGAGAGCCTGTAAACATTATTCGAGCTTTTCCTATATCAGAAGCCAACTACTTGAGCGCATATGAAGCTTTAACTGATAGGTACAACAACAAACGGTACTTGGCATTTGTGTGCTGGGAACAGATACTCAACGCAAAGCCAACTAACGGAACAGCGCTTAGTCTACGTGCCCTATTAGACATTTATAATGAAAATATTTCAATGCTTACTTCACTAGGGTTGCCCACACCTAACTGGGACTTTGTGTTGTTTCACTCATTATTAACAAAACTTGATAAAGCATCTCGGGAAGCATTTGAACTGTCCTGCAAAGGCAACGATTTTCCTAGCGTACAACTATTAAAATCCTTTTTGCAGGATCGATGCAATGCTTTAGAGCGGTCTTCATTAACAAATTTCAATATTAGTAACCAAGCGGCATATCAGCCAAAATCAAACCATGCAAATAAAAGACCTAATAACGCCAGCAATCCTACCATGCTCCTGGCACAACAGTCTACCTCAAATGCTTGCATACTTTGCAAAAGGTCTCATCCACTTTGGCAATGTCAAGAGTTTCTCGCAAAAACACCTCAGCAGCGGTCTGAAGCCGCCAAGGTTAATAAACTTTGCATCAATTGTTTGCGTTCAAATCATACCACTTCTAAATGCATGTCTACTTTCGCATGTAAAACTTGTAATCAACGTCATAACACTTTGTTACATTTTTCAACAAACAAACAACAAAATCAGAACCGTCTAGATCAAAGACCCAACTTAACTGATCAATCAACTAAGTTATCAAATACCAATGACAATGTTATCACCCCGGTCACTTCCTTGTCCAACATATCCATGAATACCAGCAAAGATTCATCTTTTGTACTTTTAGCTACAGCTGAAGTTGAAGTGAAGGATGGATATGGTTTGTATCAACGAGTGCGTATTCTACTGGACCCTGGTAGTCAGAGTCACATCATTACGAACGCTTGTGCGCGCCGTCTTGGCTTGACCAAGTTCAAGTCCAACACGCCGCTGTCGGGTATTAGTGAAGTCCTTACCAAATCAAGCAGCAAGGTCCTTCTAGAAATCCGTCCAGTAGGCAAGCAAAGCCCATCCTTTAATACTGAAGCGGTTTGTTTGGACAAAATATGTGGCAATATGCCCACGCACCCTGTGGATGTTAACAAATGTAACCACATAGCAAATCTGAAAATGGCCGATGAAAATTATCATATGTCTCGTCCTGTGGACATTCTGATCGGAGGGGAGATTTTCCCACTGATTTTGATTCCGGGTACAGTAGATGGAGAAAATCTTACACCTACCGCCCTCAATACTGTCTTTGGTTACATTCTCATGGGTCGCACGGCATCAACCAGCATGTCAAATTCACAACCTTTAGCAATCAATCATGTATCTCTTGACGCACATCTCGATGTTGCGATTCAACGGTTGTGGGAACTTGACGATGTCCCCACCTCGGAAAAAAGCTATTCCGCAGACGACCTTCGTTGTGAGGACATTTATCAATCAACTCATCGTCGTGATGCGGATGGACGATACATCGTCCAGTTACCATTCCGTGATCAATCACCACCGTCTTTTGACGGCTCATATTCTATAGCATTCCGGCGTTTTGTACAATTAGAAAAACGTTTGCTACAAAATGCAAAATTTAAAGAAGAATACCAGGAACATATCATGGAGTACTTGTCTTCTGGACATATGGAAGAGGTAGCAACAAACGACTACCAGTCTCCTTCAGCATATTACATTCCGCATCATGCGGTTGTCAAACCCGATCGTAAGCTGCGTGTAGTTTATGACGCATCTACTAAGGATACAAATGGAATCTCTTTAAACGATTCTTTATTGACCGGTCCTAAGTTACAATCAGATATCACCAACATACTTTTACGATTTCGTCTTCATGAGATCGTTTTTACTGCCGACGTGCGGCAAATGTACCGGCAAATTAACATCACTGAAGAACATAGGGACTATCAACGAATTTTATTTCGATCCTGCCCCACGGATCCTATACAGGAATTCCAAATCAATCGTGTCACTTTCGGTGTTTCTTCGGCTCCGTTCCTGGCCATTCGCATCATGCATCAGCTTGCGCAAGACGAGCGAGAAACGTTCCCAGATGCAGCCGACCTGTTACTGAGTGATCTTTATGTTGACGATGTAGTAACTGGCGCGCCAGACCTCCAGACGGCGCTAAGTCATCAGGCGCAACTTATTGGCATCATGAGAGCGGGTGGTTTCGAGCTTCGGAAATGGTCGAGTAACGATCAAGCATTGCTTCAGAACATTCCTTTGAATCACCAAGCAGTTCCGGACATAACCTTTGATAGTGACTGCAACTTTGTCAAAGTTCTGGGTTTAGCATGGAACTCAAATCAGGACACGTCATAGCCCGAGAGTGTACCAAGCGCACAATGCTATCAGAGCTAGCGCGCATCTATGATCCTATTGGCCTTTTAACGCCATTAACATTTATAGCAAAACATCTAATTCAACGCCTATGGTTGCGGGGTGCATCGTGGGATGACCCGGTACCTAGCGAAATCAATCAATTTTGGGAGAAGTATACGGAACAGCTTCCATGCCTTTCTCAACTTAGCATTCCCAGGCGTCTCACGCAAAATGATGCTGTTTCATACCAGTTACATGCATTTTGTGACGCGAGTGAAGCTGGCGTGGCCGCAGCAGTTTACCTTCGTACTACCAGCCGTGAAAACTGCCATTCGGTTGCATTAATCAGCGCACGATCTCGCGTCTCACCCACGAAACGCAGAACTCTGCCACGGCTCGAACTATGCGGTGCTTCATTGTTGGCTGACCTCCTTCATTACGTATCGAACACGTTATCACCTATCATCGAAATAGAGAGCATTAACGCTTGGTCTGACTCCATGATTGTCTTGGCATGGATTAGATCTAGTTCAAGCACTTACAAAGCCTTTGTTGGCAATCGCATATCGAATATTCAAAGAAAAACGTCCAGTGCTACGTGGCGCCATATTTCAGGCAAAGAAAATCCATCAGACTGTGCTAGTCGCGGATTAACACCCGAAGAGCTCATCAACCATGAACTCTGGTGGAAGGGCCCAGATTGGCTCATCAAAAATCAAGATCATTGGCCTACACAACCAAACACATTTCATTTATCTCACCAATTAGATTCCAGCGTATCTTGTGAAAAACGAGCTGCTTATGTCATGACCAGTCAGCCAGCACAAATACATATCATAGATTATCTTCTAAACCGATTTTCATCGCTGCGAAAAGTTCAACGAATAATTGCATATTGCAGAAGGGTCATCAATCCTCTGCGAAAAATTAAGCTTGGAGGTTTCATAACAGAAATCGAAATGCATGAGTCGCTTATGATTGTCGTTAAACACGTACAGCAAACCGAGTTTTGCAATGAAATACATAATTTACGCTCAAAAGGTCCGCTCCCTAAAAATATCAAAAGTCTCAATCCGTTCTTAGATAAGGAAGACATTCTACGAGTAGGGGGTCGACTTGCTCGATCGGAGCTTGATTTTAACGCTAAGCACCCAGCTTTGCTTCCGCGTAAACATATTTTAACCGATCGCATTATTCAATGTGTTCACAATGAAAATCTTCATCCAGGTGTACAAACCATGTTGTACCTCCTGCTACAGAATTTTTGGATTTTGTCAGCTAAACGAGCAGTCCGACACATCTTATCAAATTGCTATCGGTGTTTCCGCATCAAACCTGTACCATGTCAACCTGAAATGGCTGATTTGCCACGTTCTCGTGTGACTCAATTGAAAGCCTTCCAGTCCGTGGGTTGTGATTACGCGGGCCCTTTCAATATCTATATCAAACGACACCGTGGTGCTCGTACTATCAAAGCATATTTATGCCTTTTCGTATGTTTCGTCACAAAGGCGCTTCATTTGGAATTGGCTTTGGACTTATCAACTGAAGCATTTATAGCTGCCCTGCGCAGATTCATCGCCAGACGCGGTAGATGTAATTCTGTCCATAGTGACTGCGGCACTAATTTCAAAGGTGCTCAAACTCAACTTAGGGAGTTGATGCGTTCTGCTTGCGCAGCTGAACGTATCGAATTCAAATTCAATCCACCTGGAGCACCTCATTTTGGAGGGATCTGGGAAGCGGGGGTGAAGTCAGTAAAGACGCACCTGTATCGCGTGATAGGTGCCCAAATCTTGACCTATGAGGAACTTCATACACTTTTTACCCAAGTGGAAGCGGTTCTGAACTCCAGACCTTTGTGTCCAGTGAGCACAGACCCCAATGATTTAACCACTCTTACACCGGGACACTTTTTAACCCTTGCTCCACTCACATCTCTACCTTCACATGATTACACTCATACATCAATAACAAGACTCACACGTTGGCAACTAATACAAAAAATGCACCAAGACTTTTGGTCTCGGTGGCATAAAGAATATCTGACCACTTTGACACAGCGGTTGAAGTGGACCAATTCGTCACGCAAAATAAACATCAATCAGCTTGTCATCATTAAAGACGACACGGCTCCACCTCTTCATTGGAGGATGGGACGAATCCTCCAATTATATCACGGCAGGGATGGTATAGCTCGCTCAGCCACTATCAAAACATCACAAGGTACCATCAATCGGCCTCTTGTAAAATTGTGCCCGATCCCTGATGGACAATAGGCTACTCTATAGCTCCTAGTTTTATCATTTCATCCTTATTATTGTATCATGCATAATATTATCATTTACATTAGAAACAAACTTAAGCAATTAATCCTTATTTATCATTTTCAACACTGCTATTCGGCTAACATGAGCTCATATCATATTATTTTCTGGCTATAAGTTGCCAGCGGGGGGGAAGAAATGTTAAAGTCGACTAAAACCACCGATAGTCACCTCCCTATTTTAGTTTCTTTCCTTCACCATGTCCCATCCCTAGCTCAGCTGACAGGCGATCAAATCGACCATTCACTTTTTACTACCACAAAAAAAACGAAACCCAACGGTTTTTTATCAATCACCAAAATCAAAAGGCTCAAGATTTCCCTGTTTTATGTGAAGCATAAGGAAGCCTCTATAACGAAGAAAGGAATACATGACATATTTACTTGACTGGTCGGCCGGCCAGCTCCTCAACTGCCTGCACTCAGAAGCGCCAGTAATATCCCATCCCATCGGTGAGTTTTTGCATTAATCATCCCAGTACCTAACAAACTTTGTTTATCAATCATTGAGCGCTCGCAGTGGAGCGGAACTTGGCGATCCTAACCGAACGCTTGCTGCTGTCAAGAGGTGGATGGTTGACCGCTAGTAGCATTAATTGTTCAACTGAGTGCTTTTGTACTAAGGAGGGCACGTTACGCTGTCGGTCCCGGTTGTCTGTTTTAGGACAACAGTCGTTAGGCTTGTCGAAGGCTTTCGGTCGGCCTGATAACTTTAACATGGGTTGTTCATTAGCCTATCCACCTAGCCACACTGATCCTGCGTGGTGGATTATGGCCTAACTCCTCTCTTTAAAAGGAAGGCTCAAATCCCGGCTCAGGGAACATAATCGAATTAATAATGATGATGAGTAGTTTAGAAGTAATAAGTCAATCTCCTTCGCCACGTAATTAATAAACAATTTAGAAACTAACAGTACTTATGGGCTTATGACGCTGTCAACACCTAATAAAGTTTTTTAAGAGAACTATTATATTAAAATTTCATCATATTTCAAGAATGTATTTTTGATAGATGTAATAGTAGGATTATGCACCGAGGGAGTAAAGGAGTGACTTACTTCACGGGCGGTATATTGAACCCTGAGTGTAACGGGGACTCTTGAGAGCGAAGCGAGGGAGTTATGTAGTCCTGAGTGAAGCGAGGGGTTAAAGCCGCCCACGACGAAAACAGGCTATCCTCGAGGTGCATGCTCTACTTTTCATACCTACTGCGAGCTATAAAAAGCAGTTATTTAGTTTAAAAAAAATATATTCAAATTGGACACATTTGTCCCGTCCCGAGGGACAGAGTTAGTAATATTACAGAGGGAACATTTTATGGAAAACACTGTTTTAGACTTTCACGGTTGTTAACTAAGTTATAATTAGAAAGTCACGAGATCTAGACCACGATTTAGTTGCTTTTGGAGCTTCCAAGGGTCCCCTTTGGAGGTGCATGTAACTGTACCGAATATAACACCAAACACCATATCGCGGCACGTTACTTGAAGTATTACCTTGAATGTGCAGAGAGGGTCCGTGCGTAAGCCATAGTAACGCGGCGCACAGCAATCGCACTCCCCATAGTACAATCGCGCCTTTTTTCTTTTGTTTTCTATATGCTACTAAGAGTTTTCCTACAACTTACGTTCCAAATCCAAATCACTTTACACCCATGAAAGTTTCATTCAACATTACATCCCCGGAGGTGCAATGCCTTGCTTTACGTTCATATTGCGTGATATGTAATTGGACATTTTTCAGCAGGTGGCATGAATAAAAAATTTGTTCAGTTTTTATTAAGTATTTATCAAGCATTTGCTTCAATACGAGTAGAATAACTTCGCGAAAATGCATCTAAAATTGACTTCGAAATAATACATGGTTATGTACGGGTAGTAGACTCGGTCTTCGGCCTCGCCATGACCTCCCATCGAGTTTTGATTTTTCTTTCATAAGATCCTTCTCCTGGCAATAATTAACACAACAAAAAATAATTAGCAAAATTGTTTCATCCGTTCACGCGTGAGAGGATGACCAAGGGAAATAAAGATTCATTTGCACATATATAGATAGATATAGACTTCATATAAAGGGCACAGGGGCTCATCAACAAAACTATAACCAGAGATAGTGGCCAACTAAACATTTTAAAATTAAATTATTACGTAATAACACATGGTTATTGCTAAATAATTATGTTAAATTCATTACATATAATCTGCTATATTAGAAGTTTCTTAAAATTGGTAACTCATTATATGAATGCTCTGCTGGAAGTAAATTTCGTAATCATTCAATATTGGAAGATATATTTAATGAAAATAAAATTAACCGTTAGTTAATTATTGATTCTCAAATAATAATTTAAGTTAATATTACTGCTAATAAGGAAATAATATGAGCCTTAAGATGAAATTATGTTTCATGAAATATATAAGTCTGGGTAGTCTGAATATCGACGAGGTATTCCAGCTAAACCTAAAAAATGTTGGGAGAAGAAAGTTAAATTAACCCCAATAAATACGATTAAATATTTTGTTGAATTGAATACGTCATATATCTAGTGTAACTGAAAATATAAGTTTTGAATCAATTAAATTAATAACAATTAAGTGCTAATTTCTCCAATGTAACTCCTACACGCATACGACACGTTTTTGAATTGAGCATAGAAAATGAAGACCTCCTTACCGGTGTCTAATTTCATAAGCACCTTTTCAGGTTCATGAGCACCTTTTCAGGTTCATAAGCACCTTTTCAGGTATACAGGTTTGAGTTGCAATGGGCTCCTTTTAGTCTTTGAGGGATTTTTATTAATGTTGATTAACTTTGAAACGAGCTCCTTTTATACTATTTCCAATAAATCATACGAAAGGCCCATTTGCAACTAGGGAATTCAATCCGGATTTCCGGAGTTTCGTAAGTCCGGAGTTTCATAGCAACTAATGGTATTTTTCAAGGCAAATTTTCAATACCAGAGCCGGAACCGGTTTTCTAAAACGTTTTTTTTTCTATATAACTCCGATATTGATTTCTCAACATCGCTCCGCAGTTGAAAACAATCCGAGTTTGAAAGCCCTATATTTACAAAGAATTAAATGGTATAGTTAATTTGATTCATGCAAAAATGACGATGTACATCTTTTATTCCTTAACCCTTCATATATGTTCCTGGTAGAAGTAGTTCCAAATATTATTTAAATGTTAACCCCATCCGGACAAACAAAATATAAGGAACTCCAAAGTCTCGCTTCTGGGCATTCTCGAACATTCTCGTTACAAAGTTTCTTGCTGAAATAAATAATGCCGGCAGCGTTTTCAAGGAAGGCAATGTTTATAGATTATTATAAGACTGCGTCTTAGAAAGGACAATGCTTTTATATTTTGCAGGTAAGAAACTGAACGAGTAGCTTAGCTTAGCAATAATATTATGGAAGGTTGAGAAGTAATTAAATTGCATGCGTGTGTCTCAGTAAAAAGTTATTCATAATCATCATCATCTCAGTCGTAGGACGTCCAATGCTGAACATATGCCTCCCCCATAATTTTCCTAAAAGACCGGTTGGAAGCAGCCTGCATCCAACGTCGTCATGCAACCTTTATCAGGTCGTCTGTCCACCGTTTCGGTGAACGATCTACGCTGCGCTCGCCAGTCCGGGGTCTCCACTCCGGAACCTTCCAGCCCCAACGGCCTTCTGTTCTGCGTGCTATGTGGCCTGCCCACTGGCACTTTAACTGGCTAATCTTCTGGGCTATGTCGGTGACTTTCGTTCTTCTACGGATCTCCTGACTTCTGATTCGATTACGTAGAGAACCGCTGAACATAGCCCTCTCCATAGTTCGTTGTGCGACTTTGAGCTTACTTATGATGCTCATAGTAAGAGACTAAGTTTCAATACCATGAGTCATCACATGTACTTAACACACAATGGTCGAGGACTCTTGTCTTGAGAAAGATAAATAAAAGTTCTTGGAAAAGATATTACGAAAGATATAACGATTTTTGAACGTAGTTCTTTTTAAACGAAGTTCTTTCCGAACGAAGTGGCTGTTACGTCTATACCACGTGACTATGGCGCGGCAGAGCCGGAACGGCGAGCAACGAACACTTTTCCACTGGCGGTCGTTGAAGACACTTCTAGGCAGTAGAAGACACTCTACAACGTATAGATAAAAACGGAATGGCGTAGGACGTCGTTGGGTACCTAAGTATACTTAAAAAGTAGGTACGTTGAGTATCGTAAGTAAGGGTAGGGTTTCTTCTGTTGATAAAATTATATGTATAAATTAAATGGCAAAGGAGTCAGGATCATTTATTAACTATGTGTTTTCTTTTAATCCGTGTTGTTTCTCTTCCCAATTTACATACTGAGGATTTTTAAACACACTTATAATAGTATGTTTAAATATTCATATTTTCTTAGGTTGATTAGGATATCTTTATGTCGCCTGAGACTGCCTGTGGACAACATATTAACAGATAACCATGTCCAAGATCCATGAACGTTTTTTGTTTGCTCATCGCACAAAAATTGCGCCAGCCAGGTCTTTTACTGCCGGCCTCACACGAATAACTGGGTAAGTGTAATGTAACGAGTCGATCACGTGAAACAGTACAAACTGTGCTTTATCTAGGGTAACTGTGACACAGATAACTCATAGAAGGTACGTCGAAGCGAGACGAGTTTCCGCTTACGATACGAATACTTTTTCGCAAATTGTTTGTGTTACGGCCTCTGTACGTCATTGCACATTGGGACCTATTTTTCGGACTCTTGAAAAAAGCATTACTTAGATAGAGCCTGTTTAAAAAAAAGTGTTTAAAATAAGAAGCGTCTTAGGCATTGAGGTCGCGCGAGTGCACATTTATAATTTTAATAGTAGTAAATAAATAACTGAATAAAATTACCACTAATTTGCTGTTATACAAGTATTGTTTGATTAAGTTAAACTTCTAAGTTGTGTGACGAACGGATAATAGAGTTATTAGGCTGCTATATAAAAATCAGAATGTTAGTTCACCGTAACACCACGACAGTTCCCCTTTTGTACAGACTCTAACCTCTTTCCAATAAACGTTAAATTGCAGAATTTTAACACAAATGCACCCTCCGTATATAGTTTACGTCAGACATAAAATCCAACGCTGGCTTGTTTACTAGTTTAGCGAGGTTTCAAACCTATCTATGATGGCATCGTACATCGTTCGGCGTTAGCATTGCATGGATATGACGTATTGTATTTTCTCTATTAGCATGTTAGGCAGGAAGTCAGTACCATGCGCACATATTGTAATAATAGGTACTTTTGAAATATCATGGTGCCGATTCAACAAGTTATTTCACACTTTTTGGTGTTCAAGTGTTCTATCATCACGTCATTAAAATTGGTGAAACACTTTACAGTTATTGGAGTGTAACTCAAAAACTGCAGGACCGAATTTAATGAAATTTTTATTAACAAATCATAAACGACGAAGTTATCAACGAACACACATAAATAAACATATATACCATATATATTTAAGTTACACTATTATACATATCGTAAATACGGTTTGATGAGCAACTCTCTTTTTTTGAAGTCGGTTAAAAATCAATACGATTAGTCTTATAGGTTCATTTTAACGATTTATTACTCATAAAGCACGTAGTTCACTTACAATGAGCTTAAAATACAAAAATTAATAACTTATTAAGAACTAGTTTATATTAAAACATATAAAATATCCAGTTTTCTAGTGGTATGGACTTAAAACATGTTCATATGTTTATTCTTACAGTTTTTAACGTCATTAGGTAACTTATTAAATAATTGTGCACCCTCAAACATAATGTTTCTTTTACCGTAGTTAGTTCTTGGAGTATTTACTTGTATTTTATTTGTATTTCTGAACCTGTATTTATATGACCTTTTTGTAAATGTTATTTTATACCATTTCCACTCTAAAAAGCTTATTTTATTCACTGAAAACAGTGAATAAAAAGGCCTTTTAATCACGGTTTTGTTGTTTGAATTTAGGACACACCCATATATTCGATCTCCATCTCAATGCTTATACATCTTCCTTACGCAAAGCATAGTCGACATACAAACTCTTTGTGCAAGTAACTCCTCGAGATTTGATTGGTCGATATTTGCGACAAGGGCGAGTTTAGCATTAGAATAAAAACTATTATGTATATGTAAATATTAAGTATTGTGTTCTTTGCTGCGATTATAGAATTTTTTTTATAATTACATAAATTACTCTTATGTTTAATAATTGTTCCAATTTAAATGTGCTATTTAATTATATTTAATATAATTATATATAATTCTTTTTTCTTCATTAAATGTCTATTTTCGCTTAAATTATTATTTTTTCTCGTAGTCATGGTATAAAGTACAGTATGCAACTCTTGAATAAAATGGATTTATATCGAGGGCCATGAATCACTCAAATCGCTCAGGATTCTAACACTTAAATAAATGTTCACGAATCGTGATTCAGTCGTTAGAATCCTTCACGTACTCGTGATTCATATATGGCCCTCGCATTAAATCCGGCCTTTATTCACTAGTTGCATAATAAACTATTTATGTGTAACTTTTCAGATAGTATTTTTTTGACCAAATCACATGTTGTGTATGTATAAAATAATTATCTTGGTTTCCTTGTAAATAATGCGTGTATAAGTTAAGTAGTCATAGTTAAAAATAGTTATTATTATTTATTCTGCGCGATTTGTAGGTTTTCAAGTTAGTTTTTGCAGCACAGCCCCATATCTCAATGAGATATTCGAGATGTGGTTTTAAAAGGGTGATATATATTGTCATTTGGACTTTGCGAGGTATGCATCCCACGGTTTTCCTTCGTGCTCCGGTTGTTGACGATACTTTCGATCTTACATGCTCAATGTGAGCCTTCCATATGAGTTTATCATCAAGTTGAAGGCCGAGATATTTCTCTTGATGGGAGCGGTGGATTATTACATCGTTGACGGTTAGAGGTGTATAAGGTGTTATTTTTTTACTATTTGCAAAAAATATCATGTAAGTATGACTTTTTTGTGTTTATGGTAAGTAAATTGCTCTGACACCAGATATTAAATTTATGCAAGTCATTTTGATCCTATATCAATTCGGGTAGGTTACGCCCAAAGTAAAAAAGGCAGGTGTCATAGGCGTATAAAGTTATATGACCTGTTAATCCAATTTTGCTATTATTAACATATATATCAAGAAAGGGAATCCTAATACTGATCCTTGAGGAATGCCACATATTATTATTTTTGGGTCACTTTTGTGTTCATTGTCTAATTCACGACTTGGTACCTATCTGTTAAGTAACATTTAACATTTTTTAGAGCAGATCCTATTATTCCTAAGTACTGAAGTTTTTTAATAAGTATTTTAAGACCAAGTGTTTAAAATTCTTTTTAGATCAATAAATATGCCTAAACAAAAGCATTTATTATCTATATTTATTTATATTTTTTATTCACCGTAACCGTATTTTATAATTACCGACGAAAAATACGGTTATAGACTATATAACTATAGTTGTCAACATGATGCATGCAAGTCTTTACGCGAACGCAGTTGGCGGGCAACTGAACGAACGAGCGTGTATTGTCCTCGCGAGACTGTCCAAGACCCTTTGACTCGGGTGCAAAAACCGACACGCTTCCTAGAGCCAACGAGCACCGCGAGTCGTGACGCGACGCGACGGGCGAACCGTCTACACGCTCGTGCTCGGCCTGCCTCGGGGTGTCTCGACGAGTGTGTAGACGCGCCATAATACGTTCAGTCGTAGTACACGTCACTTACTTGCATAAAAACATCGCTGTATTCATCAAAAGTAGCGTGACGGACCCACCGTACCCTCTGGTGGTACAGTGGGCCTTTAAAAATTAACCGGTACCACCGAGTGTAGTGACCCTAGTGATGACCTACCTCTCTCTCGCATGATAACATCAACTCTTACAAACCCTCTTTTTGATGAATACGCCTTTTCCACTATTAAATTTGAAGCATAAAACATGCCTTCCATTTGTGTTCCATGTAAAATCCGACATTTGCTGGTTCATTTACCATTCTAGCAGCGTTTAAAGTAAGTCCGTCACAGATACCATCGAATGTGTGTGAAAGAAATATATGGATACGACCTGCAGATAATAAAAAATAAAGCATAAAATAAGTTCAAAAACTAAAAACCCGACTACTGCAAAAAATGGTGTGGCCATACTCCAAGCCACACCCCAGGTGTGTTTTATGTGAATAAGTTTCTCCGAGTCAAAAGTTATATTGCAAATCTCGATACGCAGCAAAATAACATCAAAATGGTGGCGCTTCCCCCTCCACCCTGCGCGACGCATCACTGATCTCGTTTATCGTAATAATTTCTGTGATCGACTAGCTATCCAGTGCTATAAATTAATTCTGAATGTATAGTATAGATTCGAAACTAAAATGTCAAACTGTATCGACCGATTTAGTTATCATTGGTTTCTTTCATTGCCCCGTATAGTAGCAAATTTAAAGACGTTCACGTATTCACGTCAAAACAAGTTCTAAACAGTGAACAAAAAAATATTGTCATCTGAAATTGTTTTGTAATAGTAGTTTATGCAACTGTCATATAATACCTAATTATATGCAGTTGCATACACTACTTTATTTAATCTCATGACATTTTTGCTACTCGTACTATAGTTTTATCCAACAAAATATTACTCAAATTCGTATGTAGGACCAAACCACCAAACTGGAAAAAAGTCTTCTTCTTCTTCTTGTTTGTATGGCTTGTGCGGCGTAACCACAATTTTGCCAATATCAGTGGAAAAAGTCTGTTATTGGTATATTGGCTCGGAACCAGCGCGTTGCGCGCGCAGCGCGCTCATCACAGATAATGTGTACTTATATTGAATTGAAACCTCCTTGGTCGGGACACATTGTACTTTAATAATTAAAAAATTGTTTTAAAGCATTGTTTTGTTAGGAGATCATCATCGTCATCAGCCTGTAGCAGTCCACTGCTGGACATAGGCCTCTCCAGTTGCACGCCACTTAGGTCTATCTTGGGCTTCTCGCATCCAGTTTTTGCCAGCCGTCTTGCGCAGATCGTCACGCCACCGTGCCTCAGGACGTCCTACACTACGTTTGCCGAGACGCGGTCTCCACTCTAGAACTCGTTTACCCCAACGGTTGTCGGTTCTACGGCTAATATGGCCAGCCCACTGCCACTTCAGCTTGCTGATCCGGTGGGCTATGTCGATGACCTTGGTTTTCTGACGGATCACTTCATTTCTGATGCGATCCCTCAGGGAAACACCGAGCATAGCCCTTTCCATAGCTTTCCATATTTTATTTACATACTTCATTAATAAAATAAAAAAATTAAATTAAAGCATTATTTGTTAGGAGAATAATTCTTAAATTTAATTTTATTATTTTCTTAAAGAAGTATGTTAATAAAATATGCCAATAAAAGTCTGTATTTCATTTCATAATTAGAATATTACCGAATGAGATTATATAAAAACTATTTGTTTAGAAAACCATCACACCGTTCATTCATCACAGCGGCTGCACGCTTATTGCACACCAATATCGAGGCGCGTAGATATAACTCGCGCTTCGGCCGTTTCTATGACGACAGAATACTAGTAGATACTATTACCGTGTCATTACTCAGCATTTACCGCTCAAACGACTGAGTGGATTATGATAAAAATATAGCTCAGCTCACTGAATCTTTGATTTTGTCTAAATTACATGGATACGGTCACTCATTCGCGGATGCTTGCTAGAACGAAAAAAGTTTCAAAACGCCTGTGATCGCTTTTATTTATCAATCCCTCCGAGAGCTCACGTGACTCCGTTTCTCAATAAGCACCTTATTCTTTTGACAGGCCTGTTGGTCTAGTGGTTAGTGACCCTGACTGCTATGCCGTAGGTCGTGGGTTCGATTCCCACCCAGGACGAATGTTTGTGTAATGAGCACGATCATTTGTTCTGTGTCTGGGTGTAATTTATCTATAATATGTATGTATTTAGAAATATATAAGTATGTTTATCAGTTGTCTAGTACCCATAACACAAGCTCTGCTTAGCTTGGGACTAGATGGCGTTGTGTGATAGTTGTGGAATATTTATTTATTTATTTATTTATTCTGAAGATAAGGCACCGCCGTAAGCTGCACCTTGCTTGTCTCTGGTTTCGGGTCAAAAATTTCAAAGAGCCAACCAGTGCTTATCATGGACGTCTGCTCGCAACCCTTGTCTCGAGATTGCTCGTTGGCGTTCAGTACTGGTAAGCATAAAATAACCGCATTTCGGGGTGGCTTTCGCTATACTGCTACTAAGTACAGGAATAACATTGCATCGCAAATAAAGAACTTGCCAAGTTTGTATAGTTTTAGAAATATATTAAAGAGCTTTATATGTAAACATCAAAAAAATAAAGCTGTTCATGAAAATGACACAAGTGTGTTTTAGTACATATATATAAACACCTACGGCCTTACTTATAAACGCTGCTTAAATTTAAATGACGTTATACGCAAAGGAAAAATGTTCTGCGCTATACTAAATAACGTTATTTAAATTTAAGCAACGTTTATAAGTAAGGCCGCTAGAAGATTATAATTCTCTTATATTTTTTGTAATATTCACCTCATTTTAGTTGTTGTATTCTTTTTGTTATTAACTTTGTATGTGTCATGTTTTATAATAAGTATTACGTGTTCTATTATAAGCACTTTAGTACCTAACGTTAGTTTACTCCCATTACGCCCGTGATGTCACCGCCAGTTTTTGTTGTATTGCTATGAATAAATTTATATTCTTCGTTTTCTTTTTTCTTCTTAAAATATTATAAATATCTTTCTGTTTTTTATACCCTGGAAATAACACTAGAATGATATTTATATGCTTATCCCAGGGAAATGCTTCGCATGAAAATTATTTTATGTTAATTGATGTTTTTTAATTTCGGTTGCGACGTTTTTTTTTGTAGGGCACTGTTGTAAGAAAATTTTCGTACCGAGTGATACGAAAGTAACGATACTTAAGCATCAATGTCTCAACGTGTTTAGCCCTATGCAGTAACAGGCAACACTTCAGTTTTAAGCTCTTCCTGGGGGCCAATTACACTATTTCACAACTGTAACAATACATCCCGCTGCAACTGCAGTTCGACTCCGGTTGTCATTCGAGAATTACTCAAAAACCCATTCTACTATTGCTGTAGACAAATTGGAACGTAATGCCAAGTATACGTATCGTAAACGCTACTATTAAACACAAATATGAGTTAGCGCCGTGTTCATGATCTATCGAGTTACCATAATATAAAATGTTATTCGATCGCTGGCAAAATGGCTAATAATAGAAACGTAACTACAGCTGCACTGTTTTTCAATAGCAGACTAAGAGGGTGTAAACCAGCTACAGTTTGATTGCAGTTGGAACAAGTTTAGTTAGTGTAATCAGCCCCCTGTTATTGGTATGCGTTTGTCATCGGATGGGCGACTTATTCTTCTCGCCACCCGAATTGGTGCTGTAAAAATAACCTACCGAATGTAAATCGATTATATGTCTCTTAATGTAAATCTTTACATATCATTATTTTTATCATTAAATATGCACCCTGCGTTTATATCCAATAGCTTGTTATTAGTCTAGCGGCGATTAGAGGAAACCCGTCACTGATAACATCAGAAACGTGTGCCTGGATACGATTTATGAATACTTACAATACGTTTACAATAGGCATACATTATTAATAAACTTTTTTAACATGGAAAGTGATATTCTGAAAATGGCATGCATCGGTTCGTTCTGTGTACAAATCATCGCTGACCGAACATATAGTCATTTCCATAAATTTTGGGGTGTTGGTAACTCTCCAGGCGGGCACCACTAAAAAGCGTCCTATACACCTATATACCTATATATAAAATCTTAAAAAATCAATTTGACCGGTCTAAACATAATTATTATAAAATAATAAAACACTATGCCGACAAGCCCTGGCCCTCGAGAATATGCTTAAGTAATAATACTAATTTAAAAGTTCTATTCCTATTGAGGTCTCCATTGAAATAAAGCTTTTAGATCACCCTTTCATCGATCGATGAAATATGGCAACTATGGTATGGCAACCATGGTTTGACACTTCTTTTTCGCGCGTTGCCGGCATCGTGTTATTTAGCTAGTATTATAGTTGCTAAACCGAAAATTTAAGATGGAAAGTGAAAGAAATGTGCAGAAGAAAATAGAAAAATACAAGGAAAAGTTCGAAAGAAAACGTAGATTGATATTCGAACGAAAAGTTTAAGTTTTTAAGGAAGTTTTAATATGATATTAAGAAACGGTGCCAGAACGAGACGTCCCTTATGTGGTAACCTCTGTCTAGAACAGATGCATTTCCTCACGAGTGACGAACTGCTCTGCGATCGTAAACCGGAGTAATAAAGTGGGTAAGTCTCTGTAGTGTTCGCAGGTCGATGGTATAAGTAAGAGGCCAACACAGCTTCTAGGTGGGTACGTAGTCACAGGCTCGACAACAGACACCGTCTGTTGTCGAGCCTGTGTGTACAAGCGGCACGCCTGCACTCGCCCATGGCTCTCGTAACACTGGCCGTGCCGCCTTACCCACTCGCATGCCCGAGACTATGTATGTATTAGGTTATGTCCAACACACAAACACTACAGTCTCAGTACCTTCAAAGCAAAATGCAGTATTGCGAACATTACTTAGAAAAGGGTATGGTGGCAGTACTAGCCCGGACGAACTCATTCGTAGAGATTCTACTGCTCTGAATCGTACAATATACCTACCACTTTATATTAATATATGGCTAGGCTAGTGTGGTTCAGTAGTAGGTCAGTGAGAGCTCCCTATACATGTTTCGACGTAACAATTATGCTTTCATTCCATAGTATCAAGATCTCAAATTCCTTCGTCGAATGCAGAATTCCATTTATTGAATAATAGAACGTGTTCTGGAATAGTTTGCATCGTTTCTGAAGGTATGTGATGGTTGCGAATACAATTTTGCTTAGGTTTACGTAATCTGGCCTTTTGTGTTGATCGATGAAAGGGTGATCTAAAAGCTCTATTTCAATGGAGACCTCAATAGGAATAGAACTTTTGAATTAGTATTGTTACTTTAGCATTTTCTCTAGTTTATGTGTCTTGTGGAATATTTACCTAATTCCTCAGTCTGCAACTATAATCACCGGTAGTGTGGCCCATGCCCCACTGCCAGTGATACTCTATGATAAGGTTTATTTTAGAATATCTTGATTTCTTATACTTCGTTAGACTTGTTTTTGATGGTGCTACCAAATCAGCAGAGCTACGTTTGTTCTTATATTGAATAAAGTGTCATTGGAATAACATTCATAATAAGTAATTTTACCTATGCGACCACAATCAATATTATACTAGCATACATTCCAATAACACTATATAATATGGAGTTGTTCAGAGCTTACACTGGATTGTAGGTAGGAGTCTAGTCCTGGACTATACACAAAAAATGCAAATTTCAGAATACCCACATGTAAATTAAAGTAAGTAGCAACTACACTACACCCAAATAACAATGGAGTTCATTTATATAACACGGGAAGGATAGTAGGATGCCAGAAGACAGTCTGCTTGAGTCCTTTTTTCTCTCGCCGCGCACAAAGTCCATTCTTCAAAGGTTGGGCAGATGGCCGTCAATCAAATTGACCTCATAACACAAGTAGGGCCTCACCCACATCAATATTCAGCAACATTTATGTAAGTTTACAATGTGTATACTGGATCAAAACCAAATTAATCCATATCAAAGTTGCAAATCATCAAATAAACTTCCAAAATTATTTCATATTAAAAATATGTACTGCATAATATGGATAACATTTTTGAACCACTTTTACCTTCACGATGGGGCTTATATAAGCCCCATCGTGAAGGGAATATTTTTCTGTACATATCTGTATCTCTATAATATTTCGCCATTTCAGCGCCATTCTTCTCACGAAAAATAATATTTATACTACATTAGATACTCGTATATAGTATAAATATATTATTTGTATGTAAGTAGGTAGACATAAGGCAATGCACAATGTTATTTTTAACTAATAACATAGTTAGCGTACCCTTGGGAAGCTTTGCACTCCGCACTAGGTCTCTTTCGAGCCTGTATAGCAGGGTTACAGATACTCGCCATGGCCACTCTAATCCACCTTTATCTAAATTTGTCTAAATATATATTTCTTGACTTCAAATACTGCATCGTCTGTACATCTCCCGATTCTAAAAATAGTAAATAGAATTAAATACATTCTGCTTCTCCCCGTATATTACATCCTTAAATCAATATTAACATCATTATAGACCCCGGGGCCCTACTCCCACCTCTTAAAGTAGTGATACTTTACCATTAAATTTGGCCCACTACGTCAGTATAGCAAGCTTGATGACGTATTACCAATTAGTGCACTAAATTCGCGTACTTTGCAACTGCGTCTGTTCGGGCTGGGCATTATAGGCATTGATCCTGGAACGCACTATTAAGATAGATTTCGGCTAAAAAGGAACAGGCCGTATATAGTATTGAAGTAATATTTTCGACCGTTTTGTGTCGGTGGGAGTACGACTATTTTAAGCTTATTACAAAACGCTCCTGATTTATGATAGTTTCGTAAAAGGTGGGAGTACGCCCCATGATCGTTGTTGTAACTGGTTTCTCATTTAAAGGTTTTTTTATTACCCTTGTACATTAATGTTTTCTGAAAATGTTATTCTAATGCTAAAATCTTTGTTAACAATACCGGTGAAACTAACCCGGAGCACAGGTAGTGAATGTGAGTGACGTCACAGCTGACATCCGCCGTAAGCTCGCACCCGCTCCCGGCGTACTGAGTTCCGGGGTTGCAGGAATAAATGTACACTGCTAGTATTATGCCTGCTTTTCTGAAAATAGTCACTAGAAAGCTATAGGTAAAGCTTATTTTTGAAGATATATCCTTATCTTTCGTCTACATAAAAACTGCGATCATTTATACTAAACATGAATTTGTAGTTTAAGCTTGCATTTACGTTTTGTAAAATAGCTATAAATTTAGTTACAGTGTTATTTTTATAAGAAGGTTGAAGAAGAAAGAAGTGGCAGGGTTAGTGGATAAAAGAAAAACTTATGCTTCTATTACAAAACCCAAAAAAGTGGCATTGCTTGATGATCAAGCAGTCTGTATCGGAAGTCTTAGAATGTTTATGTCACTTATTACTATATGATAACTTAGTGGTTGTACATGCATAGTGTAGCGTAATATATATCTTTTATATATATATATATATATATATATATATAAATAAGATATAGAACCCCCTATTTATCCTGGTGAAGCTATAACTTGAGAATTGATAAAAAAATCTCGCTAATTCTTTTTTGTTGGGTTAATTATTGTCAGGAGAAGGTTCTTATAAAAGAAAAACCAAGAAAAGAGGTTATGGCGAGGCCGTAGGCCGAGCCTACCACGCTAACGAAGTCGTGGGCAGTCGCTAGTAATTATTATATTGAGACTGATCTCAATATAAAAATAAATTACAGAAAAATAGTTTTCAAAAAGATATAATTCAAGTCAAAGGTTTGAATATATAAACGCAACAACAACCAAGAATAGTTGACAATAACGAAAAGGATCAAGCGAAAAGGATGGTTATGTATTCAGTTTTCGTTGCAACAAAACATGCGTTATAACCACATTGTTTCGGAGTTCTGAGACCGCAAACTACCATCGTGAAAGACCTTTGTTGGACAGGTGGTGGAGGTCAGCACAGGTGCGAACACAAATCTGGCAACACCTCGACTCAATTATGGATAATTCAAAAATGTAATAGTGATGAAAATATTGGTGCCGCTTTATTAGGATTTGATTTGGAGAAAAGTAATTATATCTGGTGACGTGCTAAGTAAATATCAAATTTTATTAAAATTTGCGCTGAATTCCATCAATGACGTCCTTTATTCGTTTAAAATAAACACTCAAAAGCTCAAATAAAAAGGTTAGACGAGCCCATTTTAAAAGCGTTTGTCAATTCAAATATCAGCTGTTTGTGTTGATTATAATTCGTCATTCAAACAGTGACTGACAGTTTTCATTTGTTTGTATGTAAACTGAAAGTCATTACTTTACAATTACTTAAATGATTAACGATATAACGATATTTCAATGCTGTCAATATTTCAAATTGAGTGTGTACCTTGAACTTGGATTTAGGGGATGTATTGAGAAGATGTGAGACGTATCGCAGCAACAGGTTCTAGAGAACTTGTTGGCTAAATTCGTAAATATCGTCGCGCCAGTCGAACTTAGTCTACTGTCGTGCCAACATCGTTTGATTAGCACTTAGCACAAGAACAAACACACTCAGACAACGCTGTCATTACGTACAAGAACAAAATTAATTAGGTAAACTATTGCAAAAATAAGATATTATTCAACATGTAAGTACAATAATTCACATATTGTTATTCAAAATCCATAATAATTCTAAACGAAGTCTTTCCCTTCCGTGCTTTGAAGCTATATTCTGGGTATTGCGATTTTTGAACGAATGAGAAATATATTTGAGGTTTATATAGATCCCAACAACATTATTGAAATTCAACAGAGGATAAGCAAATGTGTGTATACAATACTGAATACGCGATACAGAAAATCAGAAACTACGTACTGGCTATGGGGTTACCAAATCAAGAAAGCTTACTATTTTTAATATGTTTATCATTTATCCAAACTTACATACTTTCATAAGTTTGGATAAATGTTCAAAAAATCACGCCAAAAATATTAAAACTGAAATGAATGAAATTTTTAACACAGGTAGGTTAGTAAACAATAGTCGGAATAACAATAATCATTTATGCTACTTTGTGATAAGGAATAAATATTTAGAGTACTCATCGACCACATAGGCAGAGCCACAAAACGCAGAGCAGAATGTAGGCATAGTTGCTTCAGAACCCTCTCATCAATCTCTCACTCACAATTGACAATATTTGGGCCAAAACTCTTGTTTGTCTGCTTGTCTGTTTCCAATGGTTAAGTAGTACAAAATCCATCAAGCAGTTTAGTCTGTATACTATTTTCATCTACAAACATACTACTCATACTATACTATCATAATCATAAAAAAATCTAATTGTACGGTTTCACACGCGTTATTCCAGCGCGTCATATATATACATACCAAATTTCATCAAAATTGCTCCAGCCATTTGAGCGTGAACAAGTAACAAACACACAAACTTTCGCCTTCATAATATAAGTGTAAAGTGTATTAAGATAAGATAACTAACTTTATTAAGATAAGATGAGACCCATAAATACGAAGATTTGAAATAGCTATTACCCTGAATAAGCACTTATTTACCATACCATACTCATACATTTTACCGCAATGTATCTAGTAGTTCCTATGGAATTTCGAAAGTAAATATCAGACACCATGTTTTTTTCTATGGTTCTATGGTAATTTTTTCAGAACACTAAGATTTGTTAAACCTTTAGCGATAACCAGTCTGGAATTGCGAGTACAAGTAGAAATAGTTTTCGTTTTCAACAATGAAAATCTACCCATCCACAGCTTTCTACCTAAACGATATATCTCTGTGATAAGGAGCTTTATTTATCACTCTCTATGTCAAAGCGTAGACGGATAATAAATAGCACCTAATGAAACTAATACATTGTACAAAGCTATTTGAAAAGAATGACCTCGAGTTTGTTGGCATGTCTTCTCGGTAATGACTCCATTAATTATTTTGGAACGTATTCTGATTGAAGTATATAGATTTGTTCATTGAATTCTTAAAAGCGTTTTTGATGCGTAATTAAATTAAGTAATTAAATATTTCTTTTTTTTTACGTCAAGACAAGACCTGTAATTCGCTCACCTGATGTTAAGCTTCACGCTTGCCCATATGAGTTCAGTGTGATAAAGATGCTTAGAATACTCTACTTCTGGCAAGCTATCACTCTGCCACCCATAAAATGTAAAATTTGTAGTACCTGAGTAGAAACATTGTAAAGATCTATATAAAAAGAGTGGCCCGAGTTTCTTGCCGCTTCTTCTTGGTAGGTTGTTTATATTTTGAAACGCACCGGTAGAGTCTTTAAAGTACATTATAATGAAAAGTTGACATTCATAAGTGCGTCTTTTATGCCTCTGCACTGCACAATGCACTGCGCTCGCCACCTTGACATAAAATGGTAAATTTCTTGACTTGTAATTTAATAATGGTAACAATGCTCTCCAATTAAACACAGTAATGTTTGCACACTACTACTTGATGATTGAATAACTGGAAAAATGTGTGGGACTTTTTGGTATATTCCCAGGCGGACTTTGCAAAAGTCCTACCAATACAATCAAAATTAAAAATAATTCTATACATAACAAATAAATTGGATGATAATAAGCATTATTAAAACATAAGACTTGTAATATATACATATAACATATGTATAAATTTTTTTGTCGCCAATAAAGGAAGTCCGTTTACTGGATCGCAAGTCACCACCTGTCTAAATATTTAAGATGAGACTAAAATTGGCAGGTGTCGCCCATAGCCTTTCATCTCTCTTATTACTAATAAGTTCATATCAATAGCCTTGCCATTTGACCCATTTTTGTAATATATTATACTTAATTATCCTTTTTCATAACTGTTTCTGATTTATATACAACATTGTATGTATTTTATACAAAACAGGCATCTCAATGTTGGCTACAGTCCCACTTATGCATTTGTAAAGGACGAATTTAAATCCATGAAATACATTATAACAATAATACTTTGCAAAGGATAACTTGGAAGGCGCATCGTTATATAAAATAAAATGTTTCTTAAGTCTTGCTCTCTCAGTGTTCCGTATGAAACCATATTAGGTATTGCAGCATAACAATGCTGGAGGCTTTATAGCTTTTATTAAATAAAATTAAGTATGTATTACATCTATTTGCTATCGATTGCAATATTTTACCGTTTATGAGTTTATAGGTTCCATGTTTGCACAGATCATTTTTAGCTGCGCTCTTAACCCATAATGGCTTGACGAAGCGTGACTGGATTATGGAGGGATGCGCGAAGAGACCAAGACAGAGTGCACGCCAGTCATCATCACATCATCATATATTATCACATTATAATATTACAAAGGCGAACGTTTGTGTATTAGTGTGTTTGTATGTTTGTGACTTCTTCGCGCTCTAATAGCTGGACCAATTTTTGATGAAATTTGGTATGGAGGAGATCATCATCATGCATCACCACGAAGGTGTAACCACGGTGCGCATCCAGGGTAAATATTGCATTTGTAGAACGGTTTCCCCTGCCTGCACCGAATCTTAAAGATGATTTTGGCATGGTGTCACAAGAAAAGTTCCTTAAAACGAATAACCTTTAAATAACCTATTTCGACTATTTAGTTACCAAAGACCGTTAAAAATCTTAGACTAGACTAGGCACATTGTCTACTTTGTCTTTTGGGAGATTTACACGAGTCGTTGTCACCGTGCGACTTATCGCTTCACAAATCGCCTCACAAAGCCGCATCGCCATCCCATTTACATAGTTGACTGAAATCACAAGCGATAATTTTATTCGAAAATGTTAAGAAGAACAGGTGTCAAAACCTTCACACATGGTTCATGCGGTCCTTTGAGGAATCACCTGCACCTGCCCATTTACACAGTCGATTTTAGTCACCAACCACATGGGACCGTCGCCACACGGCTTAAATTCGGTTGCTTGTTTAGTTTGGGGTTTGCGACTTTAGTCACCTGCGGTCTAGCCGAATTGCTATATAAACAGTTAATTTTCGCCGTGCGGATAAAATCGTGCAGCTTTAGAAACCGTGTCAATTCCCCATTAGGTGACGGGTGCTATTTACAATTAGGTACATTAAACAAATCTTTTCCTTTTAATGTTTGCAAACTCCGCTGTTACTATAGCTCACAGCAACAACCAAAACACACCCAAAAAAGCAAATTGAAACCTACAGACGGCATTTTTACAATATACTGTTGTGTTCCCGTACATTATATCCACAAGAACCTTTCTAAATAGTGCTATAAATAAAATACAGTAAGCTAATGCCAGCCCATCTGTATCCTTATTAAGATCAACATTAAAGGGAATGCCTTAGCCTTAAGAATTCATTTAGAAACAAAGTTCCAGAGAAACTTAGTAATGTTGGGCGGACCTAAATTATTAATTGGGCTAAGGGTGAAGTGCTAAATAGGGCTGAGAAATATACTACAAAATATATTTAATAAATATGCTACAAGGAAATAGTAGTCAAATTGAGCTTACTATATGCAAAAATTATAAGGAAAACGTTCTCACATAAACGTTCACCCACTCATACCCTCGCAGCAAGATTCCGTGTATCTAGGGAGTCACGGATACACATATTAACATCACAATATCTAAGGCCCTATTTCTAATATTTCTGCATACACAATTCAAAAATAAGTCTTTGCCAATGATTGAACCTTGGCCCCCTCGCTTCGAAGGCAGAGTCACTACTAACTAAGCTATCAGCAGGCCTAGACAAAAGATGTTTCTGTTAACGTTAACGCCAAACGACAACTTCAAAATGTATGGCGTTGACATTTAATTAGCTGTGGAAAAGTCACGTGACGTCGCGCTAAGTTCGTAGACACATTTTTGTCTGTAGCTTGTGCGGAAACACGCCAGTTTGAATTTTGTCTAGGCATGCAGGGCCGTTATAGGTTGCGGGCGCATTTTGTGTAATAGAGCGTCTTTGTTGGTACTACCAAAGTTCTGTTTGTTTAGTCGCTAATCTTAAATCATTAAATGTGTTCATATTATATATACTCCTGTTAAATACAAAACATCATATAAATAACAAAAATCACGAAACATAAAAATTACTACATATAACATCATTGATACCAATAGCATAACCATGCAACAACATAACGCTGATACGCACGGATTACTTAGTACTCAAGGCTCTCCCGTTCAGCAACAATAATGTTGGTGAGCTCAAACCTGAAATAGAGTTATAAAATTAAGGCCGTCTATCCTGTCGAAAATACACTCTGTTGACACTACATTGTACGCCAAAATCAATCACCAACTAGACCAACAAAACATTATTCTTTCCGTCACTAGACTTTCTACAAAATAGATTCTCTGAAGAAAATCTTACTCACATTTAAATTAGAAAGCCAGCCTATTCAAATATTTAACCTGATACCAATCCAATTAAAACCATTCAAACCCAATATACTTTCTGACCAAGTCGACACTCTTGTTAAATTAAATTTTCAATATACATAAAAGTTGTCGATGTGATACTGAGATGCAAAATTAAAAGAAAGGGCTTAAGTATATCACTTATCATCTGTAGTACCTGAAATTTAAGTCTATATAGTATAAGATAAATGTTTATATATACGGATACCTGGTCAAACTAAGAATGGGACAGACTACCGCATGAATTCATCTGGGTAACTCCACAGTTTGCCCAGGAGAATTTTTACACGTTTTTCCAGAGACGAGTTGTTTTGTATTAGTGTACTAAGGACATCCATACATTAATAAAATGGTTTTTGCTTTTAGTTTTCTTTTCATTATGTTTTTTTGAAGTTTACTGTCTTCATTTTATTACCAAAATCAAAGGAAGCGTATGAATATGATTGGGTTGCATATTTTATTGCATAACATTTTTGTAATAATTTCATTTGGTACAATATTCATCATGTTTATCATTCATCACTCAAGTGAAACCAGACGGAGCTAGTATTTTATAAACGTAAGAATGAATTGAAAATAATTATTTAGTTTTTACGTGCATTTTAATAACTATTAAAAACTTATCATAATCAGCCCATTTTGTTCCCACTGCTGGGACTCAAGCTTCGACTCGCTCGACTTCCTCTCAGAGAGAGGAGTTGGACCATAATCCCCCATGCGGAGTTCGGATTGGTGGATAGGTTAGTGGCCAACCCATGTCGAAGTTTCAGGCCGCCCAAAGGCCTTCGACATAACCTAACGACTGTTGTCCTAAGACACACAACCCGGACCGATGGCTTAACGTGCCCTCCGAAGCACGGAAGCGGTCAGTTGAATAATGCCACTATTGGTCACCCATCCAAGTCCTGACCACAGCAAGTGTCGCTTAACTTACCGGATCGCCAAGCTCCGCTTCGAGCGCTTCTCTATAAACTTATGTTGTTTCCTAAAAAGATGACTAAACCCGAGGTAAACTGCGGCAGAGAAAATACACGTCCCAACCTATATAAGGCCAATTACCTATTGTTATTACTATTTATCTATTGCTTACAGAATATAACAAAAAGTACGGCGTATTGGCGTGTTATGGCAATTATAAATTTAAACGTATGTATAATGAGAAGCAACACTTAACTGATTTCATGATATAATTGTATTGAACTGAAAATAATGTAAAGCCTTAATACTCAGGTACCTTACTAGAACCACCCTCTTTAATTTAAGTTATGACGAAATGCTTTTACAATTATCAAAGAAAGCACTTATAGTTTCTGGAGATAAACATTTAGGGCCTATTTTCACTTACCACTTAATTTAATTTTCATATCGCGTTAAAATGCTATTTTGAACAATAACGCTTCACTATCTTATCTTGCCTTATATATGCCGTTAAAAGCATCTAAATAAAAACTATTAAAGATAAGTGTCTAAAGAAAAATCAGAATAGGTTTTACATTCATTTGGAAAACAGGGGAAGCTATTAGTAGTATATGTATTTATAAATTTGTATTAGTTTTTATTAGTTATTATTAGTCTATATGTAATTCTAAGGTTACTAAGCTCTAGGAAGAAGAGTGCCAACGAGTTACGAGATGAACAAGTCGTTTACCTGAAGACAGTTTCAGTGCGACCCAAATCGTTAAGTTTAATGTATCTACTAAGTACTACTCTGCTTTTATCATCTTGAGATGATAAGAATAGTGGTGTTTGATGATAGTAGTGTAGACATTTAGTCCCCTCCCTATTTTCACTTGCTACAGTGTATTTCAATTCCACGCTACAGCAACCAAAACGTGCACTTGCAGAAGTATCTTACCCTCTAGTGTTTTTTTAATGATATTGACCTCATATCATAAATGGAATCAGCTATTACAATGGTAGAGCATCTGCGTTTCAGCCAATCAGAAAACGTGGCTTTGAATACTGCCCATGCTTTTTTCTATTTATATTTTACAGCTCCGTTTGGTAGTGACTTTCGTAGCGCGGAGTCCCAGGTTCCATCTCTGGCCGAGGGAAATATTACTTGAGTGAAACTTTCGTCAGTATTACACATTTTAATGTTATTCCAAGCCGCATTGCCAAGCAGCAGTGACGAAAAAACGGACGTAGAGAGCTTTTCCGTACCGATGACGCCACAGCGGGCGCGGAGGGCGGTCGCTAGTACTAGCGTGAACGCAGCCAGGTGCGCAAGTGCTCCTTCGAGAAGTGGCACGGACGGTCACAAAGCCTAAACCTACCACGTCAGTAAAACCATCTAAATAACTTAAAAAGGAGGGAAATATTTGTGTGATGAAGTGAAATGTTTGTTCTCGGGTCTTGGATGTATCAGTGTATGTCCCCATACCTCGCGCGACACAGGGAGTCCTAGTGTGGGGGTATGAGCATACATTTTTTCTTTAAGAAGGGGTTGGTACATAAAGTTATATCTGAAACCTCCTTTTAACCCTTCTATCTATAAACTTATCTGAGGTCTTTCAATCAGATTGAATATTCATTCGTTAATGTCCATGCGAGTAATAAAGTGAAATTGACTTTATTTCTTCACTACAAAATGTATCACATGCTCTTAGTTGAGTTTACGCTTTTTCGCTTGATGAGGCAGTCACTGGTAAAAAATCACAACTGCTGCTATCATTGTTTTGCTTGTTACTTAAGTATCGGTATCACCCAATGAGAAGAGAGGACTGTTTTCAAGTCACTGGTATCACACGTGGATAATATAAGAGTATACATTTAAAAAAGTGACTTTTGTAACAGGGATGTGAAAGTAACACAATTATTTACTTTATAGATGTGTGTATGGAAAAAGCGAAAAGCCTTTCAAAGTTAATAAGATGAGAGAAATTAATTTGCTAGTTCGCGGCGGTTGTTTACAATTTCAAACTAGTTAAGCGATTTTTAAGAGCGTTCATGGTAGCGCTATTCTCGATCAACCATACATACGTACATACACAGATTAGATAAATTATTAGGTATAGCATTTATTGGAATTTTGTATAGGTACGTTGCTGCATTTTCTTTTCAATCTCAAAACACAACAAGTCGCTTATTCATCATATCTAGATACCCCTAAAGCATCTTTTTAATGCATTTTTTATGTTAATTGATCTCATCTATGGATACTAAAACTATTTACATTCGTGGGTTATTTTAGAGCATATAACGTTCTTTGAATTTCGTTTAGTTGATAAAAGGCCTGCCCAAAAAAGAGTTCAATTCCACGCTCAATTCCTATCTAGATGCTCCTATCTATTCCGAGGAATTATGAGGAATACATTCCTAGATTCTAAATTCCTAGTAAATTATAGTCTAATTTATTACATGTCGATAAAAGTAAGTCTATCGTGCAACCCAAATGGCTTTAACCTATCACCCTATCAGAGCATGATATATCGAGGGTTGCTACGTCTAGCTAAGAGACACTTTGGCTGCAGGTAAATGAGGTATCATCTTTAATAGATGACCTGTCTTCGGAGAGTCTTGACAGATTGTGGAAACACTTTATTAGTCCATGTTATTGGAGATGCTTTAAGTATCTTTCAAGGTTTGAAAAATGAATAACAGTATTAATTAGGTCAATATGTATATATTTTTCAATACATAGATTCGAAAACATTTTCTGCCGACTTCCAAAAAGAAGGAAGTACTCAATTTGACTGTATTTTTTTATGTTTGTTACTTCATAACATTCGATAGGGTGAAGCGTTTCTCAAAATACTTCTTTGAAAGCTGGTGCATCCCGTGAGGTCCACACTCCAATAACTGAATAGAATGGGAGTCGGTATCAAATTTTCAAATTGTACTTGTTAGATATGATAAATGCTGCGCCTCTCGGTTACACCCGCTTGATGATGAAAAAGTATCCTATATGTTATACCAGCGCCTCATCTATCTACATACATAAATTCATTACAATCCTTTAAATAGTCTTTGCGGAAAAAGAGTAACAAATATCCATACATACAAACTTTTGGTTTCATAATTTTAGTAGGACTATATCCACTAAATAAATTTCTTGTAACAAAACTATATTGTAATCGCTTCAATAAGCTGACTAATTGTTATGACGTCCTGCCGTGCGATTCTGTAATGATTTTGACATCACCGATGTCAAATTCTTTATGACATATCGCCCTTGTACATAAGAAACGTTGGAAAAGCAATCCAACGTTTCTTGTCATCTCTTCATTTGTTTCACGGATGTTGCCAAAAATGCAACGATGTTTCTCTTACAAAAACGCACGGCTGTGGTTAGTAACTTTTGGACAGAAGAAGTGGCTTGTCTCCAGCACCTTCTTTTGCCAGCCATATGTATCACATTTTCAGGAGGCGGTTGCGTTATGCAGACTGAAAGTATCAGAGCTATTGAGAATATGTGTGTGACCGTAAATGTACTTGAGAGCCTCCATATTATGCTCAAAACGCGGTTTTAACGCTACCGCTTCTATGGAGTAAAAATGCTGTTTCTTATGATATGGTACCTCTTTGCGTTTCTAAGAAGAAAGACGCACAAAGAAGAGATCTTATAGAGGTTCTTCTTTCCTTTTAAGGTACTGAACCACAAAAGCATCTCAATATTACGCAGACTGTTTCAAAGCTATCGTCGAACAACGATCATTATTAATATACCTCATTCTGCTGTAGAGTTCCATAGACTATAAATTTCTCTTAGCCCCACAGAACCTTCTTGCCAAAACTGTCACGTCCTCTTTAATATGAAACGATAACATCAAATGTTTCCATTCATCACGGGAAATTATTAAAGGTATAATGAGAATTCATTGCATTTAGCGCGAGAACAATGGGAATTTTATTCTTAAACGGTAGGTACTAAATAAAAACGTAAATATATTTTTTCGAACCGAAAACTTATACATGGTGTGGTTGAGTTGCTCAATGTTAGTAGCTGGCTGGTTGGTGCAGTTGGTAGCAACCCTGCCTTCTGGACCGCTGGTCTCGGGTTCAATCCCTGGACTGGTCAAAGTGTGTGCACGAACATTTTTGTTTGACCCGTGTCAGGGTGTGTATATCAGTCGTGAGGTTACCATGGTACACCTACCTAGTTCGGGACCTGAAGAGCTTATGTGGATATCCCATGCTTATACTCGTAAAGTAAAAGTCACGCATGTTTCATGGAGAGGGACGCAGAGATCACGGATTTCTACTTCCAACGGTACCCTACCATTCCACTGTTGCTTCTTTAGCTCTGATAACATTATAGAAAGATGCTCCTCAGTACGACTAATGTATCGGGGTACGATGCAGAACTTTGGCAGAACTCTTCACATCTAAAATTTCTAGGTGACACTATTGTCCAATTTACTGTACAACTTAAGAGGATTGCATAGTACTATTGTCTAGTACTTGTCAAAACTTACTAAAAGAAATAACTCTTTTCTACCTCTTAACATTATCCGATTTCAGTGATTTTTTTCATGTAATATCAACACATTGTTTACTATGCCCATACGTTTTATTTTTCCTGTATTTAAAAGTAGGTACTATAAGTTTACTGCTCTAGAACTTAAAAAAACTGAAAAAAACAAAACGTACGCTTGGACAAGTACTAGCTATGCAATCCCCTTTAGGTTAAATTGTCACTTGCAGGGCTATTATGTATCTCAGTTACAAACAAATGTTGATTGAAATCTTGAAAAATGGCGGTTCTATGTCACTTTTACCAACTCCAGTAAGCAAAAATGTTAGTAAGCCGCCGTTTTTTTTCGATTTCAATTAACATTTGTTTATAAATAAGATACATAATAACCCTACTGATAACCTTAAAAAATCCAATGCTTGTTGAGCACTGATGTCAATCTTACTGTCGAATGACTGGTAAAATGATAACCGTTGTATGTCTGATTATGATGCCCTGCATTTTCAGTTTATTTGAGTTACTATTGCTGGGGTACGAGTTTTCCTCTAGAGGGGGGAGCTATAATCCCCCATAAGGGTCCAGGGCGGTTTTGGTGGATAATCGAGTGTGTCTATCAGAGTTTTCAGGCAGGTTTGTAGGCCAGGTTTTACGTGGCCTGTAACATACTTTTATTACATCTCAACCATTGAAGAAGTTATACGCCAGAATCTTGATTTGATTATCTGTAATATTATTGACATAATCCATAATCCATATTAAAAATAATAATATAAAAACGTTTGTAGCTCTGTCACTTTGTTTTTCTGTCTGTTTGTTACCTATTATCACGCTCAAACAGCTGAACAGATGATAATGAATTTTGACAAGGAGGTAAATAATACCCCGAGGAAGGACATAATATATTCTTTTCATCATCATACTCATACATCACCACGCGGGTGATATCGCAGGGCACAGCTAGTATTCAGGCTAAAACATCTTTTTTTCTTAGTGTAACGATATCTCGAACATTTGATAGAAAAAATATAATAACACGTCTACAACCACACTATAACTGAATCTATAGTCGCTGTAAAAACAGATTACATCTGCTTCAAAATATTGTGGAAGCGTGACACCGGCGATGGAATTCCTTAAACCCTATGACTGACAATGGCAACATTGACGCCATCATGTTTCATAGTTGTGAACAACGAAGACAAATTATGTATGTAGCCACAACATTCATACCATATATTTTACATATATTATACATACTAAATCATGAAAATCGCTGGAAAACCGATTCCGAGATCCAAATTATATATGATCTACACTTCTACACTAATATTATAAAAAGGTAAAATTTGTTTTTTTGTTTGAATTGAATAGGCTCCGAAACTACTGGACCATTTAGAAAAAATCTTTCACCATTAGAATCCTACAGTATCCCTCATGAACATAGGATAGAGGACATTAAAAAAAATTAGGGATTCATATGAAAACTTTGATAACGTGTAACCCAAGGTGTGAAAATAATACCGAAAAATTATATCGCGTACGCTGCGAAAACTATTGACCATAGAGCGAAGTGAGGTACTACCTTTTTATAAAAGACATCATGTCAACAAAAATGTCTGCAATACCATAATGTCTGACTTTAAAGTTATGGCAAAGGTTATTCTTTTAAAGTATTTATTTTGACATGAATACTTTTTCAATTATATCGTCGAAAAATCCTTATATCGCGTACTCTGCGGAAATTATTTACGCAAAGTAATGTAGGTTCTACAGTTTTATAAATTAACAAATTAGTGTCTACAAAAAGTCTGCAGCTTCATATGTCTAACTATTACAGTTATGTCACAATAACTACTTTTCACTTTAATTAAAATATGCAATAGTAACGCCGCACAAACACTAACACCGCCGGTACAAACTAAGCCAGATTATTGGTACCTTAAAGAAGAAAGATTTAATTGTTTGTTTGTTTGTAATGGAAACGCAAAAACTAAAAACCGATTCAAAAAATTGATTGACTGATGAAAGCAGTAGAAAGCTACATTATGACTGAGTAACACACGCTATGTTTCATTCATCATCATCATCACCCATCACCACGCGACTGAAACCGCGGAGCGCAGCTAGTATATTATATAGCAGATGGTTTCGGGGGTGATATATCAATCTAGCTAGGTTTCACTTTTACAGAACGTCAATTTATTCGTGTTTTCAGGCAATAAAAAACAACAGTTGGTTCGTTGCGTTCAAACTAGATGGCGTTACAGTCGCATTGCAAAATCCTGAATCGCTGTTACAAGATTCTCACGGAAAAGTGTTGCTACTTTACATCCAGGTACTCAAATGATAAAACAAGGAGTTCTATCAAAACCTTTCATTGTTGAAGTACAGAACTACAATAATGAACAATAAAACAAATAACAATAATAATAATAATTACCCGCAGGGGCGGCCTTGTGGCGAGCCGTCGGTGAGTGGCCACACCGTGGATCCTGATTCTCCCTGGGGCTAAATGAGACCCCTGACCCCCGGCTTGCCTTAATTGACCGCGCAAGAGCAATTAACAAAAAGCTCCAAGGGTGGAAGTGTTAAAGGGTATAACGCCGGTAGTAGCGCTCTAGTGAAACCGCAGCACACCTCTCGACACCCTTTAGCCATCCACACCAACGTTGCCCCTTTTGTCACCACATCATGGTGGCCTTTATGGGGGGCCCGTTTAGAGGATGGCAAGTCACCACCTGCCTAAATATTTTAACATGAGACTAAAATTGGCAGGTGCCGTAGTCTCTTCCATAGCCCACTATCTTCCTTATCACTAATAAGTTCATATCAATAGCCTGGCCATTTTACCCATATTTGTAATAGTTATAAGTACGAGTACCATGTTACCCTTTATCCAACATATTTTCTGTTCTTTTTATACTCCTTTGTATTTTTATACCAAACAGGCCTCTAAGTGTTGGCTACAGCCCCACTTATGCCTTTGTAAAGGACCGGATGAAATCCGAGATTTTGTTTTGAATAAAAAAAATAAAAAAATAACGTTTATTTTAGAAAAAATACATTGCAGGTAAGGAAATACAATATTTCATCAAAAACTTATAGTGCTAAAATAAATTTTATGTAGCATATTTTACAGAGGTATTCATGTGCATCCCAGGCCATACCGCTAATAGAAGCCCCACGTACCTGAACTAAGACTAAACTTGTATCTCAGGATACGGAGGTTCTCCTCGCGGCAAGGACCTGAGTGTATACATAGTATCTAAGTAAGCTAGTTTTACAGATCTTACAGACGAAGCAGTAAAACCTGTATGGAAATTTATTTAAATTTAAATTAAGGCATATATTTCCTTCAGATATCATTTTATGCCTTTATTAGGTGTTAGGTTCTATAAGGAACCTGAGCTTAGGAATCGTAATAATAATTGATTTTGATAATTCAAGCGCGTCGGACTCGCATTATCTACAATGGCTAAAAAATTATAATAATAAATACTTAAGGTTTACAGCTACTAAATCACATATAACCGTAGTATGAATTGTATTATAAGCAAAAATAACTTATTACTAAATTAATAATTAAATAACGAAAACAAATGGAATGTTACGTTAGATTTATCTCAACTAATTATTCGACAAAGCTATCTTAACTACGAGTCAAAGTTTTTAAAACAACAAACAAGTATACTTTATCTTAGACGTCACGTTTTCGATGTTTTCGGTAATTTTTCATTATTATTTTTCTTAACTTTTTTATTTATAGACAGGAAAAAGGTTTCGTTTTATGAAAAAAATACGAAACGAAAGCTTAATTCGCTATGACAAAAAGCTCTCAGAAACAGAAGAATTTTTATAAATAATAATCTATTTATTTATAAAAATGAACCACTATTCCAAATGCTATAACTTGAGAACGGACGGATGGAACAATCTCGTCAATTCTTTTTTGTTGTGTTAATTATTGTCTGGAGAAGGTTCTTAAGAAAGAAAAACCAAGAAAAAGTGGGAGGTTATAGCGAGGCGAAGGCCGAGCCTACTACTCGAACGAAGTCGCGGGCAGTCGCTAGTTATAGATACAAGTGCAATTTGAAAATTTTAATACCAACTTATTACGAGTATTACTATGGTAAAAATCAGTTATTGGAGTGTAAGTGCAAAAACTACTGAACCGAATTTGATAAAACTTATATGGGACTACGCGGAAAACACCAGCTTTCAAACAAAAAAGAATTTTGAAAATCGGTCAAAGTAAAAACCCAGTCAAGAGTTATGAGGTAACAAACATTAAAAAAAGATTAGTTGTTTTGCAATAAATAGACGAACCCGTCAGCTCCGGTGAAAGTGGCCCTGCCTTCTAGTCAATGGGCTCCAGGTTCGAATCCAAGTCGGGGCAAATATTCGAGCTCGGGGTTTAGATGTTTGTGATCTAATACGTGCTTATGCCTCTCAAGATCATGGTACGGGGCAATGAGTGTGAGAACGTTTCTCGGGAATCACAAATGTGTTGCACTAATATTATGAATGCAAAAGTTTCTGAGTGTGTTTGTTACTTATTCATGCTCTAACGGATGCACCAATTTTGATGAAATTTAGTATGGAGGTAGATAAAACGCTGGATTAACACATAGGACACTTTTCGTCATCATCATCATCCATCACCACGCGGGTGTAACCGCGAGGCACAGTTGCCGACTATCTACATTGGTACAATGTACCATTTTCAGCAGGAATTCACCAAATTTACATTTTAAACTACAACTGAAATAAAACAAAACTATTTACAAATATTCTGGAAAGCAAACAACCTCATTACAAAATTGACTTAAAATTTAACATTCGAAATTTCATCTACGGAATGCATTTTGTAAGCAAACACCGGTATTTACAAGGACGTTAATCAGCCGGGAGTGCTACATACTATCAGTAAGCACAAAATGAATACGCAGCTTTTATTTAAATTGTTGCGGTATAATTGTTATATGATAAATGTAAGTCGGTACACATGTTAACGCTAGAAACATAGGACAAATTACCTTTTTTTTTTTGACGCAGAGTAATCCTTTATGGATACCACCGGCCCTGGGGGGAGCACGGTGGTTATGTGGGAGTCTCTGTCAGAAGGGCAGCATACCCACCAAACCTCTGCGGTGTTCCGTCACTGCCGCTTTTGGCGGGAACGCGGGACAGATATCACACACGACCGCGAACCCGCCGCGGCTGTCCGTTGCCGGACCCTTCTCTCTTGCAGCACGTCAGAACACTTGGCGTGCCGCAACCGGGGACCTAGCCCGCAAATGGACCCCAGACTCCCCCGAGTCTGGGCGCCCTAAGTCCCCCTACGATGGGTCAGGTGAGTAGCCCCACCGCCTGCTACTTCGGCCGCAGAGGATAGGGACAGCGGCGCCTCTCAATACCGACAGTCCTCTTCCCCTGCGACCCCACCGCGTCCGCCATCTAACGGTGGCGGCCCCGTCAAGGCCGCGGAAGGCAGGGAGAGCGGCTGACCGTAACACCGGCACTCCTCTCCCGCCGCGGCCCCTAACTCTCAGCCGCGGTGCCGCCCATACGACACCGCAGCCCGCCTCAGTTGCAGTGGTGCCCATACACCACCGCTACCTACAGTGACCGCTCCCGTGTGGACTTGGAGGGCAAAGCCCATAGGAGCGGTCCCACCTCGGGCCCGCCAGCTATCGGCTATCACTGGCAGGCCCATTGGTTCCTCTTAGCTTCACCGTGGTGACCCAAGCCACGGCTACTGAGCCCCCCCGCCACGGCAAGGCGGGAACACTCGGGGGAGAGGACAACATACCTACCTTATAAAGCTTGGATATGACAATACATAAGGGATATACTATACGTTAGACGAATCGAGTAATCTATATCTACAAAGTTCTCATCTTTTTTATTCACAGCTGGTATACCTTAGCCTCTCACCCGGTACGATGTTATCGTTGAGTTTTGGGCCACCTGGTATATGTAGGCGTGAGTATGGTTGTAGTATAGTCTAACGAATATTACAAAGTAGTTATTGACTTTCGTAAGAACATCCTTAATCTTAATTGAAAAAAAGATATTGGATTTTTTAAAATAATGTATTTATGTGATTAGAATACTTAACAAGCACCACTGGCCCGCCTGGTTAAGTGGTAACCTCTGCCTTATAAAAAATGCATTGCGTCCATAACCATGAGTGAACCCATTAAAATATGAAGTATCATGTGCCTGTCATTTCACCGGCACCCGTACCCGTTAATCCAGAACACTTAATGCTTGCATTACTCATCATCTCAGCCGTAAGACGTCCACTGCTGAACATAAGCCTCCCCACAAATTTCCAAAAGGACCGGTTGGAAGCGGCCTGCATCCAACGTCGTCCTGCTAACTTTATCAGGTCGCCAGTCCACCTTGTCGGTGGACGACTTACGCTGAGCTTCCCAGTCCGTGGTCCTCCACTCTAGAACCTTTCGGCCTCATCTGCCATCTGTTCTGCGTGCTATGTGGCCTGCCCATTGCCACTTCAACTGGCTTATCTTCTGGGCTATGTCGGTGACTTTAGTTCGTCTACGAAACTCCTCATTTCTGATTCGTTCACGTAGAGAAACCCCAAGCATAGCCCTCTCCATAGCTTATTGTGTGACTTTGGGCTTACTTATGAGGCCCATAGTAAGAGACCACGTTTCAGTGCCATTATGTCATCACTGGTAACACATATTGGTCAAAGACTCTTGTCTTGAGTTTCTTGCTCGCATTACTGCTTACAGTAGAAATAAGTATGGTGGCAGTACTTCCCCGGACCAACTCGATCACAAAGAGTTTATATTATTGCTTAAGTTACAATAGTATCGATGATTACGTTTAGAAGTCCGTAGACAAGCTCCTACAAAAGGCTAGTATTCAAGTGCGCCAGGACTATATTTACAAGCACTGTTGATGTTTGCTATTGCTAACTTGAAGCCCCCTTGACAAAACGTGCAAGATGCCTTACTGCTTATCACAGTGTACTGTAGGCAACATGCTTGAAGAGAGCGGAACAGAGTTTAAAGTGCTGAACTCTCTCACGCGAATATTTAAATTGTTAAAACAATCTTCTACGTGTTACGGCACTCTAAAATTTCAAGTTTTCGCGTGTTTAATTTTCTTTCTTGTGTGAAGAGCGCCACAGAGTAGATTGAGAAAATAATTTATTCTTTAAATAATTGCACAGCTTGAAACTTCCAGGAGATATTTTCTGTGGCGAAAATGTGGGAGATATTTTGTTTTGCGCAAAATGTGGTAACATTTTCCATTTTAATCTATTCTTGGTTCAAAGTTTAGAATGTTTGTGTTTCTCGAACAAGGTGATAATAATTTTCAATACACTTCCTTGTTAAGTGAATCTTAATGCGATACTTTTGGGTCACAGCTTATTAATCACGCATTTATTAAACTTTCATAGCCATACTAGTGCATTTATATTATGTATTTGACAGCGTCGGCCGCCTATTGTGACGGAGCAGGCGCAACGGGCGAGTGGTTGACTCATCGCACACCCATCATCACAGTCGCCTATAACAGCTGCGTTTGGCAACCGGAGTTCAGTTTTTGCTGCGAGCGTCCGCCGCGTGCGCACGTCTCTGTTTTGTTATAATGTAATAAGAGATCGAAGATAAAAGTTGGAATAGACATTACCCGTCTTATTATGGTTGAAGGTTTAAACCTAAGTTTACTAAGTCTCGATCTAAGGAAACTTTTGGTTTAGACTCGGTCTGAGAAACATCCGTATTATGGTCGCCGAACTATCGAAGGATCACATAGTCTCGAGTTTTCCCACAGATAAGATATATTGTTCATTCATTTTCATTACTATTCATTCAAAACGATCCTATTTACTCATCCGTACTTTTTACATGTACTTAAAGTTAAAAAATAAATAAAGAGAAAGTATGAAACAATACATAATTCCTAAACGACAATCCGGATAAATAATCGCAAATAAATTCTAGCTTGGTAGCAGGCTATAAATACCTTAAAATATCAAGGAAATTTAAGCGATATACCTAAACTATATCTATGAAGCTACGAAGTAAATGTATAACGGAACGTATACGTTTTCCTTAACAAAATTTTTGATTTATCTATGAAATTATGTAAACAACTTTTCTATCGGCATATAAATATATCTCTTGGTTTGTTGATTTTTCAAATTCTGCAAAGAAATGTAAAAAGAAAAGGTGCGAGTATTGAGGAGAGGAAGAAAAAGTGAGTCAATAAACACATCGTTTAACATTGACGAAAGTAAAATGTCTGCTGTAATCCACTCGATTCATATGCGACAACTTGTAATGCTAGCAGCGCAGTCTAATTCATATCACTAATTAGAGGACGAAGGACAGACTTATCTTTTCTGTTGAGAACAAGATGAAAGCTCAACTCGGGCAGAAATAAAATAACCAGAACTAGTGAAATGAGATGGCAGACTTTCTCTTATAACTTGGAAAATTACAACAGGCATGAAGCGTTTCCGAAGTTGAAATCAAAGAGCATATAATACTAGTTGAAATAGTAAAAGATGAATATGTCATCATATTGGAATAATATGTCAACAGGGCACAACCATGCATGGATGTTCCAGCTTCTCACTTACCTACAGTTGGTCGCTGCAGATCAAACCTGTGTAGGTATATGGGTGTCTAAGATCCTAATCTCATTGAATGTGATTTCAGTGCTCCTACCTAATGCAGAACACTACAGTACAGGTACTATATAGGAAAGGTTGACCGCAATGAGGCCACCTAAAGTGTGATTGAAGCGGCCAAAGTACCTACTTTGACTCATGTAAAAGAAGAGTATCTGTTTATGAAGACAGATACCTAATAGAATTACAATATTTACTTTATTTGTGTACATATTTTTCACTTAAATATTTATTGTGGTTACTAATTTTGAGACCATAGTGTTTATTATAATAAACAATTATTATAGGTACAAAAGTGTATTTTGTTTCTGTTATTTACCATATACTTTTGTTTTGGCTAAGCTCACAACTATAAATATTAAAATATGTCTTGTACAATTGATGCTACATGTTTATTATTAAATATAAAGTTCTCATTAATTTCTTATGCTCTTCTATTAAGACGCAAACATGATTTATTACATATGGGAGTGCAGATGCCCTTTCACCTGTTAAATGGTCAGATTTAATCAACGCTTATTAAGCTATTATAGGCACCTAGCTTGGGCATTTGAGGCCTAACTTAAGGGTATCACTACAGTTTCCTGTTTTTATTTCATATTCAAACCGGCTAAAACTTGTAATTAGGTTTAAAGTATGTAGATAGATGAAGCAAATAATCATTGTGTGTAAACTTCTGTTGCTCCTAAAAAGATTTATAAGATCTTAAATGTTAAGTTAACTATACTTATTAATATTATTAATTAATTATGAACTAATTACTCATCTTAATATAACTTAATAACTGGGTTTTCTAACCTTCACAAATGAGTAAACACAAGAAAACAGTCATGTCTTTATTTATTTCAAACTGAACCAAAAGAACCTGAGTAAGTAATTAATTATTTCTCAACTTAGTCTACTTGTAGGCATAAACACATCTCCCAAGGTAACTGGAACTTTTAACACATTTACAGAATTGGAATTGGGCTCTCCTATAATCTGATCTATCAGTATATCTATCTATAATCTATAATGATTATTGAGCCAGGTTCGATAAATATTAATACAGTGCAGCAGCAGTAGGTTCATAACACATTAATTCATCCTGTATGACAGCAACAATTACTGTATGAATGTGTTCAATTATTTTCTACCACTTTCTTCTCCACAAAATGGTATCTTTCTCCAAATTTCTTGTCATAGCAAAGTAGCCCAAGTCTTAGTCAAGCCTTCTATTATTGTACCATAGTCTTTTTGCAGTAATTATTTATAGATAGCTGCATAATACCATACAGATTCTAGTATCACATTGTTTCTGAAATCAAAATAATGTTTCATAGGTACATGGTATGGAATTATTGTTAGTACAAGTAAGTCACTAATCTTGTAAGAAAAATGTTGTTATCATTGAGCCAGGTTCGATGAATATGAATACACAGTGAGTGCAGCAGCAATTCATTACACAAAAAATAATCAAGTAAGACAGCAGCAACTCTAGTAATGTGTTGCATTGCTGTCTAGCACTTTCTTCTTCAATAAATGGAAATGGTGTTTCGCCCAATTTCTTGTCAAAGCGAAGTAGCTCAAGTAGCTATCCTAATATCTAGTCCTAGTCTTTTTGCAGTATTGGTTTATAGATAGCTGCGAAATACCATACAGATTACTAGTATCACATTGTATCTTTATACATGGTACCTATGGAGCTTTTGTAAGTAGGTAAGGATGTAAGAAACATTTTGTTGTTATACCTACATTACATAATGCACTGTGTAGATATCCATTTCTATGTTTTTTACTCGGATGAAAACAATACCTAATAGATCTTGAGTGGATAAGTAAAATACAACAACTTTAGACATTGTTGAATGAAATGAAAACCACAGAATTCACCCTATTTATATACCTTATTTACCTCGGGCTGCTCAGGTCGCCTTTTAAGAAATTTACAATCTTTCTGGCGTGTGGTTCTGTCTGTAAATTTAGTAAGGACTAATCCGGGCGGTAGATATATCACGTCACGTCGCAATAAAATAATTGTAATGTCTTCGTTTCTTTCCTTATTTATAAATTATATATATCAATTTTCAAGCCAGTAAAGAATTTCCAGCAATACAATGCAACACAAAATGAAATACACAAACATAACCTCACCTCAACTAAACGTCCTCAACTCTCGCTGTCAATTTTACGTCAAAGTCGAAGTGGCGGTAAAAAACCACAGTTTAAACTTGGCCGGGGCCTGGTTTGGCGATGTTGCTATAGAAAAGTCTCGTTTATGAAATAAACCTGCGACCTACGAAGAAATAATAGTCAGGAACTGTAACTGCGTTAAAAAAATGACCCAACAAAAGTCGTGTTCAAGTAGGCGGGGCTTATAAGTCGTGTTCAGTACGTAATCAGTCGGACATTTTTCTTGCAAGCGAGCACACTTCAAATCTTCGCGGCTATTTTCATTTATATCATTGTGAACTACAGTTGTGGATCATCATGCCAGCATGCGTTGTGAAGTGGTGCAGAAACAATACACGATTAAAATGTCCAGGGATCACTTTTACAAGTAAATAATAGCAAAATTATAATTATTCAAAGATGTTCAAATACGTTAACAAATCGAGATGGTCAATACTATGCAAAATAAAGTCAGTCAATTTTTATTTAATTTAGGATGTATTTTTTCTTCAGGACTAAATATTGAAATGTATGTAATGTGCAATGGTTTTGCTTGTTATGTTTTATTCTCGCTTGCTTGCCGATTCAATGCGGCAAAAGAAGTGCCTAGCTGCACTTAAGCTAGAAAAACAAGAGTATGACTGCCTGTGCAAACCAGCATAGTTATACTACGTTAATTTTGACTGAAAACAATAAAATTATAGATAATAAAAAAATTATGGACCATGTTACACAAAACCTACCTACCAGTTGGTACAGTAAGTACCTACTGTTTTTTTAAATTTTATATTTGTTATATAAAATATCATATTTATCTTATATGCTGATGATTTGTCCCGAAGAAACCTCAACATCTTTAAGAGCCTTTATTCTGCGCAACGTTGCGTGAGTTTAGGTATTTTACATTAGCGAGTTACTTACTAGCGCGCCCTGCGGCAGTGGCCTTACCACTTGAGCAGAATAGTGCGCATTAATATTTGGATCTTTTTTTATCTACTTTGGTTTTTATATCACAAATAGACGTAGGTCAAAAAGGTGAAATCACGCAGGACCCATTTTATTTTTAATATCGACATTAATTAACATAATATGTAAATTAATAATCAAGTACATATTATCTACAAGAGCATAGACTAGAAAAAAAGTAAGATTTAACTCATGTAATTACCAAAAAGAGATGATAATAGCAAATAAAACAACCATCAGGTAGTTCCTGATAGGTACCAGTTTCTGGATCCAGCATCAGGTCCTGGTCACCAGCTAGAAAAAAGGTATCGCGAAGATGATTTATACGATCCCAAACACGGTGTGTCTACTATTAACCATCACATAGTTCCTGCTACCAGTTTCCAGCTCCAGCATGGATTCCTGGATACCAAGTATAAGCATAAGAAATTTGGTTAATAGTAAAATACTAACCTCTCAAGGGTCGATATCATTATAACAATGAAATTTCTATTGTGTCTGAACTTTGATGCACTAGATGTCATATAAAATTATTTGTTAGAATCCCGCTTAGAAATGTTACCTCAATAAGTATCAGGAAGTTTTGAGCGCACTAATATTTAGTTGTGTAAGCGCGGGCGTCAGAGTGATACGTCCTCTGACCTCTCTCTAAGAGGCCTCAGCCGCGTCTGACGATTCGTGACTGGTGCGACCGAGTTTATGATTAATTTTAAAAACGTGTGTGTGTAGAAACCGCTCGGCAATAACAATGTAATAAACAATTTCTAAATGTAGTCTATGGAACTTGAACTTGTTGATCAAATGATGTTCTAGTACATCAGGTAAGAATAATTTACATAATATACTATATCAATTATTATTATTATTATTATCATGTGACCCTTCAAACACTCAGCAAAAACGCGAATTGACGCTTCCAAAGCGTTTACGCTCTAAAGAGATACTACAGACAATGAACAATAAACGATTGCCTACAGTTGGTATGTAATATAAGTAACTATATAGCATTAAAAAAACAGTTCATTGTTTGGTCCAATTAAAGCACGTTTAATTTTCCAAGCTAATGAAAATTCACCATATGCAAATTTGAAAGTGGTTTAGCTGAGTTGCTAATTAATTTGTCAGTAATATCAACACAGTGCTTTTCTAAAGTAATTCTATAAATTGATTGAATTTTCTAAATTGATAATGAAGGTATTCTGTGACCACTGAAAAACATCCAGCTGGCAAATAACGACTTATTTTTTTTTGGTAAAATGTATAAGCCTAAAATGTTTCACAATCTTTCTTTACTACATTGCGAAGAATCTCTTCTAATGTCTTCTAGACAAAAACTTAATAAATTTATCATGTTTCGCGAGACATACGAGATTTACGATTGATTTATTATTAAGTTGGTCCAGTCCACTTGTTGCATAATATCGTCCACGCCGCTATGGCTCTGCTGTCATTGTAGACGTTGCAGCACGCGTGTAAACCAATCCCTGCTATCTTTCTGAATTTAAACCAATCACCGGACATGTCTATTTGTAATCTCGGAAGTAATTTGTATTTGGAATCATACGTTGTTTTGATTTGAAGGGCCACTATTTGTGTGGAATTTGTTCTGAATTATGCTTCCTGACAATTATTTCTTCGTAGCCTGCGACGCTAATAACGTTTTCGGGTTTATTGTCGAGTTTATCGCTAGAGTTGGTTTAAACCTGCAACCATAATAAGGCGGTACGTGTTTACTTCATACAGGGTCACACTTCATGTCGGGCTCTCAGCCCATATATTTATTTCCTTGTTTTTCAATAAACATAATGTTTTCTCTTGCAAGTGTGTTGAAAAACGTTGTACTATACGTAAAGTAAGTAAAGGGCCGCGCGCTCCAAGTACTTTGCTATACTCGTGAACATTGGTCATTACAGTGAACTTATCACGAAAATTTCCGTAAGTACAATGTAATCGTATAATTGATGTATACAGCACAATCTATAATTTATCTAGTACAACTGTGGTGTAGATTAATTAATATTAATTGATCATTAGAGTTAAAATCTTTTTTTTATTCATGTATGATTAATAATACGAAAAATGACGGACAAGAATCTCACAATTCACACTAATATTATAAGGGCGAAATTTGTGAGATAACCACACGTATTTCGTGTTTGTTGTTCTTCACGCTCTATCGGCTTGACCAATTTTGATAAAATTTAGTGCGGAGGTAGATGAGGCACTGGAATAACACATACTTTTCATCATCATTATTATCTATCACCATGCGGATGAAACCGCAGGGCGCAGGTACTGTAATATAATTCATATAAATGGTTTGGATGGAATTGAGATTCAAGGACCATGAATCTCCATTAGCTTGACCGTTTCCTTTTCCAAATCATCACCAACTTTATGGTCCAAAATATTGTTAAACTTGGAGGGATATAATAGATACGACAGGTATGGCCAAATAAAAATATCTGTAATACAATTTTACAATAAAATATCCTACACATACCGTTCTGGGCTGATTGAAGTAACAAACCTCCAAAGTAACAAAATCCAAATAAACGCCTTTATATACATAAATTAATTAACCTAATTTAAACTTTCGTAAATATTACACATTTTAATATTATTTTGACGAATTAACTTACGCGGTAGGTATAGTCGAGTATCTCGGCCGGTTTCGTGACCGTCCGGGCCACATCTTCATGGCGTACTTGCGCATCCGGCTGCGTTCGCGCTAGTGCTGGACTACACCTACCGCGACTATACCTACCGCGTAAGTTAAACCGCTAAAATAACATTAAAAAAACATTGATTAGGACCCGACCATCATAGTAAAACTATTTATTACCAAGCCAAATTGAAGCCAAATCAGCCTATATTTTCATTCTCTCATACCGGTTAATTCCTTATCCGGTATGAGAGAATATAGGCTGATGAAGAGGCTTTTTCATAGAAAGGAAATTATAACAATTAACCTATAAAGCCGCGCTGGTACACCGGTGTACCGCAGTCAAAACCCTTACCAGGATTGAACATAAACGTTAACTGTTCAAATATATAATACATTTCGGTTTATTAGATGTTTTTTTAATACTAATAAGCACCTAGATATCATTTTTACATATAAAAAATTTTTTTTTGGTTATCAGTAGGCTAGTAAAAAACAATGGGCGTCGATACCATATCTCTTAAACTTTAGCAGGTGTGCGTGTGCACACCTGCTAAAGTGTGTGTTTTCGTGAATACGTACCATTGCGAAGTAAAAACCTAAAAAAAGCTTATAATCCTCTTATATTATGGTTTTGCGAGCAATTCCCATAATTTGATAAAGGCAGCCGCCATATTGTTTTGATAACGAGTGAGACTACGATTTTGAAATCTATTTGGTTAGCGTTAGAGTATATGTTTGTAAGACAATTTGTGGATTTATTATGGATAATTTATAAAATAGGTAGTATAGGCTTTCAAAGTCTATTATACCGTTGTGATTGTATGTATACTCCTTTTACACCTGCTTGAGAGATAAAATTGGTCGTTGTAGAATTTATTTCATTTGTTATTTTTTTGTTGCGGTTCAAGATTTTATGTATTTTTTTCGGTTGACTTTACCTCTATAATTTGACTAAAAAGAAACAGATAACATATTAATAGAATAAAGGAAGATGTACTGGGTAACCAGTGTAAATTTACGCTGTTTATAGATATGAAATAGAACAAATAGCTGTTTTACTACGATTTTATTCCTGCAAACGCACATCCATTGCAATTTGTGCTACAAAGGCCAGAGTGTGAAATAAATTATGTACCCAGAGAAGCATATTGCTTTTTAGACTCACCCGGTGCTTTGTGGTTTGCAGTGGGCTTTGAAAATGTTGTCATGCTAAAGAACTCACCCAGTTTTTAGAGTAATATGTAAGTGAAGATTTGAAAGAAAATACAACCAAATAATACTGAACAGAAGTTAAGTTTCGATACTTGCGTGAAATGAAACACTCCTCCTGATAGTAACACTTTATAATATTTCCCCCCACAACAATTTAGCACAGAAATACACACTGCGCACAAAAACGTCTTCTCTGCGCCAGAGCCTGCAACAGAATGACTTTAAACACCATTGACTAAAATATATACTTCGCACCGACGAATGTCATAACTCGTCGGAAATCAAAGAAAAATCCTTTAAGAAGGCATTTTTAAAATTAGAGCCAACACGAGTACAATGCGCGTCCATTGCTAGGCCCGCATTTTTTTGTCAAAGGTCTTTTTGTTACACGATAATAACCAGTCCAGGTCTAGGAAACTAGGAGAGAACTTTTGACTTGTTACTTGTCCTTTGAAATAGATAAAAAACTAACTATAAATCTAAAAAACTTCTTGTTCATTGTAGTGGAAGGCAAAGATTAAGAGCTTAATTACTTCAAAACTACTTTTATTTTAGCATTTAGTAACTTTATGTAATCGGTAATATAATCTTACTAATGTTATAAATGCGAATGTTTTTCTGAATGGATTTTTATAAAACTTGATATGTAGATAGATAAAGCGCTAGAATTACATATCTATAGGATAAGTTTCATCATCATCCATCGCCACGCAAATGAAACCATAGGGCGTACAGGTCGCGTCATGTAAAAAGAACGCTAGTGGCTATTTGTTGGTATGAGGTGCGGTGCGGGGCGGGCGGGTCACGCGCTGCATGCTTGTCGTAGCGCTATTGGTTCGTCAGTCGACCGTTGAGTGTACCCATGCGCAAACACACTTGCGGACCTATACAAGGAATCTTAAATAAATGAAAGTACACAGCAATTTACGAGCGTGTTAAGGGTTCATCCCTCCTGCAATAAGCTGAGGTAGCACCGGACATGCATTATTCCAACAACTTTGCATCAGCCAGCGACAAGTACAAACATCGTGGTCAGAGCGCAACGTCTGCCCGCGACGACGAGCCTCAGTTTACTTATTTAGAAGTAACTTGTTTCTAATATGGAATTATTGATATATATTACATATTATAATGCAATTCTTTTCAGTTAAACTAGTATTAAATACATTTGGGTTTTTTTAGAACCAACCCTGTGACCTACGCAGAACTACCTACGAAGAAATACGCTAATTACGGCTAATTAGCGTATTTCTTCTGTACCCGTATATTGGACTACCTAATGACGTCATGAACTTTAAAAGTAGCCAGTTGGCAGGTTTTGGAGTGGAGCCGACGCTACTTCATATTTATTGTTTAAAATACTTTAGTTTTATTACATAAATGGCAATTCAATACGGAAAAATCAGAAACGATCCTCGAAATTGTAAGCTAAACTCACTCGACGTCGCTTCTCAGGTGCTTTTGGTAAAAATATAACGCGAAAACAGAATAAAAATACCTTCTCAGATTTTTTGACATTATGAGAATGCTATTATTAAAATCGAGGATAAATTCCGTTGAAATATCGTTTACAGTTTTTGTCAAATGGTTTCTGGTTCGTCTTGGAACATATCTGATATTATCGCACTATTTATTAATGTTTATTACTAAGTGAGAATGAGGACTGTATATGTTACTTATTTACGGATAAACGGATTTAGATGAAGCAAGAACAACACATGAGCTCCTTGCCTTTATAAGTAGTTCCTGAAGGATCACGGTAACCTTATATCAGGCGTACGAAGTCGCGGGCAGTGACTAAAATAAAACGTGTATATGTCAATTGCTTATAGTCAGGAGAATATTTTTCTATGTACTGGTAACACTGAGCCTACATCGGTTATACTGAAGTTCCAATAGGATTCACAAATGCTGGCTATTTGAATAGCCAATTAATGTTCGGGTAAGGTTAAAGAATTAATGTTTTGGTATAAATATAACGCTATTAAGGTTTTCTACTTCTAGGTACTTCTAGGAACTCTCACATGATCCTTTTGAACATCCGTCTGTCCGTTTTAATTTTTTAATACTCCAGAAATTACCCCAGAACAATATCGCATCAGGTACCTTTCGGTGGTAGTGCCACACTGTAACCCCACAGCGGAATGGGCCGGCATGACCGGGGAAGTACCTCACTCCCACATAACACCGAGGTGCAGTAACATAGCTTGCTATTGCGGTTCAGTCGGTTTGTGGGAGTTTCTGGAGGCCCGATTCCCCCCTCCCCGCCTCCTCTATCCTTCCCCCTCCAGCTCCACCCTCAACCCTTCTATCTCTTCCTTCCCATCTTCCTTCCCCAAAGGTAGACAACGCATCCTTGACACCTCTGGTATTGCGGATGTCCATGGGCGACAGACAGAGACCACTCGCTCGTTTGCCAACCTATCCCATAAAACAAAAATTTTATGCGATGAGACACAATAAATTGAAGTAATTAATAATAAATATATTATTTAAATTACTACGTACGAAAAATTTGATTAGGTTTTATTATAAATATATATATGTATAGAAAGTACCGAGACAAGATCAATAACACACAAGAAGTTAGATATATCTATCCAAATTTATTATATCGCTTTCAAAGTATGCTTGTATAACTTCAGGAGCGTTACACTTACGCCAACAATTTTGAATCTAGTGAGTGAGTACTCTGTTAGTACTACGAGTAGTAGTTATTTTTTTACATTTGATAAACAAGCATTTGACCACAGTCTCACCTGATGGAAAGTGATGACGCGGTCGACAGTGGTACATGCTTGCCTAAAATGTACCTATTCACTCTCTATTTAAAGACTCCCAGATTGTATATGTCAGGAAGTATAGACGCTGGTATAGGTTGTTCCATACTTCAGCCGTGAAATGTGAAGCTAGATTTGAAGCGCTTCGTGCGTATTTTTAGAATTTCGACCATGTACGGATGACGTGTTCCTAAAAAAAGGAGATGAGGGAATAAGATTGTGAACACCGATGAGCTGGCAACTTTGCGTCTATGTTCATGGCTTTGAAGTCTAGCCTCCACTAAAGCATAGTCACCAATGAGTTTCCTTGCTCGGTTATCTTTGGAGTCCAAGGCTTCGAGTTAGTATTTAGCCGAACCATCCCAGAGATGGCTGCAGTGTTCCATACAAGAAGTTAGTAGCGGGTCAGCTAGGACTTTGTAAAGTTCACGGTTATAAGGCTATATAAAATATTATTATTCTGATTAATTATTTATCGTTCCAGAAGGGACTTTACCAACTTACTAAACTTTAACTTTTCTCAAACCTGATTCTTATTTTAAGCTGTGTCTCGACCACCGTCATAAAATTGTCCCTAAAATTCAGTTACATTCTAAACTTCAAGCGTTTGAAAATATCTTGGGGACGAAAGGGAACGTTTAAATATGAGAAGTTAGGTTTATACGCTGCATTTTATGTTAGCTGTTTGATTATTATTTAAAGTTTTTTATTAATCTTTGAGTATTGGATTTGTTTTCATAACGTTGTTTTTATAATTGCCAAATAAGTATATAATAAATGCGATCAAGCCTTCAACCATATTGAAACATTTTTTTTTCGTTTCGCGCGATTTAGCGCCAATGTTGTCAGAAGTCAAAAGAAATTTTCCTACCATGTTAATTTGGTGAAAAACTAAATAAGCTGCAGATGGTAAATTGCATCAATGTTTTGGGCCACTTTTGCTTTTAGTCAGCGATCGTAACTATTTATAGCTGAGAACATTGCTGAGTTTGCTGAATTGGAATGACCATTGCAGTTTGATGACTGAAATATTATGCTACGTTGCTTGTTCAAATAATAATATTAACTACTAAAATTAATAACATATTGATGCAATATCAGGTAAACTATGAAAATACCTAAATAAATACTATTTGAATCAAACCATGACTACATAAAATGAAACTAGTTTTAGATGTTGTTATCAACAATATCGAGGTACTCGATCATGACGTTAGTCATAGAAGATGCGGGTTCGCAATCCAAGAAATGTAATTCAACTTCAATTTATAAATTTTCTTTTAATCTTTCTACTTTTCTAATTCTAGTTAATAGTATTACTTCGTATGTATTTAGAAAAAAAAATTAAAAGCTACGATTAAACTAAAAGATGAATGTATAAAATATACAAACATGTACCTACTACAAAACAAAAACGCCGTCGAGATCACCACCGTGCGGCAGGGTTCCCAGAACACTGGCAGAGTTGCCCCGCTGTATAGCAATACTTAACTTTTGAGAAAAGTATGTGCCAGCTCTAGGATCCCCCGAGGCGAGGACCAGCCTAATCAAAATATCCTTGCAGAATTTTTTTGTGTCGGACGACCACGGGCCCAGTGTCTCTACAGCTAGCGCCACAAACTCATAATGTGCGCTGAGCTGTGAGTACTTCCTGTGTTTGTTCAGTTGGGCCTGTTCGGCCGCAGCCCCGACACTGCGAGCAGAACTGGCGACATGAGAAGGAGCCAGGGTGTCCACGCAGGTGGCATCCCAAACCAAGGCTCGGCCAAGACACCAAGGTACCAGACTGGCTCCGTCTGGTCTCTTGCCATCGTCTCTAGTCACACCGTTTGGTTCCAGTGTCGAGGGCACGGAAGCAGTGGAGAGTGCCCGCCTGACTAAATCATTAATAGCCCAATGACGATATAGTCGGCCGGCACTCTTCACGTCACGAAAATCAAAATCACGTCGTGTGACTTGAGCGTTCAAACTTACAAGTACACGAATATGATAACACCGACATAACTTTGACAGTTCGCGTCGGTTCGTACCGAAGCACGTTAAAATATGTATTTATAAAAGTTAAAAACTGCGCCTTTTCACGCGACAACTCGTTTTATTTGGGAAAAACGTGCAAGAGACAACTGTGACTACGGTCAAAACCCACCGACACCGTCTTTATCACAATAAACAGGTTATTTAACAAAATACCATGGACCTTAGAATAACATAATATATTACCTATGGCTATCTGTAATATAAAAATGAACCTCTATTTCTCCTGGTCACGCTATAACTTGAGAACGGATGGAACAATTTAGATATTTTTTTTTGTGTTAATTATTGTCAGGAGATGGTTCTTATGAAAGAAAAACCAAGAAAAGATGGGCAGTTATGACGAGGCCGAAGACCGAGCCGACTTCGCGAACGTGATCGCGGGCAGTAACTATATATATATATATATATAAATATGCAATGAACCACTATTTCTCCTGGTCACACTAACTTGAGAAGAGATGAAACAATTCCGCTAATTCTTTTTTCAATGTGTTAATTATTCTCTGGAGATGGCTCTTATGAAAAAAAAGAACAGATGGGAAGTTATGGCGAGGCTCAAGGCCGAGCCTACTGCGCGAACGAAGTCACGGGCAGTCGCTAGTTAACATATCACTACTTACGGTATAAAACCGTGGTTGGTTGGTTGGTTATAATGAGCTCCCTGATATTACGACACTGTCCATGATCGCTAGACGAATCGATTCCTCGTAATATTGAAATATCGGGAGCCCATAATAAATAAATATCATGGTTTTCATACTGTAAGTAGCAATAAGTTTATTGAAAATAGCCGTGTAAGTTTAATAATGTGATTAACACAATTTTTATATATTTGTATTACTTTCTTACTTTTTTACTCTGTGGCATCGGATAATGTTGAAAAAAGACAATTTTGATACATATTCTCAAACTAATACTATTTTTGTTAAGCTTTTTATATTTTGTGTTTCATATTCTATCCTACTTTAAAAAAGGCCATAAAATACTTAAGTTCAAATAATGGTAAGAAATATTCAAACAAATAGAAAACTTAAAATAATAAAAAATCTGCCTTACAAATTACCCTTTTTGTAAGGCGTCTTGGGCAAGTTTGTTTATTTATGCCAAATATTTTTGCTTATAATTTCAGTCGCGATTTCACAAGGGTATCAAAACCTATACGGAACTTCCCGTTTACCTAGAATCATGAAATTTGGCAAGAATCCACGTCTTACAGCGAAAGGAAAAATTCTGAAAACTGTAAATATGTACGAGTAGTTTAGTAACCAAAAAGCAAATTTACTTTTACAAACTTACTATTTACGGTTGGTGCAATAGCCGTGTCTAGGGATCGAACGACAAAATTAAGTTTGTCGGAACACATTTTTGGTGGGCGAACTATTGAATGTGTAATTAGACCCTAGATTATGCCTTACCTTCCTATAGACCAATAGACTTAGATTGCGCCTTACCTTCTAGTACGGAACATTCAGTGCGCGAGTCCAACTCGTACTCGATATATATATTACTTCGGTACAACGCTCTACACAGTATCTCTAAATGGTTCTCAACTAATAATTTACTTCTTTACTTTAAAAAAAGACAAAATGTTTGAAGTGTTCTTTGCCTACTGTTCCATATTTGGAGTCCGACGTTACGCTTGATGGAGGTAAACTCGTAATGGACAAGGCAACAGTCTTCCTAGGCATTAAAATTGACGCAAAATTACAATGGCGTTCTCATATAAATGCCCTGTCTGGGAGACTCAGTTCTGCTGCATATGCGGTACGCAAAATAAGAGAGCTAACAGACGCTTCTACGGCGCGGTTAGTGTATTTTGCATATTTTCACAGCGTAATGTCATATGGGATATTGCTGTGGGGTTCAGCGGCTGATATAGAGACCATCTTTATCCTACAGAAACGTGCTATTTGAGCTATATACGAAATGGGTCCCCGTGAATCTTTAAGAGATTTATTTAAAGAAATCATTATATTAACGTTGCCTTCCTTATATGTATTTGAAAATATAATGTATGTTCGTAAAAATTTACATAAATATAAGTTAAATAGTGATCACCACACTTTTAATACTAGAAATACAAATTGGATAGCTGTACCTAGTTTTAGACTTGCGAAGACTAATAAGTAATTCCTAGGAAATTGTCTGCGTTTTTACAATAAAATCCCAAAACACATAACTGAGCTCACAGAGGGCAAGTTCAAGTTGACTTTAAAAAAGGTTAAAAAAAAAGCTTTTTATAAAGTTCGACTTTATATAGAAGATAAAGATGCTTGGAATACTCCACTTCTGGCAAGCTATCACTCTGCCACCCATAAAATGTAATATTTGTAGTACCTAAGTAGAAACATTGTAAACATCTATATAAAAAGAATGGCCCCGAATTTCTTGCCGCTTCTTCTCAGTGGGCTCTATATATTTTGGAACGCGGCGGTAGAGTCTTTAAAGTACATTATAATGAAAAGTTGACGTTCATAAGTGCGTCTTTGATGCCTAAATTGAATAAATGATTTTGACTTTGACTTTGGTCAGTATTTGTCTGTAATATAGATGCTGAAACTGACACATCGAACAATACATTTTATTTGCTTATAATAAGTAAACTATATCTATTCATGAGTTGCCCTTGTCAGTTGTTCTTAGACCAATCAACAGTAACAATAAATCAACAAACCTTCAAAAGCAATTCCTATTGCCAAACTTGGACAGTTTAGCGATAGAAAGCGAATTAAACACGCTCTCTTGTTTAGAAATACTTTATTGTCAATTCTCACTTTATTTGAACCATATTGTTTAGAGTTCGGCACGCTTCGATCCTAAAATAAACAGATAAAAATGTTACTCACCGATAAAACGAAGAAAAGGCACAAATTCAATTCGTGATACGAAGTTTCTAAAAGTTTCATAAAATATCATTTTGCACGAACATTAGTACCTAATCATTCTGTTTAAAAAGGAAAGGTTTTGATTACTTATATGTATATACTCTGAACTTTGTTTACTAGCAATATTTGTAAACGTCAACTAGGTCGAAACCTGCGTACTCTCTCTATCTCTCTCTGCATGAGATCAGATGGGATGGTTATCGTCCTGTGGAAAATGGGACAGCCCCTGGTTTGGGATGCTACATGTCTCCTTGGGACGATTGATCGGGCTGGCTGTCGCGCGGAAGACGTCAAACGTCATAAATTTGTGTATAAGTCAGAATTTACATGTTTATAGAGTTAGGTGTCGAGACTTTAGGCGCGTGGGGCCGTCAGTCTCGAAAAGGTTTGGTTGGGGTGACAGGTGTGCGAAATGCTGGTGCGTACTTTGGGCAAAAGTTAGCATTGTTTTCTAGCGTGGCAATGCTGCTAGCAATGAACTGCTTATTTGCCTCGAAAGGACTTTTTCCACATGTAGGTCTAACCGGGCGACACCGGATTATTCCTCAAATAGGGGCGCTTTCGCACCACACCTCGTGTATTCACAATTGCTTATTATTCCTCAATAGCATTTTAGCCACTATTCTCCCACTATGCAGGACTTATACATTAGTTATTATTTTTAACCAACTTCAAAAAAGGAGGAGTTTATATGTTCGACTATATGTATTTTTGTGTGTTTTCAAAGATTTGTGGACCGATTCTCAAAATCCTTTTTTATAACGTAAAGTATACTTCCAAACTAGTCCTATTTAAATTTCATCAAATTTGGTCTAACAGTTTTTGAGTTTTTAGTTATTGGAATAACTGAAAAATGTTTCGCCTATTTTGATGATATCATCATTGACGGTTAATGACAATCGACACCGTAATTACTAAAAAATACTACTAAGGATGAAATTTAATTTTTAACAAACAAAAATATATTTTACTGTATAAATTTGTATCTCTATACAATTTTTTTTAATACCGCTTTAAAATCATTCATTCAATAGTAGGCACCAAGGACGCTTATGTGTGTGTCCTAAAATAAATACGTCACTACCGAAAAGAAGCGTACGTTTGTCTAGCTGTGTAACTAGCATACGATTTCGTAGCTAGTTAGACAACGGTTATGACAAGAAGAAAGAAACAATTTTCGTAGCTAGTTACCAATAAGTAAATAATAAGCATTTTTCGTTTTTGATTACCATAATAAGAAAATAACACCCGTGTTTGTAACTAGTTACGAAAAACAGTTACGTACACGGATTGCTTAATCCTTTTCAATAAGCCCTGTACTTGTTATGAATGAACAGCGGCCGCAACCAAAAACGTCAAAATAATGGGGTAGTTGAAAATAAATTACAATGTTGGAGCAAATAACTCAAATAATTTAACTAATTATTTACTATGCAATGGATTAACTTTATTTTATTGGATTTAGCAGCTGTTTAGCACCCTCAGAAAAAAGACCCAAACTTATAACTGATGTAGATGAAATTGCCAAAGTGATAAAAATATATATTCACAATACCAAACAAGAAATTGCCATCATAAGAATACTTATTTTACTATACTATTTCTACACTACAGACAATTCCGAATGTCATCATAAATCCCTGAATTATGGATAACTATTTTGTATGCTGTACCTGCGCAAGCCCCCCACTACTGACGCTCGTCAAGTCTCATCTTTCATGGCGCGATATATACCCTGTATAACATCGGCTGCCAGTAACAGTCCAGTCAAAATAGGTCCAGCCCCTTTTGAGATTAGCTGGAACATACAGGCAGAGAGACGTTTTTTTTATTTATAGTATCATATATATTTTAGCATACATTTAGTTAAAAGCTGTTATATACCCTGCACGGTGCGAAGGCGTCTCGCAAAAATTGACAAAAAGTATTTGCTGACGATACCCCGTCGTAGGTAGTGTTAAATAGTGTCTGAGAACTTACTGGTCACTAACGAGTATTCACCTACATTTATCTTGTATATAACGTGCTTGGCAGGTCAAGATTGCAAGTTAGGATTACGTGCCTAACCTCATACCATAAAATTAGTGTTAGACAGTAAATAGATATTGCGAGAGTGCTCAATTTAAGCTATATACTCGTAGGTGGACGTCAGGCGTCCTTGGTTAACTTCTTAAGGCGAAGGTGTGGAGTGGAATTTGTAGCCGCTTATCACTTACCACTAAGTGGATTATCCCTATGGAAGAAATGTAAAAATTAAATGTATGTAATCAAACCCTAACAGTCAGTAATGTACCCATTCTCCAAAAAACACACGAAAAATACCTGGGCTTGCACATGGATACCCAATTAACTTGGAATACACATATAGAACATATAAAAGTAAGTCAGTAGCACTTTGTGGTGCACTCCGTTGCATTGCTCGATGTATTACAAGTAAACTACGATACACAATTTACAATGCACTGGTAAACACGCAACTATTGTACTTGATTGAAATCTGCAGGTTCAGCTGCAAAAACAAGGTTAAACAAACTTCAATGGTACTTACTTACTTGGTACTTGGTGGGCTGGCTCTTTTCCGCAACCAGGCCGCTGTGGCGCGGCCCATTTTGCGTGATAGCCGGGTGACGCTGATCAGTCCAGCCACCCGGTGTCGCCCAGGAAAGCCAGCAGCTCCTTCGGCTTGGCGCAGGCTTCCCACACTGTCCTCGGCGAGCCGAGGTTAGCTGCCCTTTGTGCCGCCACGCTCCTGCATTCGATGAGCAGATGCGCAGCTGTTTCTTCCGCCTCCATGCAGCCTCTGCATAGGGGGCTGTCTGTAACACCTAGATTAAACAGGTGTTTGTTTAAGGAGCAATGACCGGTCATAATTCCGACGATATGTCGCACATTATTTCTTTTAAGATTGAGGAGTTTTCTGGAGAATTTCAGATTTAGAATCGGAAAAGCCTCCTTCGACTGCCTACAACCCTCGATACTTGCCCAGTAGTTCTGATGCTGGTCCTTAGTTCTTTTGCGAATCCATGCACGAATTTGACTGAAAGGTAGGGGGATCATTGGTTCTGGTCCTGCACACGTCATACCGGAACCTCTCCTTGCTAGCTCATCAGCCGCATCGTTACCTCTGGAATCGCTGTGCCCCTTTATCCATTGGAGTGTGACATTATTGTTATGTTTACTTACTTCCTCCAATAGTCGGTGACATTGTATGATCAGCCCCGAAGAGTGGTCGTATCTATTTAGGGCTCGTAGTACCGCAGTGCTGTCGCAGAGTATCCTAATATTACTATTGGTTACCTTCCTGGAAAGTACTGCTGCTGTGGCTTGGATGACACCCACACATTCTGCTTGGAATATAGAGTTGTGTTTACCTAGCCCTGTTGCTATGTGTATGTTTAGTTCCTCCGAGAACGCTCCCGCTCCGGTGCCTGTTGCCATCTTGGAGCCATCTGTGTAAATTCTGACTTCATGAATACCTGAGCAGTCGCTTGGCTCTTCATTTAGTTGTACGCGGTAGCTCTTTGTAAAGAAGTGTTGCTTTTGTACTCTATCATAGATAGACTTTATTAAGGGGTTTCCAACTGCAAAGTTTTCTATGATTGTTGTATGGGGTGCTAATTGATCCTGATACCAGAGGTTCAGTGCCTTTACCCTGTACGCAGCCGCCGCGGCCTCTTGTTGTATGTATAGGTGTAGCGGGGTCAGGCCTATCAGGGCCTCAATCGCGGCGGTTGGTGCAGTGCGCATGCAGCCTGTTGTGGCTACACAGGCAAGTCTCTGAAAGGTTTGTAGCTTGGTTTTGGTGGTGCTCAGGGTGGTTCTGGGCCACCACACAATTGCACCATATGTTAGTGAAGGTCTGATTACCGTTTTATATAGCCATAGGGTGATCTTAGGGCTTAGTCCCCATGTTTTACCTATCATCCTTCTGCATTGCCAGAACGAAATACTGGCTTTGATTAACTTGTTCTCTAAGTACTTGGCCCAATTCAACTTGCTGTCTAGTGTGACTCCCAGATATTTCACTTCTTCTGACAGTTTCAGTCGCTTGTTAAATAGGCTAGGTAGTGTAAACCTGCCTAGGGTTCGTTTGTTAGTGAACATCACCAGTTCGGTTTTAGCTGGGTTTACGGAGAGTTCGTATTCTATGCACCATTTTTCGACAACCTTTAACGCATTTCTCATCAGGTCACATGCCACACTGGCAAAATGGCCTGATATTAGTATTGCGAGGTCGTCTGCATACCCTACCGTGAAGAAGCGACTTGTATTCAGCCTGGTGATTAGATCATTGACTACTAGATTCCATAGGAGCGGGGACAGGACACCTCCTTGGGGGCACCCCTTGGCCACCACTCCCCTGGTTGTGCCGTTTAAGTCAATGCGTATCGCCCTTAATTCTAGCATGTTAATGATCCAATCGATCAGGGTCAGGTCTACTTTGTGTTTAAGCAGTGCTGCTCTAATGCTGCTAAAGTTAGTTTTGTCAAAGGCTCCTTCTATATCAATGAAAGCTCCTAGACATAAATTTTTACTTTTAATATCTCGCTCTACTTTGTGTATAACACTGTGTAGGGCGGATTCGGTAGATTTACCTGCGCTGTAAGCGTGCTGTTCTGGGTGAAGCGGCGCGGTAATGAGAACTGTGTCTCTGATGTACCTATCACAGAGCCTCTCCAGGGTTTTCAGGAGAAAAGACGTAAGACTTATCGGTCTATAAGCCTTTGCTTCTGTGTAGTCACTCTTACCCGGCTTTGGTATAAACAAGACCTTAACCTCTCTCCACCCTTTGGGCATGTATCTGTGCGCCAGACATGCCTTGAAGATAGCACTCAATGTCTCGTTTATATGATATTCACTCCATTGTAGGAGTCCTGGGAATATCCCGTCCAAACCTGGCGTTTTGTACGGTGTGAATGTGTTGATTGCCCAGTTTAGTCTCTCTCCTGTAACAACAGTCTGTGCAACAGCCCAGTCTGTCGCTGTAGGTGGTGCCATGGGGTGTTCTGTCCAAACATTTGAGTCTGATATTAGACACCCAGGAAAGTGTGTTTTCAGAAGTATTGTATAGGTTTCTGTTATAGTTTTAGTAAACGTATTGTCGCTTTTCTTTATGGAGCCGATGTCGCGGTTCGGGTTACTAGCGAGTATTTTCCTAACCCTATTCGCTTGTCCATTCGACTTGATGCTGGTGTTGTAGTTTTTCCATGACCTGCGTGACCTGGACCGTATATTTTTCTTATATTTAGCCTTGGCTATTCTATAGTTGTCCCAGTCCTCGTCCATGCATGTATTCATGGCTCTATTGAACAGCTTGCGTACCTTCCGCCTCTGTCGTTCCAGTGCTTTGGTCCACCCCTGATTGCCTCCCCCAGAGTTTGGCAAAGAGAGGGGGCATGCGCTTTCAAAACTCATAGTGAGACTGTACGTGAGTTGTTCAACAGTTTGCTCTATTTCTTCTATGTTTACTAGTTGCGTGTTCGCACTTACTGTGTTCATGTTTTGTTCAAGGGACCTAGTGAAGATCGTCTTGTCGGTCCTGCGGGGGTTGCGGATTGGTGTTAGTATCTGTTTGCTTATTTTTAGTTCATACCTGATCCACCTGTGGTCGGAGCCGGAGTATTCGCCTGATACTTCCCAGTTCTCTATGAGGTTTGTATTACCTGAGACCAAGGTGAGGTCGATGATAGTACGGCTGCGTTGTCTAACAAAAGTTGGTTCCGCGCCTGTATTTGCTATAAGGAGATTTGTAGTAAATAAAAAGTTTACCAGGTCCTCCCCTCTGCTGTTTGACGTGGGCATACCCCATATAGGGTGATGGGCGTTTGTGTCTGCTGATATTACTAGTTTGAAGTCATTGAGCTCGCAGTATCTTACCAGGTCCGCAACGTCTTTCGATGGGATCTCCTCGTCGCCGGGCATGTAGGCTGACGCGACGATCACGTCCCCAGCTTCCTCCCCGAGAACACCCCGGAGCCTGGCAGTAGCCAAGTCTCTGGAACAGAACTCGGTTAGAGGCAATGAAGCAATGTTGCTTGGTACATATATACATGCTCGAATGTTGTTTTTGGAGGTGTTGTCATATATTAACTTACCCCTCAGATTATTGAGACCACACACACGCCCCGCCCTGATCCACGGCTCCTGGACCAAGGCCATGGTCTCCTCGCTGTCATCCCCCAGCACTCTGCGCAGGTTAGCCGTTGCAGTGAGGCTGTGCTGGAGGTTTGTCTGGATGACCTTACAAATCATGGAGGATTGGGTCGCCATCATTCAAGCTACCCTCCTCCTCTGACTCAGCCGTGTTGGCCCCGTTTGGATCCCTCCACTCTCCTCTGGTAGGGGGGTCAGGATCCACACTCATATCCTCCGTCGTCTTTGAGGACGATGGTTTGGGCGATGAGTGTGACAGCTCGTCCGGAGTTTCCCCCGTCTTGCCGTCTGGAGCCAGCATGGTATCCAGCTTGTCTGCCGGTGTGGGCTTGCTTGCTGGTGCAGGTGGTTCGTCCTGAAGAGACCCGTTCGCTGCATAGAATCGAACGTAGACATTCCCCAGGTTGAAGGCTAGCCTCCGTCCTTTCTCTAAGAGTGTAGGTATAAGGGGTTCGGGAATCCCCAACGTGAGGAACATCGTGTCGTCTCCGTGTATGCTATGCGCGAACAGTCTCCAGGTGTTCACCTGGGCCAACTTGTTCTGATCCGCCAGAATCAAGCTCGTGTCTTCGACAGAGCTATCACATTCCGGGATAAACAGTGCTGCTCTTACTACTCGGGTTAAATCTCCCTGTCGTTTGACAGTGAGTTTAACCCCTGAGTCAGCTGAAAGACTGCTAACTGCCTTGTTGAGCCACCGTAGTGAAGCATCATCCTCACACCACAGCTTCAGGGCTCCATCTGCAATGATGGGCTTCCCTCTGAAGCAGGGGGAGAATGTGATGTTAGGATCTTTAACATCAGCTAGAATCCTGTTGACCAGGTACTTCTTCACTTTGGTGGCTTGCTCTTCTTTCAGCTCTTGGCTTTCCCCCGTCACCGCTACGCATAGCTCATTCTGAGCAATGTCTGCGTAGCTGGTCAGGGTGCGCCGTGAGCTGTCCATTTTGGGTCTTTTGTGTTCACCTCTAGGTGACACCGTGTCATCCAACCGGGTACGCTTGCCGGGCTCAGTGCGGGGAGGGGCCTGTGCAGATTTCGAAATGGCCACTGCCCCACGCCTCTGGCGATTGTACCGGTTGCTGTGTTTAGGGTGCGACCACTTGCTTTGGACCCCTGAAGGTCCTGGTTCTGCCGTAAGTGGTGCTCCAGTCTTCAGTGGTTTGGCAGGTGGTGCGGTGCTGTGTCCTGCTTTTTTAAAGAAGTAGCTCGGGCCAGGTGCGCCGTTACTGGCATCTCCAGTCGTCTGCTTCTGTCCTTCCGGATGGTCTCCTGCCTTGGGGACTCCAGCCTGAGGCTTAAGTCCCGTTAGGCTAGATCCCGTACCGGTGTTTTCAGCTTCTGACCTTTGACTAGCCAGTCGCGCTTCGGCCTTTTGCTGCTTCTTTAGCTTCTGCCTCAGTCGGTTTCTTTGGTTTTTGCTTAGAGTCTCTGGGAATCCAGCCTCTGGCTTAAGTCCCTTAGCGTTAGCGTGGGGGAATCCAGCTTCTGGCTTAAGTCCCTTAGCGTTAGCATGGGGGAATCCAGCCTTCGGCTTAAGTCCCTTAGCGTCAGCATGGGGGAATCCAGTCTTCGGCTTAAGTCCCTGTTGCTTGTCTCTTGCTTTTTTGCCCTTCGGTCCAACAACCGTCCAGGCAGAGGTGCAGGGCTCCGGGGCCGACATGGCCGCCACGAGCTCCTTCACCGCTTCACCTAAACCCGTGGGGGTTTGCTCACCTCTCTCTACTTCCACATCGTGCAATACTTTGCCCCCCCCCAGAATACGTGGGGCAGCCCGAGCTATGCTCAGGGAGGGATTCTCCGGGTAAACCGGTACCCTCCTGGGGTAGTTCACTGTTTGAGTTTGCAGCCATAGTGTGGTCGGATTTTTATACAGGGGTTTCCTTCCCCCGGCCAGTTTATCGGTTTTGTGTATGTTCCCTCGCCCATTCCGCCCATGATCCGGGTCTAGCTACGAAAGTAGCCCGTCCCATTTCACAGGCGGCGCAGGAGCTGGATATATCACTTGGGCGCCGATGATTCGCCTTCGCACTGCATACTTGGCTATTATGGTCACGAGGTAGATGTTATAGGCGGGCTCGTTGGGGACCATAACATTGCCCGGGGAGGACGACCCACAAATATGTTAGTATGTGGGCCCAGCCCTAGACCGCGGCGGCAGTCTAAAGATGGCGTGGACGTGTATGAAGCACTTGTTGGTGCGCGCCTGTAGTCTAGATCCGCACTTCTAGACGTACGCAGCTGGCATTACTTAGCATTTTATAGAGGCATGTTCTTTGGCCTTGAACATACCCCACTAAGACCAAAACCAACCCGTTCCTCCCCTACTAACTTCAATGGTTACAAATTAAAGTTATTTAAATCCTTTTCAACTACAACTATTTAACGTCCACCAAAAAAGTTTACGAAGAAACAAAAATAATGAATAAAAACTATATAAATATAACACATGTATTTTTATACGTAAAACATTAAATAAAAACGCGCCGACCCAACATAATGTATCCCGCCCCCCGCACCAACCTCTAACATCACGAGCGCTACGAGCGGCCGCCCGCAGTGCTAAGCGAGACGTCATCGACGCGGGCGTCCCGATCACTCCTTGAAAAAGGCCACCGAATGTGGTCGAAACTATAGTCGGACCTATCCGATAAATATTACGTGAGTAATCCCGTATTGTTATTAATAATGATTGAAAACCACGTTAGTTTTTATAACAAAATTAAATAAAAACATACATACGGATTTAAAATTTACAAAACAAAAAACCGCCGAGCCCACCGAGCTAGCTACCTTGTCATTCCGAAGCATCGCACTAATTCCCGCAAAACAATGTTTACTGTTGAAGGAGCGCGACTTTACAACCAACTACCCTCACATAAAAAAAATGTAAACTCACTTCACGCTTTTAAAAAGACATTGGCTCAACATATTATCGCAGATGAATCAAGTAAATAAATTTGAAACCGAGTTTGTTTGTTTGTTTGTTACGCTTTCGCCTAAAAGGCTAAACGGATCTCAATGAAATTTGTAAGGAAATAGAATATACCCTGGGGAAAAATATACTTTGATACTTTTCATTATCATCCATTACCACGCGGGTGTAACCGCGGGGCACAGCTAGTACTCAAATATAATATAACCAAAGTGTTTTGAGTTTACGACTACAGAATCATTACTCAAAACGCCATCATCACATGTTACTGAACATGTTTGAAAACTAGACCTTTCAAGTTTCGACCTAAACCTACCAACCACTTGATAAATTGATCAACAACTTGTTTAATACTTCTTGTTGTACTTATAAACTTATGTAAGGATTTAGAATCCATCTAAGGCTAGACTTGTGGTCTGCCTTCGCCTTAAGTCGTCATCTGGTGTCTGAGATTAAGGCAGAGTTCTAGATTAATGCGTCCACAAGCTTCTACGAAATCTCGAGATGGAATCCTTAGGAATTAAAGGCGAGACAAATTCTGCTGTGTATTATATTATAGTAGCTATCACTTCCAGAGTTTTTTTTATTATGCGTGGTTACTGGCTTGCTTGATGTTACCTATATGGATATTAAATAGAATAAAGTTTTTAATTGCATTATATGCATATTATAAGTAATGTTATGTTCTATTATATTATTAACAGGCATATGTTCAGCAGTGGACGTCCTATGGCTGAGATGATGATGATGAATTGCATATTATTAAGGTTTTTGAGCGAGTTGGTTTTAGCGTAACTGTCAGGCTATTTTATTTGTGTATAATTGAAGTGACTATTTAAATGTAGAAGTCAATACTTTACGTATCAAATACGTAAACAAATAATCCATCAAAGGTCATTGGTCATCATGCGGCCAGACACAATAGAAATTTCATTGTTATAATATAACGACTCTTGAAGGGATAAAATGTTTTCTACCAAACCTTAGTCGGCGATCAAAAAGTTGTTTAGTCAATGACTGAAGTGGTGGAAAATTTACCACCGCGCTTCAACTACACGCGAGCGCTGTTTGTCGACTACTGTTGTGAAACGAGAAGTAGTCGTTTGCGTTTAGATGTGATGACCGCTGACGCTGTGCCCGGCGTTCAGCCGTGCGATTCTCTAAAAGCAAACATCGTTGCATCTTTAAAAACATCCGTGAAACAAATGACGAGATGACAAGAAACGTTGGAAAAAACAACCTTATGTACAAGGGCGATATCTCATAAAGTATTTGACATCGGTGAGCTCGTCGACAAGCGCAACGACTGATCATTAGAGAATCGCACGGCAGAAGTTAATCGGAACGTTTTTAAGCTGAAGTCGGACGCCGCGGACTATATGTGCTAGGCGAAAAGGTAATGGTGGCACTTAATAGATGTCGACGAATAATTTACTTGCTTATTAATTCCATATCATTAATCGGTTGGCATTGTTTAAACAAGCTTTTATTTAACTGTTTCGTTTGTATTCTGTGCTTGTGCATCAAAATTTGTTAATAATAATAGTGAGAAGATATTAGTTTACAACAGTGTTTGAGTATATGTGTAACCTTGAAGTGTCTTTAGATTGACCTGAATCTGTTTCGTTTTTGTGTGACGAGTGTTCAAAGTGGATGTGTTTTGGAAGGTTATGTTTTGGGTACCCATTGACAAAAATACATGTTTCTCGATGTAAAAACATTACAACGGCAAGATTTCATGTGAGTATTCCTTAGAATATAATATAGGCTTTATTGTTTCGTATCAATACTAACCAATTCGCGCTTCAATAGTATGTACAAGTGCGCGCGAAAAAAATGTCAACACACATTTTATAACCTTGAATTAGTTCGATGTTTTGATCGTGATTAGTGTTTCTCCGCGTACGAAGCAACAAAACAATGATAATATATTGATAGTGTATGAACTAATATGCATATAAATACAAGAATTGTCTCCTACAAGTCGACAATTTTACAGAAAACTAAATAAACATATTGGATTGGCGAATTATTTGTCTATTGGTCAGTTTTGTAAGATAATGGCGCCGTTTCTCTGCATTTGGTAGTGTGATGCGATATTGTTTTAGAAAGATAGATTCATTTCAGTTAGTGTTCATGGACATTCAACTGTTTTTCTCTTGTTGATTTTTACTACCATGTCAAAATACGTGAAGGTGTCATCGCCGCCATTTTTTTTTGTTGTCACCTCGCGAGCTATAGAATGTCATGAAGTTTGACAAGTGCGACTATATCGGTTAAGTTTGCAAGCACTTGTTAGCATACAAAATGAGGAAAATATTTGTCTACGACAAAATATGGTACTTTTGACTTACATACATGGGCATTTGTGAAAATGGATGTAAACTAGTTACAATACCACTGCAGCACTGCTACCGCTTAAGTAGGTAGCGCTTTGTGAATGTGTCCGGGGAAGTACTACCACCATATCTTTTTCTATACCGTGTAGCAGTAATATTCGCAATACTGTGTTCTGGTTTAAAGTGGGTGCCGGAGAAATTACAGGCACATGTGATATAACAACTTAATGTCTCAAGGTTACGCGCGCAGTGCAGTTCCTCACTTATGACGAAATGCACCTATTCTAGATAGAAGTTACCTAAGACATTATAATAGCTTTTACATAAATAGCCGGATACATGTTTAAACTGGCAACAATTTATCTCCTAAACAAGGTACTCAGTGCAGCTATTAAGTTAGCTTATTACCCTAGCAATAACTGGGATTGGCCCTCGTAAAGTGTTGTGAGAAACTCAATTTTTAATGTCCCGACACGAAATTGGATCAGAGACGGATTTTATGGTAATGTTTAGTACCTGACGGGCGGAAATTTGCAGTTTGATACTGATGAAAGTTCAAAAGTCTGACAGTTAAATTGGATGAAGGGCTTTCATAAATAAATCAGTCAATAAGTGACGATTGAGCCTAATTGTAAGCACCATGTCTGTAAACAATAACTTTGAACATTGACATTTAGACTTATAATGCGAATAAACAAAGAACAGCTACAAAAGTTAAAAAACATTTATAATGTACGTACGTATAATAAATAATTGACGTTCACAAGTGCGTCTTTGATGCCTAATTTGAATAAATGATTTTTGACTTTTGACTTTTACCCACTGTCCTGACGAAACTTTACTTTAAATTTGAATACTGTACTTGGTCATTTCGTTCTAAATTTGGCTCCAAATGTAGAGTTTATTGGAAACTCTACATTTGACTCTACGTTTTTTTAATGTGGACTCTACATGTGATTGTTGGAAGACGCGAGTTCGAATCCTGTCCGAGCACGTGTATTTTTTCTCTCCAAATGTCAAAACTCTACATGTGACTTTATAGTCATAAGTAGAGTTTTAGTGGAGTTCAGGTTCAGTTAAAGTTACGGTCAGTAAAAGTCAGTTTCAGATGTAATTACCTGAAGCAGTTAATTTAATAATAGTCCGTGAATTGATGCATTCATCTATTTCGTTTCACACATACTGATAAAGATCTTCATGCGTCAAATTCAGCGCTGCATTGTAGTCATCGCCCGTACTGTGGCTGTTCAGTGAAGTTCGACTATTGCTACAGTATCCCAAAAGCCACCACTTTCATACTATAGGTTTGAAGCCGAATTTATGATACAGTAGTACCAAGACCTTGCAGATGAATACTTTCTGTCACCTGATTGAAACCACCTGGGGCCATGTATACAACACACTGAAAAGTGACCTGCGGAAGTCGGTGATTCAGCAACCAAAAAGCCATACATCATATTTTATAGTTATAACGACTTCTGACGACTAGCTCAAAATTTAAACAGCCCTCTCGCTTTTCCTTTATGAATTCAAATTCAGATATAAACTGAAATAGTCTTTTCTAAAATAAAAATGAATCGATGAAATGTATATATACGCGCATAGCTTACGAACGACTCAAATATTTTTTTTTATCGCTCTGATGCAGGGTTGGTTTGATAAAAAAAAAAAACATTTTAACATCATCCATCACCACGCAGGTAAAACTGCGGAGCGCAAGTAGTTTCAGATAAAAGTGAATGGAGCTGGAGACAGGTCTGTTTAGTATGGAGGGTGCCAGAGAGTTTCTAGTCATAACTTATGTAGTTATGTGACGGTCCGTCGTACAGGGTGTAGGGGACCGTTGTAGTGAAAAAGTAGACTAGATCAATTGACAAGTATCGGTTGTTTTACAGCAAGCTTGTTTATCATCATAGCAGTTCTTCACAGTATAGCCTCTGCAGTAAAATTGTTTCACAACCTATTTTACCACAAGTGACAATCCGATTTATTCATGCGCCAATGCAAAGGGTGTTAAGGTAAATGCTAAGGTGTTACCATGGTTCATTGTACGACATTTTCTTCTAGTACGTCGTTTTTTTTTTTGTTATGTTACTTACTAATTGGATGTTCTATCTAGATAACAATGTTTATATTTATATAAACGGCCTTACTTATAAACGTTGCTTAACTGTAAATAATTAAATTAACTATTTTACTCAAATTAAAGCAGCGTTTATGGGTAAGGCCAATAAAATACATAATTATTTTTTATCATAAAATGGAACTGACTGCAACACTAAAACCGTAAATAGCAAGGGTTACTAAAAATAGTGAAAAGTTTTTTTTGGAAAAAAAACAGAACCTACTCCAACTCTAAAAAGTGTGAAATAACTTGTTGAAGTCATTAGCATGATAGCCCAAAACTAGGTACCTATTATCACAATATTGTGCGCTTGGTACCGACTTCGACAAGACTTTGACAATTTTTAGTAACCCTTGCTATTTACGGGATCGATTGTCATTCATTGACGTGATGATATCATCAAGATACGCGTAACACTTTTCAGTTTTTAGAGTGAAACTCAAAAAGTGCTTTGACTGAATTTGATGTAATTTATCGAACCTCAAAATATATTCTACCAAAAAAATGAAAATCGGTCTACAAATGTGGGAGTAATCATCTAACATACACAAACAAAAACACATTCAATCGAACATAATAACGTCCTCTTTTTTGAAGTCGGTTAAAAGCATATGACATCTTTGTAATATAGTATTGGAACCCAGAGTAAACCAATATTTATTTATTTAATTATTTATTTATTTATTTATTTATTGATTTATTTATTTATTTATTTATTTATTTATTTATTTATTTATTTATTTATTTATTTATTTATTTATTTATTTATTTATTTATTTATTTATTTATTTATTTATTTATTTATTTATTTATTTATTTATTTATTTATTTATTTATTTATTTATTTATTTATTTTTTATTTTTTTTATTTATTTATTTATTTATTTATTATCCAAAACTTAATATTAAATTAAATATGTAAATGCACCAAATGTAGAATACTAACAAAGTTTTAATTTGTCGCTACAAGTTGCTCACCGCCAGGTGAACGAAATGTGCCACCAATTCTACCTTTAGATAGGTAGGTACATATTGCAAATACTCACAGAAAGCCCAAAAACAACAATTTGTTTTGCATGTTTAAAATTTATATGTTTTTATTCTACCAGAGTGGGTTTTCCAAATATGGCATGTCATATTAAAGACCTTTTAAAAAATATGATCAAATTAACTCGCTGAATTTATTAAAAACTAGATACACGCCTCGCATTGTAATTTAGAATTTACGTTCGGCGTAATTTAGAAAAAAAACGAGTACCTATAAGTCTTTGCGACATACATACCTATTTCTACCATGAAATATTAATGTTCGCGTTTTTACAGAGAAATACGGGGTTACTGAGAATGGAAACCACGTTAGTTTTTATAACTAAATGTTCGCATTTATGTGTACCGGTTCGATAGGTATGATTCTTCACCTGTAGAAAGCTACATTATGCCTGAGTAACATACGCTATATTTGATTCATCATCCATCACCACGCGGGTGAAACCGCAGAGTGCAGCTATAGCTATTCAATAAAATGCAACACTATACTATAGTAAATTGGATACTTCCATCATGTACCAAAATTTCAATTTCTCCCAACAAGCTGCACTAACCTCGATACCACAGAGCAATTACAATGTGAAATCCAATTATTTAGATTCCAAATTGTGTTCTGTGCAGCACAAGCACACAGTTTTTAGGTTATTGTCACAAATCAGAAACTGTTGATGTTGTTGCTCTGAAAGGACGCTCACGTCTTTAATTAAAACCAAGAATATATATGATGATCCTTGTTAATACTAGCCTTTGACATAGAACTGATACTATAGGCCTTGACAACATTTTCCATGCGACCAAACTCTTAAAGACCTTAGTTCGATGGCGATTCTAGGGATCACGTATATACACACATCAAAAAAGTCTAAGCAACATGTACTAATTTAAATTTTAGAATGGTTCTTCACATTATAACGTTTGTATTTTATTATTTAAATATTTTGTAGGGTCTTAATGATGTAAAAATAACAGCTCTTGTCTTCAATAGTTCTTTTAATAACGTAAATTAACAATATTATAATGTACTGTACAAACTAAGATACCTACATAAGAAACTAAACTTATTTAACAAAATGCAATTTCTAAAGAAAACCAAGTGTGTGTATATATACACAATATTAATTATGATGATATTGTTGTATAATAAGTTGTTAATTATATATTGATTAGTATTGTTATTCCAGCAATTATCATTTTCGTTAAGTCAACATTTAAATTAAACTTTGTTATTTCTAATTTTATAAGATCTATGTTAATATGATGTATGTAATTTGAATTCAAATGTATTTTTTTTTTGTAATTTGCTCGCGCTATTGTCTGAAACCAATTAATTGTATTTATTGGAATAGGTGTGATGAAAATCTATTAAGTAGTAATGGATTCGCCATTCTTGTAACAGGTAGTGTCTTACAACAGTGAATCAGCAGTTTTAATCGACCGCAGTTAGTGGTCGTTGGTTCAAGTCCATATCAAGGCAATAATTTTTGTACTTATTTATTTTCAGTAAGAATATAAAATTCGAATAATGATGGTACTTATGTTTTAACAAATAGTTATCGAGCTTTGTATACATTCCAAGCGACTGACCGCGATTTCGTTCGCGTAGTAGGCTCGGCCTTCGGCCTCGCTATAACCTCCCATCTTTCCTTAGTTTTTCTTTCATAAGAATCTTCTGATATAATTAACACAACAAAAAAGAAATTAGCGAGCTTGTTCCATCCGTTCTCAAGTTATAGCGTGACCAGGAGAAATAGGGGTTCATTTTTACACACAGACTAGCAACTGCCCGCCACTTCGTTCGCGTAGTAGGCTCGGCCTTCAGCCTCGCCATAGCCTCCAGTCTTTTTTGAATTTTTTAATGTAAGAACCTTCTATGAAGTATTAGAAAACATTAAAAAAAGATGAATGACATCGGTAAAGCGTGGCGTAGCGTGACCAGGAGAAATAAGGGTTCATTTTTATATATACATACCTAGTGACTCGAAATTTTGAAACCGTAGGCAGAGATATTGTTAGAACACCAGCCATACTTCAATTATGAACAGCATAACAAACGTTTAACCTTATTTCACAACAATATTGAAATCTCATGATTATGTAGGGTAGACATTTGACATTAGACAGTAAGGCTAATTACCCCGATTTAGGAACAATTTGAAGATTTTATTTCGAAAATATGTTTAGTTAACCTGTATAAGCTACAAGCTAATATTGTAAGTGTCGGCTCACATTGCTTTACATGAGAAGACGAGGACTCCTATGTTACATTTTGAACATTATATACCTACAAGTATAACGGGAACATATTAGAACATCTAAAACCACTAACCAGACGGCAACTTTTTTAAAACATTTATATTGGTTTATCAAAGTGACTCTCTCTTACCTGATGGAAAGTGGACATGGAATCAAGAAGCGATGACCATTATGCGATACAATGCAGCCGCATGCTGCGCTTATTGCCACCCCTATGATGATAGTAGTAGATGACCCTAGAGATGTTTTTTTCACGCCCCGCTTGAAAGATAGCCGCAATGCCAGCAGGGCATTCCACAATTTACTTACACGACAGAGGTAGTACTGTTAAAAGTAAAAGTGTGTTCTTGGTTCGTGATAAGAAATGTTGAATGCTTATTCTTAAAAGTCCTAAAATTTAAATATTACCTAATGATTCAAAATATGAATGGCTTATTAGCCGTAAGGTAAATTGTTAATACTTCAGTGTTATTACACTGAAGTATAAACAATTGAATTTAACTTACGGCTGAACTACCTAATGTAGAAAAAACCATGTTCCGTAACACGTGTCATATAAAAAAGTTTGCGACAAGAGTGAGACTTACACTTATAGAAACTCGAAAGCCATGTGAGCTCGATCCCGCTTATTAGAAAACACTCACTATAGCCTGAAGAGATTTTAATGTAGGTACCAAGGCACATTTTATACAAAACACAAAACACAAAACACTCCCTATAGCCGGAAGAGATTTTAATGTACCTAGAATAACATTTTATACAAAACACAAAACACTCACTTTAGCCGTAAGAGATTTTAATGTAGGTACCTAGGCACATTTTATACAAAACACAAAACACTCACTTTAGCCGGAAGAGATTTTAATGTAGGTACCTAGGCACATTTTATACAAAACACAAAACACTCACTTTAGCCGGAAGAGATTTTAATGTATATAGAATAACATTTTATACAAAACACAAAACACTTACTTTAGCCGGAAGAGATTTTAATGTACCTAGAACAACATTTTATAAAAAACACAAAACAATTACTTTAGCTGGAAGAGATTTTAATGTACCTAGAATAACATTTTATACAAAACACAAAACACTCACTTTAGCCGGAAGAGATTTTAATGTATCTAGATTTATATTTTGTACCTACAAACTCAAAACACTCATTATAGACTGCAGAGATTTTAATGTACCTTGAATTTCTTTTTTTATAAAACTCAAAACACTCACTATAGCCTGAAGAGATTTTAATGTACCTAGAATGTTTTTTTAACCAAACCCAAAACATTTACTACATATAGCCTGAAGAGATTTTAAAGTACCTAGAATTACGTTTTTTTCAGTGAGCAAGTAAAATAGGACTAAAGAACTTATATCTCGGAGTGTTAAGTTAGAGTTATGTCGAACAGAAACTATACAATCTTAAAGCTCTGACTATAAGAGTTTTTTATCCGCATTTCTCTTGTACAATAGGCCTACTCTGTTAGTTGGGTTACCTTGCCTCGTACGATTCACCTCGCGACGTTAGAGAGAAAATAGTATACATTCGTCACTCAGTAAAAGTTTTAGTAGTTACAACACAACTATTAATTAACTGCCCTTACTGCCATTTAAAAATATACATACAGCCTGTATAATTCTGGAGCCCGGACGGTAGGAAATTAAGGTTAAATCTGGCAACTTTATATTGTATCAAATAAAATCCTTATTCCTTGTATGTAAGGTTGAAAATGGATAATATACAAGATATTTAAATTAAGGTTACTAAAGGCCGCATTTGATTTGATACCGAAACTAAACTTGTTGATTGCTCCAATTTATAATGGAGTCAAACATCTAATAATTGATTTTGGTCAATAGAAGCCTGCAGAATAATTCGTTTCGATTATTTATACTAGAAACTAAATCAACACTTCTCATAAAACTAACGCAGAGTATGAGAGTGAATGACTTTTTTACTGACTTCAAAAAAGGAGGAGGTTCTATGTTTGACTGTATATTTTTTTATATATGTTCACCGATTTTTTCCCCTATTTGTGGACCGATTCTCAATATTATTTTATGTTTGGTAGAGTATACTTCCAAGGTCCCATTTAATATTGACAACAACTGAAAAGTGTTTCGCCTATTTTGATGATTTGATGATATCCAGAAAGAAGTACCTACATGTTTTTAGTCTATGAATGCAGTTTTTTCTTATTACTAAAATCAATAGACATACTTCCTAAGAAGACAGTTTCGTACTTGTCCATACTGACCCATTTTGTTTGTCTATCATATAATAAAACTGTAACTGACTGAACTTTAAAGGTGTTTTTTTTAAATTTATTATCCATTAGGCCTACCATAAGCCCCTTATAGGAAGACAGTTAAGCGTTTTATTGAGCTGTCCTGCAAATTCGTACTATGGCGGACTCTAGCAGGCCAGGCGAGCTAAAGCAACTTTTTGTGACTTGTTAAACGTAAAAACTGTGAATTTCTATCAATTTGTGAAAAAAATAGTTTCTTTTATTATCGTGGATGAATGTGGAACGCATACGAATTATTTGAGATACTAGAAGAAGTATATAAAAAAATTCGGCGAATATTTTCACGCACTTGATCTGTTTTATTATAGCCTATAGCTATGGCACTATGGGTATTTAGATCTCCCATAGTACTTCTAATTGAGCATATCTAACACAACGACGGCGAGGTGTAGACGCGGTCGTAATTCCAAGTTTAATAAATAAGAATTCACACTGGGAACACCGCCTTGATATTGTAGGCAAATAATAATCATTCGGGTCGTTTCTCTGAGAATCCACTTCAAACTGTTGACTGTTGTTTACTTGATTGGGTGTGTTCTAATAGCATTACAAAATATTTGTACTATGTGTAACTAATGTTACCTTATATTAAATCACTAAATCAAGGTCACAAACTCTGCTGGACCCCTCAATACTGTTATCATAACGTATTTTACACAGTGAATAATATTCGAATATATATAATCCAATACTTTATAAATTGAACTAATTTATAAATCGGATCGTTACCAATATACGGCTGATCTTAGTTTCAGAACATAATATAAACCAACATAAAAGTAAAAGCGTTATACAAAGTGGTAGAGCGTCATCTCTTTCATGCAAACTGTCAGAGACAATAATTAAGGGCCCTTCTTAGCCCTAGCAGTTCAAACGCATGTCAGTCAAATGAAGTTCATGGTACGATTTTTGGCAGGTCATTTTGCGATCATTTTATTGTACTGCTCGGAACTTGACAAGTAATCTGAAAGTTTATGGTAGGCCTGCTGGTGTCCTTTGTTATCGATGTGGTCAAAAATGTATATGTATTTTTTTTTTTCAAATTCGGTCTACCTGTCTTTCTGTCTGTACACGCATCGCTAAGTACCAGACAGATTTTGAAGAAACTTGAAACAATGATAACTAATATTATGGTCTAACATATGTTTTTTTTTCCCATAAAACGAAAGTGTTCTGCCGGGTATAAAAGATAAAATTGTATAGTAAATTCTCTACTTGATGGATTTTTATGCAATTTTCTCAGTATGATAGCTAAAACGCACTTACATTATATGCTGTTTCATCTCTTAGATTATATAGGAGTGCTAAAAAAAAAAGTTTTAAAAATTTTTTGAATAGAATAACATCGTCAAAGAATCTGTAATGGTTTTTAAACTTTGTTGTTGTATTAAAAATTTATTTAAGTATTAAAATTTTGTGTTTTATTTTATTTTGTTTTTGTTTTCTAATATAAGCAGTTTACGTATTTATGGCTTTTATTCAAAACTTTGGTGAAAATAAACTTTTACGTATTTAATAAAGTAAATGCCATTTTAAATACAACATAACACATCGTCACGCTTAAACATCCTCAAAGAGGTATGCAGCGGTGTTTTAAACACCTACGTTTCGCCAGATACGTTTTAGTCCCATGTAATAGGAGGCAAGCTTATTGTCATATATATGACACTATTTCAAACGACTCCGGACTGCTATTGAAAACTTCCAACCCCTGGGACTGAAACCAGGACCTCGAATTTCCAAAGCTTCTTCCACCAGTAGACCTAGCGAGGAAAGCCGCAGGTGGGTCAGCCAGTATATATATTTATATATATATATATATATATATAATTATAATATAATTAATATATTCGTATGTAATAATAACCTATGTAAGGTTTCACCTGTAATACATGATATTTATTTGGTCAACTAAATAAAATTGTAAGTAATCAACACATACAAAAATATACGTTTTATTTTTATTTTTTAATTTCCTTTCAACGGCAACATCTGTTCGAACAACAAAAAGCGAATCTGTTTTTTAAACGAACTGTAGAAAAAATAAAATTCAAAACAGTTCATGTAGGAGTTAGGCAGTGTGCAGAAGGCGCATGGTATCGCCAATTGAACAACGTACAGAAACATGCGGGCCTTTGTAAATATCGAGAGTATTACGCCCGTTTTCACCAACATTTTAGGTAACACCTAAGCTAGTTAGGTAACGCTTAGTAGTACAAAAATGTCACCTAACTTACTAGGTGTGACCTAAAATGTCGGTGAAAATTAATGCGCTGTCAGAGCTTGAATTCTTTCAATTTCTTTCGCTTGAAATCAAGCAAACTGTCGTGTTACCTAGCGTAGGGATTCACTGACAATAAATTAAGTTAGTAAAAATGAATGTTAAGTTAAATTTATCAAATATAATAGGGATTATGTATGGGATATATAGAATATAATAGGGAAGAAAACTTGATATAAAGTAACACCCTTGTGTTAGAAATTTCTCCAACAAACCTTACTAATCTTCATATGGGCGGTTTTGGTACAATAAATAATGCAGATTCTGGTAAAAACACTGTTTAATATATTCAGCAGTTTTCATTCGCACCAATATAAAAAAACAAGCGCACTACAACATAAAAATTTTGAAAATAATATAAGCACACCAAAAATGATACACATTACTTACATATAATTTAGTTGCACAGCTCGTAAATTACTGGTACACTTCTTTTAGTAGCGCACTATGCCACTGCAAGTGATCAACTGAGTCGTGGATGGCGGTTCCACTCCTTTTTATACTGACTAACGCGATACAGCAGCCACTCCCTCCACTAGGTAGCGACCACGCCACCAAGCGGCGATTCCAGAAAATAGTCTACCGGTCAATAGAGTTCCATTTAACAGTAAATATTAGTCAAAATGTCGGTAACCATATAAAACACAGTTAACATTTATTTTAAGTATTTTAACAAATGAAATTCATATTTAAAATAAACTAAAGTTTTAAACTGATTTCGACAAGTGCCACCTAGCGGAAACAGTATTAAAAAGTCAAAAGAAGTGTAAATATACTCAATATTGATAACATTCGTCCATCCTGACTATTAAGCGAGTCCTCGAGCTTAGCTTTCTACTTTGTTATCTTATTACTATAGACGTTGTTACACAAAATTCATAATCTATAAATGCTATAAATGATCAATTGATTCATATATTACAGATTATACGACTGCAGAGATATAAGAAAATAATTAAGATTTGATCAATCATTTCCACTATTCAATCCATCTCATTTATCAAATCATCATTTTGCCGTTGGTCAAGTTCATCTTCTGATGATGTTTCAATTTCGTTATTGGATTTGAAAACAAGCCATGGGTGAATTTTGTCTACAGGAAAAATACCCGTGTATTTAGGTTTTCCTTTCTTGCGTGTGACAGGGGTATCCTCAACTTCGTACCTGTCATTTGGCATAACTTTCCTGACACGATAGGGACCTAAGCATTTGGTAACTAATTTTTTACTTTTGCCCTTCTGGGCTACTTCCCTTTCAACGCGAACTAGTTGACCAACATCAAACTGTCGTGGTGGAGCGCGAGATTTATTAAAATTGTTCGCTTGCTTCTCTTGTGTATGAGAAATTTTACTTAAAGCTTCGTTTCGCATCTGTTCTAAACTACCAGAAGTCACCTCATTATCATCAGTAACTGCTAGTTTTAAATTACTGTCGCTAGAACCAGTTAATCGTAGACCAAAAAGTAATTCAGCAGGAGTTTTTCCCGTAGTTTTGTTTATAGTGTTGTTTATTCCCCACTGAATTTCCTGTAAATACTCGTCCCAATTTTGCTCGCCTTTTCCATGAGTCATTGTAGTTAACGCACCTAGTACTGTACGATTAAAGCGTTCTACCTGTCCGTTGGCTCGCGGTGTAGCCACAGCGTTTAAAATGTGTTTTACACCTTTTTCAGATAAAAACTCTTTGAATTTACTGCTAGTAAAAGTGGTGCCTCTATCTGAAATAATTCTACTCGGAACACCAAATAACGAGAAATAATTTTTGAACACACCTATAGTAGTATTGCTCTTAGTATTTTTAACGGCATTGAGGGTAATAAATTTAGTAAATCCATCAATGATAGCCAATATATATTTGTTCTTTTTTTTGCTTTCGTTAAATGGGCCAAGATGATCTGTATGAACAGTGTGAAAAGGCTGGGGTACTTTAGGAATTGAGTGAAGGTATCCAGACTTCTTTCCACTTGGGGCTTTGCCATGAGCACATTGAATGCAAGCTTGACAATACTTTTTAACGGTTTTGCTCATTTTTGGAAACCAATAATCAGATCTAATTTTGTCAAGAGTCTTTTCAAGAGAAAAGTGACCAATATCATCGTGACATGATTTTAATAGTTGCCAACGTACACCTTTTGGTACCAACCACTTGGGTCCTTCATTGGTCAACCTGTAAACTAAGCCTCGTTTTAATACATAATTTTGCTTTATATAAACTATATCTTCAGACTCCTTGTCATCTAATATCTTTTTTATTCTTTGGGTTTCCTCATCATCCATTTGCACTGTTGCAAGCCATTCAGTTGTTATATGTAATATCTGAAGATTTTCATTAGGAGATTCAATCTCTTGTCTGTTCTCTCTTAAGGGGTTCCTACTCAGCGCATCTACATGATTCATGGATTTTCCGGGTTTGTACGTTATATTAAAGTCGAATTCTTGGATTAGACTCCACCACCGAGAAACACGGGGAATCATGTCTCTTTTAGTAAAGGTAGCTCGCAATGAGTTACAATCTGTGACAATTGTGAAATGCAACCCGATGAGGTAAGGTCTAAATTTTACCAGCGAGCTAATGACGGCTAGAGTTTCAAGCTCATAAGAAGAGAAGTGTTGCTCTTCGGGTGAAGTCTGTCTGCTGTAAAAAGCTACAGGTTTAAGAGTTTGGTCGTTCTGTTTCTGCAAAAGTATCCCGCCTACACCGTGTTTGCTAGCATCGGTATGAAGTTCAGTTAGTGCATTAGGATTAAATAACGTTAACACTGGGCGAGAAATCAATCTAGTTTTAAGTTCAGTAAAAGCTTCTTGTTGTTCAGGTCCCCAGCACCATGTTGCATCTTTTTTTAACAGTTGGGACATTGGTCTGGCTATTGCAGCAAAGTTTTGGATAAACCGCCTAAAGAAACTAGCTAGACCGAGGAACTGCCTGACATTATGTACATTAACGGGTGTTGGAAATTTATCAACAGCTTCAATTTTATTTTTACCTGGTTTAATACCATTTTCAGAAACTTCAAATCCTAAAAAATCAATTTGCGTATGAAAAAAGTGACATTTTGGCAATTTTAAGGTGAGTCCTGCATTAGCTAATTTCTCCAAAACTATCTCCAATTTTTTTAGCCCTTCTTCGAATGTAGCTGACGGTAAAAGAACATCATCCATATAAATAATTATAGAATTGAGTCGTAGGTCATTTAATACTTTGTTAATGGTTCGCTGAAAGACAGCAGGGGCATTCGCCAATCCGAAAGGCATCCTATTAAATTGGAACTGTCCGTCCGGTGTAACAAAAGCAGTCTTTTCCTTATCTTTATCATTGATTTCAACTTGATAGTATCCTGATGCTAAATCAAGTGTAGTGTAGAACTTGTAACCTGACAATCTATCCAACTGATCTTCTATCCTAGGCAATGGGTAATGTTGTTTAATAGTTTTTTTATTTAAAGCCCTGTAGTCGATGCAAAGTCGTTTTTCACCATTCTTTTTTTGTACTACTATTATCGGGCTTGCAAATGGGGAGCAAGATTCACTAATAATACCATGATCAAGAAGTTCATCAGTCATTTTCCTAACTTCATCTCTTTCTTTATGTGATAACCTGTAAGGTCTGTAGACTACCGGCTCTGGGTCTAAAAGTTCGATACTCATTTTTTCAACATTAGTACAACCAAGTTCTTCCAAATTTGTGGCAAAAGTTTTTCTATGTTTGTTAATTGTTTTCAAAAGTAATGATTTCTGTTCAAGTGAAATATCATTTCCAGTGGTTATTTCATTCATTGTAAACGGTTTTAATTTTTCACCTTCAATATTTATTTTGTTAACTGTGAGATTGCTATTTATGTTAACAATTTTCAACGTTTGAGCTCTGGCTAGAAGTTCGTTTCTTTTAAAAAGTATCTTATTGTCTGACAAGTTAGTCAATAATAAAGTTGTGAATCCACCTTCCAAAGAGTACAGACCTCCCTCGAGATTATATTCATACTTAGGTTTTAATCTACAACTATCGTTGATTAAAATTGGACCAGTATGATGAACTGAAGAAGAAACATCTATTAGAGTACACCCGGGTTCGACTTCGATATCGTTTTTAATAAATAATTTAATAATATTATCTTCTTTCATTTTTCGCATAATTATTAATTCTGTGTCAGTTTTTACAATTTTTATATATGGTGACTCAGTGTAGGTTTGACCAACTAGTAATGGGTAACTAAGGGTATGGTCTGGTACCACAAGTACTTTTACCCAAACGCGAACTTCTTGGATGTCTATTTCTACCATACATTCTCCTAATGCTTGAACAATGCCACCCCCGTATCCTGTCATTGTCGTAACTTTCGAACTGTCCCATTTTGACAAGATTGTATCAGCATCAGTTTTTCTGATGAGAGTACAGTCACTACCCATGTCTATAAAGCTAGTTATTTTGTGCCCATTAATAGTTGCAGTCTGTATGTATTTATCTTTAACGTTAGAGTCGTTACTTGAAATTTCTAATATATTTTTATTTTGTTCCTTGGATTGTTCTTTGCGGAAACAATCTTTGGCTTCGTGACCAATTTTAAAACAGTTAGTGCATTTTTTTACTTGTGGACATGATATGATTCTATGACCTTCTTCATTGCATTTGAAACACCTAATAGTCTTATTGATGTTTGTAGTATTTGTGTCTTTAGGTAAAAATTTTTTTGGCGGAGGTCTATTAAATTCATTCTTCCTACTTTTGACACTTCGTAAATACGCTAAAAGTTTGTCAGGATCTTTGAATTGGGCTGCTTCAGCACCCAGCCTAACTGCCCTATCTTCGATGCCAAAAATTATGCATTCTACTGCCCTTTTCGCTTTTATCTCGCACCTATTGAGTAATGCTACCTTCTTATAGTAGTAATCTTCTAAAGAATCACCAAATTTAGCTCGCTTATCCAACATGTCTGAAAGCATTTGACCATAATTTTCGCCAGAAGGAAACGCGGCTTTCAACTTCTGTTGCCATTCCACCCATGTATAATTTATAGTAGTTAAACCTTCATACCAACGTTTAGCATTACCAGTTAGCTTCGGCAAAGCATAATGAATTATTTGTCTATCTGTCCATTTATAAAGGCGGCTGATTTCATTGATTTTATGTAACCACGTAGTCATATTTTGATTTTTCAAAGATGGATTGAATTCTGGGACAACATTTACGTTACTAAACTTTTCATGCTGATTACTAGAAGCTACTTTACTTAAAATATCGGATAATTTAGATAACAGCTCACCAGTTACATGTGTTTGACTACGCTCAGCCGAGTAGTCGCGGCTGCGGCGACGGACAGCAGAGCGGCTGCGGTGACGCTTAGCGGAAGGGATGGGGCTGCGGCGCTGCATGGCGGAGCCCCCGCGGCTGCGGCGCTGCACGACGGAGCCTTCGCGGCTGCGGCGACGCTCAGTGGAGCGGATGGGACTGCGGCGCTGCACGGCGGAGCCCTCGCGGCTGCGGCACTGCACGGCGGAGTCCTCGCGCCTGCGGCGCTGCACGGCGGAGCCCTCGTAGCTGCGGCGCTGCACGGCGGAACCCTCGCGGCTGCGGCGCTGCACGGTGGAGCCCTCGCGGCTGTGTCGTCGTACTGCAGAGCCCTCGCGGCTATGACGTCGTACTGCAGAGCCCTCGCGGCTATGACGTCGTACTGCAGAGCCCTCGCGGCTATGACGACGTACTGCAGAGCCCTCGCGGCTATGATGTCGCACGGCGGAGCCCTCGCGGCTGCGGCACTGCACGGTGGAGCCCTCGCGGCTGTGTCGTCGTTCTGCAGAGCCCTCGCGGCTATGACGTCGTACTGCAGAGCCCTCGCGGCTATGACGTCGTACTGCAGAGCCCTCGCGGCTATGACGACGTACTGCAGAGCCCTCGCGGCTATGATGTCGCACTGCAGAGCCCTCGCGGCTATGACGACGTACTGCAGAGCCCTCGCGGCTGTGACGTCGTACTGCAGAGCCCTCGCGGCTCATAGAGTCTTCGCGACTAATGCGGTACCTTTTTCTCGGATGACGTGATGTGCTGCGGCTGCGCCTTGATATTCGGCTACGACTGCGACTCGCACGTTGTCGGCGTTTACCAGAGGATCGCTGCGGTGTGCGCACTTGTCTGACATTCGGATGAGACACGATAGGCGAGTGATTACGCTCTTCATTGGACTTCTCCATCGATCAATCTGCCGAAAAAACAAACACATAGCCGATTCAACTGTTCTGAGACAAAGCATAAATGCTTTTTCTTTCATATGTCAAGCGCCAATATAATCATAATGAAGCAAAAATAATAAAAATTATCCGTGAGTAATCCCACTTCTGATATGTTAGAAATTTCTCCAACAAACCTTACTAATCTTCATATGGGCGGTTTTGGTACAATAAATAATGCAGATTCTGGTAAAAACACTGTTTAATATATTCAGCAGTTTTCATTCGCACCAATATAAAAAAACAAGCGCACTACAACATAAAAATTTTGAAAATAATATAAGCACACCAAAAATTATACACATTACTTACATATAATTTAGTTGCACAGCTCGTAAATTACTGGTACACTTCTTTTAGTAGCGCACTATGCCACTGCAAGTGATCAACTGAGTCGTGGATGGCGGTTCCACTCCTTTTTATACTGACTAACGCGATACAGCAGCCACTCCCTCCACTAGGTAGCGACCACGCCACCAAGCGGCGATTCCAGAAAATAGTCTACCGGTCAATAGAGTTCCATTTAACAGTAAATATTAGTCAAAATGTCGGTAACCATATAAAACACAGTTAACATTTATTTTAAGTATTTTAACAAATGAAATTCATATTTAAAATAAACTAAAGTTTTAAACTGATTTCGACAAGTGCCACCTAGCGGAAACAGTATTAAAAAGTCAAAAGAAGTGTAAATATACTCAATATTGATAACACTTGTTACTTTTATTTACACAGAAATAACAAAATAAATAAAATAATAGTACACAGTATAAATATAAAATCACACAGAGAATATTACAGTTTGTAGTGGAGAACTGGCGAACTGGTTAAAGGATGGGTAAAATTTATTTAATTAAGGGGCGGTTGAAGGTCACGCACATAAGACATAAAGGACAGTTCTACATACACAAGACATACGGAGGGGACAAGAAAAACCAATACGTATCTTTAGATCCTGATAATGGAGTACAGGCCTTCTTCACCACGTATGGAGCATCAATTAGTCAAATAGTCTCCTTGAAACCTGAAGAGAGATTTCACGTCTTCATCATCACGGAGGATTGATAATGTAGTTCATAAAGGCCTCGGATGAGAGTCACAAAATTTCACTTTTAGACTACCGAGAGGAGATTAACTTAGGAAATAGAGAACACTTGAAACAAATAGACTTAAAACGGAAAGCACTTTTAGACAGAGAGCACTTTTATCAATGTCTGGTCTAGATTAATGAAACCAGATTAAGAATGAAGCCCACAGTAAAAGTATATTTTATTTTAATATTAATATTTTCCTTTCAAATCTGAAGTAAGAATCCCAGAAAAGCAAAAAGGTTCCGCTTATATACCAGTCAGACAGCAATCAGTTCTCGAAATTCAAAATAAAATAAAATTCAAATATTTCGAAACAGCCAATAAAATCCATTTTATCATCATAGAAACTCTTTAGAAGAGGAAAAAAATAAAACGATATGAAAGCTTGGCCACTTCAAGTTTGAATGATTGTCAAAGTGTACAAACAATTTTAGTTCAATAATGACAAAATTTCTGTGAAAGACGAAATATATAACCATACTGTTCTTTAGACAACACGAACACCAAAAACATATTTAAAAGAGAAGACAACACGATAGATTATTAAAGGGCTTCCGCCTTTCTACGTTGCTATGCAATATGCCTGAATCCGCCCGTATATACGGCGGCTGTGAAAAATAACATAAATTATAAGTACTACAAAGCGCATCTCATAAAAACGTACAAAAATTCATAAAAAAATAATGATTCACTATTCAATAAAAACAGTATCCGTCAATGCATGTGTATTTTTTTTTTTATTAATAAAACTACGCTCCACAGACTCCAGGGTCCGTGCCTTTTTTTAACTTACAGATTTTTGACTACTTACTTATAAATTTATAACATACAACAAAATACATACATGAGGAACATATAATTTTTTTTTTTTTTTAATTATTTTTTTTACTCATACAACATACATATAACATAATACACTTAAAGTTATTGATACATTATATTCTGAGTTGGTGCAAGCATTCACAGCAGACCAGTGCCCGCATGCATGTGTATTAAATATTGCTAGTTTATGATATGTGTTTCATGACAAATACAATTGTGAATAAAGAGCAAAACTGTTTTAAATGTGAAATTAAATGGTACGTTTAAATTTGTATCTAATGTACTCTAATATGTTAAAATATGTTTTAAGCCCGTCAATGTGTACTTAAAAGGTTCATAAACGTCATATTTTTTTATAAATTTATGTAAATCCTTGCTTAAGAGATAAACTTTAAAAACCCTCATTTATATCGATGTCATGAATTGTCAGCACCTTAAGGAATATCGCACATAGTCAATATTGAATTTGTATGATCGTTATTTCAATCAAATAACGGCCATACAAAGTTTGAGTGAATTTGTATAATGTATATGTAATGTATAGTGTGAGTTTAGTGTATTGTTAAACAATGTGTGATCTTATATCGTATCTCATATTGTAAATATGAAAGGTTGTGAGTGAGTGTGTATCCTACATGCTGATGCGGCTCAAAAAATTTGGATAACATTTAAAATGTATAGTATTTCTGATTAAAACATAGATTTTTTGTCTCGATTCAGTGAGAGTTCCTGAAGGGTCACGATACGATAACATAACGATGCTCAGCAGTTACATAATAGCAGTTTATGCAACTGTCATATAATAGAGGGTATTAAAACATGAGTGTAGTTTTTCAAAATAAGATTACACGAGTGTTTTAATATCTAATTATATGCAGTTGCATACACTACTTTATTTAATCTCGTCACATTTTTTGCTACTAAAGTTTTATCCAACAAAATATTACTCAAATTCGTATGTACGAAATAGCGCCAAAATGGAAAAAGTCTTCTTCTTATTATTGTTTGTATTGCTTGTGCGGCGTAACCACAATTTTGCCAATATCAGTGGAAAAAGTCTGTTATTGGTATATTGGCACGGAACCAGCGCGTTGCGCGCGCAGCACGCGCACCACAGATAATGTGTACTTAAATTGATTTGAAACCTGCTTGGTCGGGACACATTGTACTTTAATAATTAAAAAAATATTTTAAAGCATTGTTTTGTTAGGAGAATAATGCCTTAATTTAATTTTTTAATTTTCTTAAAAAAGTATGTAAATAAAATATGCCAATAAAAGTCTGTATATCATTTCATAATTAGAATATTACCGAATGAGATTATATAAAAACTGTTAAAGATATCCTCCATCTTAAACCGGATGTTTCAGACACAACAGCAGTGTTGCGTCTGAATAATCCACCCCGCTTTAAAGTGCTAGATTCTAGATTATTTATCTGCATCAACCTGTTAGTAGTCATCTGCAAGGACCATTGCTTTGCAGATGCATACTTTCATCTCATCTCTCTCGGAACTTTTTGTTTTTTTGTATACACATATTTTTAGTTACAATTCAGTAAAAAATTGTATTAGCATCTATATTAATAAGTGAAAAATTTATTGTAATTCGTTCTGTGTATCATAAATAAATAAATAGATAACTTGATGAAGTTACAAGTATATACTAGTTAATAATAGATACAAAATATACAAAACATATGTACAAAAAGAATTATAAAACACTTCAATAGCTACATGTACTTAAAATTAAATGTACTTACATCTACTAGTACGTATACCTCTATGAATGTAAGTCAACGAAACAAATTAACTTTAGCATGCTGTACTCATATTAATTAGCCTCATTAAACCGTTATCTACGTAATCAAACAGGTATAACGTAAAATTTAATACTTATTTACCTGCCTACTTACACAAACCATGTGAGCAGCTGGTAAGTAGCACGTAGACTACTTATAAACAATAGGTTGTTTACACTTATTACTTCAAATCTTTGTCTATCTTGTTTGAGTGATTTGTCTATTCTTCATTATCAATAATGCCTATGTTCTAATATAAAATTTGTTTCGATAACGACAACAAATCAATACTGTAATGATTGTTTAGTCGCCTCTCATGCACCAAATGGTGTTCTAGACTTGTACCGCTTCAAGCTGAAGGACAACCCCTCATGCCCCTGTGATTCTACAAGCGAGGAGACACCGATACATGTCATAACAGAATGTCCTATGTTTGGTTTTGAACGTTACAATATAGAGCAGGAAATTAATGATAATGTCACTTAAGAAAACATACACGAATTAGTTAAAAATAAAGATGTAAGAGATAAGTTCCTAAATTATTGTATCAAAATATGTAAAAAAGTAATTTACAAAAATAAATAGCTATGTACATAAGTAAATTATATATATTTACTATATACATATATTAACTTGGATATTAAGAAATAGATATAAAATTAGTAAGGAATGTTTATATAGTATGGAATTAGTTATAAGAATCTGTAAGAAGAAGGACGATAAAAGAGAACACAGAACCTAAGCCCCTGATCATGTTAGGGACATTAGCTCGAATAATAAAAAAAAAAATATATGGTGTTCTAGATTGTTCATGATCTAGACAGTGGCGCATGTGACACTTTACCACACATTGTTTTTCATTTAAGGCATAGGTGGAACCACGAGACATAGATAATTAATTTTACAAGTATAAATAGTTTAAGTAATATACAAAAAGTTATAATATTCTAACCGCTGGTTCTTGTTGAACGAAGTACCTAATACAAAATGTTGTATTGATGACTTGGCATTTAATGTTAATGTACTAGTATCAAAACGCAAAAAGTAAGGAAGCGCTCGCAGCGGAGCTTAGCTTGACGATCTTAACTGATCAACAAGTTAAGCAACGCTTGCTGCGGTCAGGACTTGGATGGGTGACCGCTAGTGGCATTTTCATCTGAGCGCTTCCGTGCTTCGGGGGCACGATAAGCCGTCGGTCCCGGTTGTTTGTCTTAGGACAACAGTCGTTAGGCTATGTCAAAGTCCTTCGGGCGGCCTGAAAACTTCAACATGGGTTGGCCGCTAACCTATTCAGCAAGCCGCACTGGGCCCGCGTGGTGGATCATGGCCCTACTCCTCTCTCTAAGAGGAAGGCTCGAGTCCCAGCAGTGGGAACAAAATGGGCAGATTTTGATGATGACTAGTATCAAAAAGGCTTCACTTTCCAATTATCTGGAGTATGGCTATAATGCAATACCTTTAAACGAGAAATTATTGAATATTTAGGTACTAAAAAACTGTTAAGACAAACTGTTTTACCGACACAGCAACACTAAAGTAACTTGACAATAGATGGCGTTGTTAAGCAACAGTAAGCCTAAAACAGGTTAAGTTTCTCAAAAAAGTCGTGCAAAGCTCGTGCAAAAATAAAAATCTATGCATATGAGTTGATCATCTCTGCACTTAAATAAATAAATCTCCCAAGGATTTAGTTCCTAATTTACATTCAAATATATTAAGTTTAATATAATCGATATAAACCTTTCATTGGTGCCTCCTCTCAACTCTTGACTTAATCATATTTTAAGTACCTTAGTAGTCCTACACCGAACAAAGAACTTGCAATCATTCAATATTACTTTTCAGTATTTTGGATTATCTATCTTTATTGATATTAGCCTCGAGGCAAGCAATTGTTTTTATAATGTTTGATTATTTATATGAACTTCAATAAAGTTACCTAGTTTGTCCGCAAGATCTTTAAAAACAGTTTTGAAGTAAAAGTAAGTGTTTTCATAAGATACACCTTGCCCTTGTAAAACAATTTCAACCTCTAATGACAACCCCAGCTTGATCGAGTTGACTTATATAGCTGCGTTCCGGAAGCTTCGCTAAGTCTTCACGTTAAAAGTACGTCAGTGCTTCAAGACAAGAGTATTCGACCTATGTGTGTTACCAGTTCAGTCACTGAAATGTGGTCTCTTACTATGGGCCTCATAAGCAATCTCAAAGTCGCACAACGAGCTATGTACTACGTGTGTACGTTTCTCTACGTGATCGAATCAGTAAGGAGGAGATCCGCAGACGAACTAAAGTCACCGACATAGCCCAAAAGATAAGCCAGTTGGAATGGCAGTGGGCAGGGCACATAGTACGTAGAACAGATGGCTGATCGGGCCGGAAGGTTCGGGAGTGAAGACCCCGGACCGGGAAGTGTAGCGTAGGTCGTCCACCGACAAGGTGGACTGACGACCTGATAAAAGTAGCAGGACGACGTAGGATGCAGGCCGCTTCCAACCGGTCCTTTTGGAAAATCATGGGGGAGGCATATGTTCAGCAGTGGACGTCCTACGGCTGAGATGATGATGATGATGAAGACTTATTTAATTGAGACAAACTACTCATCTTGACGGCTTCATTGTCTCCGTTGGTACCCTGTTTTCAAAGCGCGCGGTCCCAGTTTCGATCCGTAGCCGGGCCAAGTATTTATGTGATGAACAGAAATGTTTGTTGTTGAGTGTTGGATGTTGTGATGTGTCATTGTGGGTGTCCATGTCTCCTGAAATACAGGGAATCCAGGGAATCCTAGTGCAGTGGTATGAGTTCAAACATCTTAATACTTCAATTCACTCAGTTTATTGTAAAACGTGTGGTGACGCACCACATAGTTAGTAGTTTTAGGTAATTATTTGTATATAGCGTAGTTAGTAATGTAGGTGTAATAAATATAAATTAGTGTCGTATTATTTGTCCCGATTAGAGTTAGAGTTAATTATATCAATACTAGGTAGATTAATAGGATTTAGGCTAGGCACTAAGTTAGCAAGTTAAACTAATAAGAACCTTAGCACTATAGAAATAAGGTCTAGGTAGCTTGACATTGGGGCTCTCTTTACGGTAAGGAACCGTCATAGCTTAGTAAATAATGTCACAGATTAGGTAGCAGTAGTTGCGCAGTTTATTACAGAGAGTCGCCATTTTCTATTGGGTTCTCCAGAAGGTAAGGGGCCGACCTAGCTCGGTAAATTATTGTCTTTTAGTATATAAGTAGGATAGATTTCTTAATAAAACACGCGGACTCTCAAATTCCCTCCTCCGGCTCCCTCCCTCCGAGGGCGCCCTTCGGTTCTTCGGCGTTCAAGCCGTTAGATAGCCCTCTCTCCCCCGACCCTGCGCCCTATGCGCCCCGCGCTCCCCGCGCACCTCTACCACCCCGCGATCGCTCGCCGGTCCCTCGGACCATGTACGAACGCGCCTACGACTCAGCGTCCAACTCGGAAAATGAGATGGATGTAGAGTTCTCCCGCTCCCGCGCTAACTCTGTTGGCAACATCTCCAACGACGGGTTCACTACCGTCGGAAAGAGAAAGCGCGTCCCCAAAGCCGCCTCAGAGGCTCCCTCCCCGCCACCCAAAGCGGCCTGCACCGCCCCGGGAGCGAAGCCATCAGGCTCTCTCGCTCCCACCTCCCGCGACCCTCTCGCTCACTCCGATGCTCCCGCAAGCATCGCCGCGTCTCAACGCGACGTCTCCTCTCAAGGAGCGTCAGTTAGACGCGAGAAACCGCCGCCGCCTCTGTTCCTTCAGGACAAGGCGAAGTGGGACATGGTCTCACGACTTTTGACGGATCGTAAGATCCAATATACTAGCGCCCGCTCAACCCAACTGGGTATTAAAGTCCAGGTGCCTACCCCAAGCGACCATAGGGCGCTTACTCGACTTCTCAAAAACGAGAGCATAAGTTTTCACACTTATGCTCTCGAGGAAGAGAAGGTATTACGAGTAGTCATACGCGGCGTACCTAAAGAGGTACAGACCGATAGTGTCCTCGCCGACTTGAAGGCGCAAGGCTACCCCGTCCGCGAATGCCACCGCATGTACAGTGGCAAGGACCGCAAACCCTATGACCTACTTTTGGTCATCCTCAGTCGCACGCCAGAGGGCAAAGCGATTTTCAATATTAAAACGGTTGTGAACCTCTCGGGGATCACCGTTCAACCCCCATTCCGAAACCGAGCACCTGGCCAGTGTCATAACTGCCAATTGTACGGGCATGCCGCCCGATTCTGTTTCGCCCGCCCGAGGTGCGTCAAGTGCCTAGGGGATCACGGGACAGCCCAGTGTTCTCGCACTAGGGACTCATCAGACCCGCCTAGTTGTGTCCTCTGCGGCACACAGGGACATACCGCCAACTACCGCGGTTGCCCTAAGGCACCCCGCGCACCCAGTGGGCCGGCTAGGAGGCCTATTCCCCCTCCTCGCCCGGTCACTACCCGCTCTCAAGGGAACGGCCCTAAGCCTAACCTTACACCCGCACCGCAGGCAACACCTGTTGTTCCCGCGCCCGCGCCCGCACGCAACGCTTGGTCCAAGCCCTTGAGCATGGTACAAGCAAGCGCCCCCCTCACCCCCGCCCGCCCGCAGGCCTCTGCCAGCGCGCCGGCTCCTAAGCCCAAACCGCCGCTCTCTAGGCCTCCAATGGCTGGGCTCATGGACGCCCCAGGTCAATCTGACCTGGCGGCCGACATAGCCCTTGTCATGGACTACGCGATGGTCATAGACGTGGACGAAGTACGTGCATTCGCGCACAAACTTCGTACTGCCACAAACGACCAAGACCGCTTGCGAGCCACGCTCACACACGCGGGTCTAATCAGCGCAGTGAGGCGCTACGCCCTCCCCAGCGTTTCTTAGGTATCACCGTAGCGACTTTCAACGCTGATGGTCTCTCTAGTCAAAAGGACGAAGTTCACGAATTTTGTAAGACCCATCAGGTCGATATCCTATGCGTGCAGGAGACCTTTCTGAAACCAGGTACAGCGAACCCTAGGTTTGCAAATTACCGTTTGGTTCGTAATGATAGAGTGGCCACCCCAAAAGGTGGCACTCTCATCTATTACAAAAGAGCTCTGCACTGTATCCCAATTGTTACTCCACCACTTAGAATACTAGAAGCCTCTGTTTGCTTTCTAGCGATGTCAGGTCATCAACCTGTCATCATAGCCTCATGTTACCTCCCCTCTGGTAAAGAACTATTACAGACAGACTTGGAAGCTCTCTTCTCTCTAGGAAGCTCCGTCCTTCTGATCAGTGACTTCAACAGTAAACATGTCATATGGAACTGTACTAGTAACAATAGTAATGGTAAAATCCTTGAAGGCTTGGTCAGCCACTTAAACTTTGATATTCTCTCCCCTCTGGAGCCCACAAGATATCCCTATGTTGACAACCAACGACCAGACATACTTGACATAGCACTTCTCAAGAACGTCACCCTCCGGTTGCGCTCTATAGAAGTGTTACACGAACTGACTTCAGACCACCGCCCTGTATCTTTGAAATTAGGCCCCGACCCGACGGACATAACCCCTATCACTAGAACGGTAGTGAACTGGAAGCAACTGGGGGAATCCCTCCAAGCTATCAGTTCACCCGCTCTCGATAGAATCCCCGATGACATACAGACAGTAGAAGACGTGTCAATTGCGATCGAGGCTCTCAGTGACCACCTCCGCACCGCAGTAAGTGAATCCTCAAAGCAGGTCCAAGTGGCGGATGGTCGCCGCTTTGAACTGCCCGAGGGTGCGAGGAGGTTACTGACAGCTAAGAACGCCGCCACTAGGGCGTATGACTCGATGCCAACCCCAGAGAACAAAGCCACCATGCGCTATTTACAGCGTGCTGTAAGGAAACGCATGAGTGAGCTGCGTGATCAAAGGTGGGACGACAAACTGTCAGAGATTGAGCCAACTCACCAGGCATACTGGCAGTTGGCTCGAACTCTGAAATCTGACGGACAACAGACAATGCCTCCACTCATTAGGCCACCTCCCCTCTCCATAGCGTTCCTTGACGAAGACAAAGCCGAGTGTTTAGCTGATAGCCTTGAGGCTCAGTGTACTCTAAATGTAGATCACGTCGACCAGAAACACCTCGATTCGGTGGAATCTGAAGTCGAACGTAAAAGCTCTATGTCCATCTCTGACCTCCCACTCCTCCCACCGGTAAAATCATCCGAGGTTGTGTCTCTGATCAAGAGCCTCAAGACCCGTAAATCCCCTGGGGCTGATGGTATCAGCAACAAGGTGATTAAACACTTCTCAGTCCCACTAGTCCATCTCTTAGTTAGCATCTTCAATGCGGCTATGAGCAACTGCTCCTTCCCAGACACTTGGAAGCATGCCATTGTCATTGGTATTCACAAACCAGGCAAACCGGCAGCCGAGCCCTCCAGCTACCGTCCCATAAGTCTCCTCAGCTCTCTGGGGAAGATTTACGAGCGGCTCATTGTGAACCGACTCTGGTCCCACGTTAGGTCCAATAACCTCCTTCCCGATGAGCAATTTGGTTTTAGAGCCAAACACTCTTGCGTCCAACAAGTGCACCGCGTAACGGAGCACATCCTAGGCGGTTTCAATAAGAAACCAAAGCCCCAAGGGACCATAGCTGTCTTCCTCGACGTAGCGAAAGCGTTCGACAAAGTCTGGCACAACGGCTTGATATTCAAGCTGTACCAACTGGGTGTGCCAGACCGTCTTGTACTCATCTTACAAGACTTTCTCAGGGATCGAACGTTTAGCTATCGTACCGAGGGAACGCTCTCCTCCCCGCATCCCATTCACGCAGGTGTCCCTCAGGGCTCTGTACTCTCACCCATTCTCTTCTCGCTGTACACCAGCGACATCCCACGATCTGAACCTAATGTTCAGATCGCTCAGTTTGCGGATGATACTGCAATCTACTCTACTGGCTGGTTCAAGGTCAGGCAGAGATGCGCCATCCAACGAGCCATCACCGTAATCGGTGCATGGTTTCGTAAATGGCGGATTGCAGTAAATCCTAGCAAAAGTGCAGCAGTGTACTTCACTGAGACCCGGCGGAATCTCATGCCGTCACCCATAGTCCTATTCGGCGAACCCATCCCATGGGCTAAATCTGCCAAATACCTGGGCGTCACTCTTGATCGCCAACTCACTTTCGCGAAACACATTCAGATTGTTCGCAATAGGGCGGCCTTCATTATGGGTCGTCTTAATCCCCTCATAGGCAAAAACAGTAAAATGTCTCTTAGAAATAAGACGACTCTTTACAAACTTTGCATCCGCCCAATCATGACTTACGCATCTGTAGCGTTCGCCCATGCTCAGAAACACGACCTCCACAAACTTCAAGTGATTCAAAATCGCTTTATGCGCAGGGCAGTGGGCGCTCCGTGGTACTTGCGGAACGCCGAACTGCACTGCGATTTCACCCTCCCCTCTATTACGCAGTATATGAAAGACTGCTCCCGCCGCCACTTCGACAAAGCTCCCCACCACTCGAATCCCCTCGTGGTCGAAGCGGCGAACTACTCCACTGACATAACCGATCCCCACTTCCTTCCCCCCCGTCGCCGTCCAAGGCATATTTTGGGTGACCCGGACGACCCCATCGCAGCCGTTACTTCGGCAGCTTTAGCGTCGTCCCAAGGGAACCCCGGTAATGGTTGTAGACCCGACCAGGGCTGTGATCCCGATCGCATTGTAGGCTCCGGCCGAGATCTTCTTCGCAGCCCCAGTCGCAGTCGAGGTAATTCACACACACACGATTGTAGTCCCAGCCACGGTGCGGGTGGGAGTATACACCGCGGCCCCGGCCGCGATGTATCCTCCGGCCCAGCAAATGGCTGCGGACGAGGTAACACTGGTTTTCTTTGTAGTCCCAGCCACCATGGCTGTGGGCGAGGTATTACACATTCTTATTGTAGCCCCACCCAAAGTACAGTCATGAGTGCACAACGCGACGATCCTGGTCGCGGTGTGGACCCATGTCGCGGAAATGGGAGGAGGCGAGGTACACAAGGTTATGATTTAGTGGTAAACACAGTCAAACACCGAGCTCGCCGGCGAGCTCGAGGCAAAAGTTATGTCTTGGTTAGATTCTCTCCAAATAGTCGTAGAGTTAAAATTCATAGGGCCCACTTTCAACGGTACACTTATGTACCGGGGCGATTCTCTCCTACTCCCCTCTCTCCTGGCGACGGCCCAAGCCGAGGTCCGTACCCTAGTGGTGCCCTTGAGCAAGTCGCCTACTCCTCTCCTTGCGGCGAAGCGTCTTCAACGCTCGCCTTAGGCGGTGCGCCCTCTGCGCCCGCATCTGGCTGAGTGCCATCTGCGCTCGCCAACCGTCCGGTGACGCTGTAAATGCCGGTAGAGGCAAACAGCATTAGTCCGTTCTAAAAAAAAAAAAAAAAAAAAAATTATAAAACACGCCGCTCAGTACTAAATCTTTCATTCTCATCGCGACCCTTAACCAGTGCACTACAAGGTAACCGACGTAACCAACGTGACCCAGACCAATACTACAGATCGAGTGCGCGGCTAGTAACCAGTCCGCGCACCACAAAAAACGCAAGATTATTTGTTGAGTAAATAACATAAATCATGTATTGAAAATATTTGAACGCGCGTGTGAGATTTGTCAAGATAGAAGGCGTTGACCACTACTACATTAAAAGGTTTTATAACATAAAACGCATGGTAACAAGTAACAATGATTATAACATGTATTTAATTACCTGTTTGGCTACGTATTCTGTTAAGGAATGAAGGAAAACACAGAAGTAACATTAATAGCATTATAATAGAACCATATATGTTACCCAAGAAACACAGTGTTCATTTTAATATTATTATATAACAGGATACAGATGTCCTAGTACTAGGAAAGTATTTTATAGTCACACTATTTCAGAAAACATAGCAAATATAGACACATAGAGATACCATACATAGACACAATACACAGACATTTATAACAAGAAATATAACACTTAACTTCACGCAGGAGGTCTTGATGCAACAGTCACTTGTGAACAAAAGAAGACTCGGCAATATGAGATATTGGCTTATATAGCAATGTCTGCCGCCAAGAGACTATGTACCACAACTATGACACCTCTCACAAGCCTAACAACAATCGGAAACAATATACTTCCCGCCACAACGAGACAGCCTATCAGAAATTTAACAGTGGGCCGAGCACGAAAATCTGCTTCAGTGTACTGTAATCGCATCATTAACGTAATTAGCACAAACTGTCATTTATCTAGTACAACAGTGGCACAGATAACTCATAGTTTGTACTGAATACGTAAACGATACGATAACGTTACACTTAAGCAGATTTTCGTGCTCAGCCCACTGGACGCTACGTCACTGGTTATCAATGAAACAAGATAGTATTTCGGTGTGGCGGTTGCTAATAAATACTTAACACATTATGTGTTTTTACACATAACCAATATTTCCAATTCTAACATCGCGCATTGAATATTTATTACAATCATACAACTTTGCTACTATTGCACCGTAAGACATCTATATCTTTTTGTAGCCGGAACAGAAAAAAAAAACTTATATAATGGGTTTTTGTTTTGAACTTATACGAGTACCTAATGGTAGGCAGTGTCTAGACGCACCAACTGTTGCGAAAACAAAGAAATACAAGATTCACATAAATAAATAAAAAGTTGAGTAAAAGTTTTGAGCAAAGTGAAGAACTTTGTTTGATATTGAAAGATCATATCAAAGCAATCCTAATATAAACGGAAAGCAATTATGTAAAAGCACTTTGCGTTTATTATTCCCAATTTGATTCTACCCTTGTTTGTTAAAAGTTTGAAATAAATAAATATCATTTTGGCATGCTGTCGGCAAATGTTTTGCTCGCAAATAAGACGTACTGTTCAAATTATTGTTCGGGACAGCGTTTGTATGACGACTATGAATTCTAAACTATACATCCCTGAAGGGATGTGAAGAGTTGTAAAATACCAATGATTCGTTAGTCATGCTTTTTGTTTCTTTTGAGTCAAAGTCTAAGTATTTTATTTGCATGAATATGGCTACAAATATATCTATATTTGTACCCATATTCATGCATAGTTAGCATAGTTCCAAATAACTTAAAAGTTCTCCACATTCCACCATTATGGTATACAAAATAATTTTATATTAAAGTTAACATGCATCAACATAGCGCATTATCAGAAAATAAACAAATCTTAGAACTAAATTCAGTAAACTTTAAGTAAATCAGATGCCTTACTATCCATCAATTTACACAAAGAAAATAACTGCAAATTACAATAATAAATGTCAACAAGAAAATATGCATATTAATAAATATTACACATACGAGTAATTATGATTTAAAGTCCGATTGATTACCTTTAAGCAAAATTATAGGGACCTGTAATTTAAATTATTTTTAAAATACACAATGAACAACAATAGGTAGTCATGGAAAAAACAATCGCGCCTAAAGAAGTGTTCACTTCAAACTACATTATCTATGACAAAGCATTCGTTGACGATGACGCGACGCGAGTTCCTTGGTTTTTCTTTACCCAAAAAGTGCTCAACGCGCCTAGAGAAGTTTTCAGTTCACTTCAAAATCTACTAGTCCTTGGACGACTAAAAGCCCCTAAATAAAAGCAGAAAAAAAAATCATTCCAGGAGTTAAAATCCATATTACTGTATCCATACTGGAATCCATACTGGAAACTGCTATAACCGTATTTCCTTAGGAGAGAGAAACTGGGTCAACAGCAATTCTAACTGTTAGGTACCTAAGTTTACCTACTTAAGGTGGGTGAGTTAATATACGAGATAATGCAGCTTGAGTGAATCCTTACCAGTGCTAGACTGTCCTGAACTAATTTAGTCGGCTTCACACATTATACACATTCTGTGTTAGACATTCGTGTTAAATAGCAATAAGATAATAATAATAAGATTTTTATAACTTAACCTTAACGTAATTCAGAACTTTGGTTGGTTTTGCTCCAAGTGTAAAACAATGTGTGTCAAGAACAACTAAGCAGAAAGTTCTGGAATGTATGGTTTGAGTCTGTTTGAGTTATATTGATCGAGCGTGGTGTATAATACTATCTATGCTATTATTTCTGTTTTGTGTTCTGTGGATTCCAGAAGGGATTACTTGTGTGGTGCGTTTGGTACAAAACGTATACATAACAGAAATGCTGTAAATGGTATGTATACATCCAAGAACTTCATTGAATTGTATTGTACAAAACATAGGCCTGTATTTCAGAAGAATGTTAGTGAATCTACACTTAAGTGCACGTTTAATTATTTTTCTGTGATGTTTACAGATAGGTATGTAACCGGTATATTATAGTAGAAACAAGATAAGAAAATGGTGGAGTGTATTCGGAGCCGGCAGATGACGTTGCAAGTACGTTCTGAATTTGATCTAAAGGTTGACTTAGGCATAGTGCAGAGTATCTCAATGCCAAATCTACGGCTTGGGGGTCGCCAGCATCGAATCCCTTCAGTGAGGCATTAGAAGAGTGGGCGATGATGGCAGGCCTTGTGGTTCTGAACCAGGGGTCGGTAAATACATGCGTGCGACACAATGCCGGGTCTATTGTAGATGTTACTTTGGCATCCCTTTCTGTTGCGCGTCTCGTACGTGATTGGAGAGTTTTGGAAGACGTGGAGACGCTATCGGATCACCTTTATATACGATTTGATGTCTCCGCTTCTCCAGTCAATCCTGGTACCAGAAGCTCTAACAGGTTCAATGCATCAACTCCTCGGTGGGCATTGAGAAGTCTAAACCGAGAGGCTCTTATCGAAGCGTCGATCGTACAGGCATGGCAGTCTCCTCCTCTAGATGGACCGGTTGACGTTGAAGAGGAGACGGAATGGTTTCGAAGGGCCGTGACGCAAATATGCGATGCTGGTATGGCTCGGGCCAAGTCGCGACCACCTAAACGGCAAGTGTACTGGTGGTCGCAAACTATTAGACTTACGCTCAGACTGCGTGGTAGCGCGACGCCGGTACACCAGGCATCGCAGATTGCGACACAGGAATGAACAGGTTGAGGGACAACTGCGCGAGATTTACAGAGCTGCTGTTAAATCATTGCAATTAGCAGTCGCAAAAGCCAAGGATCAGGCACGAAAGGAGCTCCTCGAGACTCTCAATTTAGATCCGTGGGGGCGCCCGTATAAGATGGTGCGTGAAAAACTGAGGGCCTGGGCACCGCCACTCACAGAGAGTCTCGATCCTAGGTTGCGGGAGGCCATTGTGTCCACTCTATTTCCAAATAGAGTGGAGTTCAGGCCCCCTTATATGGTTTCTCATAGTGGTAACGATGTGACGCGGGAGACGGACCAAGACGAGACACCCCCACAAGTAACACAAGGGGAACTAGGGGCTGCCGTTCTCAAACTTCGAGGCCGAAACAGGGCTCCAGGGCCTGATGGTATCCCGGGAAGGGCCTGGGTCTTGGCAATGGGGGCTCTGGGGAACCGATTCCGTAGGCTACTGGATGCCTGTCTGGTCGATTCCCTTCTATGTGGAAGACGGGCAGGCTCGTTGTTCTAAAGAAATACGGGCGCCCAGAAGACTCTCCGTCAGGCTACCGCCCTATAGTTATGTTGAACGAGGCCGACAAGCTATTTGAGCGTGTGGTAGCAGGTCGGCTGCATCGGCACCTTAGTGAGGTGGGCCCTGATTTGTCCGACAACCAATATGGTTTCCGAGTGGGTCGGTCGACGATTGATGCCATCAATCGCATTAAAGCCTACTCAGATGAGGTGGTGTCCCACCGCGGGATAATGGTCGCAGTATTATTATGATATCGCCAATGCATTTAACTCCATGCCGTGGGACTGTATAAGGGAGGCACTGAAGTACCACAACGTGCCTCCCTACCTTAGTCGGATTATCGGGTCCTACCTTTCTGAAAGGTATATTTCGTACCCAGTACGTGGCGGTGGGCTGCGGAACAGAGAAATGACGTGCGGTGTTCCACAGGGTTCGGTTCTCGGGCCACTCCTGTGGAACATCGGATACGATTGGGTGCTGCGAGGAAATCTCCCCCCGGGCACCAACGTAACCTGCTATGCAGACAACACGCTTGTAACTGCCCGGGGTGAGACATACGAGATGGCTGCACGTCTTGTAGTGGAAGCCGTGGCACTCGTTGTTGGCAGATTAGGGATGTTGGGACTCCGGGTGGCGCTAAACAAGTCAGAAGCCATGTGCTTTCATGGCCCGCGGCGGGCGCCACCGAGGGGTGCCCACATCACCATTGGTGAAACCCGTATTGAGGTCGAGTCCAATATTAGATACCTTGGACTCGTCCTTGATAGCCGTTGGAACTTTCGGGAACACTTCACCCGCTTGGTCCCGCGTTTGATGGCTGCAGCCACGTCGCTGAAACGGCTGCTTCCTAATCTCGGAGGCCCCAGTGCGCTAATTCGTCGCATATATATGGACGTGGTGCGATCCATGGCGCTCTACGGAGCGCCAGTGTGGGTGGAGACCCTGACCGAACAATCCATTGCCCTCCTGAGGAAACCTCAGAGGGTGATGGCCGTTGGGGTAATACGCGGTTATCGCACTATCTCGTACGATGCGGCGTGTCTGTTGGCGGGATCCCCTCCCTGGGACTTGGAGGCGCAGATCTTTGCCGCTATGTACAAGTGGCGCAAAGATCTCCACCTCCAAGTAGTGTTTCCCCCACCAAGGGCAATAGAGACCTGGAAGTTCCAAGCTCGACGGGCTTTGGTTGAAAAGTGGAAGGAGCGACTCGCCCAACCAAGGGCCGGTAGCTGGACCGTCGAGGCTGTCCGGCCCGTTCTTAAGGACTGGCTGGATAGAGGCCATGGATGTCTTACCTTCCGGCTGGTGCAGGTACTTTCAGGGCATGGTTGCTTTGGTAAGTACCCGTGCCGCATAGCTGGAAGGGAGCCAACAACGCAATGCCACCATTGCAGTTACGACGAGGATACCGCTCAACACACGTTGAAGGAGTGTAGTGCGTGGGCCGTGGAACGTAGTATCCTCGTCGCTGAGATGGGAAACGACCTCTCCCTGCCAGCATTGATCAAGGCAATGCTGGACAGCGACAGGTCATGGGAGGCGGCTCTAGCCTTTTGCGAACAAGTGGTGTCGCAGAAGGAGGCAGCGGAGCGTGAGCGAGAAATAACATCTATTCTGCCGATCCGCCGCCGGAGAGCAGGTGCTCGAGGCAGGCGCTTTCGAGCCCTTTTTCGACCACCATAAAAGGGGTCTAGGGTGGCGGACTGAGGGGAGTCCGCTGCTCATATAGCTACAGCCCCGAGATAGCGCGCGCGGTGTTCCCGCGCGCCGCTCCTAGAGAAGGAGATGGAGAATCTCCGACACTCGGATGGGGTCTACATGACTAACGCCGCCGGGACCACGGACGACTCCTAAACGTACCCGCTGACCCGGCATCAAAGCGCCCGTAGGAACACCGTGTGGGGTTTAGTCGGTATGGTCTGCTTGCTGCTATGGGTGCAGTTAGCGCGTAGATGACGAGTCCGACATACCCCGTTGAACCTCCCCAGGTTGGCGGGGATGCGTAAGAGCATTCCTCACACGGAAAAAAAAAAAAAAAGGCATAGTGCAGAGTGTCTTGGCTGTTCCTTGGAGTGAAGTGGCTAAGACACTGTACAGAGCTCTGCTTGAAGTACTTCTATAAGTCTTGTGAATGTGATGAATGGTGTTTCAAGCTACTGTATGCCTTAACGGCTCTTGCATTGACGCTATGTGACTAAAAGCCCCAAAATGAATTATGAAAAAAATAAATAAATAAACACAAAAGTAAAAGTAATGCATCATTAACGTAAAACAATATAGTTGTATACATACAGGCATTTATCTCGTACAATTCTGGTACCGTTTGTACGATGAAGCGTTCGCAATTATTCATCCCAGGCCCGCTGAGCGTTTTTTTCTGAATTACGTAGCTATTTGTTTACGGCTAGTTGCCACTTAGTCGAATTCATGTCGTCATATTATTCTAGGATGAGTGAACATCGTACAGTGTGGTAGATATAGCACAGTTTTTAAAAAAAAAACGTTATATTATAATGCACACAAGATCATTGTAAAACATTAATAGTCTTTATTGAATCAGCGCAGTTCAATTTCAAACGTATTATTAAACGTATTATATTAATAGTTGACCCACCAGCGGCTTCGCTCGCCTGGTCTTGGTGTAGTGGCAAGAGAGTTATTCTTTAAATTTCAATACACTGAGAAACAGATAAACAGACAAAAATTGTAACAAAAATTTCTTTTTCACTGTATTTTCTTTTATCAAAGTCCCAATAATATTTTTTCTCATATATCTTCCATGTACATACAGCGACGATACATTTTTATTATACCTACGCATATGTAGAGAGATTTATCCAAGAAGAAACGTGCTTAAAATATAATCATATCCATTACATTCTTTTTACAAACCAAACGAAAAAGGCTTTCACTGAGAATCAAGGACAATAAAAGACGTCAATTACATGTTGTCAAGCGTCGACGTTTCCAACAGAAGTATTTTTTGCTCTTTAATTTCCAACCTGAAGAAATCTCACGAAAAAACCAATGGAAGAAATGAAGTGATAAGACTTAAGAAACCTGGATTAATATGTATTGCAAATTACCAACACTGAGGTCAATGAAAATCAAATTCTCTGTACTGTTCATCATCGTTTGCATTGTATACCTCTTTCTGTTCTTAATACTCATTGAAGTATGGCTTATGAAAAGGAACACCCCTGTAATATATTCAGTTGTTCTGCAATACGTGATCGTTCATATTGACTTGAAAGGGTCTCCACCGAAGTTGGAGTATCTGAGATCTTTGTTACCTCTACTGAAAGACCATGGTGTCAATGGCCTGATGATGGAATATGAAGATATGTTTCCATATGAAGGGAGACTGGTGAATTTAAGTGCTAGGAACTGCTATGGACGATCAGAGGTTTGTGTAGTTTTCTATATATTTATTTTGCTTGTTTGTGTACCTCTTATTTTATTAGTGGGTGACCTTTTTTAGAAATTGTATTTAGATAAATTGTGTTACAACGCCATCTATTTTCATGTAGCTTTATTGTTGCTGTGTCGGTAAAACATTTTGCTTGTTATTGAACCTATAGACTAAAATATATACTAGGAAAATTGAACCTGATGGCCCTAGTTGCACATAATGATATTGTAGTAGTTTTTAATTGCCTGAAAACACGAATAATACGATGTTTTCTAAAAAATTAAACCTAGCTAGATCGATTTGTAGGCTCCCCAAAATTTAACCCCTGCCTAATAAATTTCGTACAAATATTTAGAGCCGTTTCCGAGATTTAGATTGTATTTTTTATACATATACACAAGAATTGCTCATTTAAAGGTATTTGATTAAGTATTCATTGCGACCTGCTCAATCAATTTAATTTCATAAGGTCCAGATGGTGTTACAATTCTTGGAGCATTCTGGTGAAAGTCTGGAATGACGCTGATTTTTCATTGAAATGTTATAAAAACACGACTCATTTGCCTGATCTTAAGCACTACACTTGCCCTTAACACTTGCCTGTCACCCAGAAACAACAAAAATACAAACTTTGTTCAAAATTCTGCTACATGCAGAAAAATTAAACCTTTTACGTTTGCGCGAAAGTAAGTACAAAGAGTGGAATGACGCTGATTTTGAATTGAAATGTTATAAAAACCGACTCGTTTGCTTAATCTTAAGCACCCCACTTGCCCTTAACAGTTGCTGGGTCACCTAGAAACCTAAACAAGTACAATTTGAAATTTTTTATACCGACTTCCATTCTATTCAGTTATTGGAGTGTAACTCAAAAACTACCTGGACCGATTTGATGAAATTTAAATGGGACAAGAGAAGCACCAGCTTTCAAACAAAAAAAATCGAGTATCGGTTCACCCTATCGAGAGTTATGAGGTAACAAACATAAAAAAACAATCGATTAAGTACCTCCTCCTTTTTGAAAGTCGGTAGAAAATAAACTTTTTTTCTAAGCGTGTACATTTTTTACGCTTGCCCTGAAAGTATAAAACTTAATCATTTGTTCAGTAATTCTACTTGAGTTAGTGCTCTCCCAATCTACCCATCAAACCTTTACCACTAGGCCTCAAGGCTAATTCGCTCAGTAATTTCACCTGCGTTTACTTTTTTCTACGCTTTTCCTATGAAGCAAAATAAATAAAACCAACCAAGAGGTTTACCACCCCGGAAATCAAGTTCCCTCGACATTAACGATTTGCATCCTGACTGAGAAGGGAATATTTCATAACTCCCTCCACTGGGTGATAATGCATTCAACGATGGTTATAACGTTATCAGTTATTATTTAGTCTCTTGGATTCTCATAATTACATCTAATTCATTTACTGAGAATGTAAATAACTAATGTATTGCTGTGAGCAGTAGACCTCGTGAGCGTAGTATTCTCAGCGGCAATTTTTTTGCAGTACTTCAAAACTTATTATCTCGGAAACCACTTGACAAATGGTGCTTTATATTCAAAATTCCTTTAAAAAGTCAAGTGCCTAATGTGTAAACCAAATTTAACCAAATTCGGTTCGTAAATAGCGCCACAGCTAACTTTTCCTCCCTCCCTCCTCTTAAGAAAAGTAACCCCCCATTTAAAAATCACCAATGACATAAAAATATTTGAACAGTAGAACATGCATACCAAGTTTCGTCAAGATTGGTTGAAAAATACGACCCTTACAGAAGGACCAACATACAGCCTAACTAATATGCGGACAGATGAAAGTCAATTTGGTCCTTTAAAGCAGAGACGCTTCGCTCACTCGGTCAACAAGCAGTTTTTCTAGTGGAAGTGTCACTAAATATTTTCTTGTAATATCTGAAAAATAATTCCTAAATCAAAAAAATATATACTTAATTCTAATTATTTACAATTCTTTATATAGTGTGGCGGTATGTCATACGCTGATAGATACAGATAGACAAACAAACATTGTCATACTTAAAAAAAAAATTTTGGAGATAACATGCAAACCAAGCAGTTTATACCATTTGTACGAAACCGTAGACCTTTTCATAGTCACTTTCTGACAGGCCGGTTGGCGCAGTTGGTCGCACCCCTGCCTTCTGAGCCACTGGTCCCGGGTTCGATCCCCGGACAGGTCAAACATTTGTGCGCATGGACATGTCTGTTTGATCTGCTTCTGGGTGTGTATATGTAATCTGTATGTATGTATCAGTCAATCAGGTCAGACAGTCATACCATAGCACAGGCTCTGCCTAGTTTGGGACCTAAAGACCTTTGTGTAGATGTTGCCCTATATTATATTATATATTATTATATTACTTTAGTTAGTCATCTTTTTTCAGCTTAAGAACTTCCTAGAGACAGCAGTGCATTCTGGATTCGAGATAATACCTTTAGTTCAGACATTTGGCCACCTTGAGCATGCCCTGAAACTACGAGAGTTCAGACATTTGAGAGAAACCCCTCCTTACCCTGACTCTATATGTCCTAGCAAGATGGAGAGCAGAGCTATGGTCAGACATATGTTAGAACAGGTACGTTAAAATGATCATAGATACTGACTGGCCGGTTAGTTCAGTTAATAGCAACCCTGCCTTCTAAACCGCTGGTCCCGAGCTCGATCCACGTGCAGATCAAACATATGTCTGCATGAACATGTCTGTTAACCCTTGTTTGGGTGGTCATACAAGTATGTATATCAGTCATCAGTCTAGCCCGTCAGTCAGCGGCATACTCGAGTGAAAAATGTAATACTTCTTTCTAAAAGTTTTTTCATGAGTGTAACATTCTGCTGAAGAGTGAATAATTTGTTCAGCTGTTATTCTTTTGATTAAATCTAGTGTCTTATTACACCTTTTAAGCTTAAAGCTCTAGATGGGACTGAACTGTCAAGGACAATACTTGGTGCTTACGCCTCGACATTTGATAGTAGGTTACATAAATTAAGTTTTGAATGAATAGGTGTATGGAAATGTCAAAAGTCGATCTTTTGTTTTTTTTTAAGTGACGAGACTTGTGATACGCCTAATGGTAAGCAAGCTCGCCCAAGATAGTTGCAGTGCCATCCAGAGTATAGAACTGTAGATTTTGCTGTGCTCATCACCCCGAGGAATTGGTTTTTGAGTCTTTTTCACCCAGTAATTTCACTTGCTACAGTGCCCTTCACACCCTAGCACAATAATGCTTGCGCACTACTGCTTCGCGATAGTATATCTGGCACTGCGATGGTAATACCCTAATGGTCGGTACCATGATGGTAACAGGGTATCTGGTACATTACCTAGTACAACCAACCTGGTACATTTTTAAATAAGTAGCTGTGCCCTGCGGTTACGCTCGAATGGTGATGGATTATGATGAAATAGTATCCTATATGTTATTCCAGCGCCTCTTGTATCTAAATATCAAATTTCAATTCCATTAGTCGTTTTTACGTGAAAGCGTCACAAACATCCATACATACAAACTTTCGTGTTTATAAAATTAGACGGATATGTCAAATCGTATGAATATGGCATTGTACAAATACATAAATTGTACGAATGTGTCCGAAACAGTGTTTGTGGTAATTTATTTATTTATTCCGCGTAACTGTAAAACGCTTGGTCAATGAGCCAATCCTTTAGTATTTACTTAAATGCTGCTAAGTTAGGGGCGGCGAGAACATTTTCAGGTAGTTGATTATACCGCGGGACCCATTACATTATGACATGCTAGTATTAAAATTTTTAATTGGGATAATATATTTATCATCATCAACATCTCAGCCGTAGGCCGTCCACTGCTAAACTTATGCCTACCTACCGGGTTGGAAGCGGACTGCATCCATCGTGGTCCTTCGACCTTTATCATTTCAACTTCTCGGTGGACGGCCTACATTGCGCTTGCCGGTCTGTAGTCTCCACTCCCAAAACCTTTCGAGCTACATACAATTATGAACACTTTAAATTGTAATACATAAACAATAACAAAAACAGAAAAGTTAACACAACTTTGTAACTTTTTTCGGTGGTAGTGCCACACTGTAACCTCACAGCCGAATGGGTCGGCACGACCGGGGAAGTAACACACTCTAACATAACACCGACGTGAAGTAACAAAGTTTTCTATTGCGTTTCGTCGGTTTGTGGGAGGTTTCGGAGGCCCGTTTCCCCCTTTCCTCATTCTCCCTCTCCTTCCCCCTCCCCCTCCAGCCTCTTTATCTCTTCCTTCCTATCATCCTTCCTCAAAGGTCGGCAATGCATCCTCGAGACCAATGGTATTGCGGATGTCCGTGGGCGACGTATCACTTACCATCAGGTGAGCCACTTGCTCGTTTGCCAACCTATCCCATAAAAAAAATTAGTAACATACCATTGATTGTTGTAATGAATACAGCAGTATTCATTTTTTACAATTGGACTGCACGGCTGTTTTTTGTTACGCGACTACTCAGGCGACTTAGTAAGTCTATTATATTTGGTATTTGAGATGTAGTCCAATAGAAATTATAACGAAACAGATTTCGCGCTTTAAAAAAAACAAATTTAAGTAAATATGTTTTTTATGAAAGTTCAGGCAGCGTTCCGGAAACTTCGCGAATTCATCTCGTCAAAAATACCCCAGCGCCTCAAGACAAGAGTCTTCGACCAATGTGTGCTACCAGTGATGACTCATGGCACTGAAACGTGGTCTCTTACTATGGGCCTCATAAGTAAGCTCAAGGCGCACAACGAGCTATGGAGAGGGCTATGCTTGGGGTTTCTCTACGTGATCGAATCAGAAATGAGGAGATCCGTAGAAGAACGAAAGTCACCGGCATAACCCAGAAGATTAGCCAGTTAAAGTGGCAGTGGGCAGGGCACATAGCACGCCAAACAGATGGCCGATGGAGCCGGAAAGTTCTGGAATGGAAACCACGTCCCGGCAAGCGCAGCGTAGGTCGTCCACCGACACAGTGGACAGACGACGTGATAAAGGTCGCAGGGCGACGTTGGATGCAGGCCGCTTCCAACCGGTCCATTTGGGAAATTGTGGGGAAGGTATATGTTCAGCAGTGGACTTTCTACGACTGAGATGATGATGATGACGATATGAAATGTTTAAATTTCTACATGTAGGTATAGTCGAACAGTTGGTATATGTTTTCTTTTTTTAATCTGTCACTAATGTTAGTTTTGTCGTAAAATATTACGGTAAGCTGAAAATTTGCCTGTAATCTTATTGGCATTGTACTTGAGGTGAGGAGGTTCAAGTTTACCTTGGGGGTGACCTATCATTAAGGGCAATGAAGCCATTGAACTAGAGGTTAACTACAAGATGTTTTTTCCTATTTTTTTTCTACATAGGTTTGTTTCTTACTACTTTATTTCGGTAGTAACGATCAACCGTCAAGAACAGGGAAAAAATAATTTAGAAGATTTGGTAATTTAAGATGAAAACATTGCCATGTATAAAAGAGATAATAATATTCAATTAACAATGTCTTTCAATCGCAAAAACTGTAGACAGGGTTTTTTTTGTAATATCAGTTTTTATTTTGGTCTGTCTTTTAACAGTTCAATAACTCAATAATAGCCCAAATAATGCTAACCAAAACGCAAAAAAAACCATTGAATATAATTTTATCAACATCTTCATCTCAGCCGTAGGACGTTCATTGCAGAACATAAACCTCCCCCATATATTTCTTAAAAGGATCGATTGGAAGTAGCCTGCATCACTGGCAACACATACTGATCAAATACTTTTATCAGGCACTGAGGTATATTAGACAAGGAAACTTCACGAAGTTTTCACAACGCTGCCCAGCCTACCAGCTGGTAGTGCAGTGGGGAATAAAAAATCCCTTCTGCACTACCAGTAGTGCAGTTTGATAGTGAAGCGGGGAACGACTGGGTTATTAACCTATATTATGGTCTCATGCTACTACGTCAAAATATAATTTGCTCTACCACAAACCACTAGCGTTTAATGGCCCATAAGCCAAATTCTAAACTTTATTAGCTATGCTTTAATATTCGCTAATATTGTTACCTGAGGTTAAACTTTATAATGTGTGTTTTAATTTCAGGTGGTTAACTTTCATAATAGCATTTCACGTTTGAAACATATTCATGTGGGGTGTGACGAAGTGTTCCACATTAATAAATGCTCGCAGTGTTTGAGCAGAAAAACTTCTAATAGGTGAGGAACTTAAACTATCTATCTACTCGTACAAGCATAATTTTATATAGTCACTGTTCGGTTTGCTATGCATTTTGACCATTAATTTAAAGGAATAGTGTGATATCAAATTACGGATGAAAGTTTTTGAATATCTACAGCTAGGCAAATCTTTTAGCGTTTCAGATTAATAATTAAGTCAATTGCTAAACATAAAATGTCTGACTGTATTCAATTTAGGCATCAAAGACGCACTAATGAACGTCAATCTTTCATTATAATGTACTTCAAAGACTCTACCGCCGCGTTCCAAAATATATAGAGCCTACCGAGAAGAAGCGGCAAGAAACTAGGGGCCATTCTTTTTATATTTCATTCATTCTGTTTACAATGTTTTTACTTAGGTACTACAAATATTACATTTTATGGCTGGCAGAGTGACAGCTTGCCGGAAGTGAAGTATTCCAACCATCTTTATCTTCTATATAATGTGGAACTTTATCATAAGCTTTTTTTACTAAAACGTTTTTACAGTTACTTGAATTTGCCCTCTGTGAGCTCAGTTATGTGTTTTGGGATTTTATTGTAAAAACGCACACAACTTCCTAGGAATGACTTATTAGTCTTCGCAAGTCTAAAACTAGCTACAGCTATCCTATTTGTATTTCTAGTATTAAAAGTGTGATGATCACTATTTACCTTATATTTATGTATATTTTTCGAACATACAGTATATTTTCAATTACATATAAGGAAGGCACACCTAATATATTGATTTTTTTAAATAAATCTTTCAAAGTTTCACGGGGACCCATTTCGTATATAACCTAACCTATCTTTAAAAGACTTTTGAGAGAAAGGGTTATTTCGAACGGTAATTGGACGAAAGTTCTATTTTACACAGAATATGTGTCATCATCATCAGGCGGATATCTCAACAGATAACAAAAACCCCAAAAAATCTAAAATCAGAGGGGTCCCCTAACAAGAAACGCGATTCTTCAAAATTTTTTGTTCATCTCTATCGTGTGTGACGTCGACATTATACCTTTACATGTGATATTTACCACAATTTATGATTAAAGGAAACACGCATATTATTATCTGCTATCGGAATGCAATGACCAAGTAAAACTCAAATGAAGTGGTTCTGTGAAGTCTCTTCGCATTGATATTTTATTAATTAAGAATGATTAATTATTTGAGTGTCACTTTACTTTGCAGGGAGTTATTTCTAGACTACGTGAAATATCTCTCGACTGTCATCGAAGACCTAAGTCCCGACACGACTATGCTGATCTGGGACGACATGCTCCGAGACGTTAGGCCTTACGATTGGAAGAAAATCGACTGCTTTAACAACATAGAACCCGTCTACTGGGACTACACTCCAAATTTAAGCGTCAGTCATGTCAATTTGCTAAATTATCACAAGAAGTTTAAAAACATATGGGCAGCGTCAGCTTTCAAAGGGGCAGAGGGATTAACAGCAACGGTACCGGATATTAGGAGCAGGATCTTGAACCATTTTAATTGGATGAAACTGATGCAAGATTACAGGTTTCCGGGTGAGAACCGGATCTTTAACTTCAAGGGAATCATTTTAACGGGTTGGTCAAGGTATAGTCATATGGATCCGCCTTGTGAACTTTTGCCAATAGCAATACCCAGTCTTTTATTAAGTTTACGTGTTATTAAAAGATTCAAAACTGGAGTTACGGTTGATGATAACAGCACAGACGTTCACAAATTCTTTTCTAAATATGTAAACAATGATTATCATAACGGTCTCATATGTGACAGCGGTCTTGACTTGGCAAATTTCGATGTTTTCTATTGCAATTTTGAAAGTGTAAACTTGTACTATGCTCTGAAACAGTCTATGCTTGTCATCAGTGATGTAACGGTTTATTTCCATAATGATTTGCATAGTATGTCCTCACTTGAACTGTACACCAAATCTAAATATATAAGTATGAATTCGCTGATGACGACATTTAACTGGTGTAATGATACCCTTACTGAGTTATTAGATTTAGAAGGCAAAATTGTTAATGATATGAAAAAATATTACACTCAAGAGGTTATATTTGAATATGTAACATTAAAAATGTATTATGCTAAAAAACAACTTAAACAAACACTAGAAAATTTAAAACAAAATTCCGTTCACCAAATTTGGGAGAGAGGGCCGTTGAACATAAGAAACATTTCAGATATATCGCTGAAATAGATAAGTTATGACCAGATCAGAAAAATGTTTTGAAGCAATGCTGTACTTGTATATTATATTGTAAAGGGTGTTTTTTTTCCATCATTTAAAATGAAATAAAACAAACTAAATCAATGGCAATGTATATATTGGTTTTATTTAAAAGTTTCTTTTATGCCATTATTGTTTAAATATGAATTCGGGCATATGAGCAACACGGCTAGGTCAAATAAAGCCCAATCGTGAAGTCTAATTTTCGTCAATTTTATCGAGCAACTGGGTTCGTATATCAGCAATAACATGGCGAATTTAGACTTCCAAACGGTGCAATATCTGTGGTGTATCAGCATAGGCACATACCCTCAAAAAAGTTATCTAAAGCTGTGATCACACGATTGTGGAACGTCTATTACGCAGAGTTATATGCACCCACCAAATGTACCTGGCATAAAATTGATGGTGCCGCCCACTGTATAGCATGTCGCCCCATTTTTTTGAAGCTAAAGCTCTGTCTTATCAATGCCATTCAACTGAGTTACGAAGAAGTCAGCAATCATGTTCATCTGTAGCGCTCTCCGTTACGGACATATTATGACCGGCATAGTTTAAAAAAAAGGCACCGATGATTCCACTAAAGGATAATATGCGCGGGTGACATGAGGCCAGTTTTTCAATAGAACTCAATCATATTAAAAACTGTCCTGGCTTGTAAACTAGCTTACTAGCTTAGAAATGAAGCTAGTTCTGTCTACACGATGGATTCGTGTAGAAGTACTTTCTTGCTAGCTTACTGACACTATCTTGCTATCCTGGCTTGAAAAACTGGCCACGTGTATCCCGCGCATAACATGGCAAAACGTACTGGCTACAAATGAACTGTCAAGTTGACAGTACAGACTGCAGTAGAGACAGCATTGCTAGTTTAAAAACCAAACCTATAACAGAAACACCCTTTAGATGTGTTCCCCGATTCTGGCTTTAAGCCTGATAGGATCATGTTGCGTATTTCATAGAGTAAGTTATGGTTTTGCTCTTCTGTGTTTTACGTAAGGGAGAAAAATAGGTTTGAAAAACCCATAATAACATGTACTAAATGTAGTGAATTCTATAGATACGTGGAACGACCGGTGAAAAGTTTTCATTAATATTTTCACAGTAAAATTTACTTTTATAGCACTTTGTTTGGAGTTTATTTTTTAACACCCCACAAGGTGTTCAGGTCCCAAACTAGGCAGAACCTGTACTATGGTACCTGATGACTGATGTAAATACTTATATACATGAACACGCACAGGTCAAACAGACATGTTCATGCACACAAATGTTAGATCTGTTGAGGATGGAGCTCGGGGCTTGTTCTCAATTGTTAGATTAATTAGTTTGATCACCGAAGTAAGAAATTGTTTTTGTCATTACTTTGTCTCAATTTATAATATAGTTAGGGTAAACATAGTTCTAACCTAAGTTTCGCCGTCATTTTCATAAGTTCGACGCGACCGTTGATCTAATGAGAAACAATAAAGACCATAGGTAAACAAAATTATCTTGGTCCAACTCTACTAGTAGATCCAGTTCCAATGCAATTTATATACTCAATATTTTACGACAAAAGTCCGATTGATAAAACCACATCAAAACATGCCCCTGAATCTATCAGCAGGGCTAGGGCTGCTATATAATATATGCACGGGCAGTGGACTATTTATCCCCGTGGAGTGGAAACAAATTCTGTCATTATTATCTCCAATGCGTGCACGGCAACGCCAGAGGATAGTTTATCTACGTGAAAAGACGGTGGGAATAGAGTTCTCTATAGTTTGTACTTCGTAGGTGCCATTTAAATCAAATGTAACAAAAGTCTCTGAGTAGCGTGTGCTATCCATACGTAGTATCCTATTTCGTTTAATAAGACTCATTATGCATATGGAAGTGGAGACCTGTCGTAGAGTAAAAACAAATAATAATTATTTAACTTAGGTATTTCACAGAATGTAGCTAGGAGAGTAACACAAGGATAACCTTGATATGCACCGGCATACCAACTGTATGGTTTTGAGGATACAATGTGTTACAACGCCATTTCTTTATTGATCCAAATTTGTCTGAATTAATTATATGGGTAATCGAACGGCTTGTGACATCTCGCATATGTCTCTGGTGTATTTTTTTCCATTGTTTCCATTTCCGAACAAATATAATTATTATAATATGCGCGAGACATATTTAAAAGGTAATAAACTTATATCCAAATTTAAAAAAAAACCCTTCTCTGTGTGATGTCAATCGGAGAGAATTATATCCACGTTTCTACGAGCCCGTGCTCTATAGCGGGAGTAGCGGGACATACTGTCTACGAGAAACGTCAAAAGGAAACATTTTATCTCTTTGCCCGGTTGCCGTGCTCTGTAAGGTGGAAAAGACAATTATTTCCACTGACAGATGGATAAAACGGTGGAAAGACTTTTTTTCTCCGCCGCGTGCTAGGCCTGCTGTAGTACTTCACGATCGGACCACGGACAATAAACGGCTTATATAACTTTTGGATACTCTTTCAAGGATATATTTCCGTGATGATATTTATAATTTTTATTGTATGCATTTCAATTATACAAATTACAAAGATTGAAACAAATGTTACAGAGAAAGAGATGTTAATACGGAAACGTTGATTATTTAAGCAAGAGTAACCAGTATGTGATTAAACAAATAAATAATACAGAAAATCTTTAGGATCATTCACCTCAATCATGTTTATAAAGAAAGTAAATCTCTCTCTAAACGCGACTCAATCGTCCCATCAATTAACGCTCCTTCAATAGCTATTGGTATCCCCAAAGTGACGAACGATGTTCAAGCAATGAAAGCCTTTCAATATTCAATAGTGGTGATCAATCATAATGCGGCGGCACGGTGACGCTGGCATAAAAACAAACGGGGCATTGGCAAGTTTTTGCCATAAACTCCCATCTTTTTTTGGTTTTTCTTTCATAAAAACCTTCTCCCTGCAATAATTAACACAACAATAAAAGAATAAGCGAGATTGTTCCACCCATTCTCAAGTTATAGCATGACCAGGAAAACTAAGGGTTCATTTTTATATATATATATATATATATATAGAAGATTGGAAGCTGTAGAGATTAGGTTAAGTTCCAGGTGCTCACTGAAAGTACTTATTTTAATTAGAAAGAAAAGAAAGAAAGAAAAATATATTTGTTGAAGAAAAACAATATGACTATTTTCCATATATATACATAAAATAAACTAATTTTCTACACTACATGGTACATTGTTTTACTGCAACACAGTCCCAACTCAGCATAAGCTGGTAGCGTTGAAGCAACCAGCGCTGATCTTCCGTTGGGGCTGGCGGTGACGTCACACACGATTGCATGGAGCGCATTTTATGAGAGTAAAAAACAAAACAAAAACAACACATTAAATAGAATACAGAGTAGAAAACCAAACAGGCAAACAGTGTACGAATGTTCGGATGTGCCTACACAGACATCGGTAAAAAAAAACATAAAGACAATTATTACTACTAATGTACATAATTTATATTGCACTGGTGTCAATAACCAAAATAGCTTCTCTTTTTTGGTGATCCAATATAAAGCTCTTAAGTTTATTTCGGAAGTTGTACAAATTACGCAGGTTCCTTATCGGCGGCAGAATATTATTCCAGCATTTCGATGCAGCATAATGAAAGCTACCCCAAAAAGCAGTAGTGGCTGTTAAAAGTTGCATAGAGCACGTGCGGGATCCATGCGACTGGCGACTCGAAATCCAACTAATTTTTTGCTCCAAATACGAAGGCTCTTTGAATTTAATAACCCCAAAAAGGAGACACGCCAAATGAAGTTTCCGAGGATGCACCATTTTAGAGTAAAGTATGTTGGTTTATTAATTATTATTATCAATTAATACCCTTTACTTTACTTTAATAAACATCCGTTTATATTTGTCTTTGTTTATATAATAATAGGAACGCATTTACAACTGTATAATTATACATATTATCAGCCCTTAAAACAAAATCCTAACTAATTTAGTACTGAAATGAAAATATCTACATAATGTCAAGCTTAAATAATAATAATTCACAATAAAATTGCAATTAAATATCATTCAAATTATTAACCGAAATGCTGGCGCCTACTTTGGGCAAAAACCTATAAGCATACTATAGGTAGGCTTATAGGTTATGGCAATGCTATAGGCATTGCCATCCAGCGTGGCAATACCGCCAGCGTTTAAGTCACATTTCCCCCCACCATAGAGCTTATAGATTAGTTTTTTATGTTTACTTTTAATACTTTGTAAATAAATTCGATATAAAGCAACTAAAAAAACCAATTACAAAAAATTTACTTTAATACCATTTACAAATATCATAAAATATACAATACTTATGCATAAATTATTATTTTTAATATTATTTTAATTATTTACAATTATAAAATGGTTAACATATAGATAACCATTTAATCATTGTTACGGTCTATAGGTACCTTAAGAGCATATTCTGTACATCAAAACAAACATCTTTTGTTCTACGACTTTCAAAAATTCCTATTTTTTCTTCCATACAAAACTTAAAAAATCATATTGACCGGTCTAAACATAATTAACACTATGCCAACAAGCCCCGGCCTGCGGCGGGTGGGCAGCGGCGGCTGTGCTACGCTAACATGCATGGCTACACGTAGTTGAATGAATTGGATGCGATGTAAAGTTATGAAGTGTAAGAGAGAATCACAAAAATTAAAAAAAAAAATTTGAGAAATTTGTCTAGTTTTGGGAAAGTTCTAGAACAAAAGTTGTTTGTTTAGATGTAGAGAATATGCCCGTAACAGGATGCTTATTTATTACCAGTAACCCGGTATATCTTTGACAATTATTTGGAGTACAAAAATATATTTAACCCCAACTATTGAGGTGGCCAACAAGAAACCACAATCTCGCCTAAAACTGTCGGTACAAAATATAGCATAACATTTTCTTTAATGATTATCAAAATCTCGGCAAAAAGATCTCATATATAATTGTACGATCGTCCTTTGTAGCGATGGTATTTTTTCTATGGAAATGACAAATTGTCTAGAAAAATCTAATTTAAGGTTTATAAGTGTTTTATCATTGTATGATACAAAAATAAAAGAACACTCGAAAATGTGACATAATTTTGACGAAGTATGGGAAACCAAACCCAAACAACTTTGTAAACATTACAATAACAATGGAGTTTTATAATATGAAATATTTTTTATAGTAATATTACTTTTTAAAGCACTAACGCCTGCTCAAACATTGAAATTTATGGAGATAAAAATTCCATCCTCGGACGGGATTCGAACCCGCGCCTTCTGACTCTCCATATCAGACGCCATTGACCAACTAGGCCAACGAGGTTCTGGTCCAAGCATCGAATTTTAACTCTCTATTTGACTAACCGTCTTGCGGAGACGGAGCGACATCTATTGGACAGTTAAACAGTATCGAACCGAATCCAACCGAAAGAAGCATTATTTAGAAATACTTTAACTTTCGTATTGACATCGCAGCCCTTGTAATTTTTATAGTAATATTACTTTTTAAAGCACTAACTTAAAATACTTTGTATCAATAAATTATTTTGTTACAACAGATAACCGTATTCAGATGGTACAGAGACACTACAGACTGACCTAGTGTGAAGATTAATATTACTCTTAGTAAGAAGCATTATCAGCACAAGTTAACATTTATTTTATTAGCGTTGGGGATAATTTGAATTATAATAAATAATGAATTATTTATTAACCCAAAAATTTGTATATGTTCACATTTCAGGCCTTTATTAATAAACGTTGCGTAAACATAGATTAGGCGTAACATGCTTTGTCTTGCTTTCACGCGTGACATTTACTGCAAGCGAAAAATTGACAGATAGATGTTTTAACTACTCCGGGTTTATTAAAAGTTTATTAATAAGGCCGTCAGAGTTTAATTACAAGACTTTGCCTAACTTACTAATATAATATTTTTTTAAATATTAGGAATCCGTATGAAAACTTCGATAATGTAACCCAAGGTCTGTAAAAATTTCCTTATATCGCGTACTATTGCGGAAACTATTAACAATAGAGCAAAGTGATGTACTACAGTTGTATAGAAATCATCAATACACAAATAACAATTAAGATTGGCGGTCCAATGAATGTAGGTAAGTACAATAATTGTGGTACAAACTAACTTAACAAGTAATTCCTAGTGTGGAGTTTAGTTTCGTGCAGTGCAGAATTTTATTATGTTGTCTTTCGATCTACAACAGCCCTGTTTACAAATTTGTTTGCTACCGTACCCTTTAAACGTAAACAGAAATGAGTGCCTACTACCGCTTGGGATTTTGATACTACAATTGGCACTTCTATTGTTCACACTGTTAGCTATATTACCTATAGTTACAATCTATAAAAATATTATGTTTAAAATGTTTTATTACAGTATTTTTATGAAATATGATTTAGTTAGCTTTTTACTATTTATATAGGCATGTATGAAGCTTCCACGGCGAAATATATAAAATATATACCTGTAACGAGTCTTATGATATCTCAAGATATAGATTACCTACCTATTATTTGATTAAATGCTACGTTATATTATATATGTATGTACTTTTAATTTGTTAAATAAATGAAAAAAAATCCTAGCAATTTATATTTCAGTAGGCAGATATAATCAGTAGACAATATGACACATTTCTTCAATGCCAAGTACCTATAATTCGAACAATGGTACAAAGAAGGAAATCGCGTTACAAACGTTGCTTGCTTCTTCATCCTATTAGGAAGCCGACTCACTACATGAAAATTGAATCGAGCCCATTATTTTTTAATATTGTATACGTTTGAGATACATTCACAGATGGGAATTCCATGTATATACATCGGAATGTCATTAATTTGCGAATTGTACGTGATCTTTTTTGTTTCTTTATATTTTCTTGGATTTTATCAATTTATGTAGAAGGTATTAGGGTGGGAGATCGCTTGACAAGAACGTTTGTTGCCCGTGGTTTAATCGCGGAGTTCAAATGGTTGATCCATGGGCAAATTTATTTTCCTGTGGTTCAATCAATTGAACCATCATTATTTGAACCTAAAATTGTATTGGAACTGGATCAACTGGTCGAGTAAGACCAAAATAAATATATTTATTTACTGTGACAGCCATGAAACCATCTCTGTGATTATCCTTACGGAGCCACCTCAATGGCAAGTATTGTGGTTAGGAGCAGTAAACTTTATGTGTACCGTACCTACCTACTATTAGATCAAAGTCAAAGTCAAAATCATTTTTTCAATTTAGGCATCAAAGACGCACTTATGAACGTCAATTTTTCATTATAATGTACTTTAAAGACTACCGCCGCGTTCCAAAATATATAGAGCCTACCGAGAAGAAGCGGCAAGAAACTCGGGGCCATTCTTTTTATATAGATGTTTTTACAATGTTTTTACTTAGGTACTACAAATATTAGCTCCAGTGTGCTGCCTTACAAAAGAGAACATAATAATGGTATCAGTAGGGCAAGACACGCTACACTTTGACATCTTAGTACACGAAAAGATAGATCCTGGAGTGATCAGTCCCAAGCTGTTTTATGTATGTTTTATGTGAAATTTTGTAATAACCTTTTTGACAGAGTTTAGTTTTAATAGTAATTTTAAACTTATTAATAGGCAAATCTCGGATAACATTGGGAACTTTATTTTATAGAATCGTATACATTGTCCCATAAAAGAATGACTTATTCTGTGGAGACGCGTTACATGTACGGATAGCTTGTGCTTATTTCGCGTGTTGATGGAATGAGCATCACTCCTTTTATCAAAACTGCTAATGTTTTTCTTTACATACATTAGATTTTCATAGATAAACTGAGAGACAACAGTTAGAATGTTTATGTCTTTAAACTTCTGTCTAAGGGAAACTCTGGGAGCTAAACTGTAGATCGCTCGTATGCCCGTTTTTGCAGTATAAAAATGGAATTAATATCTGCAGAACATCCCCAGAGCAGTATGCCATAAGTCATAACGCTATGGAAATAACTAAAATAAACTATTTTAGCCGTGTCTACATCAGTTAATAGTCTAATTTTTTTAACAGCATACGCCGCTGAACTGAGCCTACTAGACAATTTTTTTACGTGGGGACCCCATTGCAATTTAGCGTCTATAGTAATTCCTAAAAAGACCGTTGACTCCACAAGGTCCAACCCTGTTCCATTTAATTGTATATTGGATTCTACTTGTCTCACATTTGGTGCCGACAACTTTATACAATTAGTTTTCTTCTCATTGAGAAGAAGATTATTTGTATTGAACCAATTCACAACATTAGCCAATGCATTATTAACATCGTCATAGTTTAATAACTGCCTTTTAATTTTAAATAACAATGAAGTGTCATCTGCAAACACTACAATCTTGTGATTCTTCTCTACATAACAAGGTAAGTCATTAATATAGATAAAAAACAAGAACGGCCCTAGTATTGAACCTTGTGGAACGCCTATTGAGATTATAGAGCCGGGCGATTTTTTACCATTTATGTCAATCCTTTTAATTCTATCATTTAAATATGAAGTCAAAAGGTTGAGAGCCATGTTCCTAATACCGTAGTGTTGTAATTTCCTGACAAGTATATCATGTCGGACGCAGTCAAATGCCTTAGATAAGTCACAAAAAACACCTAAGGCATCTTGAGAGTTATCCCAGGCATCAAACACATCTTTTATAAGTTCTATACCTGCGTCTATAGTAGAGCGATTCCTTGTGAACCCAAATTGATTCTTATGGAAAATTTTGTTTGCGCTAAAATGAGTTCTTGAAAGAATCCCCGTAGACTTCCCTTACAAAAGGGATTATGGAACACAATCATTTTATTACCCACCTTCATCATCATCATCTCAGCCGTAGAACGTCCACTACTGAACATATGCCTCCCCTATATTTTCCAAAAGGACCGGTTAGAAACGGTCTGCAGCTAACGTCGTCCTACGACCTATATCAGGTCCTCTGTCCAACGTGTCGTTGGACGACCTACGCTGCGCTTGCTGGTCCGTGGTCTCTACTACAGAACCTTCCGGCCCCATCGGCCATCTGTTCTGCGTCTTATGTGCCCTGCCCGCTGCCACTTTAACTGGCTAATCTTTGGGCTATGTCGGTGATTTTCGTTCTTCTACGGATCTCCTCATTTCTGATTCGATCACGTAGAGAAACCCCGAGCATAGCCCTCTCCATAGCTCGTTGTGCGACTTTGAGCTTATCTATGAGGCCCATAGTAAGAGGCCACGTTTCAGTGCCATAAGTCATCACTGGTAATTACTTACCTTAATGTTTGGGAAAACTGCAGTTCGTCAAATTACTGGGTATATGAGATGCTTTGGCAAACAGCGTTGGCAAAAAAGCGACTCTTTTTTCTATGACACCACGGTTGTATAATTATTGTGTAGTATCAATAAAATCCAAGTGTTAGTTATATAAAGTAAGGTGCGCGCATACATACGTAGAAAAATATTTTTGTCCAAAAAATACACATAAAATAGTGTATACAGTGTGTTCCTTCATCATTCAGATCATGTTACTAGATAGGTTAGCAATGACAGATATATATGTACTATAGATAACGCAAATGTGTGTACTTCCCTTGTCCGAACGCCGACCAAGCGTCAAGGTTGGCCGCCGCTACTTACAGTCCGCGCACGTCTATTGTTGCAGCTGAGCGCGAAAGCTAAAAAACATCATTGCGTGATAATTAACTGCAATAGCCCAAAAATTTCGTGCCCCCTTAGCCAAGGACATATTTCCTATTTTAGGTATGTTATTTTAAAATTATAATATTCTTAAATTTACGTAGGTAAGAAAATAAATTCAACTCATTGAAAAGTCGGCACGCTTGGTTTGAATACAAATCGTGATACCTGCGTTATCTATTGTACATATATATCTGTGCTAGCAACAGCAAGTGGGGAGGTTAACCACACACATTGCAGTTCCTGGAAAAGTAGGTTGATTTCTGGAAAATCTATTGTATTATTGGCCAAATATGGCCAATAACACAATCAACGGGTTAAGCAGACACGGCCCGGTTAAGATAAAGTATTTTTTTTTTTTATACTTACATGAAATTATGTCGTTAACAGACTATTCTGTTGTTAGCTTATTGTTGATCTTTGTTACACCTGTAAATACACATAGTTACAGAATTTGCAGGGGGTTGATATAGCAACTGTACCTGATTGTCATTACGCTGAGTTTCTTGACGCTTCTTCTCGGTAGGCTCAAGGTATATTTTGGAACGCGGCGGTAGAGTCTTTAAAAAACATTGTAATGAATAATTGACGTTCATATCTTTGATGCCTAAATCGAATAAATGATTTTGACTGTAACTTCGGATGCTATTTTATTTTATTAATAAGTCAATTACAATTACACTATTAACTACACCATATTCTTAGCCTAAATTTAAGTAAGCTATGCATTGTTTACTTTAATATAGAACACAGCATGCATTATTTCTTATGTCTGATAAGGAAGAAGTGACCACCACTTAAACACTAAATAACATTATTATTGATATGTACCTGCGTAATGACACTTTTCAGATTGATTGTACCGTAACAGTCTCAGTAGTTCAGTCTGGAACAAAATGTCCAAAATATTCGAAGCTAGTTTATCAAATTGTAGTATATCTGTCCTAACTTTTAGATCATCGAACTATAAGTCTGACAAGATGAAATAAACGGAATATAGTACGAAAAAATAGAAATTTAACTAGGACTTACTCAAGTCAATCAAAAGGATTTACTCAAGAAAATATACAGATGGAAAAGTAAGTATGGAACACCACATTTAAACAATGAGGTATGCCATTCAATATGAAGTTAACTACTTATAACATTTCATTAATAAAGATATTATAGTTGTTGTCATTAGATAAGGTACAATATATTACAATTATGTTTACAATATTTTTCTGAAAGTCGTTCACACTGTAATAAGTTTATCCAATTAAGAAATTTATTATTTATTTTGAAATAGTTGAATCGATTGGATGTCAAGGATTTTGTTTTGGTAAAATGGATGCTCCTTGGAGCCATACACAACACACTTTTATTTGAAAAAGCAGCATGGTTAATGGGTCAGCAGACTTTATTACAATGTACTTCACTTCTGTAGGTTAATATGTATGTACAGGTAGTATATCTGTACCTAGGTAAATTAAATAAATGTAATTTATTACGAACAAAGACTACAATTTCGAAGCACACAGAAGGTATAAGTTTGTAAACTGACATGGTCACTAATGCAAGAATTAACGAAGGGATGGTTACCATGTATTTATTTGTATATTGTATTTATTGTGAGCTCTCGATATTTCGGCACAGTTGCATGCGCCATGTTCATTACGACACCTACCCGCAGATACTTAAGTTTACTCGTGAACATGGCGCCTGCAACTGTGCCGAAAGATCGGGAGCTCACAATAAATACAATACATGGTGAATATCACGTTTCTTACGTTAATTCTTGCACACAGAAAGTAATGTCATGATCCTAAGTACAGTTTACACGATTGACCCTATATAGGCATTATTATAAACGTGTGATACCTACTATATATGATATACTGTATATTTTACGTGACAAAATACGCTTTTGATTGGACCTCTTTTGATAGACATTATAGTACACTTTTATGTAGATGTTCTCCGAGACTCCGACCGCAAATTTATGAAAATAAAGTTTGTAACTCGTTGCGGCATTCATTAGAACTTTTGCTTTGTTTTTTAACAGAAAATTACTCGAATTTTTTTTCTCATTTATGGACTAGCATGAATAATTTGCAAAAGGTGAAATGATCAATAACTTGCATTAGTTTGACTGCTAGTTAGTTACATTATTAAACTACCTATTGCAATATGCAGTATATCTATTTCTTTCAACGTCATTGTACTTAGTAAATTTTTTTTAATGTTTTATTAACCCGTCCGCATCAGCGCAAAAAATAACAATAGATTTATGAATGAAACTTAACTCGAATGAGTCTTGCTGATTCGGACAGATTAAGCAGTGTTAAATGTCTGTGCCGTCATGTTTCATACATATGCGGTTTCACGGGCCTGACGAGTCAGTAATAGTTTAAAAACATCTTAATTTCGGATGACAGCGCGTGATATATAACATACATATTTCTGTGTTTACCTTTAATTGGTTGTGCATTTAGCAATATGTGCCTACTATAATTCTGTTATAGATTACTTATAAGAAACAATGTAACAATCGTTGGTGAACCAAATAAATAAATAAATAAATAAATATTTATCATACGACAATAAATGTGTGTAAATCAATACCCAATATATTTTCACTTAAATTTTCATTATTTGAATTCTTGTATGATACTTAGCACGTTCCCTGTCCACGACTCAACTGGAGTCGCAAATTGACTTCAGTCATAAGTCCACGCCCCCATATGGAGTCGTAAATTACGTATATTTTAAATGATTAAATATTGGAATCTACTTGTGAATTGTTAAGTTTAGAATATGTCTGCAATTTTTTCAATGTTAAACTTTACAATAAGTAAAGATACGAATTTTTTTATTTAAAAAAATTCGTATCTTAACTTATTGTAAACCAAATTTAGGTATTTACCTAAATTTTGGTTTATTATTTTTTTAAATACCATTATTTGGGATTTTATTTAGGTTTATTACAAAAAAAACCAAACGTATTATTATGCTTTATTTGTAGTATTTAGAGTTATTAAACCACATAATTGAAGATTACAAGTAGGAACTCAAGACTTCGAAAAAAACAAAATCATCAAAACCATTGACAAGTATTAATTTTTGCTTGACATTTGTAACAAACCACTGTTACCATAGACAAATAATATTGCCTACCAACTTTGTCATAATTTAATATCCATTTAGCGCGAAACGAAATTACTAAAATAATAACCAAATATATTGATTTCGTTTCATTATATGACCAAAACAATACAGTATTACAAAAATACGAGTGTACTAGACGGAAAAAGGTGCCCCTTGTTTGGGGGAAAGTGAACGTGTTTTAAGGTATGATTATACTAAACTTAAGCTATGATGAGCTCAATAGATCTTGACCCTTGGGCTTTTGAGAAGCAATCCGTCTGGCATCTAGACCATAGACCAAAATATATACTAGATCTAGACTCAAAAGTTTGAAGACTGGAGGCCAATTCTACTATACAAGCGCTCAACAATCAATCCCGCTGCAACTGCAGTTCGTTTCCTGTTGTCGTTCGATAATTACCCAAAAAACCCCATTCTAATATTTCTATGGATAAACTGGAACGGAACGCAACGTCACGTAAAAATGTAATGTTAACGCTACTTTAAAATAAATATATTAAACACTTCACTACATATAATTAAACTGTAAAAAAAATTGCTAAAAATCGAGTCAAGAGCGTGTAAGGAGTGAAATCGAATTGGAAATATAAATTAGATTTTTTCTATGTTTTTGTTTGTTTGTCTGTTTGTTTTTTTGTCTGTTTGTCTGTTTGTCTGTCTGTCTGTCTGTCTGTCTGTTTGTATGTTTGTCTGTTTGTCTGTTTGTCTGTTTGTCTGTTTGTCTGTGTGTCTGTTTGTCTGTTTGTCTGTTTGTCTGTTTGTCTGTTTGTCTGTTTGTCTGTTTGTCTGTTTGTCTGTTTGTCTGTTTGTCTGTTTGTCTGTTTGTATGTTTGTCTGTTTGTCTGTTTGTCTGTTTGTCTGTTTGTCTGTTTGTCTGTTTGTCTGTTTGTCTGTTTGTCTGTTTGTCTGTTTGTCTGTTTGTCTGTTTGTCTGTTTGTCTGTTTGTCTGTTTGTCTGTTTGTCTGTTTGTCTGTTTGTCTGTTTGTCTGTTTGTCTGTTTGTCTGTTTGTCTGTTTGTCTGTTTGTCTGTTTGTCTGTTTGTCTGTTTGTCTGTTTGTCTGTTTGTCTGTTTGTCTGTTTGTCTGTTTGTCTGTTTGTCTGTTTGTCTGTTTGTCTGTTTGTCTGTTTGTCTGTTTGTCTGTTTGTCTGTTTGTCTGTTTGTCTGTTTGTCTGTTTGTCTGTTTGTCTGTTTGTCTGTTTGTCTGTTTGTCTGTTTGTCTGTTTGTCTGTTTGTCTGTTTGTCTGTTTGTCTGTTTGTCTGTTTGTCTGTTTGTCTGTTTGTCTGTTTGTCTGTCTGTGTGTATGTATGTCCGTTTTATGGTAAAAAACAATTTGTTCCGTTTTATGGTAAAAAAAATCCGAATTTTTAGTGACCCTTGCTATTTAATAACTTAATAAATATTCACCGTCAATGATGTTATCATCAAATCATCAAATTAGGTGAAACACTTTTCAGTTATTGGAATATAGCTCAAAAACTGCTAAATCGAATTTGATGAAATTTACCTCGGAATTATACCCTACTAAAAAAAGAATCATCAAAATCGGTTCATAAACCTCGAAGTTATCCGCAAACACATAAAAAAATATATATACGTCGAATTGATAAACCTCCTTTTTTATGTTGGCCAAAAATGGCGAATTTATAAGTTTAATGTGCGGTGTAATTATATCCGTAGTCGGCTCATTAACTTTTAGTTTGTTTTCTTGTTATAAGTATACATCATCATCATCATCACCATCATCGTCACAACTGAACATAAGTCTCCCCCGAAATTTCCAAAAGGACCGGTTGGAAGCGACCTGCATCCAACGTCGTCCTGCTACCTTTTTCAGGTCGTCAGTCCACCTTGTCGACGACCTACGCTGCGCTTGCCGGTCCGTGATCTCCACTCCAGAACTTCCCGACCCCATCGGCCATCTATTCTGCGAGCAATGTGGCCTGCGCATTGGCACTTCAACTTGCTAATTTTTGAGAGCTATGTCGGTGACCTTAGTTCTCCTACGGATTTTCTCATTTCGGATCTTATCACGCAATCACGCAGGGAAACTCCAAGCATAGCCATCTCCATTGTTCATTGATTGACTTTAAGCTTGTTAATGAGGCCCACAGTAAGGGACCACGTCTCAGTGCCTAGTCAGTAATAAGTCATCACTGGCAACACACACTGGTTGAAAACCTTGGTTTTCAGGCTCTGAGGTATTGGGGACGAAAAGATGGATCGAAGCTGACCGAACGCTGCCCATCCGAGCTGGATTCTTCGTGCGACCTCCTTGTTGAAGTTGGACTTACCTAATTGGACAGTCTATCCCAGGTAACGTACTCGTCTACAACTTCGACTGAACTAAGGATAAATGGTTGTTACTTGTCGTTTATATTTTCCAGTAATTTACTTCTGTTCAAAACATTACGTTACATATACTGCACTCATTGTCTCTGAGTCGTGGCTAGTATAGTCACCAGTAAGCTAAAGCTCCTCTGCACTTCGCTAATTATTGCACCTTTATACAGTAAAGTATCATTACTACGGTACCTCAGTGCCTTTATATGACTTTGTTCTGACTAAGGGCAAGAACTTCAGGACAAGTTTGTGTAAATTGTATTACATTGTCTAACTTATTCGGATTTCAGTTCTCACTAACTCGCAGCGCTCCGCGGTTTCACCCGCGTGGTGATCATAGATAATACTATATATTATACATATATATATACGGTGGTGATGGATGATGATGATCATAAACCAAAATATATTCTCTGTTATTTAGGGAGTAGTCTCATTGTAGCATTTTAATTGTAAAAGAGTTTTTGATATCGGTCTAGTGGTTTTCGAGTGTATTCGTTACAACAAAAAAAAAACAAAATACAAATATTTCCTCTTTATAAAATAAAATATAGTTAAGTACTAACTATATAGTATAAATAAATATATGGTACGATCACTATAGAGAAAAACGAAATGCAAATAACTTGGATGCAACGTCATGTTTATGTTATGTCATGTTATGTGTTTTTGCCTTCGTTATGTAATTATAGTTTTTGTCTTTGAAATAAAGTAATAAAACATTTTTTAGCAAAAAATTTAACCGACTTCAACACCAAAAAATGTGAAATAAATTGTTGAAATCGGTATCATGATAGTTTAAAGTAACTATTATTTCAATATTGTGCGCATGGTAGCGACTTCGACAAGTTATTTCACATTTTTTGGTTAGTGAAGTCGTTTCCAATTTTCGGTAAAAAAAATCCATTTTTTTTAATTCTTATTGTCTATTGTCTTATTGTCTATTATTGATGTTTAGTGTCCCTCTACTTACAGGATCGATTGCATAGATTAATCAGACTATTATCTAAAGAATCGATTGTCAATGATGATATCATCAAGCTAAATGTGGAATTTTACGATATTACAATCGTCACTTTTTTTATAGCAGTTCATCAAAGTGACTCCTTCTCGCCTGCTGGGAAGCAAAGATGGAATCCAGAAGCAATGACCATTAGTGCAGCCGTAAGCTGCAATAATCGCCACCTCTATGATGAAATCACCCCTGAGAGGTGCTTTTTTACGCCCCGCTTGAAAGACCCAGGGTCATAGCTGCAAGGAAATACGAATTGTTTCTGCATAATTCGAGCTTAGACAGAAACTTTAAGAGGATTGCAAAGCTAGTATTTTCCATACTAAAAGAAATAATTCTTTTCTACCTGTTAACATTGTCCGATTACAGTGGTTTTTTTTTTTCATGTAATCATCACATTGTTTACTATAGTATTACTTTTTAAAGCACTAACGCCGGCTTTAGCGATCTCAAACATTGAAATTTATAGAGAGAAAAATTCCATCCTCGGACGGGATTCGAACCCGCGTCTTCTGACTCTCCGTGTCAGACGCCATTGACCAACTAGGCCAACGAGGTTCTGGTCCGAGCATCGAGTTTTAACTCTCTATTTGACTAACCGTCTTGCGGGGACGGAGCGACATCTATTGGACAGTTTAACAGTACCATCCAACCGAAAGAAGCATTATTTAGAAATACCTAAACTTTCGCATTGACATCGCAGTTCTTGTAATTTTTATAGTATTACTTTTTAAAGCAAACTAACGCCTGCTTTAGCGATCTCAAACATTGAAATTTATAGAGACAAAATTTTCATCCTCTCGCTCCGTCCCCGCAAGACGGTTAGTAGTCAAATAGAGAGTTAAAATTGGATGCTCGGACCAGAACCTCGGTGGCCTAGTTGGTCAATGGTGTCTGACACTGAGAGTCAGAAGACGCGGATCGAATCCCGTCCGAGGATGGAATGTTTCTCTTTGTAAATTTCAATGTTTTCATTGTACTTTATGTCTGTACTTTACTATGTCTGTACGTTATGAATTTTTTCAGATTTTTTAGTTCAAAAAAAAATAAATTTATAGTACTTTGAAATACTCAAACTAATCAAAACGTACAGGGATAGTAAACAATGTGATGATTACATGAAAAAATTACACTGAAATCGGACAATGTTAAGAGGTATATAAGAGTTACTCGTATTTCTTTTAGCATTGAAAGTACTAGCTATACAATCCTCTTAATATATTGCTGTAAACCTAATAACTGCTAAAAATCAACAAAAATAACGGACGGACACGGCCGTCAGTATAAAGGCCGATTCACACTTCTCAGTGAAGCCACAGTTCAGACACAGTTCAGACACAGTACCGGCACAGTGCGAAATATTCTTTCATACAATCTCTATGAACGCATCCCCACTTGTCAGTGTCAGTGCCGACACAGTGCTCTCAGTGTCAGTCTTCGTTGACGACGATATTGTTTGTCGGATCACGGACACCGCTTCGATCTCTCTTAGAGATATAGCCTTCCTCCAACGAGTATCTTTCTTCAATAACTTACTTCCTAGTTTGTGCAGAAGACTATTGAAACAGCTATCTGACATTTTAAAATATTCAAAATATTTCCTTTCGTCTTTAACTAATTCTTTGTATAACGTCATGAATTCTCCTTCTGTCTCTCTAAATTGCCATGCTTCATGCACCCATTTTCTCTTTTTTTCTTGATGCTGCTATTCTTCTTCTTCGTCTAAAGCAATAGCTATCATTGCTAGCTCCGCAGTATTGAACAGAGCCATAGTAATCACGATACTTGACGACGGATACGTTTTCACTGAAGCTCCGTGAGCTGAGTACTGACATGTGTGAATTGAATCACTGACGCAACACTGTAGCACTGATACCGAACTGAGCGGACACGTTGACGGAACTGTATCTTCACTGATAAGTGTGAATCAGCCTTAACTATAATGGATGTTCAACAACGCCAACAAGCTAACTATAAAAAATCTTTATTCACACATAGTAACAAACACTCATAATAATAAAGTACAAAAACGAGGTATTAATTAGTAACAATATCACTTATAACAAGCTTATAGCTTATGTTATACATAGCACCACTATACTTACTTTCTCTAAGTCTAACAGCCGTATTTATAAACAAGCAAGAGTAATTACTTAAGGAAAAGCAATTACTTATGCAACGATTTTAGTTCTATAGACTGGAATTTGCCTGAAGTTAGAACCATCAAAGGCTAGAATTCTTAACCGAGTATTAGTCATCATTTCCTTTGCTTAAGCAATGAGAATCGTAAATTTTTCATTCTTATTAAAACGAAAAATTGACGTACCGTGCGTTTCTCTAAGAGCAAACATCGTTGCATCTTTGACAACATCCGTGAAACAAATGGCGAGATGACATGAAACGTTGGAAAAACAACCTTGTGTACAAGGGTTTATCTCATAAAGTATTTGACATCCGTGAGCTCGTCGACGAGCGCATCGACGAATTATTACAGAATCCCACGGCCGTTCTCATTGCTTTCGTAATAACAAAAGTGAAGTTGTATAAAAATGACTTTAGCACACAAGTCTGAATAGTGAAGGATCTATTATGCTGTAAAAATTAAAATCCCATCACAACAACCTAATACAAGTGTAAAAAGATTAGACATTCATTGCTCGACTGTAGAATAAGATTTTGTGTAGAAGTATTCTACCGTGAAGTAATTACTTCATTGAGAAATTACTTAGCAACAAGTTATCACTTATTTATATATACGGCAGTATGTCATTATCTCTACTTTCATTTAAATCTTTTAAAACAATTTTTGGCAACAATTATGGCTTACTTAATTCTAATAAATACCTAAAGGTATGTGTACATTTTCTTTGTCGCTCTGGCTATGCCTGCATACTAGCACCGTGGTTCCGCTTATAAAATGGTTACCCCCACAGAATTTACTTGTGCACCATACAAACACATACATTACTTTTTTTTATAATGTACCCATCGCACTATATTATGACACCATAAGAAATCTTTGCACAAGGTGCGCAATTTAATTTAAAAATGTTTACGTTTTTACAAAATTAACAACAGGCCATCGGTTGGAGAGATATAACATCACAAAATGACTCATATACGATAGTATTGTATCATATCGGAATTTTAAAGAGAAATATCACATCCTCGGACAGGAATCGAACCCGCGTATTCCGACAATCCGTGTAAGACGCGATGATCACTAGACCACCGAGTATATTATATGATTTTAACTTTTCTATGGGGACGGAAGAAATTGCAATATTTGGTATCGCTAAGCAGGCTAGTACTCTAAAAATTTGTCGTAATATGTAAATCAGTAAGAATTAGGCATTACACATTCAAGAGCATTCAAAATAAATTATGCAATCAATACTTAAGCTCTAATATGAAATATTTTGATAATGCGGTTTGCCGTCGATGAGTCAGCCGTTCGAGTACCTTGGGATTGAGCTATCGGTGAAAATAGATCGACAGGAAAGTCACATGATAGTGGTAGACAAGTTTCTGCCGCTTGACTAGTCATCAATCAACATATTTATTATTACAATAGTTTTAATTTTTTTTTTTAAAGACAGCATGTTCATTATATCAAATGAAATAATTTCAAAGCGTCCAAATTATTCACATTACAATACTACCCATAACCTGGTACAACAATAACAACTATGCTAATTTATCTATTCTTAGGATCATTGTCGTTTGGTTCTCTACTTTTCTCAACAGTATCAACCTTAGGCTTGTGTATTGGAGCAATTTCTGTTGGTGGAGGTGTGTTTGGTACTAGACTACCGTCTTCTTCGGCTACCTTCAAACCAATCGTAGCTCCAAGCTTAGCACTGGCTTGTTTAAACGTATCTGATAATTTAACTTGTACGACGTTAATACACATAGAGGTTAAAGCCAGACCAAAGATTAAGTACAAAATTGATGCCATCATAAACATAGGATGGTCCGGGACGAAATCTCCTAAACCGATAGTAGACATCGATATAAATACAAAGTAGAAAGACTCTAAGAAATTCCACTTTTCCCAAATGTTAAAACCTAATGCTCCAATGACAATATAGACGATTAGAATGATAATAGCTAGTGATATAGGTAAGTTGAATTCGTCGTCTATTTCGAAGACTGAAGGCGCTGGAGTTTCAGGTTCAGTTTCGTTTTCAGGGTCTCGTAAGTGACTGGGTTTTGGGGGCAAAGGCGGTGGGACATCGCTTGGTTTCCTTCCCACAACAGGAGCTTGATTAGATTCGTCTTGGTCTTCCTCGGAGAATATTTGCGAAGGACGCCTCACCACGTCGTAGACAATGTTCAGGCCCTTCATTACGTCCTGGAAAATCAACGTTATTCTTTTATCTTTGATCTTTGAAATAATTGTTCTGATTACAAAAGGTCTGGAAATGTAAGATAACATAGCTCGGGGCTGTGCCGTTATTCGTTTCTGTGTAAAAAGGGAAATATTTTTCTTTGTTTTCTTTCCCGATGTAATTTGGAACATTATTCGTACTTTTGTGTTGAGAACGATAAGAAAATGTTCTAGGATTTGTGATAAGTATGAAGAGTTATAATATTTAAAATACTCTCTCACACTTCTTTTGCAAGTACATGCCAGTGGTGCACGCAGTAGAAGCTCTTGGTAACCAAGGGCATTTTTGACCCGAAAGATACCTAAAATCACTGAAAGTTTTATGACCAATACTAAAAAGAAGAGATTTCAAATGTTGATGTGGAACCCCTCAGTTAAACATCAAGGTTATTCACGGAGAAAGCACATGGCTTTTTCCTGCAATATTAGGACGAGATAAGCAAATCGTGCGCCTGTTGGTAAGCATTATACTTGCTCAGGATAATTGCAGTGCCATCCAGAGCTGTAGTTTTAAGCGGCTATGCATTGCTCTCATTAACCCGAGACATTAGCTTAAGAGTCTCCTTCTCCCTAATAAATATATTTTTCTAGTTTATATTTAGATGTTATTATAAAACACAGTATGTAATGGTAACAATGTATTTTAATTTACGAATATGAAACGAATTTTTGGTTTCGAGACCTTCTCTCGTTTGGTACGAGGGTAATGAAGGTAATTTTACATTACACGGCGAAATTTGTCGAGTTACAAGACTACCAGAACGTATCGTAGAATAAAAAAAAAATATTTCCAACCCGCAAATTATACTATTTTGTAAATATTGTGCTTACCATTACAGTAATAATGTTGATTTAACAATATATCCTTGTAATTTACAAAGTACTTTATTATCATTATTGCAATACCTTTATTAGCAATTACTAGAATCTAACAATAATAATGTTGTGTTTACAAACGTTCTCTAGTTATTACTGGGCCTTTTTGTGACCATTACCACTACTGCGCCATTGGTTACCTCCTGGCCCCCGCCCGCTCACCTCCGACGCTAATACTATAGTTTAAGTATATATATACTTAGACTATAGTATACTTTTCTTTAATTAAAAACAGCTCAGAAAACTCTAATAAAGTATTCTAATTTACATTATAAATGTTAAATTTATAATGTAAATTAAAAAGTTAAACAGCTCAAAATACATATGAAAGCTACGGCTATAAAAGATAATCACTTTACTACAACTATGTACTAGCGTTTTGTTTTATACTAATAAAACAAAACGCTTCCCGAGATGATTGTCTGTCCCTATGTATGCTCAGATCTTTAAAACTACACAACCCATTTTGATTCGGTTTTTTTTAATATATAGAGTGATTCAAGAGGAAGGTTTATATGTATAATACATGCATAATATAGTAGAGAAACACTGATAATTTCAGATGTTTCTAATGTGATGTCGTAAATAAACACATTTTTTTGCGCTTACATTGCAAACGTTGGCTGAACCTTACGATATAGATCAAAATAATGTACTACAGTATTGTATAACTTAAAAAGGTCTACAAAAAAACTGTGTTGGCGTATATCTATCACTTAAGGGTAACATACTATATCCATTACAATTTGAAAAATTTTATACCGACTTCCATTCTATTCAGTTATTGGAGTGTAACTCAAAAACTACGGACCAAATTTGATGAAATTTAAATGGGACCACACGGGAAGCACCAGCTTTCAAACAAAGAAATTTGATAATAGGTTCACCCTATCGAAACTTATGAAGTAACAAACATAAAAAAGTACAGTTGAATTGAGTATCTCCTCCTTTTTGGAAGTCAGTTGAAAAATGGGCAATTATAAAGCGGTAATTGGAAAGCTTTTTACACAAATACGGTATAAGCTTTAAACATTTCATGCACATTATTTTATTCTTTTTCAACATATTGTTTGAACGAATATCTTAGGCGTAATCGCAAAAAAATTACGGGCGCGAGGTTAAATTGTTTAACGAGGAAAGATGAAAAATTAACATATGTATTATGTATAACACGTAGACCCTTAGAGTACTTTGTACTATACATAATGAAATACATGTTCTTTTAAATACAACATTACAAATCGCAACGCCTGCATCCTCGAAGGGGTAGGTAGCGATGTTTGAAACACCTATGTTGCGCTACAGGGATCATATTTTTTGACCCCTTGTAATAGGAGACGAGCCTAATGCCATCTACAGGGCACTGTTCCAAACTCCAGACTGCTATTGAGAATGAATTTTTCAGAAAAACCCAATAACTGTCCAACCCGATTATTGAACCCAGGACCTCGAAATCTCAAAGCGGCGCTCCTACCACTATACTCAGACCAAGCGAGGGAAGCCGGTGGCGGGTCAGCTAGTACTACATAAATCAAATTATTTGACCCATAAATATGTCCAATTGATTCCAAATGAACCTGAAAAGGTAGATAATTAACGAAATCTTTGTAATATATTGTTGATATAACATATTTTGTACTTTTTAAATATTTTTGGAAACCAGCCTTTTAGGGTTGAAAAAGAGCGTCAAAGTTTGTATTAAAGATTAACCCTTCTTAGGTATATTTTACTCCACTGTTACACCAGCGTGGTGATGGCTGATGACGATGATGATGATCCTGATTAAATGTATTTTATGTCTTGATCGAGTGTCTCATCTACCTCCATACCAAATTACATCAAATTTGGGTCAGCCTTTGGAGCGTGAAGAAGTAACACACACTGACAAACTTTCGCCTTTAGGATATGAGTGCGATTTTCGCGTCCTATTCTCATATTCTTTACTGTACACAAAACACAGATAGCAGTGGAGGCATTAGATAAAGGCATGTACATAGGCGAGCTTAACCCTAAAGAGAGTTTTCTTCCAGCAAACATTAAGGACAGAGAACTAAGTAAGTAGGTTTCTATGTACATCAATCAATAAGATATAAAATAATCATGACTACTAATACAAAATAATATTATGACTCTATATATACAAACATAATATATAATTATAAAAATATAATACCAACTAAAATATATACATACAAATCAATATAAAATACATATAAGTCTATAATAAATATATAAGCAATACAAACATACGCCAATTAAGAATTAGTTGGAGAGGTAATACTCTTTTACTCCCACTTTAAAATCATCCAGAGAACGGCTAGCACGGATATTCTGAGGAAGTGAATTCCACAACCTTGCAGAAGTCACAGTAAACTAGCGATCTTCAATAGCCGATGAAAACATGTCGTTGATATTTATTTTCTATTATAAAGATAATTACTTTGTAAAATGATGTGGGGCAGAAAAGGTTGGTGGTAGAAAACAGTTTAATTAATTAATTTAATAAACCAGCTGCGCCCCGCTGATTCACCCGCGTGGTAATGCATTTTGAATGATGATAAAATAAAAGTAGCCTTTACTCGGTATAATATCAGCTATCTGCCAGTGAGAGTCCCGTTAAAATCGGTGCAGCAGTTTACAAAGATTAGCCGGAACGAACAGGCAAAAATTTTGAAAATAGTTTTATTTCATGTAAGTACCTTATAGGTATATTTTCATGTGTGATACGCTGTTATTTTAGGATAACAAATAGAAACTTAAATTTTAATTATTTGTCTAAATATAAATGCAAATTTTGTGACACTGTGTTTATTACTTCTTTGTACTAAACCAACTCAACCGGCTTTGAGTGAAATCACGCGGGTGAAACCGCGGAGCGCGGCTAGTAAGTAATTAAAAGATCCCTCAAATCGGTTCTGAAGTTAAAACACAGCGTGTTTCGGCCTCATCCAAACACCGGCTTACCACATCATTACGAGTATTACCGCACTACCTTACATTCATATAGGAATATCATAGCTACGAATTCAAGCTGTAATTTAGATATTTGTTTGAAAGTTAGAAGTATGGACATTTATTTAACGAAACTTAGACAGTTACAAGGCTATGTCGAACGCCTTCGGGCGGCCTGAAAACTTCGGCATGGGTTGGCCACTAGCCTATCCACCAAGCCGCACTGGGCCCGCGTGGCGGATTATACACCAGAGGTCTCGAGGAAGCGTTTTGATCTTTGAAGAAGAGATAGAAGGGGTAAAGGTTAGAGTGGAGGGGGAAAGAGAGGGAGGACGGGGAAGGGGGAAATCGGGCCTCCGGAACCTCCCACAAACCGACGTAACGCAATAGCAAGCTATGTTACTTCACGTCGGTGTTATCTGGGAGTATGGTACTTCCCCGGTTGTGCCGGCCCATTCGGCTGTGGGGTTTTAACGAGGCACTACCGAAAAAAAATATGTTTCTGTTATTAGATCCGTCTTGATATCACAAGTGTCACTGGGTACATAATCATCCTGCGAAGAAGCCCAAAAGGGGGTAGGATGTTGTATTATTTTCGTTACCTCATAACTTTCGATAGGGTAAACCGATCCTCAAAATTATTTTTTTGTTGGACAGCTGGTGCTGGTGATTAATACGCGGGTGATTAATAATTATTTCCGTAGTCGGATTATTCTTTTCATGGTTTAAATGTAAATAAACTGTCACAGTTTTGTACAAAGCGTTTTCCTATCTCCTTTATAAAACGAACTAATTAGGGTAGGAACACGCTATCGGCATTTCCTTTAGGTTATAATTTAGGTATCTTCAATGCTACTATGATTAGTTATACTACAGACTAGTATATTACATTATACATTGCACGGTTACTTTCCATAAAAAGATACAAATTTATTTAGAAACGTAAATAGGTAACAAATGCGTTGTACAGCCCCTGGGAATTTGAGGTTTACCGTTTAGCTTTGCAGCAAACTGCTAAACTTGCGAAATTCAACTTCTGTATACGTTTTGTTGTTTTATATCAGATTTATATCACAACTAACTTCTGCATATGTCTCGTCAGTATGAGATTTCGGAAAAAAAGCTCTATGTCTTGAAATACAAGTACAATTTGAAAAATTTTATACCGTCTTCCATTCTATTCAGTTATTGGACGGTAACACAAAAACTACTGGACCGAATTTGATGAAATTTAAATGGGACCACACAGGAAGCATCAGCTTTCAAGCTTTTTTGGAAGTCGGTAGAAAATTTCGTATAATTACCTACAAATATATTTTACTGCCAAACAATTTTGGTATAATTGACCCGTTGGAGGGGTCAGTTGTAAAACTGGTTATTATTATTTTTTAATCTAATATGCGTATTAGTTTTATCATATTTATTATTATATTTATATCTGGGTACCATTAGGCATAGAGGTAACAATAGTTTAGCTGGAATTTCGACAATTTCCAATATTGCGGTGCACTGTGAAACCTATGTCGACAGAGGATCTATAGACAAAGAAAAGGTGTCATATATATCAGTGGGCCGCTGTTTTTGTTTCGATGTCCCGCACAATTATGGTCACTACAACACTACTACACCTCATACTGCATCTCATCCATTCCAATCCCGTCCGAAGATGGGAATTGTTCTCTCTAAAATTGCAATGTATGGTTACGCTAGGGAGGCGTTAGTGCTTTAAAATCTTATTATAATAATGGCATAAATATGTTAATTTAACGCGGTATTTTTTAAAGCTTAAGGCTGAGCGCAAACATAGTCACGATAGTTTTAAGACAGACTATTGCTTTACAAAAATTATGAAGACGCGCACACTTCAAACAAAACGTCTCATAGACAAAATTGTCTCATAGTCAATACAGTTTCGTTTTAGATGTGCGACGTGTCATAGGCAAAACAATTTGGTTTTAGTTTTAAGACAGACTTGTCTATGTGAGGAAAGTCTGTCTTAAAACTGTCGTGACTCCGACGTGCGCTCAGCCTAAGGCAGCCATATATATTAAAAGCATTAGTATTAAAGCCAAACCACAAAAAAATGTTAATTAAATGTTGTTCCCTGTCTACCTACCAAGTTAACTCTACAAAAGTATGTATTGTTTGTGATAACAAATATTTTTCAATTAAAACTTCTGCATCTTGCAACATGACTAATGGGTACAGATACATATAAAAGTTAGTTGTCGAGGTTTTTGCAATTGTGTCATAAAGCAAGTTGTATTTCATATAATTTTTATTATTACACAAATTTATGACAGTTCACTTTAATCTGCATAGGGTATTCTTTCTTTTACTCTTTTCTACCGACTTCCAAAAAAAGGAGGAGGTACACAATTCGATTGTATTTTTTTTATGTTTGTTACCTCATTATTTTCGACTGGGTGAACTGATTCTCAAAATTCTTTTTTTGTTTGAAAACTGGTGCTTCCCGTGTAGTCTCATTTAAATTTTATAAAATTCGGTCCAGTAGTTTTTGAGATACACTCCAATAACAATGGAAGTCAGTATTACATTTTTCAAATTGTACTGGTGTAAATATCGTGAAACTGGGTAGTTTTACCTCGATATATACAAAAAAGTAAAAGCTACTATTCTTGCTGTCTCCACCTTAGAGAGGACCAGCTGAATAAACTTGAGGGTCTTCAAAATGTCTGCATACGGTTTATATTTGGCCTTCGCAAGTATGACCATGTCTCTGAATTCCGAACTAAACTTAAGCGGCTTTGGATACGTTTTCGCCGTAATGCTCATATATTGTCCCTACTCTATGGTATATTGTTGAATCCCTCTTTCCCGCGCTATCTTCAGGAAAATGTTGAATTTTTAGATGTTGGAGGCTCTTTTTCTCTACGACCTTCAGAGAACTTAATATAAGAACCCCGATACACCGCACCACATTTTCGGTTTCTCCTTTTGTGTAAAAGCTGTTAGTCTATGGAACACATTACCCTACGAAATTAGATGCGCGCCTTCTCTTGAAGGTGTCCTCAAACAACGTGTCAAAGCATTTTACCCGCGCAATAACTAGCTGCAAACCTACTTACTTTGTAATATTTTGTATATATATATATATATATATATATGTATAGTATAGTTACATAAGTATAGTTTGTATACCTATATTGTATAGAACGAAATTTTTTAGTTTTGCTATATGTACACTTGTTTTTATACCACCGCCTTTATAAGTTTATGCATATTTCTAACCGTGCATGGTTGTCTGAAAGATATTGCTCTGAGTGACAGGACCGCCCATTGTGCCATTGTTCATTTTAAGTATTTAATTGCCGTAAAACATTTTAGATTGTATATTATTCTATATTTGTAACTAGGTGCTCTCCGCGGTTTCACCCGCGCGGAGATGGACGATGATGATGATGATGAACCTTATATAGCCTATGTTACTCAAGGTAAATGTAGCTTTCTAATGGTGAAAGATTTTTTAAATCGGTCCAGTACTTTTTAGGCCAATTTGTTACAAACATACATACAGATCTTTCCTCTTTATAATATTATATGTATCTAAAACTTAAATTTGTAGTGTGGTGTTCCAATAAAAAGTTAATCTATATATCTATCTAATTCTTTTTTTCTACGTAAAATCTATCCGCTCCTACATTGTCTCTATTAAAAATGTATTTAACTAATTAGGTATATAAGGTTACATAGACAATTCAAATCTTCTCTCTTCAATTATAACTAGGCTTCACTACTCCAATGACCTATTTGAAAGTCGTCATTAATTAATATAGATTTGACATTTGAAATATTAGATTTTGAAAATTAGTAACCTACCTATTAACTTTATCGAATTTTATGTAGCCTGCGTATATAATATAAATATTGAATCTGGAAATTTAGAAACTAACACATCCTCGGAAATGTCAGCATTACACGGATGTCTCCTTGGTCTTATCGACAATAATAAAAGTCAAAACATAATAACATCATCTAAAAAGTCGCTTTCGAACTTATTTTGGTACCTATATAGTGTAGTAGTGTGATTTATCTTTAAAATGCTTTCAATAATATAATTCAAAAAACCCTGGATTTTTGTGAATAGTAATAATAATAACACGTCCCAAAATGTGTAGCTCACTAGTTCGTATATAACTCGAAAAAATTGATATTTTTCTCAAAAATAAGCGGTTAAGTATTTAGATGAACATAAATAAATAATTTAGGTACATAATAAACATGAATGTAATGTTATCGACAACAATTTACCGGCATATTTTATTATCACGGATTTAGATAATCTTACTCCTACTACATACAACTTGTTAAAATGTTTGTATGGGAGGTTTGTTACTCAATAACGCCAGAGCGGCCAGAGATTTAGATGAACTTTCTCGTATGTAGGTAGATAGATATAGTTTATTAACATCAATTACTACGCCGGTCAAAACGCGGGGCATGGCTAGTAAACTATTAAAGAAAATATATACGGATATATGTTCAAACTATTCGACGAAAAAACTTTGAAAAAAAATAGTCGTTTAAAAATTAAATTAGAAGCAAAATTTTACCTCCACATGCACAGTGCGCCTTACTTTTCTGCAGCTCCTGGTGTAGTAGAACCGCCTGATAAAAGCCCAGAAGAACTTGATGATCCTTGTAAACAGCTTTCCGAAGTCAGCCAGGACAATGAGGAACAGAGGAATACCAACGATCGCGTAAAGAATGGTAGCCACGCGACCGTAAGTTGTCTTTGGTGCTATGTGGCCGTATCCTGGAAATTTAAAAGAATGTGATTAAAGCGGGTTTAACAATTTAATTTGTATGAAGAATCAATGAAAATGACATACATTGAAAAGTAAAGGATAAATATTTAATTAACGTTAATGGTACATAAACGTTTAAAATAGATCTGGTTATAATTATATAAACACTCTCTCACATTATTATCAATTATTGATTTACTGAAATACTAGTTGACCTCAATACTAAATCATACAAACTATTATAATAACACTACTTTAGAAATTACAATAAAAACAACGCATTCTTACCGATAGTTGTAACTAACGTCATGCAGTACACAAAAGAGTTCATGAAATTCCAAGATCTTTGACCGCTGTAAGATGTCACCCCTGCTTCATGAGCCGTGTGCAACTGATTCTCGAACTCAAACAACTTGCTCCTTGCCATCGATTTCCAATCTTCCTCCCTTAAGTAATGGCTTCCTCTCCACAAACTCTCTATGAAATCTCTCTTCATTCCTCTGGTACCGCATTTATAAGCGTTTTCAAACGAGCCTTCTAAAGTTTTGAACATCATCCCGCCTAATCCCCACAATATAACCAACAATAACAAATCACAAATGCATGTGTTTCTAAGTAATCTAATTTTCTCGCATTGTAAATATTGCTCTTGTTTGAACAGCTGCCAATTAGCTATGACTCTCCAACGTGATCTTGTGACTTGTGTATTGTCCTCAAGTTTTGTTTTTGTTTTTATTTTCCCTTCTTTCGCTTCCTTACTCTCTTTTTTCATTACCGACTTAACTCCCGCAACTGATCTTTTCCTCAAAGGTTTTTCAACAGTTTGAATTAAGTCCTTATCATCTGATACCAAAAGTATATTGTTTATAGTTTCACGCTTATCTACCTCTTGGCTCAAAATATTTAGCTTTCGTGTTAACTCGGCGGTTCGTTCAGATAAATCAAATTCATATTCGTTTTCACTCGGTGAAGAGGAGTAGCAGCTAGATGTGTATTCAGACTGACTTGCGTCAATGTACCCAGAGCTTTGTCTACTGTGTTTTTCGTGTTCAATATTTGATATCTTAGATAATCCCGATAATATTTCTCTATCAGAAATAATCTGTATCGTTTTGGGGCATGATATTCCTCTTGACTGTCGTAGTGTATTAGGGGTCTTATTCGGCGTTTTTAACTCTCTTACTTTTTCTTTAATGACTGCCTGATTTTTATAAGCTGATGGAAGCTTAGGGTCATCTTTAGGTATAGACAAGCTTCTGGCTCTTGCTTTTTGCATTAATTCCATAATTTCACGGCTAGTCTGACTCATAACTGTCTCACTTTGGTCTGTTCTATCAATTACCTTTACAATTTCTGCTCTATTGACAGACTGAGAACGATTGACTCTTGGAGACTCTCTGTTTTTCTGGAACCGACGTGGAGTAGGTACTACTTTGCGTTTTGCAGCTGCATTGGCATTATTTTGATTAGCCTGGTCTTCACTCATCTCACTCTCACTAGTCTTATTCTGTAAATATTATTTAAATTAGTAATTCTTCTTCTTAATTAAAATTACTATTGCAAACTTTTTACATTTACCTTCAAATGGAATTATTCATTCTGTAGGAGAAAAAACAGTGCTATCAACAAAGCAACAACTACTATGATAATAAATTTTACGAAAAAACTGACCCCAAATCTTGTTGCTGATTTGCTTCGTGCTGGCTTTACTGGTGGAACTTTATTTTGTGGCTGTTGTTCCTCTTTTGGTTTCGTTTGCTTAACAATAGTTGGCTTTGTATCGGCTGTAATTTTTTTACTCGGAGTCCTAACTATCCTTTCTCGTATTTCCACAACAGGATGTTTATCTTGAGTCAGTTTTTTACTAGGTGATCTTTCTAGTTGAATAACCTTTGTTACTAGTTCACCTGGAACTCCTGGTGTCTCGGGAGTTTTTAGGGTTGCTTTAGTACTTTGTTTAGTATCTTTTTCATCAAAAGTAAAAATATTCTCATTTTTTACCGGAGTTTTAGGTTTCTTGGGAAGAATTGACTCGGGCTGTTTTTCATCTGGATAAATAATTTGTTCCTGCTTTTTAGGGGTCGAAGGCATTGGATATGGAAATTCTTTTTCTCTTGGAGAATTGCTAACTGGTGGTGATAAAGATTTCTTTAGTTCTTTAGGTAGGTCGATAACTAATGAATCGGGGCGTGAATCATCTTTTGGACTCAACGTGTATTTGGTACTGAGAAGTTTATTAGTGGGGTCCATGAAACTCCCTTTCCTTTCAAGCTTAGATGCTTCTTCTTGTTCTTTATCTTGCATTGCAAAAGGTGAAATGCTTCGACGTCTTCTATCATTTTGTGCCGTTACTCTAGCTTCAAGAATCTCATCTGTGTCTATGTCATATACAGGATCTTTGGTTTTAGCTCTTTCTTGTACCAGTCTTTTCATTTCTTTATATGTATCGTCAGCTTCGGCTTCTCTAGGAGAACGTGGTGCAATAAAATCTTCATCCTCTGATGTCGGCGTGTCTTCGTGAGGAACAGGAGTTCTATTAGGTTCAGGTGTTTTTTCTCTCTGTCGTGCAGCTTGTCCCCTATTTTTGGATAAGTTCCTCCTTTTTCTGATAGACATTTGTTTATCATGTTCAGTTTCCATTGTGTCCGTTTCTATATCATCAGGTGTTTTGTTTATTAACTGCCCTGCCGTGTCCGATTCGTTTTCCGCTTTTATAATAGGGATTGTATAGGTAAGGGTAATATCTTCTGATGCAGCTTCCTCACTCATGCCCGTCAAAAACAAAGTCCACTCGGCCTGAAAAAAACAAACGTCGTTTTACCAAAACGATCTCGAGATAACTGCGACAATTGAACTTGTCAGGAGAACAAAGCGTTTAATTTGGCAGGGTGTAATCAATCCCCTGCCAATAATATAGGGCATAAATAACTTGAGCCAACAATCATGAACATTAATAAAACGTTAACTTACCTTTCGTCTAGGCGCAGGCAATAACAAACGTTTTTTTGTATTGGGGTCGTAGCAAATGTCTAATAAAAGATTCTATTTTAGCCGTCCCTGAGTTGTCGTAAACAAACGTGGAATGACAGAGATGTGCGATCCATCTTCGTAGACTTCACAGCTGATATCAGAGCACTTTTCTTTTGGGGATCGTCCTTCAGACACCGTCTTGTATTTCAATTGTGAAATGAAAGTATTTACGTATTATATCAGGCGTAAGGAACGCGTGAACACTGAGCCGAAAAGCGCCAAGATCTCCGGGCGACGAGCCAAATTTAAAACAACTACACCTATATTCAGACCGATCTACGGCCCAGTTTCTATTGACACCTCTTAACAGTTTCCTCAGCCGGAAATAAATACAAATCTTTCCGACTGACAGCTCTAGGTTAATTGGACATCTGAGTTGGGTCGTATCTAACGGTGTCTTATCAACAGTCAATTAGCATTCAATTTCACTTACGTCTTTTTAATTATGAGAACAATAGGTGTTTGAGATGCGTAATGCTTCTCCAAATGTTTTGTTGTCAATTTGACCCTAACTTTTTTAAATTATACAGGGCACTTAATTAATGAAATGGCTATTATAAAGAAAGACGAACTGTTGTCGCTACATTGTAAGTACTGAAGTTTAGTAATAAAAGAATCGAAAAGATTTTAAACAGATTACAAGTTCAAATCAATATAATACTTCCCACCCCGCAGATTCGGAACATATTGATAAAAAAAATCGTAACTTATATTTATTTCAAAAGTCCAGAAAGCTCGCTAAATACTTACTCGTTTTTTTAAAGTAGGTAGTACCAGCCGTGTGATTCTCTGATGATTCGTCGATGCGCTCGTCGACGAGCTCACCGATGTCAAATACTTTATGAGATATCACCCTAGTACATAAGATTGTTTTTCCAAAGTTTTTAGTCATCTAGTCATTTGTTTCAAGGATGTTGTCAAAGATGCAACGATGTTTGCTCGCACGGCTGATCAAACCCCTAATAAAAACCCAACTTTTTTTTCATTACATTATCTAATTATGGAAAGGGATAATGATAAAAACCAATAATCGACTAACGGCTTTTTTATTCCCAAAAATATGTTATAAAACAGTAAGTTTCGAATAATATTTTATTATTTTTGCCAATTTACACGTAACGCAAAGCCTGAAGGAAACAAATACAGCTGCATTACCCATTACTGCACGTAGCAGCTACTTTATCTATCTTTGCTGTAAAGCCCCTTTTCAATCATGTGGCTACCGCCGCAGTTATCATCCAAGTTTAGCTCTAAATCCAAGCTTAAAATACAATTTACTTCAGGAAAACCTTTTGAAACAGTTAAAACAGTTCGAAAGAATTTTTACCAGACATTTTTGTATAAAACGCTTAAGGAATTGTAAGGATTTTTGTCTCGCATTTAGAGACTAAAGTATTTACCTCTCAGTGAAATCTAATTGTCTAGCTGTCTACGCACTCGTTTTGGTATATTCTCCGTTCAGTTCTTTATTTCATTTATTGTAATGCCAGACAGAATCGAATGTTGATCATAAAATGTTCAACTATATTTTTAAACAAAATAGTACCATTTTAAAATAATACAATTTATTTAAGTTCCTACCCTTGGTAACAAAAGAAGCGTACATATTATACACTCGTTGTTTATATTGTTTTAATGATTTTAATTACGAATCTCAAGTCGTGATACTCAACTCGACTCAACTTCAGTATACGAGTACGTCAGTGAAACCATTAAAACAATATAAATTTTAAGTGTACTTCCAAAGTTTTTGTAACAACGCAACGTACGTTACCTACGTTTTGTTTTTAAAGCGCTTGCAGCGTAGCTAAAGCTTGTCATTCTCAACTGCCGTGCGATTCTCTAATAGTCCGTCGATGCGTTCGCCGACGAACTCACCGATGGCAAACACTTTATATGATATCGCCCTTGTACATTAGGTTATTTTTTCCAACGTTTCTTGTCATCTCGTAATTTGTTTCACGTATGTTGTGAAAGATGCAACGATGTTTGCTCTTAGAGAATCGCACGACTGATCAACATGATTAAGCATCCCTTTTTGCTTTCACTACTTGGATGGGTGATCACTCGTGGCGTTTGTAAGTGAGCGCTTCCTTACTACAGAGGGTTAAGCTGTCTCCGGTCCTGTTTGTTTCCCAGTCAACAGTCGTTAGACTATGTCACGGAGAGGCTGGCCTATCACCAAGTAGCACTGAGCTCGCGTAATGGATTGTGGACCATATTTCTCTGAGAGGAAGGCTAGAGTTACAGCAGTGGGAACCAAATGGTTGATAATTTACTTTTCATACCACCTGCTCGACAATGTCCAATTACATATCACGCAACATCGACGTAAAGCAAGGCATTACATCCCCAGGGATATAATGATGTATGAAACTCCCATAGGATTTAAGTGATTTTTGATTTGAAACGTTAACATTTGTAGGCAAAACTCAGAATTGCATTGTAAAAAATAAATGGGGTCAACACACACTGACTACTTTTAACAGACCTTATGAGCGGAATACATTATAGGAATAAGTTATATAATGGAATAAAATAAATTAAATGTAAATAAAATTGTAAATTGAGTGTGCTAATATAGTAAACAGTTTACAGTTAAGTACTTATAGCGTTACTGTTTAAAACTGCATACAAATATAATATTGATATCTTATTTATATTATTAATGTATATACTTTACGTAAACATAATAATATGTAAAAGAGTAGCAATATTCGAAAAAATAATTATAACATCCAAATAAGGTCTTTAGTGCAGGAATAGGTAGTTGCCTCAAAGTTGCCTGCAGCTATTTGTGCATGTAGCCCATGTAGGTAGGTAATATTGTTTGAACAATGTTAGCCTGACTATATTAAAAGACCAACACTTTGGCATATTTGCTATTCTGATAGTGTAAGGCGTTACCAACTTTCTTCTTTACCGGCGATTCGGTATCTCAGGTGTCATCTGTGTTATACATTTGTATTTCACTAGGTACGGTTTATATTGTTTAAAAGGTATTGTTTGTCGTCAGTATCTGCTTGTATTATAGTGGCATAGCGACTCCGAAACTACGGTCAAATTTCATTTCAACGCAGTTTTGTTTTGTTTAAAGCTATTTTTGCGAGGTTCTTTTTAGAAATAGTAGATCGAAATATGTGCATCCATATACAAGATTCTTGGTTTCATGCATCATTCTTAAAAGGACTTGGAGGCTACCTACTAATGAAGATAGCTTGGAATTTCAGTAACTTCGGATTTTGGCTTCGATATTAATTAGTTTTTGTGCAGCTCTCACTTCTTACGCGAAACACCTAGATAGCTAGGTAGAAATCTACATTTTCTGTTAAATTTCTTCCTTACAATGATCAGATGACGACCAGATCAGGCATACATGAATCTCAGCCATGACACATAACAAAAACTTCCGAGCTGGAGCCCAAATGTGCATATTCTGGTCGAGTTCTCATACCTTAACCTTAAGATCAAGTTGAATTCGATTACCAATGAAATGCCTGGTTATCGGAGGGTTTTAAAATGTGTAGCATCTTTAGAGCTATTGAAATAAACTTGAGCACGTAGTTCACCTTTTGCACAGTCAATGACATCTAAACAGTCGACGTACTGCGAGTAATAGATTTAACCAAGGCGCTGCATTGTCGGTTAGTGTAATAATGTGATGTCACAAGCATGAGAAATATTTTAGGGGATAGTTACCATTTATGTATTTGGATTGAGTTTCCAATATTTCCGATAAAGATAAAGATAAAGAAATGTATTAACCCTTAAGTAAGCTTAAATTTTACAGGCAAGTTACACACTGTGGTATGATGCCATGATTACCTACCAATCCATCTATTTATTTATTAAATTATATAGTAAACTTACAGTATAAACCAAGACGCTATCTTATACAGTTTCATTGATCTCATACTGTCATTGAAAATGTCGACATGCTGGAACGAAGAGAAGTCGATTTCTTCGTAGGCTTGGAACTCGTGCGTAAATTGATTAAGAATAGACAACAGCCTGCGAGTGGACGCGTTCCTGCCGAGGATGGTACGTGTAACGGTACATGAGAACAGTTGATGGCGGCATCGACTCCCAGTGCGAATGAAGTTATTTGGCAGAAATAAACCAATATTACCCAACACGGTCGGATTATGACTCTATTGCGCAGTATTTGACAATAGTGGATGACTAATAGTAAGTTACGCCTGTACTCACTCCGATCATTCCTGAGACAAGTGATGGGTTTATAGACATACCTAGCGAATTTGCGCTGCAGCCTCTCAATCATCAAACTGTACATTACATAGCCTCACTCGGATCCCTAACTATAGCACTTAACTCCAGGTTACTGCGAATGAACGCACTACAAAACATGATGGCAATGTTTACGTCTTCAATGAATATCTCTGTTCATCGGTGATCATCTGAAACTTAATTCTATTTTATATATATGATATGAAACTGCCAGAAAATTCTATTGTAACTATGGTGTTTAGCTGAAGAATTGAGAATTGCACAGAAGGACTAAATATTGAAATCGAAATTCCAAGTTATCTTTATTAGTAGGTATCCTCCAAGTCATTTTAAAGAATGATGCATGAAACCAAGAATCTTGAAAACGGCTGCACCGATTTTGGTCTAATGTGTCTAAGTAGAATCTTGCAAAAAACAGCAATCAAATAAAACAAAAATGCGCTGAAATGAAATTTGACCTGTAGTTTCGAAGTCGCTATGCCACTATAAAAATTAAAATAAATGTCAAATTAAGGGATAATTCCAGTAATAATATAAAATTTCACAATAATATAATATAATTATGATGAGAAGAGATATATAACTATGAATAAAAAGGCAGCGCAAGATAAAAAATGAAAAACGATACAAAAGTTCAAGGTATAGATTTGTTAAAATAAACCACCATGACGTCATCACCTAATATGATCATTATAAACAAATCGAAATTTGTCGTATCAGCGATATAATCTGTGAGAAATGTCACAGATTATATGACCTCTTTGTTCTTTACAAACGAGTTAACTTAGAAGTGAGAACATAAAAGTAGAGTTTATGAGGAGAGGAAGCTGAATCCTTTGCTTTGTTTCGCAACGACTGCATACGTTGTTAACGCGTACAAAGCTTTAAAAAGAACTGTTTATTTGTTTTCCTTTGTATGGGTAAAGTGAAACGAGAAACAATTTAAAATGCAGTGCTTTCAGTTTGCACACGATCACGGTATTATTGTTTAGAATGCCTTGTGTATTGTGTTATTATGTCAGGTAAAGGCTACGAAGAAATAATATCAGGAAGAGTAACTGCCTTAAAAAAATACTCAATAAAAGTCGTGCTAAATCAATAACATCGTTCACGCCGCTATGACTCAGCTGTCATAGTAGACGTTGCAGCACGCGCGTGGACCAATCCCTGCTTTCCTTCTGAAATTTAAACCAATCACCGTACATGTCTATTTGTAAGCTCAGCAGTAATTCGTATTTGGAATCATACGTCGTTTTGGTTTGAAGGACCACTTTTTGTGTGGAATTTATTCTGAGCTATGCTTCCTGACATTATTTCTTCGTAGGGTAAAGGAATAAACCTTAAAAAGTATACATATGATTTAAAATAAGCAGTTTGCAAAAGAAAACTAGATTCTAAAGCACTCTTCATTTGAGTTTTTTAACCGACTTCAAACAAGGAGGCGGTTATATGTTCGTGTGTATTTTTTATTTTGTGTATGCAAATCGATTTCTCCCCCATTGAGGACCGATTCTTAAAATTCCTTTTTTGTTTGACACACACGTCTTTTTATTAGATAGGTATTATTGTTTGGCCGCCACTACGTGTGATATTTAACAAAAGTTCATGTATGTAGTCTTTTATTGTATTTCTCCATACAGTTTTTTTCACTAATAAGGAAGCGGACACTAAAGTAACCAAGCTAGTTGGATAAAGTGATACGTGAGCATGCCTAACTAGCCGTCTGCTAATTATGATGATATCGTAATTGACGGTATGATATATGTCAATCTATATATGACAATCGACACCCCGTAAGTAGTAATGGTCACTAGAAAGTGTGACAATTTTTTTTTCGTAACCAAAAATAGAACCGACTTTCACACTCAAAAGTGACAAATAACTTGTGGAAGTCGGCACCATGTGCAATATTGTGATAATAGGTACTTTTGAACTATCGTGGTCGACAAATTATTTCACACTTTTTAGTATTGAAGTCTGTTCCATTTTTTGGTAAAAAAATATATGCGTAATGAGGTTTTGGGGAAAAAGTATACCTTGTTGTTTGTCATCATAATGAATGTACATAACTGTTTTAAAATCTTACTTGATTGTGTCTTACTTTAGTATTACATATTCAGAGTGGATGTTACAAAATACGAGTATCTAATCTAAGCTTTCTGCAACGTGTTTATTACGACACTCACTCCGTCAGAAATCAAGAATATAGTGTTTAAATTAAAGCCATTTATAAATTTAAGAATTTCATGTACAATTCCTACTGTGACAGTTATATTGTTAAATCTGTGATAATTTCCATAATTAATTCGCTTAGTACCTAATTAATCTGTTATATTGTTCATTCTATGTTAATAGATCCAAATAAAAAGCTAGAGAGCTCAAGTAAGTTATTTTAAAATGAGCGAGAATAAAGGAAAATATAGAGAAGAGACAAAATACGCGCTTTAAGTGCACTGGGGAGCTAACTTAACCTTATTATCTACCATATTATCCTTATTAACCATCATAACGTGCAACTTTTTGTATTTACCTACCTATCTTAGGCGAATAAACTTTAGTGCCGGCATAAACGCTAGAGTAGGTAAAATATTAAGTAAAGTAGGTAAAGCAGGTATTTTCATAATGGTAGAACTGAATAAATTTGCGAAAGTGTAAGAGGTCCATTAGTGGATGCAGTTAGTTATACAAACATTAAAGCCCTACGAAACCGGCAAACTGCACTAATTAATGAAAATGCTCTACTTTTTTACTCTATGTAGAACAGAAATGTAGACTCTAGATAGTAGAGGATTTTTCTTTAGCTAAATTCGGCACACTGCAGTTATCTTGAAGAATAAGCAAGAGGTAGATACATTATTGCTCGAGATGTAGGCTTTAGTGAGCCAATAGTGCGCTACTTTTATAAATAGGCAATTTCTTTTAACTTTTGCTTGTTTTTTAAGGAAATAGTAAAGGAAAATGAAATAGGTGGTCTGATTAATCACATAAATAACAGAACCATAAAAGTGTACTAATAACCAGAGCACAAAGTGCTAGAAACCGACAGTCAAATAAACTTTAGGTAAGAAAAACTTTTGGATGAAGGCAAAAAAGGTGGTCTGATCAAGTGGCTAAGTAACTGAACCACCAAAGTGTACAAAGCACCAGATAGTGCAATATGCCAGAGTCTAACAATTGGGCTGAGCAGGGAGCCAACGACTGATGAGGAGGAATGAGAGATTAAACTATCTAATATTTCAAAGTTATGCCAACAACTCAAGTCAGGATTCACAACAAAGCGTCCCTTTGAGTACCGACTAAAGCCAGTAGAACCACTAGCAAAAACGACCAGATTGCGTATGCGTTAGACAGATCAAAAAACTCAAGCAAACTGTTTACAGTCAAACTTATCTCGTCCACCAAAAAAAGGGAGTTTATGAACTTCGCCTGGTATTCTATAAGTCAATTTGAATCATGATGTAATTTTTGTTTATTTTATATAAGTGATCAATAAGTCCATCTGAGCTCTCACATTGATATTTTAGCTGCAGGGTTGTGAATGACCCGAAGATAACCCAGTCTGTGTGTAAATTATGTGATTATGACTCCTAGCAGACGGAGCTTACTATCAAATCTTTGAGTACATTCATTTCTTAAGTGAGAAACATTGGTTTTCGGTATTTCAAGCCTTATTCTCCATTCAAAGTCTGCTTATCAGGAGGTAAAAGAACGAAGCAAATAATAATAATAACATGGGACAACTCCCACAAGGTCTTCAGGTCCCAAACTAGGCTGAGCTATAGTAACCCGATGACTGATATACATACAACCAGACACAGGTCGAACAGACATATTGATGCACAGAAATGTTTGACCAGCGGCTGAGAAAGCAGGATTACTAAGCCAGCGCCAATCAGCCAGTCAAGTAAAAATATTAGTGCCCAGACTAGCCTAAATAAGACTGATGACAAAATTAGCTGTGGTTATAGACTGATGCCGTTTGACACGAATAGATAACTAAGTAGAATAGATAAGTAAAATCAGTAGTAAAGACACCAACCTATAGTAGTATAAATGGTGCCAGCATAAAACATGGAGTTCCAAAAGGACCAGGTCTTCTTATGTGTGTTGTTGTCGTTCAAATGCTTCATACACTCAGTGAAGTTTGCCTCGTACTCTGCCAACTCTTCTTGTATGTACGAGAAGAAATCCAAGCTGGCGTCCTGGAAGAAGGGACAAGATTGTGATTAAACTAATGTAGGTGTGAAATATATTTATTTTCTTTACCTCTATTTTTTATGGGGTAGGTTGGCAAACGGGCAGGGCTCACCTGATAGTAAGTGATACCGTCGCTCACGGACATCTGTGATACCAGAGGAATCGAGGATGCGTCTCCGACCTTTGAGGAATGAGTGAGGCTGTAGGGGGGTGGGGAGGGTAGGATAGGGGAAGAGATCTGGCCTCTGGAACCTCCCACAGACCAACTGAAACGCAATAGCAAGCTGTAATACTTCACGTTGGTGTTATGTGGAAGTGTGGTAATTCCCCGGTTGCCAGCCCATTCAGCTGTAACACATGGGGTTACAGCGTGGCACTACCACCAACAAAACTGTTCCGGGCCACGCAAGTAGCTTGCGAAATGGTAAACGTAATCCTGCCCATCAATTGGCATGGTCACCCTAGATCTTTCTGCGCTACACTACATACGCTCGTCACGCCAATACATGTGTATAGCTGTTTGGTGACGTTCGCCCAGTAGTTTATTATAACAATAAAAAATAAATTTAATTTAATATGATTCTCCTGCTACAGCGCCCTTCTAATAACCCTAGCACGATACAGCTTACACATTATACTCGTAGCTTCGAGGTGATTATTTGACACTGTTGTGATAGGTTCCACGACACGACAGTCGCGAAAAAAGTAGTAGCGTAGTAGCAAGGATCATATATATGATCCTTGGTTGTAGGAAGCAAGATTCCAACTTTGTAGGTCCTTTTAAACCTAAAACCTTCTTTTATAGTCTTTAATCAGTCGAGATGGTTATCCAGCATTAGAGAAACTACTTAGACGTCTCGTTATGAAAAATACAATGACACGACCAAACGATTCTGTTACATCAAGCTGGATGGATATCCATGCATTAAACATCCTATTACTTACGGGGTCAAAACCGTGGTATTTATTTTTAATGAGCTCCCGATATTTCGAAACTGTGCCAAGCGCCATGATCATGGCCTAATATGGACTCAGAAAAACGTGGTGATACAGTCAGCGTGTTCTGTCGTGAATTATGATTGAGTTCCAACAGTGCGCGAAGCAATAGACAGAGAAAGAGGGTAGACATATATGTCTGCTCTTAATGTTAATTCATCCACCCACCCGCATTCTGCAGTCGTCCCGCAATCATGGCGCTTGCAACAGTGTCGAAATATCGGGAGCTCATTAAAAATAAATACCACGGTTTTCATCCCGTATGTAACAATATGTTTATTGATGATCTATGCAACTTAAAAGCATTACACTCTGATACTACATTTTCAGGTAAATGAAGTTTAGAAATTATAGTATGGCCACGATCGCTGTACCATCCCTTGGATATATGCGCGGTGAGACGCGGGGATATGTCCACGTATGCCAAGGATTATACGATAGTTACTGAGGCTTTTCCTCTCCGCACCACGTCTGTTACACCTAAGGCACAGCAGTAATAGCCGTACTATAGATAGGTAGTAGTGATCGAGGAAAATGCATAAGTTAATTTTCCTCAGGAATAATATTCATCTAAGATATTTTTTAAATAAATAATATTTGTATTGAAGATTTATAGATTTGACTGGCATGTTGGCGCAGATGACAGCAACTTTGCCTTCGGAGCTGCTGGTCCCGAGTTCGATCGTGTTTGTGTTTGGGTGTGTATGTAGGTACGTCAGGTTACCATAGACTCTGCCTACTTCGACCCTGTAAGCCCGGAGTTTTTAAAGTATAGGGTTATGGTAACCTCTGCCTGTCGTAAGAGCCGACTAAAAGGGAACCCGAAGAGCTCGGATATAGTTGGGGGTGGGGCCCTAACTCGGGGAAAATGGCGTCATGATGTGGCACTTGACACCGTACCATCTTTAGCAAAAGGAGATGAGAAATGCTCTCAGAGTCGAGCCAAAGGGCAATATGTCTTGATGATCCCAGTGCGTTCCTATGGAGATCCTGGGGTCATCTACAAGGCATCGAAGAAGGACACCGAGGGGGTTTTAGTGGAAAGTCCCACATAACCCGGACGCTCCCCATAGTGTCCGGGTATCTAATAAGATTTCCCCCTCGTAAACAAAAAAAGACTGCCTACTTTGGTGTCTGAAGACCTTGTATGAAAGTTGTTCCATACTGCATAATTATTTTATTGATATTATTATAAGTTTTGTAAATTTAATGCAATTTACCTGCAACGAGATGTTCTTCGTTATAACTGCTTCCATTATTTTATCCGCTACTTGTCTTCTAATAGCGGTGAGATTTTTGTCATATTTCGCCTCATGGCCGCCTGAAACAAAAACACGTAAGTTGGTTAAAACCACGGGCAAGATAATTTAGACAAACATAAAGATTTAAATACCAAACTCAACTGTATCACAGTCTCGTAACTGCAATTAAAACTACTTTTCCTATAATTATACAAATATAATGAATGATATTATTAATGTGAAAGTTTAGATGGATGGATGGATGGATAAATTATTAGTTTCTCTGTTACTCTTTCACGCAAAAACTACTAAATGGGTTTCAATGAAATTTGGTATGTAGATAGATGAGACGCTGAAATAACATATAGGATACTTTTTCATCATCATCATCCATCACCACGCAGGTGAAAATGCGTGGCGCAACTAGTTTATAATATGTGCAATTATGTGTCAGTTTAGTCTACATTATCCGTGCTTTTCTTTGTCTCCTGTACTCAATATGACGGCTCCGCTAGCTTAGTTGGTGGTAAGCATGTCTTCGAATCGCGAGGTCTTAGGATCGATACCTGGCAGGACTTAATATTTGTGTGATAAGCTTAAATTTTCACTTTTGAGTCCACCAGCAGGGCTAGCACGGGCAGAGGACTATTTCTCCCCGTGGAGAGGAATCCTTTCCACCATGTCATGTTTATCTCCCTTGCCAGCACGGCCTCGCAAGAGGATAGTTTGTCCTCGCTGGATAGACGCCGGGGGCGTTCTCAATGGTTTTCTACTTTATACTAGCCATACAAAGCAATTTAAGACAGTGTTCAATGTTTTATCAATACTGTTTGATTGAATGAATAAAGTTTGATAGATTTTTCCGGTATATAAGTGCGATAAACCGTTTATATTACAGTTTATAATACAGACAGACAGTTGAAATTTTCACAGATGATGTATGTATGTTACCGTTATAACAAAAAAATACTAAAAAACCGGCCAAGTGCGAGTCAGAGTCACCCATGAAGGGACCCGTACCATTATCTGTAAATCTCCCATACAACAGATATGATTTTTTTGCCGTTTTTATAGATAATGGTACGGAAACCTTCGTGTGCGACTCTGACTCGCACTTGTCCGGTTTTTTAGTCACGAATGTCGAGCCATTTAAACATAACGTGAACAACTTTCATATCTAATTGTTAATATAATAATGTTAGTAAACCTTATTTGTAAAAATAAATATCTCTGATAGTGCTGCGAAAACACATAGACATAGACTTTGCGAGCACATAGTCTTCTCAGTGGCAAGTTTTCGCAGTAAATCACATTATCTTGCAAACCACTTGACCAATTCGAAATTCCTCTTTAAAGTCTTATACCTAATGTGTGTACCAATGTTTATCAAAATCGGACGCCGCAGCAAATAAGCGTTTCATATTATTTAGGTTTTACGCAGTCGAGCCAATGCTGAAGTTCCAGTTTTATAAATTCCAGTCATAACCCCTCTCTATACGTTCCAACAGCTTTCTAACTAGCCTTTTGACGTGTTATTTGCGACGTTTTCATGTTTTTCATCTGAATAGAGCTCATAACACCAAGTAATTTGAGCGGAGGCAGCGATGTTCACAGTGTGTAGTATTCAGAATAGGTTCATAGTAATTTCAAATAAACATAACTGTAAAACGATCACAAATTATAAGTACAATAAAGGCCGATTCACACTTATCAGTGAAGACACAGTTCCGACACAGTACCGGCACAGTGCGAAATATTTCTTCATACATTCTCTATGAACGCATCCCCACTCGTCAGTGTCAGTGCCGACACAGTGCTCTCAGTGTCAGTGCCGACACCGGCAATCACGGACGTATTCGTTGGCGACGATATTTTTTGTCGGATCACGGATGCCGCGGCATCAAAAACAAAATGGAGGACGACCGATTGATAGAATTGGCTTGCGAAAATAGGGTTTATGTATGATTTGTCTCATGCAAAGTACATGGATTCGAAATACAAAACCAATTTGTGGAACAAAATAGGAGCGCAAATGCACCATTTTCTCTTTTTTCTTGATGCTGCTCTTCTTTTTCGTCTAAAGCAATAGCTATCATTGCTAGCTCCGCAGTATTGAACAGAGCCATACCTAGCATCAATCACGATACTTGACGACGGACACGTTTTCACTGAAGCTCCGTGAACTGAGTACTGACATGTGTGAATTGAATCACTGACACAACACTGTAGCACTGATACCGAACTGAGCGAACACGTTGACGGAACTGTGACTTCACTGATATGTGTGAATCGGGCTTAAAAGTTGTTGTTTCTAAATCGTATGTAATCTGAGGTTGAATTATTTTTGCCACAAAATTTAGAAGGTACCTACATTTTAAGTAAAATATTATTATTGACAGACTAAAGGCCTATTCAGACCTGAGCGTTATTCGCTACCGCTGTGGGTAGCGAAAAATACCACGCGAAACTCAATGGGTAAACAGTATGAAGTTCCATAACTGCAGCGAAACTTGTACCGCCTAGTGAGGCGGTATTTTCTCTTGTTTGCGCGCGGTAGAGATATCCGCTTTGGTGTAAACAGTGAAATTACCGCATACCCTTTCGGATTTCTCTATCGCTCATGGTAGCGAATACCGCCCAGGTTTGAATAGGCCTTTAGTATACTTTCGAGGTGGTACCATGTAAATTTCAGTAAATTCGGTCCAGCTGTTTTTAATTACACTCTAATAACTGAAAAGTGTTTCACCTATTTTGATGACAGTATCATCATTGACGGTGAATGACGATCAATCCCGTAAGTAGCAAGGGGATCTAAAAATGTTTAAAAAACAATGACCAAAAAATGGAACCGACTTCAACACAATAATTTTATGTCAATTAGGATGCGAAACGATGACAATAATTACATTATTTAAAAATGCAATGATGTTATACAAGTACTATTAAAAAAAAATACCGACTTCCATTCTATTCAGTTATTGGAGTGTAACTCAAAAACTACAGAACCGAGTTTGATGAAATTTAAATGGGACCACACGGGAAGCACCAGCTTTCAAACAAAAAATAATTTTGAGAATCGGTTCACCCTATCGAAAGTTATGATGTAACAAACATAAGAAAATAATCTTATGTACTTAGAAATAATTCCATGCATTAATTTGTAATGTCTGTATAGAGATTTTCTCAATAATTATGACAAGCAACCTCATAAAAACCGCGGGGAATCGCTGGATGCAGGAAGCGAGTAGCCGGTCCAAGTGGCGTTCTATGGGGGAGGCGTATGTTCAGCAGTGGACGTCTTCCGGCTGATAATGATGATGATGATGACAAACAAATTGATTCTAACGATTTCCAAAAATTGTTAATAAATATGTCAACATCGCCATTCGCATACAAGAGTGCATTGAGATTACGCAGTGACCGGCACAGGGGGGGTTCTGCTCTGGCCACAGTATGTAACTGGGGATTGAAAAATAATATATGGATTCGCAAGTGTTACTAGTATGTTTATAGCACTCAGCTTGAACAGCTTAACGCATTGTAATCTTTAGTATTAAGTAGCGTACTGGTGCTGGATAAAAAACACCGGAAAACATTTATATTTATTCCAGGAAACTTATCCTGTGGGGAAACACTTTGCGGGGAAGCCGCGAGGCGCTGTTAGTATAAGCAACAACAAGTTAGCTAGAGCACACGGGGTCAATTCTACTATTTCACAACGCTCAACAATCTAACCCGCAGACACTGCAGTTCGACTCATCCAAGTCCTGAAGGCCTACTCCCAAAACGAACTAGGAAGTTTATTTTGACGGATTTTCATTTTCTAACTGTGTTCTGGTTGATTTCTGTGAAATGTATTGTATTATTGGCCAAATATGGTGATGATGATTGCGAATCAACGGGTTAAAACATACATTTTGGAGATATATTTTATGTTTAAGGTATATATATGAATCTTAATATCATAATGTCGATTTGTAATAGTTTCATTTTGTGTATGTAGTTAAGAAAATCATCTTTAATAAATACTAATTAAATGGTACTCTATTCACCTTTAAATATTTTATATACAAAACATAATAAATCATTTCAAAAATGTCATAGAATATTTCCATGCTCAAAACTATTGCTACTCAGTATTGTACGAGTAAATATTTTGTTCAATTTATCAATCAGTAAATAGGTACTAATAATAAAAACACACTACCTGTATACATATTCATCATGAAAACTACCTATGTGTGACTGTATTTGTCTTTTTAACCGACTTCAAAAAGGAGGAGGTTGTACATGCAATTGTATGTCTATTTTGTGTATGTTTGAACGATTCACAAAATTATTTTTGTAATGGTAGAGTATACGTTCGAGGTGGTCCCATTTAAATTTCATCAATATCGGTCTAAAACTTAAAAGTGTTACGCCTATTTTGATGATATAATCATTGACGGTGAATGAAAGTCGATCCCGTAAGTAGCAAGGGTCACTAAAAATAGTTTAAAAAATCCGAAAAATGTAACCGGCTAACTTCAACACCAAAAAGTGTGAAATAGCTTGTCGCAGTCAGTATCATACGCATAATATTGTGATAATAGGTACCTACTTTAGAACTATCATGGTACCGAGTTCAACAAGCTATTTCACACTTTTTGGTGTTGGAAGTCATTAAAAGAAAAAAAATTGTTTTACTTTCACAGTAGAAAATGCGAAATCCGTCAAATGAAATTTCATAGTTCATTCGATCATTTCCCAAAAAGTCGTTCTAATATTTCTAAAGACAAATTGCAGGAAAGTCATATTAAACACTAGCTGCTCTCCGCGGTTTCACCCGCGCGGCGATGGATGATCTAACATAGCCTTTGTTACTCAGGGTGAATGTAGCTTTCCAATGGTGAAAGAATTTTTGAAATCGGTTTAGTAGTTTTTGAGCCAATTCGTTACAAACATACATACAAATCTTTCCTCTTTATTATGTTAAGTATAGACTACTACATATTAGATACGAATATGAGTTAGCGTCACGTTCATTAACTATCGAGTTAACAGAATATAAAGTTTGTACTACTGCCGCCAACAGAATATTAACTGCAGCTAGACTGTTTTTTCAATAGCAGAATAAGAAAACGTATAAAAAGTACCTCTACCATGAGTGGGCAACATAAATGTCATCTATAGTCGATACTCGATCTCGCCTACCTAATACGCTTGTGATTGGCGTACTCGCTGTCAAGTTTAGTTCTACAATTGATCGCGAGGTGGCACTGTTCTTTTTTTCATACATTTTTTCGCGGCAGTCGGTATCAAGCATCGATTGGTGACAATGTTGTAAACTCATGGTAGACCTACAGTACCGTTCAGCCACGGTTCGATTGCAATTTAGTTAGTGGAATCGGCCCCCAGAGTACACTCATACTCCGCGTAATCCGAGGTAGAAAATTAAATTATCTCTCGTATGAAAGCCTGGTTATAACGAAGCTTGTTATCCTTGCCTGTACTTTGCTGCGTTGGGACTGTATTCTCTGCGCTCTTTTATTTGTTTTAATAACCTCTGTCTTGTTGAAAACATCGTTTGCATTAATACAAATTACATACTCATATCTATCGTGTAATTTTAAAATAGAATGATATTTTACTAAGAAACATGGCAACCAAGGAGGTAACTTATCAAACGTTTTATTTAAATTTCGAAGTGACTTGAAAATATACCTATAGATGTTTATAAAAAAACAATTGAATACTTTAACGCGGGAATGTAATATTTAAATGAAGAGCCTCTTACCTGCCAATGATGGCAGCACAATTTAGGCCGATGGCATTTGTGTTTAAATTTTTAGGGGACAATTCCCCTTAAATTTTAAGGGGAATTGGAGCATCACCAGATTAGCTTTAAACAGGTCGATGCAAATAGGTATCTAAGGAAATTGTATTGTGTCATTTAGTTTAACCTTCTCTAAATAAGCCTAAATTTGAGTAGATCTTACCGTTCATAGCGTTTGCTCTTTATTCACAATTTTATTTGTCATGAAACACATATAATAAAAAAAAGAATTTTTAGAATCGGTTTACCCAATTGAAGGTTATGAGGTAACATAAAACATAACCATATATCAAAGTGGTCATCTAGCCCTGGGGCTGAGTTAGGTTTAGGCTAAGTTTATATTATATATACATAGTGGTCGTTCCGGCCCGCAAGCTAAGCTGACTATAAGTAAATATAAATAAATTTAGTAGTGGGCATTTCGGGCCGCGGGCTGATTGAGGTGCGGGCTAAGTTAATATTTTCATAGTGGTCGTTCCGGCCCACGGGCTAAGCTGACTATAAGATAATATAAATAAATTTCGTAGTGGGCATTTCGGCCCGCGGGCTGAGTGAGGTGTGGGCTGTGTTGACCAAAGAGTCAAAAATACGAATTGAGTAGCTCCTCCGTTTTGGAAGTCTGTAGAAAATAGCAACTTTAATACACATACACTGACGGATACTGTTTTTATTGAATAATGAACATTATATATTTTTATGAATTTTATACGTTTTAACGAGAAACGCTTGCTTGATTTCAAGTGAACGCAATTGAAAGAATTCAAGCTCTGAACTGACACTGACAGCGCCTATCAAGCATATGACTAGCTCGTCATTGTCACTTAACTTCATAAAAACGTTGCGTAAAAAACTAGTAGGTAGTTAAAAGTTACCTCATGATATGATTTTACTGGTACTATCAACCTTTTTATACTGGAAAATACGAGATTATACTCACGTTATACTTATAGGATAGATCCGACTTTAGTTCCCACATTCGGTGTGTTTAACAGCGTGTATTCGGGACTATCAACCTTGTCCAAAATAAATAAAAATAATGAAATAAGTAGATATAGAATACCTATTAACTCATGAGACGGTGTTTTCATCGGACTTGAAAACAAAAGGAGGACGTTCTCAAGTCGACGCGGATATTTTTATGTATCACGCATAACTTTTTACAGAGTAGTTCGATTTTTATAAATATTTTTTGATTGGTAGAGTATATTTCCGAAGTGGTCCCATTTAAATTTCATCAAATTCGGTCAAGCAGTTTTGAGTTACAGTACAATAACTGAAAAGTGGTTCGCATATATTGATGATATCGTAATTGACGGTGAATGACAATTGATACCGCAAGTAACAAGGGTCACTAAAGGGTAAAATTTTCAAGAAATAGACCCGACCTCAATACTAAAAAGTGTATAAAATAACTTGTCAAAGTCGGTACCATATGCACACAATATTCTGATACTTAATAGGTACTTTGGAACTATCATGGTACCGACTTCTACAACTGGTTTTACACATGTTAGTGTTGAAGTCGGTTCCATTTTATGGTAAAAATGTTTTTTCATTATTATTTCGGTTATACCCCAAAACACGTGCGATGCCAGTGTATCAGCTTAATAGCAGAATATCTATGGTACTTACTGGACCTATAAATACCTTAACAAAAGATTATAAAAGTACAAAGTCGGACTCTGTATCTCCAAGACACCTCGCCTTATAGGTACTTTATATTTTATAATGTGTTGCCACAATAGACATCCAAAATATTAAACTTCAGAGTATGCTGGCTTTTGTGTCTTCTCATTGTTATGGCTCCGTTATCAGAATAACCTTCGTCTTCCACTTTGAATGAGATATCGTTGCGAGAACTTACAATAGCTGACGGACAGTTGCGACTCCGACTGTTGGGTTTATCTTGAAGATTTATTTAGGCACAACATACTAGGGAGGGTTAGAAGGTAGTGCTCTAAAATGTATGTAGAGTTTGTGCAAAATGAGAAGTAGCCTGGGAATTGAGGTCGAGCGTGTGCTAATTCTAGAATAAGCGATCTTAACCGATCAATAATGTTAAGCAACACTTGCTGCGGTCAGAATGGATGGGTGACCGCTAGTGGCATTAAGGTACAACTGGTAGCCGGCTGCACATAGCAGCAGCAGACGACGTGTCGTCGTTTCATATCGCCGCGACACGTCGTCGCTTCATGTCGCTGCAGTCATGATTTCGAACCCGACTGCAGACGGCAACTGCAGATAGCATCAACCATTTGAAAAGCGATACGAACGGTTTAGTTTAATAATAATTATAGCTTTTCAGTTGTTTTACTAGGCAGATTGCGTGGTGCGCGATCAGTAGTCCCGCGAGTGGCACTACTGATCTGCGGTCGGGCGACAGTGTAGTCTGACGCTCGACGACGCGACGCTAGCTTCGTGTCGCTAACTACGAATGGCATTTCATAGAAATACATAGAAACCAGTAGTGTCGCTGCGACACGTCGTCTGTTGCGGCTTCATGTAGCAGGCTACCAACTATCACCTTTATTCAAATGAGCGCTTCAGTGCTTTATAGGGCACGTGGAGCCGTCGGTCTCGGTTATTTGGCAGACAACAGTCGTTAGTCTCTGTAAAAGGCCTTCGGGTAGCCTAAAAACTTCGACATCGGTTGGCCACTAGCTTATCCACGAAGCTGCACTTAGCCCGCGTGGTGGATTATGTCTTAATTCCTCTCTCTGATACGAAGGCTCAAGTCCTAGCAGTGGGAACACAATGGGCATTATGTATGTGTGCTAACTGTTTTGGTGCTAATATATATAAACAGCTGAATAAAATATCTGCTAATTTACTGTGTCACAGTTTACTCGAGTCGAAATTCACACTAGACAGTTGCGTGATTGATGACCGGATATTAGGTACTTAGCAGCCGTGCGATTCTCAAAGAGCAAACATCGTTGCATCCTTGACAACATCCGTGAAACAAATGACGAGATGACAAGAAACGTTGGAAAAACAACCTTATGTACAAGGGCAATATCTCATAAAGTATTTGACATCGGCATCGCACGACTGAATGTGCTAAGATACAAAAATCTGAATGTAAGTTCACCGTCACGCTACGATGGTTCTTTTTTTATTCAGACTCTTCAAATAAAATATGTAATCTATATGTATCTATATAATATAAATGAACCCCTTTTTCTCCTGGTCATGCTATAACTTGAGAACGGATGGAACAATCTCGCTAATTCCTTTTTGTTGTAAATTATTGTCAGGAGAAGGTTCTTATGAAAGAAAAAACAAGAAAAGATGGGAGGTTATGGCTAGGCCAAAGGCCTAGTCTACTACGCGAACGAAGTCGCGGGCAGTCGCTAGTACTTAATATAAATAGTTTTATGGACATAAAATGATAATCTAGTATGAACTGTATACTAATGTAGGTACTAATGTAGAAGTTTGCGATATGGTGAGTGCCACCGCAGATACCGAATTTATGTCTTACAAGTACAATTTGAAAAAATTTATACCGACTTCCATTCTATTTAGCTATTGGAGTGTAACTCAAAAAGAACTAGACCGAATTTGATGAAATTAATAGGACCTCACGAAAATCACCAGAGTTCAAACAAAAAAAATTTGAGAATCGGTTTACCCTATCAAAAGTTATGATGTAACAAACATAAAAAAAATTACAGTCGTATTGAGTACCTCCTTTTTTTTGGCGAGAGAGACGTGAATGTTTACCGGTTTCACCATTTAACTATGAATTCTCACGGATGTCTCATATTTGTTCAAACGGTCAGTATGTTGTAAAGTTACAAACCGATCAACAATCATTAGCTTGGTTTTGCTGCAGTTGATGTTGAGACCCATTTGCTTGCTGGCGTGAGTTGATGGATGAGTTTACTTAAATGGGAAATAAAGTGCAGGTTGTGTAATATCTCCGGGTACATAATCTATACCTTCTATAGATGTAATATAGTCGTAATTAGTAAATCATTTCAAGATGGACAATATGAAAATATCTCTTAAATTAACAACAAAACACTAATAACATAATCATATTAAGTAAGTACTAACGTTGAGTGGAAAATACGAAATATGTCTGGCAAATAGCCAACTTTACAAGATGCCGCTACAGTAGAAATGCGATCATGAGTGTTTCACGCCATTATCCACTTTATATTGAGTGGGGTCAGCTTCACGTTATTTGAAAGCAATATAATTAATTGAAATGGAGATAGAGCGATTATTTTGTTGCAACATTTAATCATGTTGTTGTGTTTCATTCAAAAAAGTTTCATTTGAATTTGCTTGATGTTATTTTGCAGACTAAAGATTCAAATGATTCCATGTCCTATAATTAGTAGTATACGTACAGCGTGTAACAAAAATGTGTAGTAATACTGAAAGGTCTGCATAATGTACCTCATCATCATCATCATCATCATTTCAGCCGTAGGACGTCCACTGCTTAACATAGGTATTCCCAGAAATTTCCAAAAGGACCGGTTTGAAGCGGTTTGCATCTGTTCTGCGTGCTATGTGCCCACTGCCACTTCAACTGGCTTATCTTCTGGGTTATGTCGGTGACTGTAGTTCGTCTACGGATCTCCTCATTTCTTGATTCGATAACGTAGAGAAATCCCAAGCATAGCCCTCTCTATAGCTCGTTGTGCGACTTTGAGCTTGCTCATGAGGCCCATAGTAAGAGACAATGTTTCAGTACCATATGTCATCACCGGTAACACACATTGATCAAAGACTCTCGTCCTAGTATTGATTTATACGGCAAAGTATCGAAAGAAGGATGGCGGCGTTCCACACGCTTTCTGAACCAACATGTTTGAGGCGTTCAGTCAAGATACTTTTCGTTACTTTATTTTATGAAAATGAAATAGTATATTGAATTTAGTATGTAGAAGTCGGGGGAAAATAATAATCTGAGGTTAAAACTTACTTAATCCTGCATATACCACGATTATTAAAACAAAAGGTTTATGAATGAAATGGACGTACTTGTACATCCCTGGTACGCAAAGGGTTAGAACGTCGACCATATCATAGAATATATGGGTACGGAAGGAGGTTATACGTATTGTCAAAGTATTTTATAGATTGTAAGGCTGTGTGTGTGTGCTATTGCTCTATCGCTTTTATTTATATACCTACGCCATAGTTTAACATGATACATTACGTATGTACGAGTATCATATTATGTTAAACTCCGATAGATGCCCTCAAAGACCATTCCTTCGAGTTCTGTGGTTCTAAGTACAAAATGCGATACATTATTTTGAATATAACTCAAGTATCCCGACTTTTAAAATATACAAATAATTTTAAATAATGTATCATAGGGTAACGATTCAAATAATACACAATATATGCACGCGACTTGGTTTATTTGGGTCAAAAGTCACCATCCTTCTTTAAATCGCTTACAATATTTTCCATACAAAGTTTATGAATTTTTTGGACAGTTCAATTAGATATGCCTATTCTTGAAGTTCGCTGGGATCAGTGCGCTCTGAATTTTTTTTACTAACAAACTAATGCTGTTTGCCTCTACCGGCATTTACAGCGTCACCGGATGGGTGGCGAGCGCAGATGGCACTCAGCCAGATGCGGGCGCAGAAGGCGCACCGCCTAAAGCGAGCGTTGAAGACGCTTCGCCGCAAGGAGAGGAGTACTAAGGTACCGACCTCGGCTTGGGCCGTCGCCAGGAGAGAGGGGAGTCGGAGAGAATCGCCCCGGTACATGAGTGTATCGTTGAAAGTGTTCCCTATGAATTTTTACTCTATGACTATTTGGAGAGAATCTAACCAGTCTAACGGAGTCTACATCGCGGCCCCGGTCGCGATGTAGACTCCTGCCCGCACTGTGGCTGGGGCTACAATCGTGTGTGATGCGCTCTGCAATCCCCACGCCACCTATTTATTCACTTCCATCTCCCTACCCTGCATGCATCTTCTCTTTACGACCCACCCCAGCTCAGACTCTGTTTAGGCTCCTTGTTTACCTAGTCTACGTTTTGGAGCTCATTGCTATCTTTGGCCTAGATTTGCGGTATGAACCTGCTTGAGTATTAGCAAAACTTTTATTACTCAATCAGGTTGTTTACTACTTCCTAGGACGCAGTAGTTTAGTCCCAATTGTATGCAAGCTTCTGCATGTGTGATTTTAATATTACCACACCTTTTTGTTAACCGTTGTATAAGTTAAAAATAAAACCTTATAACGAGATCTCGATGTCTGTCTTTCTGTCAATCCGAAACGCACACTCCAGCTATGTTTTCAATCTTATTACAGAAAAATCAAAGAAATATCTAATATAAATAGGGGCGCTTCTATTTGATATCATATTCCCTTAGTCTTTTGCGACATTCATATGGAGCGGTAGAGAGGCATTATACAAAAATCTTTGAAATGTTATTTTCTATACTTCTATTTTTGTTATATTTTTCTCAATTTCCTGAACTGAAAAGTATTTTCATTTGTGAATAGAAGTTTTATCACAAAAGTTTAATTAATTCACTTTCTGATATTCAAAATAACATTATTCCTAAAGAACTTAGGGTTGTTTTAGCTCAAAACGAATATATAACGAAAAACTTGGTTTAATGCTAATGGTGTTTTAATTTGTTACTTTTTTATTATATAAACCATACGTATAAAAATAAGTTTAACAAAAAATGGAACCAACTTCAACACTAAACATTGTGAAATAACTTGTTGGAGTCGGTACCTACCATGATAGTTCAAAGGTACCTTTTATCATAATATTGTGCGCATGGTACCGACCTCGACAAGTTATTTTATAAATTTTAGTATAGTGTTGATGCCAGTCCAATTTTTTATTAAAAATTTTTTTTCATTCTTTTTATTGACGCTTGCTACTTACGGGATCGGCTGTCATTCTTCGTCTATAACGATATCATCAATCTTCAATCTATATATATAATAGCGAAAGGTCACTCACTCATCACGAAATCTCAGAAACTACAAGTGGTAGGAGTTTCAAATATTGCATGCGGGTTCTTTTTAGGACGTAGGTGCTCAATAAGACGGGATTTTATGAAATTCAACCCCTAAGGGGTTGTTTTTGGGGTTGATAGTTTGTATGAAACTACGTTACTGCAAGTGCTAAGAGTTAAAAATTTTGCATGGGGGTTATTTTTAGGACGTAGGTGCTCACTAAGGCGGAATTTTATGAAATTCAACCCCTAAGGGTTATTTTGGGGTTGATAGTTTGTATGAAACTTCGTTATTGCGAGTTCTAAAAGTTTAAAATTTTGCATGGGGGTCTTTTTTGGACCTATGTACTCACTAAGACGGGATTTTGTGAAATTCGACCCCTAATTGAAATCTGACCCATTGAAATCTGTAATTACCGTATCCCTCGAGGCCACGCGAGCGAAGCCGCTGGCGGGTCAGCTAGTACGAGTATATGCGAAACACTTCTCAGTTATTGGATTATAACTCAAGAACCGCTTGACCGAATTTGATGAAACTTAAACGGGACAACCTCTAAGTATACTCTACCAAACAAACAAAGAATTAAGATTATCAAAATCAGAATACTCTTTAAAAGTTTTTTTTTCTGCTATTATTTAGGGGCTTTTAGTCGCCCAACGTCAGTCCCATATGTTCTGCTCTTAGATCTACATTTAGCAACTTTATTCCTCTTTAGTGATCCTATATACGGATCGATATAGAAACCTAGCTGTATCGGATGGTTGCGCAGCTAGGATACTTTGAAATATACCCACGTCACATCGGTTGTAAAAAGTTATGCGTGATGATAGATAAAAAAAATACGCGTCGACTTGAGAATCTTTTTTTTTTAAGTCGGTAGTAAATATATACCATTTTGTACATATGGTTATAGTTATTAAACTTGTATATTTTTATATATTTATAGGTTAGAAACTTTCCTTATTTTTCGTTATTTTCATTAAACGACTTCCAAAACGGAGAAGGTTCCTAATTCTATTTTTTTATGTGTGTTTCTTTAACCTTTTTTCTAAACTAACCAATTTGATGATTGTTTTTTATTTGAAAGCTGTTGCTTTTTCTGTGGTGTCATTTATATATTATCAAGATCTTACCAGTAGTTTTTTGGATACTCAAATCAAATTCGATCATTTATTGGGTATAGGCCTACGGGGGCACTTACAAACTGTAATTTTATATTTATTATTTTCTTAAATACGAGTATACAGGCGGATCGGAACGCAACCACGACTGAGAAGTTCCGGCAAGAAACTTAGCGGGCTTGTCTTTTACATTTTTTTATCGCCAACTTCAAGTATATAACAAATGTTCGTTTATTTTTAGCTCTAGTATGTTGCCTTATACAAGAGATCATAATAATGGTATATGGTAATACTAATCTATCATCAACACCGCGTCATAAAATTAAGAATAGGTATCTTCAACAATAGAATGGAAGTAGGTTTTATAATTATATAATATTACTATCAAATATAGTAGAGATCATAATTATTTTAAAAAAATACTTATTGATTATAATACTGGCCACATACAAAACATGTTAATAACATTTAAAATGTTGTAGCCCTAGTACCTAGACGTGACAAAACCTGGTTAGAATTCTGATTTATTTTGAGACATTACCTAGATATACTTTTTTCACGTGACAATAATAACTGATATCTTTTAAAATATGCAAAGCTAATCAAACTTTTCAAATTAGATAGAAGAAATAGAGATGGTGCAGGCTTGAATTCTGAAACTGTATAATCAACTAGCCGCGCTCCGCAGTTTCACCCGTCTGGTGATGGATGATGATGAGTATAATTTAGCTTTAGTGAAAGAATTGTTTGAATCGTCTAAGTAGTTTCACGTTCCATGATCAACAAACAAACAATCATATAATATCTTTTCTCTTTATTATTAGAATAGATAAGAATTAATAGCAAGGTACGAATAATGTGGCCTGGTTTGTAACGGCCCGGCGTTTCTATTGTATTTGCATTCAAAAGAAAAAGTATTGCTTGTGACATAACTGGAATTAGTTAGACATTATGATAATGTGGATTTCTTTGTAGATATTGCCGTCTTCTATAAAATTTTAGTACGTCTTTATTGTCAATAGCATAGAGTAATATTATACGGTCAATAGTTTCCGCACCGTACGCGATATAAGGACTTTTTTGGTAATTTTCCACACCTTGGGTTACATTATCGAAGTTTTCATACGGATCCCTATTTTATTGAAAATATTATATAGTCTATGTTCATCAGGGAAAACGTAGGATTCTATGGTGAAAGAATTATTTTAACTCTTTGTGTACCAGAGACGTAAATTTACGTGTGTTTCATTCATAAATCTTTTGTTTTAATTATCATGGTATAGTAAGGGTTAACTGGTCCAGTAGTTTCGGAGCCTATTCAATACAAACAAACAAATCTTTCCTATTTTTAATATTAGTGTAGAGTAGATACACTTGACAAGGTTTTACCAATGATACTCCAATGCTATTTGAATGCCATTGTTGGTTGTGAGTAATTTAAAAGTTTAGTGTTTATTGATTATACATGCTTACACTACTGATAAGTCCATCAACAAGGTTTTTATTATTTTTTAGCATAGCTGTGTTTCATTAAAGAGCAATGCTTCCAGCGAATTTAGATAGATAGATAGAAGATAGAAAACACTTTATTGAATCACCACATTAATCACTTAATATTAAAAAAGTAATTTTTATAACCTAGGTGTAACACTGGGCGGTCTTATCGCTCAGAGCGATCTCTTCCAGACAACCAGACATCATTTACCGTGTTATTCTAATATCTCAGGGGATCGAGGGCACTATTTGACTAAAAATCTCCTTTGAAGCAACTACAAGTATTAACATTGTTAACTTGCATAATGAAAAGGGCATAGGCATATATTGTCCAGATGCCTAATAAGTCAAAATTATAGAAGCAAAAAAATTTACCCCTAGCACCCCTTTACTTGGATTTCGCATTATGTAAAAAAACCTATGGCAAGATAGAACCTTAGGAATTGGTTTGTAATATTGTGTGATCTGGCAGGATGGCCAACCGCAAAAAATATTTATGACTTCACTTTAAAATGTCACTCGTATGAAAACTATCCTTCTGGAACTATGTAAATAGGGCGAATTCTGTGGAAAAGTGTACCTACAAATGTACAGGTCCATTTGTAAAGGAAAAATAAATGCTTTAACTCTACATTTCTTACACCTTATTTATTGTGTCTACTGTTCAAAATTTACATAAACAGTTGAGCTATACTGAACTTACATAAGAGTCCATTGTCTTGGAAGTGGAACATACTCGCACGTTGTAAATCTTTATAAAGTGTCGGAAGCTTACACTAGTAGCACAGTCGGTAGTAATATATCTAGAGCGCGGTCCGAATCACGCTATAAGCATTATTAACGCGCTCAAAAGTGCAAATGTAAAGCGAATGTGAAGTAAGCGACGTCAGAATTTGCAGATTAAAGACTGTACCATGTTTTTTCTCTCTTTTTTCTTGGTGAATTTCTTAGGTCAAATTCTCCACTAGCGACGCTGTCATCTGAACTTTCCTAGTATATATTTTAGTCTATGATCTGAACAAGGGGGGCTTTTTGTGTATCTCAGTTGCTTACAAATGTTGATTGAAATTTTGAAATATGGCGGCTCTATGTCAGTTTTGACAAATCTAGTAACCAAAAATGTTAGTAAGTTGATCACTGGAGCTGACAAAAGTGACATAGAGTCGCCTTTTTTTCAATTTTTATCAACATTAGTTACCAACTCAGATACATAATAGCCCTACAGATAAGATGGTAGGACTATATATATGCTCTTGCATGAAATCGTCGTAGTGTCGTGGTCTTACTGTCAAACTTGACACTTGACTATGTAACAAAGTTTAGATGTGCTTGCTTTGTTTACCTACCGCACCGATTCCATTCCAACAGCGCTGTGAGTGACGAAATCGCGTTTCTTTAATATCGGACAAGTGATGATAGACGTTAACACCGTAAGCGATGAAAGCCAATAACGTACTGCGGCACTCGTTGTTACTATAGAGTGTGAATAGTGTCCTGAGCTATATAACGCTCATGACATGTTGATTTTGCTTCAGCTCTATAACGAGAAGGCAGGCTGTCTTGTCATAGCCTTTGTTTATGTTTATTTTAATTTTATCATAGTTAATAATATCTGGTTGTAAAAACGTAATGGTTTTTAATTATGTTCTTTCAATATTTCATAGTACGACGGTCACTCTTTCGGGGATGGGAGAGGTACTATTCTCCCACCCAAAATTCTCTCTATGTATATACTATCAGTCAAAATTGTGTCCATTAAATATAGGTAGGTACCTACGTATAGTACGTATGTCACAAATAGATAGACTCACAAGGATTCCTAAATTTTTGTTTAGTGATCACGAATAGAGTACATAAAACTTAAAAGAAAATATGTGATTGGTTAATGTATAAAGAGGTACGAAGTATGTAATTTACTACTTATCTCATAAATTACACAAATGAAAACTTTTACGATCAAAATTATTTAATATTTGATTAAAGCAATATACCTACATACCATACGAACTACGACTGACTGACAAGTATCAAAATGAAATCGAAAAATAAAATTACGATTTTATAGTAGCACTCACCTGTTAGCTAAGCAATAACAACCTTGCAATTATAGAGAAAAAAAAATTAATCGGATCTACGAAGATGTAAATATTATTTCTTCGTAATCTCGAATAGCCAAAGCCAGAGCCGCGTCTTCTGACTACCCGTCTTAAATACGACGGTTACAATTTTAACTTGAGTTAAATTCGATGCTCTGACGGATTGCCTCGGTGGCCTGGCGGTCAGGATGTCTGACATGGCTTGTCAGAAGACGCGGGTGCAAATCCCGCCCGAGGTTGTGTAATTTTTCTCTTTAAAATTACAAAATCACTAAGTTACTTACCTCTATAGAGTTTCTTCATAGGTCTACAGCTATTTTTACCAAAAAAATGTTCTTTTCACATCCACTCAGAACTGACTGATCGAAATCTGGATGCGTACATTTTTAATGTACCTACTCTACCGCCATTAGGTGAAAACCGTCGGCTTGAAAAATTGTTGGTGCGTTACTTATTCTATACGCGTATACATATGGAGTTACCATCTAAATACTTAAACATGGAGTGAACGCGTCGACAGCTCCACATTAAGCTGAGTCATATGAAATGAGATGTTTTTATACAGGAGGTTGAATTGTGCAATGCGCGGTGAAATTTGAATTTTTTTAGAAGACAAAGATCCAGGAATAGTACACTTCTATAAAATTGCCATGTACATACGAAATAAAAAAAAATATAAAAAAGAATGACCGCAAGTTTCTTTCCGGGTCTTCTCAATTTTAAAACGTGGCTGTAGAGCTTTTACGTTAATCAGTGACAAGGGGAGCAAGTCGCTCGCCTGATGTTAAGCGTCACGCTAGACCATACCAGTGGCATTCAGAATTGTATACAGTTCAAAACCCTGCGAGGCAATGCACTGCGCTAGTCACCTTGAGATATAAGATGTTGAATTTATTGCCTAGTAATAACGCTGGAAAAATTAATTGCTCTTTAAATCGAAACACATTTTTTTTATTATCCTTTTTTTCACAGACTACGATGTGTCAATGGCATTGTTTGTACTATTTTACCATTTTGTAGCATATTTTTATTGTTACAAAAGGATCACATATTAATGTTTGTACACTACTGCTTCACAGTCATTGACAAAGGTGTGGGTACTGCCCCTGGCGGCGGACTCTGCAACAATCCTAATACAATACAAGAGTCTTAAAATTAATGATTGATGTTCAGAAATGTGGGAAGTTGTGAATAAAGCCGCAGGATAAACTTTACTGTACAAATAGATTGACAGTCAAACTGAATTTAGTTGTTTTTTATTTGTATAATGTTAAAATAAATTGGTTCATACGAGTATTTCTGCTGAGTTAATGAACAAATGTTTCAAAATAAGTGTTATTTGTTCTCGTTGTAATTATAACATTTTGCTCCAACAAAAGTGGGTAATAAATCATCTGACACATACATCACTATATTGTTTTACAACTTTAGAAAGCACGTAAGTAACATCGCTCTATTTGATGAGAAAATTCTCCACGCGAGTTATTTACAGCTTTGAAATTGCTTACGTTAAAAGAAGGAAAATCGATAACAACTTTTTTACGTGCTCAATAAGAAATTAACAAAAGTTTTCACATACATCATGCACCTACTTATATACTACATTAATGTTCTGTGTAAAAATGTGATAACAGATATAAAATAGTAATACGTATTTTGGAAGCGGTGTGTAAGAGTTTCAATATACATATTAATATGAACAGTAATTATTAATTATTATACACATTTTTATTTATTATTATTACTTACTTGCGATATTAGTTATTATCATTACTGCCCGCGACTTGTAGAGATTCATTTTAAAAATGAATTTAATTTCCCTTGGTCATCACATCACGTGTGAACGACTTTATCGATTACGATGAAATTTGGAAAGGATATAGATTATTCCCGATGAAGAACATAGGATACTTTTCATCATCATAATTGTTATCAGCCACCACCACGCGGGGGAAACCGCCGGGCTTAGATTATAATATCAATAGTATCAATATAATTAATATCAATATAAATATATATCAATAGTTTTATAAGACAACGAATTCATGACCAAATCTGAATGAATATGAAAAGTAAGGCAAGGGTGTGCGTGAGTGTGAGTTTGTGAGTGTAAGGGTGTGTTTGAGAGACGATATGTGTGTATTAGGGTATGTGGTATGAGAAAAGAAAGAATTTGAAATATATAAAATATGAAAAAATTGTCACATAGTTAAAACAGTTTCGTTTTAGATGTGCGACGTGTCATAGGCAAAACAATTAAGTTCTAGTTTTAAGACAGACTTGTCTATGTGAGGAAAGTCTGTCTTAAAAATGTCGTGACTCCAATGTGCGCTCAGCCTAAGGCAGTTACACTTTCTATAATATATAATACTGTATAATATTTTTACATGCGTTGTTATATAGTATAAATTAAGTCAAAAACTTTATAGTTATAAAAAAGAAATGGTAATAATTCTATATAAACCGCGTCGTTCAAAATGTTTACGTGTGTGCGCGCTAAATGTGTATGTATGTTCAGCACTCTCAGGAAATTTTGTGTTCGCGCTCATAATTATGAAGTTTTGACATAAATACGCTCATATTTTTCTGGATGTAACTAAAGTAGATACATTATACTTTAATTTATTAATATGCGTCGTCGCTGGATCAATGCAAAACCATATCCAATTGCGCAGTTGAAATATTCCTAAAGTTTCACTGGAATTTTAATTTTTTTTTTTTTTAATTTGGGACAACATCCACACAAAGGTCTTCAGGTCCCAAACTAGGCAGAGCCTGTACTATGGTAACCTGATGACTGATATATATAATTGAAAAAAGGTTTACATTCAAGCCGCTCTGGAAGCTTTTACAAACTTTTCAAGTAGTCGTGGAAGTTACTGAGGTGCGCCAATAAGTAATTCAAGTATTTCAACAGGAATTAATAGTTCTGTGTCAGTTAGGCGATGTTTAATTATTGTAGTTGGCGCCAAAATATAGTACTTTGCCATTTTTATCAGGGTAACTAAATTTTCTTGTCAGTTGTGTTGTTGTGCATTTCAATGAGCTCTAAAATTATCTATCTAAATAAAAGAAGATGTCCTGAAGGACTGACTGACAGACAACGCACAGCCTAAACCACTGATCGGAGAGACATGAAATTTGGAGGGTGTATTGTCCTTGATAGAGGTGTACTAAGAATGAGTTTTTCGAAATTCTACCCCTAAGAGGCTAAGAGGGTCAAAAAGGGTGAAATTGTTTGTTTTCGAACTTATAGTTGTGAAATTTGGTGTGATTTGTATATGGACAGGTCATTCAAAATAAAAAATGTTGGACTATTTTTTTTTTGATAGTGGTGGTTTAAGAGGGTGAAATGGAGGGGTGAAAATTTGTATGATTAGATTTTTGTTTTCGTAACGACTGGACCGATTTAAATGAAATTTCATATAGCTTATATCCCTGATGAACATATAGGATACTTTTGATCCCGGTAAATTTAATAGTTCCCGTGGGATAATTAAAAATCCGTAATTACCGTATCCCGCGAACCCACGCGAGCGAAGCCGCTGGCGGGTCAGCTAGTTCTCAGTATATAATGTGAATACAAAAAGTTAAGAATAAATTATATGATTTTGGCTCTGTAATTAAATGTAAATTTTTTCTTTATTACTATTTAATTATGTGTGAAATTTGATAAATAGCCTTCTTATAGTATTTTCAGTACTATTTTAACTAGCTGTAAGTTTTCGTAAAATATCAAAAGATAATTTTAATTTTTAGTGTTTGTTTTATATCCCAAACAAGATACACGGGATTGGAAGGGAGGATCTCAAAAATATCTGTCAATAATTTTGTATGATTTTTTTTTTGCATTCTACTCGTCTCTAACCACCTTATTTATGGAACGTAGATCAAAGATAGCCTCGAGTATAAACCATGGTTTTAGCAAAATTTCTTCTAAACGGTTTTTTCTAAATCTTGGAACTATGTATAGCCTACATATTTAATATTAAGGCGGTAAAAGTTATAGCAATGCACCCACCGCTAGAAACGTGCCTTAAAAATGGATGTTTGATACCTAGTTAAATAATAATTAGGACTGCAGCACAAAAGTATACTACGATTTGTCAAATTTAAGTAAGCAGTGTTTGCTACTAACAGTTTAAGCAAGCAAAATCACGGTTTGCTGCTTAAATGCTCGTTATTTTCTTTCCAGTACAGTAAAATCTCCTTATTCGCGCTTCCATCATTCGCGTTCTCACTATTCGCGGTTTAAAAAACTGCGACGCTATTCCCCATTCGCGGCTAAAAATTTCTTTATTCGGGGATTTAATAAGTACATACATAATAATAAAAGGATTCGAATAGGTATCCAACCAGATATCCCTTGTAAATGAACTAGAAATGAACTAATATAAAAAGACTAAAATAGATCTTATTACAACTTTGCCTATCTAAATGATATCGCCGAGGACTTTGACATAAGCCGCCTTCGCCGCGATCGGTATTTTTGAGAATGTAAACAAACTGCAATCAGCAGAATGAAAGCAACCTAATAAGGTTAAAAAGTAATAACTCCTTTTTATCAAACCTTATTTTAAATGTTGCTGTTCCGTTCTATGGTAAAAGATCCGTTACAAAAATTCAAAAATTGTGATCGAGTAAGACGTCTCTACCTATCTTGTAATTTTTAAAAGGCAAATATCTAGTGCGACTGCTGCGTATCAGTCTGAATTTAAAACTGTCAAGCAAGAGAAAATTACAATATTCTTCAAACCATTGCCTAAGCCTTAAGATATCTTAAGGTTATATTATCTGACCAAAATGTTCAAAAACTTCAATTAAATTGTTTTTTTATATATTGTTTTTTTTTATTTTATCACCCAGGAACGTATCCCCTATAATTCCATATAAATTACCATTCCGTATTCACGGTTTCTGTATTCGCGGCATATTTATGGAACATATACCCCGCGAATAATGAGTTTTTACTGTAGTGCAAAAGTAGCCCAGAATGCTCCATGCGTCCCCTCCTTCAACCTTCACAGAGCTCTAAAACAAAATCAATTGTGATTTGGGATGTCATTGTATATTTTTTCTTGTGTAATATTATTCCATACAAAGTTTATATGTGATCCGTAATGGTGTGCCCTCAGCTTAATGCTTAAGTAGTTAGTTTATCTTAGTTTGTTATGTTACCCTTATTTATTCTACTTATAAAGCTTTTTTTCCGATACATAAACTGTGAAAGCAGCTAAGTATTTTCTACGAGAGCTAAGCTACCGATATTTATGGGAGTACAAACTAAGTTGGTACTTACTAAGCTTCTTTCGAGACTTTTGGGTTTATCGCTGTGATATACGATTTTTCCTGTGTTAGATAAAATATGAATTGTATTGCGGATAAAATGCACTTAGTGGTTATGTTAAGTGACTTTGTGATGTTTGTGTAAATGCTTGGAGAACTTAGGACGTACGTAGGTACATGTAAATATAATATACGTGGTGTGTGTGTCTATAAGGTTATGTACATAATGTGTGAAAAGCCATCATGTACCTGCCTATTTACACCTATTTACATTTTCTAGCGACTTTCAAGAAAAGCAGGTACTATTTTCGTATATAAACTAGCTGCACCCCGCGGTTTCGCTCGTGTGCTGATGGACGATGATGATGATGAATTAATGTGGGTCCTTTCTCGGGATATTATCTATCTCCTTGCTAAATTTCATCGAGATCCGTTCAGCCGTTTAGACGTGAAAGTGTAACAAACAAATTAACTTTCGCAATTTATAATATTATAATAGTTGGTTTTTCTTTTATTTGACGTATTTTAGGATGGTGATAGTTAAAGTGATTTCATCATCATCATCATCTCAGCCGTAGGACGTCCACTTCTGAACATAGGCCTCCCTCATGATTTTCCAAAAGGACCGGTTGGAAGCGGCCTGCATCCAACGTCGTCCTGCGACCTTGTGCGAAAATGATTTATAGTGATATAGATATAGGTAATAGCAATATAGAGATAATATAATAGTATACGAGCTAGTGCCCGCGACGTCATCTACGCAGGATTAGTACTTCGAATACAGTACCTACGTACATACAAATATAAAATTAATCACCATGGGAAAACTGTCATGTCATTTCATCACCGTTGACGGTCTCCAAGCACGGCTAGTGTTTCGAGCGGTCGAAATGATAGCGTTCTTTTGACTAAGCTATCAGAAACTGACACAAACTTTGACAGAACTGTCATCATTACGATCTTAACGTAGGCCGAGATCTTGTTATTTTGTCTATGCTGTGCCCAAGAATATACGCTATTTTACCCGCGTAATATTCTACTACGTAATATTGTAGACACCATAGACACCACATTTTATTTACTAATACTTTGTTATGCAAGAAAACAACAATTACTTAAATAAACATCTTGTATGCCTTCCTACTTGTGGAGACTTATATACAATTTTCTACAAATCTTTTTCTGTGTCAGATATTGGGCCTAAATTTTGAGATTTACCTAGATCATACCTATTGAAATCGTAGGTGTAATGCTTTCAAGTACCTGTCGTTCACTTTGTAACCGGATAAGTCAAAAGTAAAATCCATTTTACTCAGTAAAGGAATTTTTGCAGTCATTTCACCGAATCTTCATTCTCAAATAATTATAGGAATAGCATTTTATAGGACTTGATTGTAATGATTAATAACAAAATTCTTGACATACTTAATCTATACATATAATGTATTTATTTTTAAAGAATCTGACATGAGTAAGACAATACGAGTATTATGGGTGAACTACAATTTTTCATAGAACATAAATTAATCTTTTTTACTTCCATATTTTCTTTCTGCTTTGTTATTAATCTAAATATATAATAAATCTCAGACAAAATAAAAAATCAAGACAGAATGTTGTGAACAGAGAAGTGAGGCCGGGTGAAACTACGCCTCGGCGTGCTCTGTCTTGACTTTTTTATTTTGTCTGAGATAATAAATGACTTAATTAAAAATTAATTCATAATTTTATTTTATACATATTTCAATAATTTTTTTATTCATAAGATATATACTGTACAATATTGACTTGACTAGTGTAACATATGCAGTTATAATGCCAACAAATGTCATCTCGTCTCGTCTCGTCTCGTCTCGTCTCGTCTCGTCTCGTCTCGTCTCGTCTCGTCTCGTCTCGTCTCGTCTCGTCTCGTCTCGTCTCGTCTCGTCTCGTCTCGTCTCGTCTCGTCTCGTCTCGTCTCGTCTCGTCTCGTCTCGTCTCGTCTCGTCTCGTCTCGTCTCGTCTCGTCTCGTCTCGTCTCGTCTCGTCTCGTCTCGTCTCGTCTCGTCTCGTCTCGTCTCGTCTCGTCTCGTCTCGTCTCGTCTCGTCTCGTCTCGTCTCGTCTCGTCTCGTCTCGTCTCGTCTCGTCTCGTCTCGTCTCGTCTCGTCTCGTCTCGTCTCGTCTCGTCTCGTCTCGTCTCGTCTCGTCTCGTCTCGTCTCGTCTCGTCTCGTCTCGTCTCGTCTCGTCTCGTCTCGTCTCGTCTCGTCTCGTCTCGTCTCGTCTCGTCTCGTCTCGTCTCGTCTCGTCTCGTCTCGTCTCGTCTCGTCTCGTCTCGTCTCGTCTCGTCTCGTCTCGTCTCGTCTCGTCTCGTCTCGTCTCGTCTCGTCTCGTCTCGTCTCGTCTCGTCTCGTCTTGTCTTGTCTTGTCTTGTCTTGTCTTGTCTTGTCTTGTCTTGTCTTGTCTTGTCTTGTCTCGTCTTGTCTTGTCTCGTCTCGTCTTGTCTTGTCTTGTCTTGTCTTGTCTTGTCTTGTCTTGTCTTGTCTTGTCTTGTCTTGTCTTGTCTTGTCTTGTCTTGTCTTGCCTTGTCTTGTCTTGTCTTGTCTTGTCTTGTCTTGTCTTGTCTTGTCTTGTCTTGTCTTGTCTTGTCTTGTCTTGTCTTGTCTTGTCTTGTCTTGCCTTGTCTTGTCTTGTCTTGTCTTGTCTTGTCTTGTCTTGTCTTGTCTTGTCTTGTCTTGTCTTGTCTTGTCTTGTCTTGTCTTGTCTTGTCTTGTCTTGTCTTGTCTTGTCTTGTCTTGTCTTGTCTTGTCTTGTCTTGTCTTGTCTTGTCTTGTCTTGTCTTGTCTTGTCTTGTCTTGTCTTGTCTTGTCTTGTCTTGTCTTGTCTTGTCTTGTCTTGTCTTGTCTTGTCTTGTCTTGTCTTGTCTTGTCTTGTCTTGTCTTGTCTTGTCTTGTCTTGTCTTGTCTTGTCTTGTCTTGTCTTGTCTTGTCTTGTCTTATCTAAAGTCTACCAAGTGCTCAACGAGTATATCTTTTACAAGCGCTTCCTGCTCTCAGAGGGATATAAAAATATGTAGCTCAAATCACACTTTGCTTTCCCAACCAACACTGAGTTTAGTGTTCTGTGCTACCAGCATTAATATTCAGTTAATAAACTTTAACAGCTTAGTGCCTGTACTCTCTAAACTAATATAAGCTAAGATTAGCTAACCTTTCCGCGTGTATGCGCCTAAATATCTACGTGCGCTTCAGATTCTAGACTATTTCTGTCGGAACTATTCGTGAACGTTTAAAACATTAATTATGAAGATTTGCACGGGTAATGGAGCCAAGTTTAATTAAGTGTCTGTTACAGTTAAAATAATAATTAGCGGTTTAGTGCTACGAAGAAATATGATCAGGAAGCATAACTCAGAACAAATTCCACACAAAAAATGGTCCAACTACCAAAACGACGTATAATTCCAAATACGAATTACTTCCGAGGTTACAAATAGACATGTTCGGTGATTGGTTTAAATTTCAGAAGGAAAGCAGGGATTGGTCCACGCGCGTGCTGCAACGTCTACTATGACAGCTGAGTCATAGCGGCGTGAACGATGTTATTGATTTAGCACGACTTTTTTTGGGTCATTTTTTTTAAGGCAGTTACTCTTCCTGATATTATTTCTTCGTAGGTTTAGTGAAACGTAATGGATACACTTCTTAAAAGTTTTTGAAAAAAGAAGATGTTTTCAATGAAATCCTTCAAATTCACTAATTGATGGATGGATAAACGTTTTAATCTTTCACTATTCAATCATTAAACTGGAATTAAAATGGAACCTTTGCCTACTAGAGATGTAAATTTACGTGCGTTTCATATCATTCATAAATCTATTGTTTTAATTATAGATTACGGTACGGTATAGAAAGGGTTAAACGATGATTAAATGAAAATCTAATGTATGTAAAGAAAAACAGCAGTTTTGATAAAAGGAGTGATGCTCATTCCATCAACACGCGAAATAAGCACAAGCTATCCGTACATGTAACGCGTCTCCACAGAATAAGTCATTCTTTTATGGGACAATGTATACGATTCTATAATAAAGTTCCCAATGTTATCCGAGATTTGCCTATTAATAAGTTTAAAATTACTATTAAAACTAAACTCTGTCAAAAAGGTTATTACAAAATTTCGGATTACTTGGAGGATAAAACAGCTTGGGACTGATCACTCCAGGATCTATCTACTCGTGTACTAAGATGTCAAAGTGTAGCGTGTCTTGCCCTACTGATACCATTATTATGTTCTCTTTTGTAAGGCAACATACTGGAGCTAATATTTGTAGTACCTAAGTAAAAACATTGTAAAAACATCTATATAAAAAGAATGGCCCCGAGTTTCTTGCCGCTTCTTCTCGGTAGGCTCTATATATTGTTTGGGATGCGGCGGTAGTCTTTAAAGCACATTATAATGAAAAATTGACGTTTATAAGTGCGTCTTTGATGCCTAAATTGAATAAATGATTTTGACTTTGACTTTGACTTTGATTAAGAATAACACGTAGGCTACATTTATGCAGTCATTCCTCGCAACCCTACCATAATGCACTACTGGTAGTACAGAAGGGCATTTTATTCCCCACTGCACTACAGCTGGTACACTGCGCGACCTTATTCTGGTACTTAGAACTAGAAAAATGTCGCACCGCTCACATCACATGAAGTGTTTCTGGTAGAACATTTCACGGAAAATATAAATAACTTACGATCACACAAATACATCTTGAACCCTTGTATCTAGTAGTGTGTAGTTAGGATACCAGTAATCTATTATCAATCTGGCTATAGGTTGATAAGCGATGTCTTTTTTGTAGCACGTGTTTTAAACTGTTGTTTGGGAACACTATTTGCCTACCATTTTACTGCATATATACACGAGTGAACCTAAATCACCTTTATTGTAATATTGGTACCAAGTCATTCTATTTCATATCCCATTTTATCTCGTTTAATTTCTTAGTTGTACGGAAAATAAGAAGCCATTGTGTAGTTACACTGATTTTATTTGGAACTCTAATACAATAAACTTAATGTAAGTAGTTTTGCGACCGCGTCTCCGCTAGCGTTTTCGCAATTTAAGATATGAGTTTACTGAGACAAAATACGAGTATGTACCTGTATTTTATTTGTTCCAAAAATGTGTACTGAACTAATACTAAAGACGTTCGTTATGTATGAGCTTCAACTGAAAACCAGTGCTAAAGTATAAGGCATAGTTGTACTCAAAACTCAAAGCTATGCGACTTATTGCTTTTCTAAAAAATTAAGTGAATTAAACTTTATATCGTAATGTATTTTGTGTGAGTTCTATTAGTGAATTGGTTTCTGTGTTAGCAAATGTTCGTGCTCGGGCCACTGGTTTTAACCCTTTAGTTAGCTTAAAAATAAAAATATTTTGGCGCCAAATTGAACGGTAAAAGCGCGTAAAAATTCACTATTTAAAAAATTCGCGCGCGCCTCAAACGTTTGCAGGACTAAAATCGTAGTAAAACAGCTATTTGTTCTATTTTATATCTGTAAACTGAGTAAATTTACGCTGGTTACCCAGTACATCTTCCTTTATTCTATTATTATGTTATCTGTTTCTTTATAGTCAAATTATAGAGATAAAGTCAACCGAAAAAATACAAAAAAACTTGAACCGCAACAAAAAAATAGCGATGTTTTACCTGCAATTAAAACATTTATTAAACATACTTACCTAATTCGAAACCTAATTATACATGAGAGTAGCGTACTCGACTTCCGTTCCGAACAAGTCATGCTGTGATTGGTCCGCCCGATCTCTTCGCCCAATCAGCGTCGACTCCGCCCCTTCCGCTCCCCTCAAATGTCAACCATCACCCCAGGTAGTGCGCCTAGCGCAACTTGGCTTCATTGGTTTTCTCGTGTTATGCCACCAGGCAGGTATAGAAAGTGTTAGGTTTCGAATTAGGTAAGTATGTTTAATAAATGTTTTAATTGCAGGTAAAACATCGCTATTAAACAACTGTACCGTAATTCGAAACCTAATTATACATGAGAGATGTGTTTGTTATCGCCTGGTGGTGATGGTGACGCCAATGTGATAAATCTTTAATAGGTATTGAATGTTCTGACGCCCAGCGGTACAGGTTTCATTCACAAAACTTTTGTTGTCTGCGTAAGCATGAATTATATGTGTAGGAAAATTAGACTACTCATTTTAGTACATGAAACGTCCATTATTTGATTTGTCTGCCAAATGACTGCGAACAAAGAGTAAATAAGGAAGGTACGCCCAATTTCTCAATGGAATTGCTTGCAGACTTGAGGCAAGGTCAATTAATCAATACGTTCCACTAATTATGAGTTTTACCAAATTAGTAACCTTGGCACGTGTTGCTGTTCAAGGCTTATTTATGTGCTGATTGCAACCCATCTTTTAACTCTCGTAATCACTCATGATGTTTTGAATGTGGGGCGGAGCCCCGAGCATTCTTGAATGAGTTCGGCATTTAAATATATATTTATATTTAAATGCCGAGTGCAGTCAGTGTGCTGGACACATTACAACTGTGTGTTTCGTGAGAGTATCTGTTTTAAGACCATAGCAGTGCTAAAGTAATTTGCAGTTCCGTAATTTAATTCTGGAAAAAAGCTTATAAACTATTGTGACATAGAAATAACGATGGCTACTATGTCCCTTGAATTAGGTAGATAAAAACTATTTTCTTCACAAATGTTCTGAATAAAATTATTGATTTATTAAGGTATCGACTTCCAGGTTGGGGGTCGCGGTCGCCTTGGCTAAAATAGCGATTTTAGCTTTAAATATCGGCTAGTATTTCATATGGTATGCCGGGGGATAAACCCAACCCTACTCTGAAGTTCCAAGTCAGTCGGTGGGGCGTAACAGTGACCTTGGGAATCTAATCTGTCGATTGTGCAGAAATTGTGGGCACTCGTAAGCTTGGCGAAAGGCAAAAAGATAGGTTTCTTGTTTGCCCCACTTTACAAAAACTGTGTGTGTTAGTTTTGTAGTAGATCACTGTTTGGCAATACCACTCGGAACAGAGCTTCCAAAATAAATAGCTTTTCCATGAGCTGTGAGCTTTGATCTTACTCTAGTTCGTAGTAGGTTTTTAAGAATAACTAATCATTTCTGTGTATATTTTGCCACGAATACGAGGCTGCGTAAACGAGGTACTCGCATATATTCACGGTTAATACAATAAGGTTTTGCAGCATTAGTAGTATCTGATGCGTCAGAAGGAATTCAAATTATTATTACAATTATCCCCAGCCTTGCTCAGTGTCAGGATTTTTGTGATGCTCGCAAGCGCACATGTTTTTGGGGCACTGAGCTAAAGACAGATTGCAAGCAGATATTTTTGAGTCATTCGTATATAAACTAAAATAGTCTAGAAATAGTCATTGTAAATGAACTGAAGGAAACGGTGATTGTTTGAATCGACCGACAAGTGGTCCAGAGGAAGATCGACCTTGGCCATCCAGTCTACTCTTAGAGAAAGTAGCACGCAATGCTCGATCCAGTCTTCTCTTAGAGGAACTAGCACGCAATTATGGTTAATCAATCTGAATTTTAAGAGAACACCGTAGGTACTTCTTCAAGTTTTCTGATCCCAAAAACGGTCTTGGTGTGCCGTTGCCTTTAAGTCTGAGAATATTGCTAACAGCTTGGAAAAGACTGGCTTCCCATTTTTATGACACCTCGAGTGTGCATTCCGTCAACCATTTTCATTTCAATTTAGTTAGATATTTTGCTGTAACGGTCGCTCGACAAAAGCAATGACAATTTCATGTATAATGGTAAATAGTAGTTACTTATTATGTTTAGAATGTCGAGCGGAGCTCCGAGCATTCTTCGATGCGTTCGGTAGCTCGACAAACGCAATGACCGTTTCTTTTTGCACGGTATACAATCACTTATTATGCTTAGAATGCAGAGCGGAGCTCCGAGCATTCTTCGATGCGGTCGGTAGCTCGACAAAAGCAATGACCGTTTCTTTGTGAACGGTATACAGTCACTTATTATGCTTAGAATGCAGAGCGGAGCTCTTAGCATTCTTCGATGCGTTTAGCTTTGTTACGGTAGCTCGACAAAAGCAATGACGTTTTCTTTTTGAACGGTACACAGTAGTCACTTATTATGCTTAGAATGTAGAGCGGAGCTCCGAGCATTCTTCGATGCGCTTAACTTTTGTTACGGTCGCTCGACAAATGCAATGATGTTTTTGAATGGTACACATTATAGTCCCTTATTATGCTTTGAATGTGAAGCGGAGCTCCAAGCATTCTTCGATGAGTTTAACTTTGCTTAATGACCCTCACGAAGGGCTGCTTGTATGCATATTTTATTATTATCACCTATCTCGATGCAAACTAAGCCTCTTGAGCTTTTTGAATGGTGTACGGAAGCCATTTATTACGTTTAGAATATACAACGGAGCCCCAAGACTTTTTCAACGAGAAATTTTTCTTGAGAACCAGTGATTGCAACCTTTTTTGGTAACTGCCTGGCACGGAAGGGTTTCGAGACAGAATCTTTTCGTTTTATTTCGTTGCTTCCATATTATGATTTCCTGTCCTATCCCGATGGGATGAGGAGGAATTATGCCTCTTGTCGGGCTGTAAAATTTGTTAGTTACACCGGCAACGCCCTCATGTTAGGGATCGAATATGTCGACCCGGGTTTCAAGCAAAACAAACTCATCTTAGGGTGTGCAGCAGCGACTGCGAACTACAGTTGGCCACTGCAGACATTGCCGTGTGCTGTGTCACTTTCTAGACTGACCTACTTTGACGTAGCAATGTGGTATCTAGGGTAGTGGCAGTTAGTCCGTGGTGTTCAGAAACTTATCTTGTGATGCATAGTTTTTAGATGTGTTTCTTTGCGTTTTGTTTCACCAGAGGTCCAGGCCAATAATTCGTATGTAGGTTGTTTAACAACTACATATAATCCAGGGACTTTACGAAGATAAGCCAAAACGCGACCTGAGAATATATGTTCTATATATATTCTACCAGCTCTGCCTAAATAACATTGAATTTTTCAGTTTTGCTACTTTACCTGGTGTGAAAGTGCATGAATATATGTAGAAGTTTTCTTTGTACATTTTCGTATTAGAGTGTGCTTTAACAGATTTTAGCCAATCTGGTACATTAATCAGTCGATTGCATGTTATCTAAGAAACCATTTAAACTGTTTTAAGTCTGGTTTTGTGGAACTCTTTCACTAACGAGTGAACGACTTCGACTGGTTAAGCAAAGCGTAAAGTAAGCGTAGCGTTTAATTAACATAACATTGGAGATAGAAGTGTTTGAGTTTTATAGTATTGGACATTATTACAATATTGTTCAAAAGGTTGTGGTTCTATGAGCTGTTCTACATAACCTTTATTTTTCTGAAGCGTAAACTAAGATTATTACACGCTTTAACCATTTGAAAGTTCAGTGGTTTTAATTTGAGGTGCTCAGTAGGGCTTATCCTCGTTTGTTTACCCACACATGTTTGGGTCTGCTCAAATCGCAGTACAAGTCAGAACGACTGTAGCTTGGATTGTAATTTACCCCGATTATATTATAGTTGATGAAAAATAGGAAGTGTTACTTACGGTTTGGTGATGAGCCGGAGCTAAACTACGAACCAACACTTGAATCCGATACCGTTGGTAGGTTATCATCTTCTTTTTCCTGTTTTTATTCCGCTTCATCCATCGTTGGGGCTGGACCAGTATAACTATCAATTTAAAGAATCTAAAATTCAACTGAAACAGTGTGAAACAGTTAAAATATTTCATTTATATCTAGAACCAGCGGTAGCACTGGCTATAAACAAAAAATAATTAGTATTGAAGCGAACGGTAACACCGTTACAATATTTTTAGTAAGTATATATAATTGCACATGAACTTACTAGTTGGTTCAGGACTTTACCTGAACTTTCACCAGCATGACGCAGTCAGTAAAGTTAATATTTCGTACTTACGACCGCTTCGGATGAAAAGCCAAACGCCAATGAAGCCAAGTTGCGCTAGGCGCACTACCTGGGGTGATGGTTGACATTTGAGGGGAGCGGAAGGGGCGGAGTCGACGCTGATTGGGCGAAGAGATCGGGCGGACCAATCACAGCATGACTTGTTCGGAACGGAAGTCGAGTACGCTACTCTCATGTATAATTAGGTTTCGAATTACGGTACAGTTGTTTAATAACAAATGAAATAAATTCTACAAAGACCAATTTATCTCTCAAGCAGGTGTAAAAGGAGTAAACATACAATCACAACGGTATAATAGACTTTGTAAACCTATACTACCTATTTTATAAATTATCCATAATAAATCCATAAATTGTCATACAAACATATACTCTAACGCTAACCAAATAGATCTCAAAATCGTAGTCCCACTCGTTATCAAAACAATATGGCGGCTGCCTTTATCAAATTACGGGAATTGCTCACAAAACCATAATATAACAGATTATAAGCTTTTTCTTAGGTTTTTACCTCGAAATGGTACTTATTCACGAAAACAATACAATAGCACATGCACTGCTGCGAAAGTTAAAGAGATATGGTATCGACGCCCATTGTTTTTTTTACTATCCTACTGATAAGCAAAATAATTTATAATTCTATGTAAAAATGATTTCTAAGTGCTTATTAGTATTAAAAAAACTTCTAATAGGTAAACCGAAATGTACTATTATATATTTGAACAGTTAACGTTTATGTTCAGTCCTGATATGGGCTTTGACTGCGGTACACCGGTATACCAACGCTGCTTTATGATTTGGCCACCGGTGTACCGGCGCGTGTTTATAGGTAGACAAATTTGTACATAGCAGCCGTGCAATTCTCTATTTTATTCGTCAACGAGCTCACCGATGTCAAATACTTTATGATTTAGCGCCCTTGTACATAAGGTTGATTTTCCAACGTTTCTTGTCATTTCTTCATTTGTTTAACGGATGTTGTCAAAGATGCAACGATTTTTGTTCTTAGAGAATAGCACGGCTGGTATGAGTAAGATCTTAAGAATCCCATTTTAACGAGTATACATTTCTATACGCAAATCAGTTTGGCTTCACGCACTGGAGATTAACTGCGGATTCCGTTTTCTAGTTAGTGATTTATGTGTTTAATACATTTGTATAGGCTTAGAGTCACCGACACGCTTGAGGAGTTAAACTTAACAGTTTAAAATAGCATGACAGTATAAAAGTCTGTTTATATATTGCATGTGCCCCTCAGGCTAAGAAATAACAATTGTTTTGTGCCCTTCAGGCCCTTAGATTAGAATAAGTATAAAGTTTTCAAAGTGTCCATCAGGCATTCGCAAATGTATAGTGTATAGTGTCTAAGGTTAACAAATAAATAGAATCATCATATTTTTAGTATTATCATACAGTGTTACACGAATGTGGGTTTTAGTATAAACAGAGTAAGTACTACCATGGTGTAGATAATTTTAATCTGGTAAGCGAATTATTTAGCACAAGTAGATTTCAGATAGAGATCGGTAGCGTTTTCGTTTAAAGTGTTACAATACAATCTATCCAAATAGACATTTATTATGTACTAGCTGACCTGGCGAACTCTGTTCCGCCTTAAAGGCAATAAATAAGCCGATTTTCGAATTTATTTAGTTAATTTTTTTTATTAAAAAAAAATGTAGTACAATAATTATTTATTATTTTTTCTGCATTTCAGTACATAGGTTGCTCTTCACTTAAGTACCTTGTGATACACGACTTTTTTTTTCTTATCAGGCGTTATTTTTCTTTATTTTTATTTTTTTCTTCGTTTATCTGCTTTGATGACAACTTTATAGTCATAATTTGGCATGCGCTCTAAAGCACTCTTAAACAACCTGACAAACGCATGATGTTTATGAAGCAGTTGCTGCAAGTCTTGAAGAATTGCTCGCTTCATTCCTGCATTGATCTCTCCACGTCGGTCAAGTTGTTCTTCCATGTTGCCCATGAAATATATTTGTAAAAAATTATGCTGTGCATCTTCGAGTGGTAGTAATGATCCAATGCGATGATGAATCTGTCCTTGTATCAACAAAATAAAAACCAGTCAGTATTAACTGAGTTATATACACTTTTTTCGGTGTGAGAGTAGAGTTCAGAATTAGCAAATATATTATTTCTGTAAATTGGTGAAAATCATGCTCAAAGATTCCATTACATACATACATACAACCCAAGCTTATAAAAGCGTATTAATAAATACCTTAAATGTCGGATTAAATCCTCGCTCTTCGATAATATCTGCCCCAAATGACGTCATTTGGAAACAACCATTATATTTTTGAGTGTTTGCAAGAAAGTGGCGTGATTCTCGTGTTTCGCCACAAAGCAATGAATACAATGGCTCAGGTGGCAGAGTCAACAATGGCAATTTCACTTTACCACTAAGGAAGGCAGCATAATCCTGGCGTTTCTCCGGAAAACTTTAATGCAAAAAAAAACTTTTAAGTTGAGCCAAAAAAAAAGGATAAAAAGTATCCTATGTCCGTCTCCTGGCTCTAAGCTACCTCCTCACCAATTTTCAGCCATATCGGTAAAGCCGTTCTTGAGTTATAAATAGTGTAACTAACACGACTTTCTTTTATACATATATATAGATACGAATATATTCGTGTATATATTAATAGTGTGTTAATTCTCCGATGTATTAAAGGTTTATAGGGTTCGTAATCCAAACAGCTCCCATTAGCGATTCACCACAAGATAACATGTTATCCTACAATCTCCATATAATGTAAACATTATACATCCTATTAATATTATAAACGTGAAAGTTTGTATGTATGGATGTATGGATGTTTGTTACTCTTTCACGCACAAACGGGGGGGCTAATGTTGATGAAATTTGGTATGGGGGTAGATGAGGCGCTGGATTAACACATAGGATACTTTTCATCATCATCATCATCATCATCCATCACCACGCGGGTGAAACCGCGGGGCGCAGCTAGTTAATATATAAATACGAGTAATGTTATATACGTATTATCTCTGACGGTCGGTCCGCGTTATGATGTGTTTAAACAAATATTTATATAAACCGAGCAAACCGCACGATCTAGTTAGGTTTTAAATTTAAACAAAAATATACAAAAAGAGTCTGGTTCGTATATTTATTTTTACCCAACTACTCAGAAAGAGGTAATGGTTTTCGAGTGTATAAGTGTATATACCGATGTAAGATTTTTACATTCTGTGCTGTGACAAGACTCTTAATTCCTGCAACTGATATTAAGGTGCCGTCAGTTTATGACGACGATAAAAATGAGAGTTTTTAAAGCAGTTTATCTCAAAAGAATCGATTTATTTTTAATGAAAATTATAAAAAATAATATGACATTAAAAAATTCAATATACCACTTAATTTCACATTTAAAACTGTTTTTCTCATTATTCACAATTGTATTTGTCATGAAACACATATAATAAAATAGCAATATTTAATACACATGCATTGACGGATTTTTTTGAATCCTTCCTATACCGTGATAATTAAAACAAAAGATTTATGAATGAACCGCACGTATATTTAAGTCTCTGGTATTCAACGGGTTAAGAGTGAAAATTATTTTTTTATGATTGTTTTTACGTTTTTAGGAGACGCGTTTGCTTGATTTCAAGTGAAAGAAATGTAAGGTATTCAAGCTCTGAACTGACAGCAATACGCTTGTCTATTATACAGTTGCAGTGCCACCAAGAGCTTACAACATTATGCGTGACACAGCACTGCGCTTGTCACCCTGAGACATTGGTTTTTGAGTCTCTTACGCCGAGTAATTTTAGGTTTCAGTATTACAGTGCCTTTCAAACCGTAATACAGCAATGCTTCCGCAAGAATTCTTCGCGTCAGAATATCTGGCACTGCGGTGGTATCAACCAAAACGGCTTATTGCACAAGAGGCCACCACTAAGGCTTGCTAAGTGGGGCGTGAAACAGCATCTCTCAGGTCATCATAGGATGGCGATTAGTGCTGCTTACGGCTGCACTTATGGTCATTGCTTCTTGATTCCGTCTTCGTTTTCCATTAGGCGAGGAGTCACTTTGATGAACCAGGATAAAAAAAACAGGTTTCCTCGTCTTTTACGATACGCATTCCAATGGCACTGTTTGGAAGAGGAAATTTTCTACCCCGACCCTTCAGTACGGGTGGTGCCAATAATCTACCTATCTCCGGTTTACCTTAATAAAGAAAGATATTTGACACTAACTACGTTCCGGTAAGCGCCGAAATCACTCGCAGCGTGCGCACACCCATTCCCTTTCAAGCCCATGATCATCGTTGATCGTGAGCGAGATCGTTACGTCATCGATGACGTTATCGAAAACACAACGCTTACACTTACGGTTTTTTTAGGTCATCATTGGGGTGGCGATTAGTGCAGCTAAGCTGCACTAATGGTCATTGCTTCTTGATTCCATCTTCGCTTATCATCAGGCGAGAGGGAGTAAATGTGATGAACCATTATAAAAAAAAAATAGAGATCGTAGGTGGGTTTTCGCGGTCGTTGCGAGCTGTTACTGTCAAACATCACATTTATAGGATTCTGTCGATTAATGACGGAAAAATTGGCGCGCTATTCGCGACCGGGTAACGGTTCCGTTTGGGTTGAACATTGCAAGCTTTGATTCGTAGCGGAACGCTAAACCTGGGCGCGACAGTTGAGACGCTTTCCGGAACGTACCCTATTTGTATAGATGTTATGTCAAATTCATATCAGTAGTAAGGAAAACTGTGGATGGATATATTGGGATCCCCATTAGACACGCCTTACAGCCCCACGGCTTAGTGGTGATGGATTTTGACAAAATGAGGTGTCATTGAATTCGCGTTCATTCAAGGATTATTTGATCCTAGTACTTACCATACGTAACATGGGTTGAATCATGTATTGTGTCAACGAATGAAATATTATAATTGAATGCGCCTGTAATTTTAAGAAAATGCTGAGGCATTAGAGAAATAACAAGCTTGCTAACATTTATTCTAAGTATAAAGCAATTTAGATCAATGGAGAAACTTAATATAGCTGTTCGATCTCAGACACGACTATTGCACCGCAAATAATAAGTATGTACTTAATTCAAATACGCTCTTTTTTACCAACTTCAAAAAATGAGGTTTCTCAATTTGAGCGTATATATATATATATTTTTATGTGTGTTCACGGATAACTTCGTTGTTTATGAACCGATTATGTTCCAACATGTTGTTATATGGGACCAACTTCCGTGTTGGTCCCATATAAATTTCATCAAATTCGGTCTAACAGTTTTTTAGTTACACTCCAAAAACTGAAGTGTTGATTTATCTTGATGGTATCTTATGTTCCAACATGTTGTTATATGGGACCAACTTCCGTGTTGGTCCCATATAAATTTCATCAAATTCGGTCTAGCAGTTTTTTAGTTACACTCCAAAAACTGAAGTGTTGATTTATCTTGATGGTATCATCATTGACGGAGTATCACGTAAGTAGAGGTCACTAAAAAGGGAGGAAATTTTTTTTAACACAAATTGAACCGACTTCTACACTAAAAAAGTGTGAAATAACTCTAAACTGTCGAAGTCGGCACTATGCACGAAATATTGTGATAATAGGTACTTTCGAACTACTTGGTACTTGTACACACAAAAGTGTGAAATATCTTGTTTAAGTCGTAAACAAGATATTTCACACTTTTATGTGTACAAGTCGGTTCTATTTTTTGATGTATATTTTTACATAGTTCTAGTTTTCAAAGTTTTACCTTTATGTACTGTGAGACATTGCTTCTCGCTATTTTTTATGTCCAAGCCCATTGACCCTATAGGTTTTATGGAACCCTAAAATATCATCTTCAATTTAAATTTTTGTTACTCTAAACCAGTGGTTCTTAACCTTTTAGTGCTGAGCGACCATTGCACAAAAATTCTGTCTTGTCATGGACCACCAACTGTTTGGAGGTAAATGTAAATGAATAAAGGATTGTCCTATCTATAAAAAAAACTTGCATGTAATTGTTCAAAGTTGTTGGCTTAGTTATTTAAATATTTGAAGAACATTTTAGGTTACAGAGATATGTAATGATGTATATTATTTTAATGGGATTTTTATGACTACTCTTACTTATTTTGAACTTTTAGTTTAGTTTTTGTATCAGTTTCAGTATTGAAATTATTTGGCTCCCAAAATCTTTCCTTATTATTTCCTGTTTCCAAAGGATCTTCTAATTGGGATGGCTTCGCGGACCACTTGAAGCGCTTTCAGGGACCATCAGAGGTCCGCGGACCCCCGGTTAAGAACCACTGCTCTAAACGAAAAAGAACTGTAAACCTACAGTGTAAGCTGAGGTGCATTTAATTATTGAACGTAGTGTTGCGCGAATGATGTTTACGAGCCAAAAAGCTTGCTAGTAAGTAAATTTGGTTTATTATATACTTTTCCAAGTTAAAAGCTATTAGAGATGAATATAAAAAATACATATAATGAAGATGACACTATAAAAAAAATTACGCATTCTACTGCCGCAAAATAAATACGAAACAAAATACACATTACTACCATTCTTACTATGTCACTAATCTGTGGCAGTGCAGTGTATAACTCACTACTCTGCGCTGTTACAGACTGTGAGCCAATGTGACCCTCACTCACTGCTCTTCTACAATAAGGTATGGTGATATGTACCTATATGAGGTGAGTATAATAAATTTTAATTTTACTACTAAAACTTATTATTACTACTAAACTAGTTGTGCTAATTTTTATACGTAAACTTGACTTTCGTTTGAGAGTGACGCTTCTGTATGTAGTACTATTATTTATTCTGTGCCCGTGAAGGAGTTAACTCAACGAATGTCTCCAAGTTACACATGTCTAAAATGCGGTCTAAATATTTTTTTCTAATATGTATATATATATATACATATTAGAAAAAAATATATATATATATATATATATATATATATTATATTATATATATTTTATTGTACAATGACGCAATTTCGTCTTTGCCAATAAATCGTAATACCTAAGATCATAGATGTAAAGTATATATAAGTCAATGCCTAAGATTGATATTTAATTTGTTTATAAAAAAAATCATATTCCTATCACACACATTAAAAATAAATCCGAAGAAATAAATATGGTTTTTAGTATATACCTATATATATATATATATATATATATATATTCGATAGATCTTAGGTTACGATTTATTGGCAAAGACGAAATTGCGTCATTGTATAATATATCGTCATAATCTAATGTATATATGCTCGAAGGCCTCCATTGGGTTTCCCAACGGGTAGGCCTTAAGATGAACATAGACAAGACGAAAATTATGTCAAATGCCCATGTTGTGCCTACCCCAATATCAGTTGGGAACTCAGTTCTCGAAGTTGTTGACGAGTACATCTACTTGGGACAGACAGTCAAACTAGGCAGGTTCAACTTCGAGAAAGAGGTCAATTGTCGAATCCAACTCGGCTGGGCAGCATTCCGGAAACTTCGCGAAGAATTCTCGTCAAAAATACCTCAGTGCCTCAAGACAAGAGTCTCCGACCAATGTGTGTTGCCAGTGATGGCTTATGGCACTGAAACGTGGTCTCTTACTATGGGCCTCATAAGTAAGCTCAAAGTCGCACAACGAGCTATGGAGAGGGCTATGCTCGGGGTTTCTCAACGTGATCGAATCAGAAATGAGGAGATCCGTAGAAGAACAAAAGTCACCGACATAGCCCAGAAGGTTAGCCATTTAAAGTGGCAGTGAGCAGGGCACATACCACACAGAAAAGTTGGCCGATGGGGCCGGAAGTTTCTGGAGTGACCACGGACCGGCAAGCGCAGCATAGGATGTTGGATGCAGGCCGCTTCCAACCGGTCCTTTTAAAAATTATGGGGGAGGCCTATGATCAGCAGTGGACGTTCTACGGCTGAGATGATGATGATGATGATGATGAATCTGAAGTACTGGACATTAATTTCAACTTGATACCTTCACGTGTTCCTGGCAAAAATAGACTGACAAATGCATGCGAACCTAGCGAAGTATATATTACTAACAAGATTATTTGGTCTGCAACCGCATTCCCACTAAATTAAATTCCCACCATCTTTATATCAACCACAAGACGTGTATAAATCCTTTACGATCAAGAAAGAATTATTTTAGCACTACGTACTAGCTACTATTCTGTGGCTCTAAAAACTTATTTTCCAGTTCATTTAATTTCAAATAATATTGTGATCACATTACATTTGTCATCGTCGTCCTACGGATGTAGTCAGAGTTGTGTGTCAGCCCTTGAATATAATGACAAATAATAGGTAGAGAATCACCAGAGAAAAATTTGAGAATATTTGAAATAGTATAATTATTGAACTGTCCCACTGATGTATTTGTAGACACTGGACACCACCTGTTTTGCCGGGCTCTGTGTTTGTGTTTTGTTTGACATATTGGCTGCAGTATGTTTCAGTGTTCGGCGATGAGATTAAATATGAACTACTAACCTCCGTTTATATATAACATGGAGTTCGGTGCCTAAATGTATGTAAAAAGAACCTTTGGTAAAAATTCCATGGCGGTCTGTTCAAGCATCCGTCCGTTATGTTGCACCTATTTTAACCAACAGGGCTTAATAGGTACGTATATATTAATTCTTTATTAAATGCTTTTAAAGTACTAACGCTTGCTTAGTAACTTAACAAGTTAGTTATATTGTGATTTTGGGATATGTGTGTATCCCATAATCATAATATAACTAACTTGTTATACCTACAGCACTATGTGCTTTTGTGTTGTGTCTAATTATTTGAAATTTATTTTATATTGTGTTTTGTGTTAATTCTAAGTTACAAAGTTGGTATGGTATCAATAAAATGATTATTATTATTATTAAAAAAAATCTATTTTTTATAATGAACTTCTTGCATAAATTCATATTTATGTATAAATATAATAATTTCTGTAAAAAAATATGTTAAGCCGTATACTGTAATTTCCATGCCTAGTTAATATTAAAAAAAGTTCGTCTTCTGACTCTCCGTGTCAGACGCCATTGACCAACTAGGCCACCGAGGTTCTAGTCCAAGCATCGAATTTTAACTCTCTATTTGACTAACCGTCTTGCGGGGACGGAGCGACATCTATTGGACGGTTTAACAGTACCATCCAACTGAAAGAAGCATTATTTAGAAATAGTTGAAACTTTCGTATTGACATCGCAGCCCCTGTAATTTTAATAGTATTACTTTTCAAAGCCCTAACGCCTGCTTTAGCGATCTCAAACATTGAAATGTATAGAGAGAAAAATTCCATCCTCGGACGGGATTTTACCAACTTTACCAAAAATACTTGAACACTTTAAAAAACTTCACTGTTCATCCACAACACAAGCAAATCCAGTTATCATTTTTTGGAAATACCCCAGAGAATTGGCTTATCCTTGTTGAAGCTGGATATAATGTAAGCAGTGAATAAGCACCAGACACACAAAAGGCGTCTGGCTGTGATTTATCTTTCAATGCCAATGTCGAACCTTCAGCATCCTCCAGAGACGGCCGCAGGATAGCAGCAGGTCAGAAATTGGGGGTTGGGGGAGAGATAAGAACAGCTTTGCTTATTTTTTATAAAAACTAACTTGGCTTTTCACCATTTTACTGAAAATACTGGATAACTCAAATAGTAATTGTCAGATAAAGCCTTAAACAATTTCGATCACATCCGGTTGTCTCTTTCAAGGTGTGTTGGAGACGCCCACGTCGATGACATTTGCCTTATTAGGACTGTTTTTGCTTTTGCTTTTTTCAGGTTTTGCTTTCTTTGTGTGACTATGGTGATATATTCTGTTTTGTGCCACCAATTCTGCCCCCGGTAGCACAAAGCGGAAAAAAACTTCCGTCTAGCGCTACTATTGAATGGACGGTTATTTTTCTCATGACGTAGAGGCTAATTTCCTATGTTAGGGTTGATTTGATACTTGTCCGTGGAGTGCAATACCCAGTATAGTTATATATAGTTTGTCCTTAGGTCGCCATAGATTTCTAGTTGTTGTAGGTACTACTGATTCTTCGGCATCATTCTTGTCTTATTTTGTATATGCATGCTCGCATTATGCAAAAAAATCGAGTTCTCTTTAGCTTAATGTTTCAGATAGTTTTGTATACCAAGATTAGAAGTACATATATGTCAAATTATACTACTTCATAGATTTAACAATACTAGGTATATGCCATTTTCAATGTTGGCAAGTGGTCAATACTCTTTCGTCACCAAGCTTTTGTGCTATGGCGGTGACGGGATGGCATGTATGGCTTGGATGTTCAGTTTTGTCAGATATGTTGGACTCAAAACAAAAGAAGTGAGACGTACTTACTGGAATCTTCAAGAAGTTTCATATAAATGTATATCAGGTTTCCATAGTACAGACTGTGCCTAAATTGGGATATGAAGACCTTTTATGAATGTTGTCCCATATACCTACTGTTATCTGCACCCTGCGGTTTTACCTGCTTGGTGACGGCTGATGATGATGACATAAAAGCAGCCTAAGTTACTCCTTATAGCATCGGCTATCTGTCAGTGAAAGTACCGGTAAGATCGGTCTAGTTGTTTTAGAGATTAGCCGGAACAAACACACAGAATTGTTTCTGGGTAAGTACCGTATATACTTTCACATGTATTTAAAAAGCTTTTGATTTGTAATTACAAACAGACATTTAATTTTATTTATCTGTATAGATGTATTGATAAAGGAATCTTTAAATTGAAATTTGAAGTAAACAAAGCAGGTGGAAATATGTCCGGGTGACGTGTTCAACCGGACTACTGAGACATAAATGTATCATTATTTCGGTCAACCGGACTAATAACCGAACTACTGATACTAGGCCGAATTAAACTACGAGACAAGAACGACCGTGTAACTACTACTTAGGCACAGCTATAGACTGGACATAACTCATGTTGATATTAATGATAATGGCCTGCTATGAGTAAGTATAGTTGACGCAGGTTCGATGAAAACGATGAAAAGTTTAAAACTGTGATCTCACCACTGTACATTTTCTAAGAAATATTCGACTCACGAAGTTTGGCACTCGATACGAAATGATTATAAGCAAACTGGAGGTAGTTAGCATGGAGCGAACAGAAGACATGAATAGAATTATATGTTTGAATGCTTGCGTGTATCTATATAATTACATAATATTAATAAATATTGAGATGAGACTAAAATTGGCAGGTGCTGTAGTCTCGTCCATAGCCCTTTCGATAGCCCTACCATTTTACTGTTAGGTTTTTACCCTTCATTCAATTGTTTCCTGTTAAGAAGAAACTTAGTAAATCCACCAAACCACACTGGTCCCACGTGGTGGCTCTCTCTAAGAAAAATTCCGTGTATCAGCAGAGGTAACATTCTCCAGTATACATACTTTAATTAATCTATGGGAATGGGCCAATTATGCTTATATTACGCTAATATTGTACTTATGTTTGAGATATGGGACCACGCGCGGTGTCATACTGAATTTCGACAGTTCAACACTTCGACAAGTTGCTTACTTCGAAATAACATAATATTTAGTTCGACACAACATTATATTCGACAAGAACTACTCCCACAGAACGTAGCGGAGTATCTAGCCGATTCTAATCAGAGACAAGTCACGATACATTTTACATATGTATTTTGTCTTTATTGGCTTTTTTACATAATATCCTGTCGAAGCAATGACTTGAACTATAGTTCATTCTAACTAACAAACTATAGTTCCATGACAATGTAACTGAGGGGCTACGTAAAATCACGTCCATTTCCCACGCTGGTTACTTACGCAGCACGTTGTCGTCTACTTACGTAATAGTGTCCTGATTTAGTCCTTACATAAGTAAGTGCTTTACCAATTTACGTAGCTTTCTTCTCTCAGTGTATGTCTTTTCGAAGTAAGCGACTTGTCGACGTACTGAACTGTGGCAATTCAGTATGACTCCCGACTACGCGCTGTGTGACAATAACTCACAGTTATTAACACTAAGTACCACCCAATATAACAAAGGTCAACTACCCTTCCCTTTTTCTGCGTACCTCCCCGTTCCTTCCCCCAAGTTCAAGGTTTGAAGGGCGATATCATCAATCATGTCTGCTTACAAAGCAAACGCATTTTTCTAGCTTCCCGTTGCGTGATCGATAAGTCAAGAAAAGCCGTTTCTTTACAGCCTGTTATTAGTTTAAAAAGACAAAACGGTTACGCTGACATGAAGGTTAGCATTAAATAAGATGGAATTGTTACGGGGGATAAAAAGGTATATATGGAAATACAATTGCAATCCTATAATATTCCCCATATTTACAAAATGCTTTACGTAGAAGCGGGTTTTATATAATCATCAAATAAATAATAATAATGACGGAACAGTTTTTTTATATCATAGCATTTTTAAAGGATGATCATTTCTCATTCACTCTTTCTTTTTTGCGACTCTTACTTCTTTTTTGAGACCAATATACATACTCACCAGTAGAGTTCTAACCAAAGAACTCTACTGGTGCGTAAGCATACGTCAACCGTTATAGTATTTATCTATGAATTGAATTTAGTAATCTAATTTTTTGTTTAGTTCGGTGATGGAAACAGTTCGAAACCTCAAGTTTTTTTCTTTTATAAGGCTCGTACGTTTGGTCATTTGCCATTTACGTGCACCGTTACAAACACTATCACACATCAAAACTGAGAGAGTCACAAATCTAAGGAAATTAAACTAAATCAATGAGAGCTGTTATTGGGTTTTATCCCGCCACATCATTAAGATCCGAGAGTGTGGCAAAAAAAGGAACCTATCGTTTGCAGGCGACTAGTTCTACCATCTGAATAAAGTTTATAGAATGTCTTGGTGTGATTAGTTTCTTAGGGAAGTTGACTGAATTACCTTATAATAAGTATATTTTCTTAAAATTTAATACATAGGTCCTTGAGCACAAAATTAAGTAGTTTTTAAAGCAGTAAATTGAGTAGTCTATTTGTTATTTTATGTTGGGTGATGTGTTATTAGTTGTTATATAATGGATGCTGTAAGAGTTGCGTTTAGGAGTTATATTCTGGCACGTAGCCCATTTCGACCAATGGTATCTTACAATACCGTAAACTTCTCAATATTGGCAACACTTTTGAATATTGTCGAGAGTTCTTTTCAATGATATACTGCCAAAATAAATAGTGTGAAGTGTCTAGAATGAGAATTAAAATAAAACTCATAAATATGTAAGTAGGTACTCAAGATGAGAAGATTAGCCAGTTAAAGTGACAGTGGGCAGGGCACATAGCACGCCGAACAGATAGCCGATGGGGCCGGAAGGCTCTGGAATGGAGACCACGGACCGGCAAGCGCAGCGTAGGTCGTCCACCGACACGGTGGATAGACGACCTGATAAAGGTCGCAGGACGACGTTGGATGCAGGCCTCTTCCAACTGGTCCTTTTGGAAAATTATGGGGGAGGCATATGTTCAGCAGTGGACGTCCTACGGCTGAGATGATGATGATGATGATGACTCAATATAATAATAATGATAGTACTGTAAACTCGGGCAGCTTTCTGACGAACCGACAGTGAGTGGCAACATCTGAGGTACCTATTTCCTTATTTGGCCGTCCGCTGGTGGCGCGCAAGAGTAAGTACCAAGAAGCTTCATGGATGGAAGTGTTAAAGGGCAAAGAACATAATGCCGGAAGTAGCACTCTACTGAAAGCGCAGCACACCTCTCGACCCTTTAAGAGGAATGTGAGACTTTTAGTCTGTAACTTTATCGTACCGTTGATGTATACAGTACAAACTATGAGTTATCTGTGCCACAGTTGTACTAGATACATGATAGTTTGTATTGTATACGTCAACAATTCGATAACGTTACACTTTTGCAAATGTTCGTGCTCAGGCCACAGTAGAAGTTTATGTGAATGAGTTGGTTCAGGGAAACACTATCATACCTCTTTCTACAAAGAATGAGTTTTCTAAAAAGACCAGAACACAGTACTGCGAATAGTAGATCGCAATACTGTGTTCTGGCTTGAAGATTGTGGTTGCCGGTGAAATACGGGCACGTAAGACTTAACAACTTAATGTCTCGCAGGGCACAGTGCGGTTCGTCACAAATATCACACAAGTCAACATCTGTTCTAAACAGAAGTTATGACTGGTGGGCTGTGGACTGGTGGGTGGACGAGGTAGGCCTCTTGCTTGTATTGTCTCTCAATATAAATAAAAAAACAATAAAAACCTTTGACTTCCATTTCTCCATCACACTAACGTTATGAATACGAAAGTGTGCGAGTGTGTGTCTCATTTTAGTTTTTCACCCACTCTTTTTGCTTTACGCTAAAACGGTTCCAACAGATTTGGGATGGAAATAGCTTACTGGGATTAACGCATAATCTACGGATGATTCACAGACATGATCTTATATTTGATATTATAAAGTCATTCATTGAAAAACGTATACCTACTTAAAATCTTGAAAATGTAATGGCATAAGAAAAATACACTTTTTCCTCAATGCAAAACTAGATTGATCAACTGCATAAAGTTGAGCAGTGCGTAGTGCAAAGGCTCAACTGGTGATTGCCCAACTACGAATAGTTGAGCAGTGGGTAATCCACGCTGATCAACTCCCTCCTCTACTGCTCAAATAGATTGCCCAAACTACCACTTCTTACCCACTCTAAAACTCTCCAAATATCTTAAATTCCAAAAAAGAACTATTTTTGATACAATAACAAGTCTTACACGTAATAAAGTAAATATAGTCTCTAGTATAAATTCATGCGAAAATATCTCGCGTACGCGTTACTAATTTCGTATCACCGGCTTTATAATAATAACGAAGGAATTTCTTTGAGAAAGTATTTTCAACGTAGGCACATTCATGTCGTCAAACGTTTACGTAACACAAACATTATATTAACAATTATATCAAGTGATAATAAAAAGTTTATTTTAATAAAGCTGACCCGCCAGCGGCTTCGCTACGTGGTCTTGCGGGATACGGTTAATTACAGTTTTTAACTATCCCACGGGAACTCTTTAATTTACTGGGATCAAAAGTACCCTATATGTTGACCAGGGATATAAGCTGCCACCATACAAAATTTCATTCAAATCGTTCCAGTCGTTTCGGACATTAGCCCGTACAAACAGACAGACAAACAGAGAAACAAATAAATTGAAAAAACATTGAATTATTTCTATTTCCCTCCTTACATCCCCCTGACTCAATTTTTATAAATTATTTTTCATTGTACGGAAATCCGACCTCTACAGTTTTATTATATGTAGTGATATTGGTGTTTCATCTAACAGTAATAATAAGAACTTACTTATTTTATACACCGGCAAAAAGCCCGTTCCAATTTAACATCTTAATTTTGGATTGTAGACATCGAGTTATAAATAAGCAAAAAGTCGAATCGTTTTACGAAAAACAGTTGAATTGTACATCTATTACAAGCTGCTCTCCGCGATTAAAGCCGCGCGGTGATGGATGATGATGATGAATGTTATATAGCCTATATTACTGGGTGAATGTAGCTTTCCAATGGTGAAAGAATTTTTGAAATCGGTCCAGTACTTTTTGAGCCAATTCGTTACAAACATACTTACAAATCTTTCCTCTTTATAATATCATATATAGTATATAGTATACACAACTGTATTAGAAACACAGAATAACTGGTACAGATAACTTGTACTTTGTACAATAAAGCAGGGCTCATTATTTAATAGAAAAAAAATTACGATACGAATACTTTTACAAAAGTAAACTTGCGGTATGCTTACAAGTATTATAATACTGAGTTTTGTTAACATTAGGAAGTATAATACTTGAAATTCGTCAACCATGATGATTTATCGAACACGACTGAACAACTCAGAATCGATTATACTATTATTGATTAAGAAATGTCTAACAAACACAATTGAACAAGTTTGAAATATCATAACTACATTGTCTATGAGCAAAACATAAAACAAATACTACTTTGACATATAAGATATGCGATACCAAGCGAAGCATAGAAGAGTATAGGTATTATATGACAGAGGATGAAAAAGGTGCCGGTTAGCACATAAGTCAGCATCTCCTTGATAGAATAGGTCTTTGTAGCTCTGAGGCCTGTGCAGACGTGGTGCTCCTTGAACTCTGAAATGGGAAATAACCAAAGACTTGCAAACTGAGGTAGACTCGCCTTGCTCGCTAAATCCTGAATCGTTCAAACACATCGTTGCACTTCGTTCACATAGAAGTGCTATCAGGCTTGTAGGGACATCACGCGGTCAACAATGACACAGTACACGCGTTATGCCTATTGCGAAAGTAGAATTGCAAGCATGGATTGTCGATACGGTAAAACTTGACAGCAATTATGGATTAGAGAAATGCTGCGATATAGCTATCGCAGCTAGATCCATGCTAGAAACAAGATACCGATGGATAAAATTAGTTCATCGACGTAACAAGTTTATCGAACTGACGATCCATACTCACTGATACTGTTTCACGGGACACCGCGTTTTTAAAGATACGTTCCTGCTAATAATTTACTGCATAGATTATTGGGTGTTATTTAAATGGTTAGCATAGTATTAGTATTTTTGAAAGAAGAAAAATATTATCTGTCAGCAGAAATAGCTAATTGGTCAGCAACTCATGGCCAGCAAACATTTCAAAATCAATCAGCAATTTATGTAATTCTGGATGGCTGTAATTATTTTTGTACTGCATATTAATTATATAAGCAGACATAAGCTGTTCCTGTTTTCTAATATTTGGGTAAGCACTCAGTCGTCGGCCGCTGCCGCGGCACGCTCGCTTCGCTTGCTCGGCTCGCGCGTTGTAGTCACAAGTAACCTAACACTCCTCCTCGCTACGCTCGTCGTCGTACCTATATATGACTTTGCCCTAGACTAGTATAATTACATATGGAACATATAGACATATTTCCTCTGCTGATCAATCATAAAATCTTGCTGACCAAGTAGTTATTTTGCGGACCGAATGTTTATTATGCAAACTCATGGTATTGTTATGCTGCCTATTAATTATTAAATTTTTGACCATTATCAAAATTATCTGCGGAACAAAGATTGCTGCCTGATTTTTATTATTGCAGACAAAATCTTTGTATGCTGACTAAATCATTTCAATGCTGGTTTGGGTGGGCTCACCAAATTTTATAATTGCGTATCATTTAATTACTTCTCTAGATTATTTACCTATAATCTAAGATTGACTGTTACCTGTTTTACCCTTGTAATCGGTAAATTATTTCCTTCACGAATAATTCCTTATTTTATTATGAGCGTGTAATGTTATCAATGTGAAATGGTTTGAGGATTGATTTTAGAATGCACAACGTTTTTATTGTAAATCACGTCTACCTCCGTTTATAATTTTATATATATATATATCAGTTTATCGGAAATAACTGGTATAAACCAGTGTTCACAAGAAACAGGTTTAATTAGGGTAGAGAAACTGACCGCAACTGGCTTTAACCGAAAGTTCGCATTGTATTAGGCAAGTTCCATTCAAAACTCATAGTTGGATGGAAACCAAAATGCGCGGTACTAGCCCATGCTATAAAAGACGTTATTTCAATACCAAACAAAAAATAAACTTGGTTTGCGATGCAACTCTCTTTAGCTGATATTGATGTACGTTAAGAATAATAACTTTATAAAAGTATATGTATTTACTTCATGAAAATATATTAACACCCTGAAGAAGGACTTTCAGGGAATTCGCATGGAATTCGTAGAGTTGTTTGTTTGCAAATTCAAAAATAGGCTAGGCGTTCTATCATTTTGGAAAGTCTAAATGTTTACACGGCCAATGAGAGCTGAAACGTAGGCGGATTAATGTTTAACGACACGTTGAAGTTCCTAGAAAAGTAGGTTGATTTCTGCGAAATCTATTGTGTTATTGGCCAAATATGGCGAACGCGATTCAACGGGTACCTTAATCTTTAATCATATAAAGTAATGCTTAAATTGATTGTCATCACGAAGGATGGTTTTTTAGGTGTCTTCTAGGTGTAACATATAAATCAATGCCTAGATAGAACACAATAACTACTGTTAACCCAGTGTATTGACTCTATAGAATAGATAGTTCCAAAGGTAAATCGCGATAACTTTACGCCACGTGAACTAAATAGTGGGTAGCTAGTATTAAACATTTAAAAGTGAGAACACGCCAATTCGTCGCAAGTGGTACGGTAAGCGCTCTTTGGCTTGTGGCGTGGTTCAAACGTAGTCGCCAATAATATATTGGGAACTTATATTTGGAAGCAAGCTACAGAGCGCTTACCTACAAGGAATGTGGACTTATCAATATAATCTAAAAATCAATATGCAAACTCTTACTGGCCATAGTGACAAAAAACTTGGTGTAGCTGTATCAGATGTATCAGTCTGTGTAGATAGGTTTGCACTTGATGCTTATTTTTGCTATCAGGGTTTGTCTTGCATATTGGGTATTCCTTACTGCATTTCCATGTTTATTTTTTGTATTTTATGGTTTTATTACTTTTCGTTTCATACGCTTGACGGAATGTAGAACAGCTGACGTTTAAAAGGTGTTTTTTTCATACTTATTGTTTCATATTAGAAAAAGTTTTATGCATGCAGTTTTTACATACTCCCTGCTCATAACCTCTTTTATAAAGTATTCTTTGCCATTGTTGCGTCTTCTTGGTAATATTTCTCTTTGTTCTCTGATTGGGTCAAAGTCTTCTCCTCGGAATATACTACTCTACTAATATTAGTATAGAGTATTTTAATATTACTACGCTACAAGGAATATATTTTACAAACATGTTATTCACGGTCGAAAATTACAGAGATCTCCGGCTGTTCCAGATTTCCTAGTATATATTTTAGTCTATGGTTCCAGAAGAAATCCTTTTGAACGGCATCAATGTCATCACGCTATTCTCATAAAATTACTTAATTTAGTTAATTAAAATTAAAGCGATGATAGTTCAACTGCAAATACGGCCGGTCTCATAAGTAAGTCGGTATCTTTTTCTCACGAATACATGGAGGTATCATGTTGAAAAAATACCAAGTTTTTACTGAATAATACGGGTGACAGGGAGTGAGTACTTCACGTAATACTTATAGGATATATCGAACTATAAGCTTTAAGCGTATAAGCTATATGACTATAAGTTTTGTGCTAAGTCAGACGTCATCGACGCGGGCGTCCCGAGCACTCCTTGAAGAAGACCACCGGATGTGGTCGAAGCTATAGTCAGATCTATCTGATAAGTAAGTATCAGAGGCCGTAGCACAAACAATTTGCGAAACTGTTTTCGTATCGTAAGTGTCAACGCGTCACGCTTCGGCGTACAAACTATGAGTTATCTGTTTCACAGTTGCCCCGAGATACATGACAGTTTGTCCTGTTTCACGTGAAGGACACGTTACGTTACACTTGCGCAGTTATTCGTGCTAAGGCCACAGGTACGTGAGAAATCTTGTATTTCTCAGTAAAGATAAGTGAACTACGTTAGGTTTTATATCATATATCTGAGATCTGCGGTACCTTAGAGCTGTGTATTATGTTGAAAATGCGGCTTTTTACACCGCCTATTTCCACCGAGAGAATTGCCGAGAAATCAAAAACCACTATGGTTTTGATCAAAAACCTTCTTCTTTCCTGGAGTCATTACATTTAATAAGGAATAAGTCCAAAAATTATGAATAGGTATTTATTTAATACATTAAAAAAAATGTTACATACTACTTACTTATATTTACTTTAGGAGAATTGATCGTGACGAAAATCGATGTATGGCAGAACGATTGTATAGAAGTTAAGTTTGTCCTTCAATGCAATTGTTTGTTCGTAGTTCTTACGAACCCGCAGTCAGATTCGCAATAGTTTATTTTTCATTACCATCTTCAGCAGCCGTAACCCAGCCGATATGGTCCTAGACAAAAAATCATTTCAGGAGTCATTAGACAACTACTCGAACCAATCCTCAGCATGCATCACTCAACACCTTTCGTTTCTCCACCTAGTCTGAGCGGCCCCAATAATTAACTGAAGAATTTTCAGTCAGTAGGTAGATAGTAAATAGGTGGTTATTTTAAAAGCAGTTATTTTTAATAATGGCTCGCTGCACTGAAACAGAATGAAATATGGTTCGCTGAGTGATAATTCTCAGATTAACTGCGATGTAGGTGGATTCCGTACCAATATTTTGTAATGCGTCAGAAACTTTAACGGTAGGTACCCATAGTTATACCTATAGACTGTAGAACAGAGAATATAAAAGTATTAAAAAACCAAGGTGCCATGTGGAAACCTTTAGTTTACGTGATCGTTCTTTTCTTGCGAGTCAAACATCAATCCGGTTTTATTTTACAAAATGATTACTAACCGATATCAAAAAAAGGAGGAGGTTATATGTTCGTGTGTATGCTTTTTTTCACCGTATGTTAGCTGATTTCTCCCCCATCTGTGGACTGATTTTCAAATTTCTTTTTTTCTTTGATACTTCCAAAGTGGTCCCATTTAAATTTTATCAAATTAGGTCAAGCAGTTTTAAGTTACACTCCAAAAAGTGAAAAGTGTTAATTAATCTTGATGACATAATCACTGACCATCGATCCGTAAGTCACTAAAAATGGTAAAAAAATCTTTTACTAAAAATGGAACCGCCTTAACACCAAAAAGTATGAAATAACTTGTCGAAGTCGATACAATTCGCACAATATTGTGATAATAGGTACCAACTTTTGAACTATTATGGTACCGAATTCAACAAGTTATTTCATACTTTTTGGTGTTAAGGCGGTTCCATTTTTAGTAAAATATTTTTTGGGCGTAACATTATAATACTAACATGTACGTAGTACAGCTGTGGCGCAGAAAACTCGTAGCTTGTCTCGGTGATTTGTTTACGTAAACGATACGAAATGTCGTAAGTTTTTGTGATATGACCTCTGATGACACAGTTGGAACGCGTTGACAATCACAGACTTTTCACTCTTGCACAGTTGTACTAATATTGGACGGGAAAAACTAACGTAGGTATTCTGAATAAAATGCTAATGCTTACATAAGATGACGTCATATAGATTATATCACAAATTCTTTGTTATCTTGATGGTTATACCATTATACATGCATCCACGTCCATCTAGATGAACAGAAAACACAGAAAATAATTATGTACAAAAAGTATGAGCATGTATAGCGTATTAATTACATTTCTTATATGGCGTCACCTTCTTATTTTGAGAAAATATAAGTGTATTACTCACAAAATTAAATTCATGTTTATACGGAAGATAAATATAAATTAAAAGACGGTTACTGGTTTTCTGTCCCTAACATACTTTGACATTGAAATTTATAGAGAGAAAAATTCCATCCTCGGACGGGTTTCGAACCCGCGTCTTATATCGTCAATAGATGTTGCTCCGTCCCCGCAAGACGATTAGTCAAATAGAGAGCTAAAATTCGATGCTCGGTCCCGAACCTCGGTGGCCTAGTTGGTCAATGGCGTCTGACACGGAGAGTCAGAAGACGCGGGTTTAGATCGCTAAAGCAGGCGTTAGTGCTTTAAAAAGTAATACTTTAAAAAACCTAACATACTTATCGTAGTAGGCCTGTACCTTAATTAAAAAATCCCAAAACAATCCTTATAATTAGTACAGGTGTTATGAACACAGCAGACGAGACAAAAGCTCCCCAAAGCTCTGATCCATCATCGCAGCATTCGCAGACAGCGAGTAATAACTAAAGTCTAGAGCATTCTCCAGCTCTGTCTCCGATACTCGACTTACCTCTGATAACCAACTACATAGAGAAGAAATATAGGTATTAAAGAGCCTCTACTCGATCTTACCTTACCTCATACCTCTTTGATAACAAACTACTTAGAGATGAAATATGATAATTTTAGCAGCGTTGAGAAGAGGGTAAGTCTTAGGTGGGTATTGTTCAGCGAACCCCTTGGCCCTCGGGTGGTGTCAAGCAGGTAATAAATTAGGTCAGAATAGGTGCAAGCCCGAGCGCAGATAAGCGTGTGCTCTATGAAAATGTTATCCATAAGGTCACGAACCTGCAGTGCAAGTATGGTAATTTGTCGTTCGATAAATTCAGCAAACCGATGTTGTAAGAATCTGTTTTATTAATTATAAATGTAATATCTGACATATCGAACTGTAAATTCGACAATTCGACGTCGACTGAATCGGTTTTATCAATAATAAATGTCATATTTGACCGTATTAATCGTTTTTTCGATGTTATAATAATATATCGAATTTATCGATCGACAAAGTATCGTACTTGCACTGCCGGTCGTGATACCCTACTGTACCTATCGCGTAAGTTAGAACGCTTCTGCACTAATCCGTTGTGTTAGGCAAAGCTAATACACATTGTATAGGTACACTCCATAAAAATAGATAATACACAAATTAATTACTTTTTTACTTAAAACATAAGTAGGTACCTATATATGTAGTAAGTATTCTACATATACATATTTTTATTCTTATATATTCCTGTACTATTCTCTACATATTTATAAACTATTCTATATACATTTTATCCGAGTCGTATGACTCATACGTGATTTTTCACTGATGTACTCACAAAATAACGCGGTCTTTAATCTATGTTATCATTGGCTTACGTATATCCGTTCGTTTAAAAATAACTAATGCGTGTGTTTAGCGACATGATTATTATTAGATATTTATAAAGGCCACCGTTACGAATTACGAACGTAAAGGCGAATATCGTTAAAAACCGAGTAGATGTGTTTCGGTGCAAAAATTAATGGAAGTTTAATTCAAATAACATTCATATAATGCATGATACGTAAATCCGAAAAGTTTAAATCAGGCACACTTCACACTAATATAATATGGCCGAAAGTCTGTGAGAAGCGTGTTTCTATGTTTGTTACTTCTTCATGCTCGAACGGCTACTGGACCAATTAAAATGTAATTTGCTATGGCATGTACGAGGTGCTGGATTTAAATATTATATATATTCATCATCATCCACGCGCCACGCGGGGGAAACCTTGAGGAACAGCTAGTTCGTTTAGAAATCTATGATAGGTATTGTTTTTTTTTTATTTTTTTATTTAACTATTATGACCTTTCCGCGAGCTCATCGGTTAAGTAGTAAGGTTAAATGGATAACTTAGATAGATTTAATAAAATGTTGATTGCGTGTTTTTCTCGATGTTCTAGATTTATCAGAAAAACTGCGTTATTAATCCAGTAACTTGGTTGACTTTCGGCCATATTATATTAGTGTGAAGTGTGCCTGATTTAAACTTTGCGGATTTACGTATCATGCGTGAATATGAATGTTATTTGAATGAAACCTCCATTAATTTTTGCACCGAAACACATCTACTCGGTTGTTAACGGTAGGTATTCGCCTTTACGTTCGTAACTCCTCACGTCACTGATTGACATTCTCGGGTTTTATGGTTTTATTGTAACAACGTCTATAATGAACGTGAGTTTTTAACCGACATCAAAATAGGAGGAGGTTCTCATATGGCATGAATTTTCTTATGTTTGTTACCTCATAACTTTTGACTGGGTGAACCGATTATTTTTATTTGAAAGCTGGTGCTTGTATGGTGGTCCCATTTAAATTTCATCAAATTCTATACAGTAGTTTTTGAGTTACACTCCAATAACTGAAAAGTGTTCCGCCTATTATGATGATTAGATGATATCATCATTGACGGTGAGTGACAATCGATCCCGTAAGTAACAAGGGTCACTAAAAATGGAGAAAAAAATTTTCAACCAAAAACTGGAACCGACCAACACTAAAAAGTATGAAATAACTTGTCGAAGAGGGTACCATGCGCACAATATTGTGATAGTAGGTACTTTAGAACTATCGTGGTACCGACTTCAACAATATAATCGGTTTAATTTTTTGGTAAAAAAAACTTAATAACATAGGAAGCACTTTTCCAAAGATATTTATAAGTGCAAATGTTGGAAGAACTAACTAGTTTCGAACTAATTTGAAGGGTTAGTTCACCGCACTATGAGCCTTAAGCGGCGATGAATAATAAAAAAACAGTTATATGAATGTTGATTTAATTCTAGAATCGTGACTAATACATACAAGACGAATTTAGTTTCCAAACATTAAAATAAGATGTGTGGAGAGGTGATATACTCGAAACCTACAAAAAGTTTCACAACGTAATAAAATTGGTGACCCTTGCTTGCTACTTACGGGATCGATTGTCATTCGTCGTCAATAAAGACATCATCAAGATTTTTAGAAGAAAAACGAAACACTTTTCAGTTACCTATTGCAGTGAAACTCAAAAACCGATTGGCCGATTTTGATACTTATTTCAAAGTAATATAAACTTATTTTTTTAAAACTAAAATAAACTGAAATAATCATAGCAAACAATGTGTTGATTGTATGAAAAAAAATCACTGAATTCGGACAATGTTAAGAGGTAGAAAAGAGTTTTTTTCTTTTAGTATGGCCAAATACTAGCTATGCAATCGCTTCGCTCTAATTTGTTAATTATTTTTCCAAATTTAATTTCGATATGGTATATGCATTTATGTACTAAAACTGTATAATGTTTTTACACAATCCGCTCGAAATTATCCCATAATATATCATGTAAATCTAACCTAAAGTATACCCTTATGTCCCTAGGGCTTAACCGGGCAATAACGTTGTATAATATGTAACTTTAGTGGTTATATTCTCTTGTGTGTTGTACTGAATCCGAATTGTAGCCCGCTGGAGCCCGCTTGTCAATAATATGGTTTAAATTTGGATCCTGAACATTGTACGAGAAAACTTTCACCATAGATAACTTAAACAATAGAAGTGACGTATTTTCAAATTTTACTATTTAATCTATACTAATATTATAAAGAGGAAAAATTTGTATGTATGTTTTGTATACCTATGTTTGTAACGAATTGGCTCAAAAAGTACTGGACCGATTTCAATAATTATTTTACGATTGGAAAGCTACATTCACCCTGAGTAACATAGTCTATATAAGATTCATCATCCATCACCGCGCGGGTGAAACCGCGGAGAGCAGCTAGTAAACATGTAAACAAGAATCTTGTGCTACCTGGTCTTTTCTGCTTTGCAAATTGCATGTGAATTATGTAAAAATATATTTTTGAAGAAAACTACCTATATTTTTTATTATTGTTGGTACTAGTTGACCTGCTTCGCTGGTGTAGTGGTGAGAAATTTATTCTTTATATATGAATAACTTTTTTATTTATTACCTATTGACATGAAACAAACACTCAACGTTAAATGAAAACACTAAACCACAAATATATTAGTGAAAACCGCATCTAAATCGGATAAGCCGTTTCTGAGACTAGCGTACGCACAAACGCACAAACAGACAAAAATTCTAACAAAAAATTTTTGGTACTAGGTATTTTCGTTTATATAAGTCCCAATAATATTGTTTCTCATATAACTTCCACTACGGACAGCGATCCGTTACATTTTTATTATTTATAAATATATAGATGAAACCTAAACTCACTGCTTAATTGTATACATACATGGGTATTCGTAACGGCCGGTCCCAATAATGTATCTATCGCCGGTTTACCTTACTAGAGTTAGATATTTGACACTATTTGTATGGACGTTATGTCAAATTTCTATCGGTAGTAAGGAAAACCGTGGATAGATAGATTATTGGGATCCTCCATAAGTCGACCTATTCCCGTTACGGTCGCGTAGTAGTAATCTTACTTTATATTGCCTCGCACAATTTGTGAAAAGTACAGGAGGTATTCTCCTCATGTATAGCCTAGAAGCATTTTAGGACCAACAAAGAGTTTCAGTGTGTTTCGGTGAATAAGTCATTCTTTTATGGGACAATGAATACGATTCTATAATAAAGTTCCCAATGTTATCCAAGATTTGCCTATTAATAAGTTTAAAATTACTATTAAAACTAAACTCTGTCAAATAGGTTATTACAACATTTCGGATTACTTGGAGGATATAACAGCTTGGGACTGATCACTCCAGGATCTACCTACTCCCCCCCCCCGAAGGATTCTCGCATTGACGTGGCGGGGGGGCTCAGTAACCGTGGCTAGGTACACCACGGTGAAGCCAAGAGGAACCCAGGGGCCGCGCCGGCGTTGGGGTGCGCTGGCCGGCTCAGGCGGGCCGCTCCTATGGGCTTTGGCCGCCAAGTCCACATAGGAGTGGCGGGGTCCGGGCGCTTTGGCGCAGACTCGAGGAGGTGGGGCCCGGGCGCTTTGGCGCAGGCTCGAGGAGGTGGGGCCCGGGCACTTTGGCGCAGGCTCGAGGAGGTGGGGCCCGGGCGCTTTGGCGCAGGCTCGAGGAGGTGGGGTCGCGGGGGGGCTATCGCTTGTGGCTGACGTAGCAGGCGGTGGGGCTACGTATCCGACCCACCGCAGGGAGACCACGGGCGACCAGACACGGGGAAGTCTGGCGCCCATTGTTGGCGAGTTTGGTCTCCGAGGCAGTTGCGGCGCGCCATGTGTTCTGGCGTGCCGCGAAGAGAAGGGTCCGGCAACGGACAGCCACGGCGGGTTCGCGGTCGTGTGGAAAATCTGTCCCGCGTTCCCGCCGAGGGCGGCAGTGACGGAACACCCCGGGGTTTTGGTGGGTATACGGACTCCCACATAACCACCTCCCTCCCCGTGGTGGGTGGTATCCATAAAGGATTTCCCCGGGACAAAAAAAAAAAAGGATCTACCTACTCGTGTATTACCATGTCAAAGTAACATATATTTAATAATAATAACATATATTTATTTCCTCCTCACAAAAGGTTGGTAAAAACAATTTAAAATAATTAGCGAAGAGTGACAAAATAAAACCTAACTATGTGAGTGGGCTGGTGCCCGAAGTAGGTTTTTTAAAATAAAAACCTGTGTCACAGGTCACCAGGTCTCCTCCCACGGATAGAATATACTTTGGCACACACCAGTACTAAACTTTATCATAATTTTTAGTGTATTAGATGTTGAGGGTAGAATAAAATAATATGTGCGTAAGCAAAGTGTTGTGATTGTATCTGTGTGAGTCTGTTTAGTGTCAGTGTGTACGCAAGAATGTATCTGCGGTGTGTTAATGAGCATGTGTGTGTTTTGTTGTGTGGCTACGAGTTATATAGTAAGAGTCAGTAGTCAAGATCAACATTTTGTATTTTACTATGATAAGTAATCATATTACTTTATATGAGTATTTATATTCGCAATGTACATTAGGGTGAATGGGTGGGTGAATTATTGTGTGGATAGATGGAAGGTTAAACAACGCAACCTTTGAGTATGTCCTCTTAGCGATACATTTTGCTTATTTCTGTAATTATAATTCTTCTTAAGGCACGCTCGTACCCTAATTAAAGAAAAAGCAGCTTTAAACACCTAGTGTAACGAAACAGATTGATAGTATATTATGAAAAAAATACAAAGGTCATAAAAGGAATAGGAAAAGAGTAATAACTGAATAGAATTCATAAATATAACTCTTTCAGCAGAAAAAAATCCTGAATAGGTCCACAAAAATAAACTTTCACGTCCAAACTCTCAGAATTTTCAGCGATAATACTACATTTTTTTAGGTAATACTTAGCCAACGTATAGTACTAAAGTTATAACCAGCAGTTTTTTTCAATTGTGTTAGTATATATCGAAAAATATAAATAAAACGTACAAAATTAACGCATTTTCGCATTACGTCGTCTAATCTAACAAGCGATTTTCAACCTTACGTAAAGCATCGTAAATTATTTTAAAATTGATGTTGGACCGCGTCTAATTATAATTAATAATCTAATTATAATTCTTATGCTACGTAGTGTTGAATGGTATATAGTTGGATGGCTGGGCTGGGTAGATGGGTAAATGCAGCGTATAATAGCAAATGGATGGTTTATGAAATAAAATAATTAAAAAAAAATAAACAGTATTAATAATTAAAACATAGTCCTCAGTAGTTTTTCCGTTTCATAGTAGTCAAGTGTCTTGAGATATTTAGTAACCGCTTGCTTGCAGCTGTAGGCGTGGAGGGGGTATAGGTTCAGGATCTTATTTAATTTATTATAGAGATATGGGCCTTGAAAACAAAAGAAATTGTGTGACAGGGAAGTGTTAAGTTGCGGTAATTGACAAACAGTGCCCTTTCTACGCTTATTCTTTACAAGCTCAGGTTCAAAGTGCAGCTGTGAGTGTTGTTTGAGTACCGTGTGAAGAATGAAGGTTTGCCTTACGGTAAGAAAGTTCCATTTTTTGTAAAGGTCAACCGTAGGATAGCGGATTGGCAGACACGCTCCTATCTTTAATATAGCACGCTGAGCTCTCTCAACCTCAATCAGATGCAACTTAGCGACACCGCCCCACGATGTTATACAACAGTCTACAAGAGACTGACATAGCGCGAAGTAAACTGTCTTAATGATTTTATAGTTGGCTGTGTGACGCAGGTTTTTAAAAATATATATCAGTTTACGTAATCTGGTCACTAGGACGTCAGCATGTGGTTTAAAACTAAGTGTATGGTCAATGATAACGCCAAGGTATTTTACTTTGTCTGTTCTTTGTAGAGAAGGGCAAGAGCAATTAGCAACTCCTATATCACAAACATGTGCGGTGATGGATAATGAAGGCGGTGGTAGAAAATTAGATCTTAAAGCAAAAGGAATGTAGGTACATGGTTTTAGTGATGTTTAGTGTCAATATATTGCTTTGTAGCCATTTACTGACCATGTTCACCCCATTTTGAGCCAAACCAAAAACAAAAAAAACCCAAAGTGTAGCGTGTCTTGCCCTACTGATACCATTATTATGGTCTCTTTTGTAAGGCAACACACTGGAGCTAAAAATAAACGAACATTTGTTATATACATTATGAAATTGGCGATACAAAAAAATGGGAAACGACAAGCCCGCTGAGTTTCTTGCCGGAACTTCTCAGTCGTGGTCGCGTTCCGATCCGGTTGTTCAATTAATAAATTATAAATGTAATATGAGAATTTGTTAGCGCCTACGTATACAGAATAAATGATTTCATTTCAGAATATTCAAATAAATCTAAAGGGTATGTTCTAATTAATAATAATTGCGAGACCAACATCGATGATCACACATAAGGTATATAGATAATAATTGTGATGAAACTGAAACATACCCAAGTACAACAAATTATTAAACACGACTTCGTTCGCGTAGTAGGATCGGCCTTCGGCCTCGCCAAGACCTCATCTTTTCTTGGTTTTTCTTCCATAAGAACCTTCTCCTGACAATAAAATACACAACAAAAAATAATTAGCGAGATTGTTCCACCCGTTCTCAAGTTATAGCTTGACCAGGAGAAATAGGGGTTCATTTATATAATATATCTATACTAATCTATACTAATATTATAAAGAGGAAAGATTTGTATGTATGTATGTAACGAATTGGCTCAAAAAGTACTGGACCGATTTCAAAAACTCTTTCATCATTGAAAAGCAACATTCACCCTGAGTAACATAGGCCATATAAGATTCATCATCATCATCATCATCATCATCCATCACCGCGCGGGTGAAACCGCGGAGCTAGTAGATAGATATAGGAAAAGAAAGCCTTACCTCATTATTGACGAGCTTAAGTCCGTCGGTTTCATGGTTCAATATGAAACACAAGAAAAAAAACTCTTGACGAAATGTTGGTGAATAATCAACTATTTCAAAAATATACATACTAAAAATAATAATGAAACATAACCTGTTATTCAAATCAAAAGAAAACTTTTTATTCACATACTAAAACATTTGCGAGACCGCTGCGGCAACATCGTAAACTGACGGCTAACCAAAGGTTAGGGATATGTAAATAAACGTTGAACACAGTTTTTAATACGCAACGAAATGACAGAAACGGTTTATGTACGGCAATATCCGTTTTATAGGGTAGAGTTTTTACAATCGCTGTTTCCGTCAGGTTGAACCGAAAACGTTTGTGTGTAAGTACGTTCGTATAATTAAAATTATCAAAGCATCGAAAGTAATTAGGCAAGCGTGTTACAATAATCATGACCGCCAGTTGTACTTAGTGTACTGTAGCGCTTTTTAACCGACTTCAAAAAATAAGGAGGTTCTATGTCGTCTGTATTTATTTTTTGATGTATGTTAACTGATTTCTTCCCCATTTGTGGACCGATTCTTAATTTTTTTATTTAACAGAGTATACTTCTAAAATGTTCCCATTTAAATTTCACCAAATTTGGTCAAGCGGTTTTTGAGTTACACTTCAATAACTGAAAAGTCCGGTTTCCGAAAAGGCTATAGTACCATAGACCACATCCACACGCTACGGCAAGTTATACAGAAGACCGAAGAGTATAACTTGCCTCTTTGTCTAGCGTTTGTGGATTATGAGAAAGCCTTTGATTCGATCGAGACGTGGGCAGTGCTTGAGTCTCTCCAGCGGTGCCGTATTGACTATCGGTATATTGAAGTGCTGAAGTGTTTGTACAAAAACGCCTACATGTCAGTCCGAGTACAGGAGCAGAGTTCGAAGGCAATTCCATTGCAAAGAGGCGTGAGACAGGGAGACGTTATATCTCCGAAACTGTTCACCGCTACATTGGAAGACGCCTTCAAGCTTCTGGAATGGCAAGGACTTGGCATCAATATTAACGGCGAATACATCACTCCCCTTCGATTTGCCGACGATATTGTAGTCATGGCAGAATCCATGGAAGACCTCAGTACAATGCTCGAAGGCCTCCATCGAGTTTCCCAACGGGTAGGTCTTAAGATGAACATGGACAAGACGAAAATTATGTCTAATGCCCATGTTGTGCCTACCCCAATATCAGTTGGGAAATCAGTTCTCGAAGTTGTTGACGAGTACATCTACCTGGGACAGACAGTCAAACTAGGCAGGTCCAACTTCGAGAAAGAGGTCAATCGTCGAATCCAACTCGGCTGGGCAGCGTTCCGGAAACTTCGCGAAGTCTTCTCGTCAAAAATACCTCAGTGCCTCAAGACAAGAGTCTTCGACCAATGTGTGTTACCAGTGATGACTTATGGCACTGAAACGTGGTCTCTTACTATGGGCCTCATAGATAAGCTCAAAGTCGCACAACGAGCTATGGAGAGGGCTATGCTCGGGGTTTCTCTACGTGATCGAATCAGAAATGAGGAGATCCTTAGAAGAACGAAAGTCACCGACATAGCTCAGAATTAAAAAAATCAAATTAGCCAGTTGAAGTGGCAGTGGGCAGGGCACATAGCACGCAGGACAGATGGCCGATGGGGCCGAAAGGTTCTGGAGTGGAGACCACGTACCGGCAAGCGCAGCGTAGGTCGTCCACCGACACGGTGGACAGACGACCTGAGGAAGGTCGCAGGACGACGTTGGATGCAGGCCGCTTCCAACCGGTCCTTTTGGAAAATCATGGGGGAGGCATATGTTCAGCAGTGGACGTCCTACGGCTGAGATGATGATGATGAACTGAAAAGTATGAATGACAATCCCTCCCCCCTCTTCTAATAATAAGCACAGGAACCCCCCCTTTTTTACTTTTTTTTTAATTTTCCTAATTTTATGGATTAAAATTAAGATAATATTTTTTAATAGATTGGCATGAAATAGGGGGTTGAAGGGGGGAAGGATAGGGTCCTCCCCTCCGTTTTTCACCATTTTTATTACAAGGTAATGCATAGTTTTTGAGTTATGCTTATTTTTGTAAAATCATGACCTCACGTTATTTAACACTTCGCTGATCTAATTTATTGTTTTGTTGGATGTGTAACTGACTTTTTAGCGCTTCGCCGGCCGCTGCCGCGGCACGCTCGCTTCGCTCGCTCGGCTCGCACGTTGGTTGTCGCAGTTTCAACCTAACCTAATTTTTTTTCGTGTGGTGTTCTTATTTATAATGTCGTTAGATTTCTGTATATTGTTTTCTTGTAAAATATGCATAAGAGGGTTATTGTTACCATCAGAGACCAAACCCTTACCCATCCCCACAACATTTAATATCAATCTTGTGCCAGTCAATTCATAATTAAGGAACACAAAAGATGACTGACTGACGATGACAATGACAATACGAAATGGCGTCAATTTTACGTTTCGTTTCACAAACCGGCAAGAGACGGTAAATACTACCCATTTTAATAGCTAGTAATGAAAAACAGCTGAAATAAGTACGAAATATAATTATTTACGTAAAAGTAATGAAAAACAGTTGAAATAACTTCAAAATATAATTATTTACGTAAATTTATATAAAATAAAATGTTACCGAATGTACCACAACTTAACTGTAGTTAAAACGAAACGTTCAATTGCGAGAATTCTACATAATCTGTGGTATGGATTCACGTAAATATTGCAAAAATAATTGATTTTCAATAATTTTTTTCTCAAAAACTACGCGTTTTCTGGTATTGAAACTTGGCGTGTGTTCATATAATAACGTGACCTTTCTGTGAAAAAAATATCAACCCTCAAACCGACGTCAGGCAATGGAAAACTGAGCCAAGCAATAAAATAATAAGAAAAGTAAGTGCCATTTTCTCGATGGAAATGGAATTTACGTGATACCACAGATCACCAAACAGTGACCAAAAAAGTTTTGCGTTCCAATATGAGTGCCTTCGTATATAATATATAAGTATGTTGTACAACTTCCGATAGCTATCGGGCAAAAAGTACTGGTTAAGCAGTTTGTCTGCAACCATACGGTCGTATTAAAAGGTGTTAGGAGAGATATGTTAAGGAAATAATGGTATGTACTTACAGGAAGTCGGGGCTCTGGGTAGTGCGGGCTGATGACCTTAAGAGTCCTCGGGGTAGGCGTCCTGCTGTGGACGTCTTCTGAAGAACTGTTGTTCACTTGTATAAGGTCTATTTAGTTTTATTGTTTGTGCAGTGGTTGCGGAGTGGATGCGTAAGCGCGGAGGAATTGTTGCGGCCGCGGCGCGAAGGTGGAGCGGTATACGTCCGCTAGCGGCGACTCTAATCTCGTGATCTTGGTCGCTGGCCCGTTTAGCCGCTTCCTTGTATTTTGACAGCCGGCCGGGCAGCGGCGGCGGGACGCGCAGGCGGGGGGCATTTCTTGAAGTGACGTCGCGCCTTTTGGCGCGATCAAGTACTAATAGCTTATAATCTAGATTATTAAGCCAAATTACTTAGAAACTGAATTGTGTCGCGAAAGAACTTATGAATTCTTGGTAAGTAATGTTTCGATACAACGTACCTTCGCTATAAAGAGCAATTATTTATTTCTTATACATCGATGATTTAATGTAGCATTAGGTACCTAGACTAGATACTTAAAAAAACGCAAATGTTTAAGGATGCACAACTCCACGCATCCTAGTCCACCTTAATATTAAAAATAGCTATATATTTACTCAAACGAAACAATATTTTTAACACTTACCTAGTGAAGTCACTCTAAAAATGTGCCATACTTTTTATGGGAAAATTGAATCATTCCCTTTTTTCATGGAAATCTCTTAGGCACTTAAACTATATCTAAAAATACTATACGTTGTTCTGTTGCGTTATAGGCTACATGCAAGTTTGACAAACTAACAAACCAACAAACACATCTTCACTTATACTATAGTAAATATGAGGCAACATCCACACAAGCTCTTCAGGCTTCAAACTAGGCAAAGCCTGTACTATAGTAACCTGATGTCTGATATACATATCAGACATCAGGTTACTATACTGACAAAGGTCAAACAGACATGTTCACACTCACAAATTTTTGACCTATCCGGGGATCGAACCCAGGATCAGCGGTTCAGAAGACAGGGTTGATACCAATTAACTATACAAACCAGCCAGTCTATCGCTAATTTCATCAAATACTTACCGATGCATTCGATGTAATAACGAATCATCAATAACGTACTTCAGGAGAAAGTACATTCGAACAGCATTTATATATGTACTAGCTGGTACCCGCGACTACGTCTGCGCAGGATTAGTACTTCGAGAAGCTTATTATTTCTCCAAGGGCTTATCTATCTTTATACCAAAACTTCAAAAATATGTACGGTCAAACGAAATTGCTATGATAGTATTATTTGGGTACATTTAAGTACTTAGTATATCAATCAGTAAACAATAATAATAAAATAATATTAATCACAATGGAAAAAAATCATTAAATATCATCAAACTTGGCAGTATTTGTGATACATTTCATCACCCTAGACGGTCGCCAAACACGTCTAGTGTATCGAGCTGTCAAATTGACTTGGCTTTTGACTAAGGCTACGTTCCGGGAAGGACCGAAATCACTCGCGGTGCTAGATACGTCATCAATGACGTCACCAAAAACGCTCACGCCGCGCTCACAACGCTCGTGGATCTTAGGTGGGTCTACCCTAAACCGTAAACGCACCCTAAGCTATCTGAAACTGACACAAACTTTGACAGAACTGTCATCATTACGATCTTGACGTAGGCGGAGTTCTATTATTTGGTATATGCTGTGCCCAAGCATATTACGCTTTTTAGTCACTTGGTGATGTATGATGATGATGATGAAAAGTATCCTATGTGTTAAACCAGTGTCTCATCTACCTCCATACCAAATTTCATCAAAATTGCCCCCGCCGTTTGTGCGTTAATGAGTAACAAAGATCCACACATCTATACATCCATACTCTCAAACTTCCACGTTTATAATATTAGTGGGATATGATACTTTGTAGCAGAATATATACCAGCCACCTGTCAGAAATCATTAATAAATTAAACGGTATTTTTATCGCTAGAGACTAAATGCTTCCAGACTAAATTCCAATAGGTTTACTCAACTAACATAGACCAATATATCATATCCTACAGCTTTATTATCATTATTAACTTTTCAGACAGTCTGAGATCTATGTTCACAAGCTAATGACTATTTCCCGGATTCTCCGATGATTAACAACGTGTTGGGACATTCTGAAATATCTGAACAAACAAGTTCACAGTCACTGAGTAAATATAGCTTCTGAAACAGATAGCAGTATATTTCTCTTGATTTATAGTATTTTTACTAATCTACGCGGATATTATAATAATGTTTGTATGCTGCGTTCCCGGTGGATTTATTTTAAGCAATTTGGTACAACTTACATAATACTTGATTCGTAAACTTCAATGGGTCGAGCTCTAGTTAGATTGTTTAGTAAATTCCAATTCTTACCAATATAAACTTAAAACAATTCTATTATATAGTGGACTAGCTGCAATCCGCGGTTTCACCCGCGTGGTGATGGACGATGATGACGATGATGATGAAAAGTATCCTATGTGTCAATCCAAAGCCTCATCTACCTCCATACTAACTTTCATCAAAATTGGCCTAGCCGTTTAAGCGTGAAAGAGCAACAAACATCCATGCATCCATCCATCCATCTAAACTTTCACATTTATAATATTAGTAGAATAATAAAACTATTAATGTAATTTTACATTTTACACATATTCGGACGGCATTTCGAACTGCGACTTTCAACAATCCGTGCCAGACGCCGTGTTCGCTAGGCCACCTACGCGATGTAACCCGGTTCGGTTAACCCAGTAAGCTAGTTATCCTACTATATATGATTTTGTGACTCACCTAACAGCTTTAAAAAACTTCATCCGCAATATCCTCATGTTCTTCCAATCAAAAATTATCTACACCTTCATTACCGAACATCCTAAACTTTTCATAGCGGAACATTTCCACAATGTAGCGAAACTCACGTTAATAGCTTAAGAGGCAGTTAGAAAATCATTTTAAGTTATTAAATTATTCTGGCGGTGGTGTTAATTTAATTTTTGCTGTTAATAGGGGTAAATGCGCTCTTTGCGCTTCTTTACTTTTCGTTTATTATTATATGTTGTTATAAGTTTTTACGTTATAGCCATATACATTTTAGTAAGGTAATAAGTTAGTTTGAAAGCTGATGTAAAGTAAATCAGTACCATGAGTATATCAATATCAATCAGTAAAAAAAGTATCAGTAAAACCATGGGTTAATAGTGGGCAGAGCTATATACTTAGAAAGTAGTCTCCTCTAACCCCAACGGGTTGGGATCCTCTGCTGGGGGATCAGCGTCGCCGGGACCGCAGACGATTACAAAAACGTTCCTGTAGTCCCGACATGAAGGCGCTTGGAGGAACACCCCGGGTTTTTGGTGGGTATACGGACCCCACATAACCACCGTGCTCCCCCGGGGGCGGTGATATCTATAAAAGACGTTCCCGGGATTTAAAAAAAAAAAAAAAAAAAAGGGCAGAGCTATATAAAAACACCTTATACGAAAATGGAACCGACTTCAACACCAAAATGAGTGAAATAACTTGTCGAAGCCGATACCATGCGCAAAATATCGATAATAGGTAAACATTTTATTTCACCCTTTTTAGTGACTCTTGCTGATTACGGGATCGATTGGCATTCACCGTCAATGATTATATCATGAAAATAGGCGAAAAAAAATTAACACTTAGGTATATGATTTTATCATAGATGCCATTGGCAGAACTAGGCTAAATTTAAATGGGAGAAGCACCAGCTTTCAAATAAAAAAGAATCATCAAAATTGGTTCACCCAGTCGAAAGTTTTGAGATGATATAGATAAGTATACATACATGAAAAATTTAAGGAACTGCTCAATACTAGTAACAATACTACTATAGTATATAAACTCTATCGGCCTTATTAATAAACTAGGCTTACACCCGGAGTAGTTAAAACATCTATCTGTCAATTTTTCGCTTGCAGTAAATGTCACGCGTGAAAGCAAGACAAAGCATGTTACGCCTAATCTATGTTTACGCAACGTTTATTAATAAAGGCCTAATAATAATAAATGCTACGAAAGGTCTACTTCTTCTTCTGGGCCGTCCATATCGATATGATATTGAGATTGCGCTTGATTACCAAAGTCATGGTTTGTTACGCGTCAATATCGACAGATCAACTGTTCACAACCATCTTGCCCGACCGCAGACCAGTAGGTTTTGTCGATGAGCCTACTCGGGTCTTCGGGAACCGGGGCCCATAAGCTCCTCCAGCGAACATCAGCTACGATACGTAGCGCTGAAGACATAACGCATTAGCACATACGTACGTGCTAATATTTTTTATATTTATTTCGTACAATCAAATGATTAAATTTTAATGATAAAGGACTCCATAGTTCACTAGTAAATTTCATTGGGAATTCGAAAATGATTCACACACATTCATTTAAATATATTTGGCCATAACTTATAAAAATGCTATTTCCCACTAAACACGTAAGAATAATCGCAAAATTTAGGGAATGTTGACGATTTTTTTTCTATCGAGCCAAGTTTGCTCAATCGTGTATTGGCTCCCATACTTCATAAGAACGTATAATATTCAGTTTACACTACGTTTTCTTTTCGAACTTCGGTTATAAGGTTTAAGCGTCGAAAAACTAAGTTTTCGCCAAGTCAAATCATGAAATTTGGTCGCAATCAACACTCATTTCGCCTTAAGGATAACACTCACAATGCCTGGTCCATCCAGGGGGCTCTTCGGTCCGTCGAGGCGGGGAAGCAGCAGTTACACCAGCGGCATTCCCGATCCATCCGTGGATCTTGTCGGTAATTACAAAGACCTCGTTAACCGTGGAAGTATTCTACCCCAGACGGCCGTCCTTAACCTAAACACAGATATAAGTAGCCCTCTGATATTGTATCCGTCCGCGATAACCAAATCATTTAGTTTCACAATAGAAGAAAAGTTTAAAATATAATAATAAACAATGCCACGGACCCATTGATGCCTGTGAACCAAAGCATTAAAAACAATTAAAAAAAATATGTTTCACAATAAAAACACAATTAAATAAGAGCACCACTCACTCTAACCCTTTGCCTACTGCGCACTTAAATTTACGTCACTTTATGAATGAAACCTTTTGTTTTAAGGTCCCTCTACCAAACAACCTGTATAATGGTGGGAGAAGGGTTAATTATAGAGCACTCGACCGCGTTGTAGTCGTCTTTTTTCATAACACACATAAATGTAAAATCACATCACTCTCAGCCTAGGAAAAACAACCCTACCATGAGTTGGCAATATAAATCATCTATACTTAGTCGATACTCGATCTCGTCTACCTATTAAGCTTGTGATTGGCGTACTCGCTGTCAATTTTAGTTCTACAATTGACCGCAAGGTGGAACTGTTATTTTTTCATAAATTTTTAGCGGCAGTCGATAGCGAGCATCGATTGGTGGCAACGTTGTAAACTCATGGTAGACCTACTGGTCACAGCGTCACGTGACCACACACAGCTGACGGCACATTGCTGACCAGTACCAGTGGAGCAACACCCGCGACAAATAACTACAGAGGTTTACGAAACGTCTATTTACTATCTGTATTGACCATATATATGCACTACTCGGCACGCTTGGATATGTAAAACTTGTACAAGGAACGATAGTGAAATTGAACTGACTTTACGATCATTCCTTGAAGATGGCCCTATTCGCTACGACCATAGATGCACGTTACTCGGCACACTGCGATATGTACAAGGAACATAGTAAACATGTACTGTTTCACGATCATTATTTGATGATATATCGTAACGCAGCGCGTTACGTGATTAAATGATTATAGCGAATTAGGCCCTTGTTGTTTTGAGTGCAGGGTGATTAGAATGCGGTGCGGTCTGAAGCGGTTGTACACGCTTATACCATATTAGAAGGTCCCTCAAAAGCTACTGTACACACTATCAAAACCAATCTGGCATTTGTTTATTTGGTTACCCTCTAAATTATGACTGAGAAAGCGGGAGCGTGAGTACTAATACGAAATTCTCTCAAAGCTTCTGGAGGCCTACTACCAAAAACCAACTACGAAGTTTCGTTAAACGGATTTCGAATTTTCTATAAAAGTTAAAAGCACAAAATATAGTAAAGGGTGATGAAATGTTGTGAGAGGTTTTTGTATCATTATAAATTATATTTGAATTTAGGTTTGTTTTCTTATTGATATATACTGATTCATCTACTATATGAATAAAGTATTTACGCATAAAAATATTGTGTAGCAATTGTTATAGTTTGAACTGAAACATAATATATTTAAATATGTTATCACAGTTTTTATCTGGTGTTATGTATGTTGTACTAGCTGCTCTCCGCGGTTTCACCCGCGCGGTGATGGATGATGATGAATCTTATATAGCCTGTGTTACTAAGGGTGAATCTAGCTGTCCAATGGTGAAAGAATTTTTGAAATCAGTCCAGTACTTTTTGAGCCAATTCGTTACAAACATACAAACAAATCTTTCCTCTTTATAATATTATAGTATAGATATATTTTATGACGTAATCACTATTCAATTCTACACATTATTTAAAAAGTAATACTTTTTCATACAGTAGATGAATCAGTAAGTACTTATTAATAATGGAACACAGTAAATACCTCAATACTAATAAAAGTAATTAAATATAACCAATAATATACATATTATTATAATGTTCATGATAAAAACCTGCCTGTACATTTCCTCACCCTTAATTGCATCAGAGATTTTTCTGAAAAATTCGAAATCAGTCAAACGGAACTTCGTAGTTCGTTTTTGGTAGTAGGCCTCCAGCCTCCTGATTTCTTGCAATTTCTTTCTCACTGAAATCACCAAGGCTTATTTCCAGCAGTGAATTTACAAATATATTTTCCTATTTTTTGTTCAATATATGCCTACCATACACTCCCTGAAGACTGAATCTGAGTAAGACAAAGTACTACAATGTTCAGTATTTTGATATTTTCACAGAGTATTTCGCACTTTTTTAAGCCCCAAGAGAAAAGGGTATAGTTTATGTTGGTAGATCAATGCTATAATGTATTGTGAAGATTCCAAATTGTAACTGCTTTATAATCAACAAAAACTCATGTCTCCAGTCATGAACCTATAAAAAAAGTTTTTATTGGTTCATGTCTCCAATACGCATATTTTAATCATAATTAAATACAGGTTTTTTGTTATTAAATTCGTTACTTTTTTTAGTATGACTGACATTTTTATACGTTATGTGCCGTTTAAAATACAACTAAAATACGTTTTATTTTTTATCGATTAAGTATCAGATTTACTTGAGTCTTCACCGTGCTTTATTATTTAATTAACATATCATAATTAATACTTTCTCTTCTTTTAATTCCAATAGACACTTTAAAAGAAAAAAAATAGTCTAACTCATGATGTTTATATTTGGATAGATAATTTGAAAAACCAAACTAACTACCTTTAATAGTATTTATGTAATCACTAGTATTAGAGCTGCTTTAATTTTTATCATAGCACTACAGGCCATTTTCATATTTAATTAATCTAATTATTATCATTTTTAATATATTAATATACTATCACCTGACAGAAGCTTCGCTCGCTTGAGCTTTGCAATACAAAGCTAGCATATATCTTGATGCGAGAATTTTTTTTTTATATGAACCAGTTTAATAGAGTTATTATTTATGGTAGTCCTTATTTTGTTAACACTAAGATCCAAATTCATGAATTCATGTAACAGTTAGCATTTCTAAAAATAGGATTATTCTATTCAATTCTGGGCATTTTTACGTTAGTTTAGCGAGCACCAAGTTACGTGACGACTACTTTGTCTAAAATATACCCGCAATTGAAGAGACATATCTAATTTTAGTGCTGTCATTCGGAATAGTTACACTAATTTAGATTTTAGCCTAAACAGAATCAAACATTAGAAGATGTTTCCTTATCAGCCAGATAGAACAGATATAGATCCAATTAAATTAATCCTGCCTATACCGTGATAATTAAAACAAAAGATTTATGAATGTAACTGGCGTATATATACGTCTCTGGGATGCAAAGGGTGTCTGGCGAGGGGTTGCCACGATGCTAAATGTCTGGCAATGAACGACGTGGTTTTTTATTATATTTTGAAGGGAATATCAAAATATCACCCATTATAATTTTACTAATTTGAGTTGGTATTTTACAACACACGTTTAGTACCGTTTAGGTACCTGCCAAAGCCACCGTAACCCAAACTTCATGTTAGGCCATCGTTCTTACCTGTGTTGGAAGCATGCGCTGACAAACTTTCAGCTTTTATAAAATAACGAAGGTCTGGGGTTCACGGGCTCTTAGACTACTATTTAAGAACCGCAGAAACCCCGTTTACTAGTTTTTTTGTATGGCCTGACGTTACCATGACGTTCTAAATCCGCTCAGATACAGCGCGCAAACGTCTAGCATCTGCAATGTTGGTTGGTAAATTGTTAGAATGTCAGATACAACATTATCCGTTCACCTTTGAGGAAAACAATGTTCAAACAGTTCACCTAAATGAGCTGAGCTGATGAGGTATGATTTCATTCAAAACTGTTTAATACCTACCTATACCGTGATAATAAAAAGAGATTTAGGAATTAAACTGACGTATATTTACGTCTTTGGGACGCAAAGGGTTCAGCCTGATTTAAAAATACACGGAACTTGCATGGTTTTAACAAAGTGATAGTCAGGACCAAGGTGTGGTGCATACCCTATAACTTTCGATTTGCTAATCTTGTCATGGCAAAACCTATACTTTAACGGCCTTATTAATAAACATGTAATAAACCCGGAGTAGTTAAAACATCTATCTGTTAATTTTTCGCTTGCAGTAAATGTCACTCGTGAAAGCAAGACAAAGCATGTTACGCCTAATGTTTACGCAACGTTTATTAATAAAGGCCTAAAAGTTTTTTATGCAAGAATGACCGATGCCTCATGTGCGTCAAACAAAAGAATTACAAAAGCCATATTTATTACTTTTAGGCCCACTTGCACGTTTACTCGGATTGAATAAATAAGTCTACGAGTTTGTAAACTTGCGTTAGTCATATCAATTTATAAATCTCATTTTGCATTGCACGACTATAAAAATCACCGGTTTTGCTAAACTGACATTTGTAATCTTTAGATGGGAACATTATATTGTCTATGCGCTTATATTGTAACCTGACCAATAATGAATGAATCGAAAAAAAAGTGAAACTTATATCTAAGTATCTCTTTGGCACTACAGTAGTAATAGCCTTTCTTGTTTATCCTTTGTTGTATGAAATTTGACGACTTTTTATTCTATACGTATTGTCTCGTGTCATTTCGTCCAAAGAGTAGGTACATTATACAGCAGAATGTAACCTCAACATCTTTTCACAAAAAACTTCACTAACCCTAGTTAAAGACTTACCCTAAACATTGCTGGGTTAAATATTTCAATAAATAACCTTAGATTTACTCCTAACTTAACCTAACCTTTAATGGTGCAAGATAAATTAATGATAAAACCCCGTTTTAGCAGTTGACTCTGAGTTATTGAAGCTAACTCTGGAACGTGCAAGTTGGCCTTACTAAACCAATGTAAACTAGCGTTAAAGTTCAGATTTTCTATGTGACATACATAAACTATTCAGTCTTATGTCCCTGTCAATCTTTCTTGACAACTGTCTCCGAAATAGAAAAGTTATTTACAGAAATATTTTTACTGAAGTTCTCTAAACAAGTGTAGATACCTCGTAATGTATGTTATACTAGCTGCGCTCCGCGGTTTCACCCGCGTGGTGAGTGATGATGATAGGGATGAATCAAATATAGCGTATGTTACCTAGGCATAAGGTAGCTTTATACTTTTAAAATAATTGTTTGATTCAGTTAAGTAGTTTTACGTGTATCTATTGCAAACAAACAATCATAGTATTACATATTTCAAAATGAAAAAGTAGTTGTTGTGACATAACTATAATAGTTAGACATATGGTAATGTAGACTTCTTTGTAGATATTGACATCTTCTATAAAATTGTACATCAATTTGCTCTAATGTCAATCGCATAGACTAATATTATTATATGCATTGAAGGTACTAAGACGTGCTACTGACCTAAACACAAAGTACGCCTTTTCGTGGCTCAAATACGGTATTATTATCCGGGGGAACAGTGTAAATGTAGCGGACCTCTTTATCGCCCAGAAACGCATCCGTATCTTAGACCATATCAAAGCACCTGACATTTCAATACCAAACTTCCATAAGCCTTCTTTATTAAATTTAAAATCCTGTCAGTTGTGTCTCTATATATACTCGAAATATGTAAATTTGTAAAAAAATAACTCCTGACTTGTTCAAAAAAAGCCGATAAATATAATAAAACACGATCTCAATATAGACATAAATTAATAGAACCGCGATCAAACCTCGTGATGCATAGCAATAGCCCTTACTCAATGTCTGTTAAAATGTATAATAAATTGTCGAATGTCCTTAAAGATGTTTTTGTTGCAAATCTAAATAGCATGCTTGAGAAAAAAAAATACTATTCATTAGATGAATTTTTCAAAGACAATTTTGTTGATATAAAAAAACTCGTTCCGCACAAACAAAACAAACTATTGCCATACCATACCCTTACAGGGTCATATATTGTCATTCTGTAACATGTTAACAAGAACTGCATGTAAACATATATATTATGTTGCAATAAAGTATTGAGTATTGAGGTATTCTTGCGTACTTTTACTTCGCGGTAGAATATCTAGCACTGCGGTGGTACCAACCAAGACGGCTTTGAACAACCTACCACTTAGTAGATCGGGTTTCCTCGCCTCTTACAATTCGCAACCGGATGGCGGAAGGAGTATTCTACACCGTCACTTTAGGAAGAAAAGTATACTTGTAGTAGGTTTGTAATTTTGTGGTAGTAGTCACCCACTTTCGCAATTCAGATCTTTATTCTATACTGGCTGCGACCCGCTGTTTCACCCGCGTGGTAATGATGATACTAAGTATACCATGTCTTCCCCGGTATATCATCCCGGTCTATCTCCATGTCAAATTTCATTATGATCCGTTCAGCCATTTATTAGACGTCAACGCGCAACAAACACTTTCACATTTAAGGGGATTGAACACCTAGTACTTGTCCATACTAAATGAAATAACTCTTTTCTACCTCTTAACAGTGTCAGTTCAGTGTGTTTGTTCATATAACCATCACATTGTTACCATAACCATATTATGTGATGATTACAATCATCACATATTATGGTTATGGTAACAATGTGATAATACTGTACTATGTGATGATTACAATCATCACATAATATGGTTATGGTAACAATGTGATAATACTGTACTATGTGATGATTACAATCATCACATAATATGGTTACGTACACACAACCATACTATGTGATGATTACAAATTAAATGTGTAAAGTAGATTTATAGTACTATAAATCTACTTTTATATTATTATTTTACTTACTATAAATTTGAAATACTGAAAAAATTCGCGACGAATGCCGAAAACTTTAAACGGCGTAAATATAGCAATCTTGATAGAGGTTACATATTTATGCCTTTTGGGGTAGAAACTTTGGGTCCGTGGGGTCCAGGTGTTTGGTTGAAGCGTCAGGCGACCAGAATGTTGGTTAATATTTTGCACAAAAAATAGCTTAGCTATTCAACGTGGAAATGCAGCCAGCATTCCTGGCACTTTTCATTCAACAAATGGTTTAATACATTTTTAAATGTCTTTTAATCTTTGTAAGAATGTTACTTTTATAATATTTGTTAAAATGATTAATTCAATAAGCCTCATAGCCTCAGATCTTAAGCCTTATTTGAAGATAGTTGCCGCTTTGCCTGCTTTTTACTTTCTATCTATCTAAAGTGCATATACAAATATATACCTATACACTTCGTCTTCGAGTAGTGTTAATAAGGTGAAATAAAAGGTGGTATATATCTTGGGGTTTGAACGAAATAAAATTATTTTGGTCGACATTGGCAGGTACAATCGCAGCACTAGCTGTTATGACGTGAAACTGGTAGGTACATTCTGTGACCGACCACTTATCGAGTACCTGTTTCGGTTAACCTGTTTTGAATCATGTTACGTTATATGAGCAAAAATACCAAAATGTTTTCCTTGATTATTCTTCCAATAATTTTAGATAACGCTTATGTTTTGTCCGCAATCTATTGGAATTTTATTACACTTAATTCGCACATCTGATGATTGAGGATAATAGACACAGAATAACTAATAGTAATAGATTATAGGTATCATCACGGCTGCAGTAAATGCGTACTTCAATCAATGTATTGTGTCTCTCTGTGTTCTTAGGAGTTCCATTTTTAGGTTAAATTACATCTAAAGTAAATCAAACTTTTACAAAAAATAATAAATGTAAAAATTTAAATCAATATCAACGGTTTCGTCGACTTTGCCAAAACTCTGCAATCTCCAAATGAAAATACTGCGCGTAAAGACTCAGAAACTATAATGACATGATGAGCGCAGTGTATTGTGCAATACTTCAGTGCTAAACTCTGGACGGCACTGCAACTATCATGACCAGACGTGGTGCTCACTATCAGCATATGGTATTTATTACACATATACTATCAGGGACCTTATTCGCTATGACCAAGCATGCACGTAACGCGGCACCCTATGATATCCTCAAGGAATGATTGAAAGTTGCAATGACTTCACGATCATTCCTTTAAAATATTGTAACGCGCGGCGTTGCATGTTTGTATGGTCATAGCGAATTAGATCATTTAGGACCCAGGTGCTTTATTCGCTATGACCATTCAAATACTTAAAATAATGTGCTGCGTTGCGACATCATCAAGGAAAGATCGTGATATCAGTACAATGTTACCATCATTTCTTGAAGATCTTAACGCGCTGCGTTATGTGTTTCAATGGTCGTAGCGAATAAGGCTCCTGGCCGGTTTCTATATCCTATGTATCCGACGGTTTAACTAAACGAGAGATGTAAATTGCATACTATTTGTTTGGAACTAATGTCGAATTGGTTAATTTAATACAATAAACTTCAAATAGGATATCGGACGTGAAGCGCTCGCAGCGGAGCTTGACTTGGCAATCTTAACCGATCATCTATTTAAGCAACGCTTGCTGCGGTCGCAGGAGTGACCACTAGTGAAATTATTCAACTGAGCGCTTACGTGCTTCGGAGGGTACGTTAAGCCATCGGTCCCGGTTGCTTGTCTTAGGAAAACAGTCTTTAGGCTATGTCGAAGGCCATCGAGCAGCCTGAAAACTTCGACATGGGTAGGCCTGACCCGCGTAGTGAACTATATCTGGCTCCTTTCTCTGAACGGAAGGCTCGAGTGCCAGGAATGGGAACAGAATGGGCTACACAGGCAGAAAAGTATCTCACTAATATTATAAATGTGAAAGTTTGGATGGATGGATGGATGATTTTAATGAATGTTTGTTAATCAATAACGGCAGAACGGCTGAATGGATCTGGTTGAAATTTAGCACAGAGATAGATTATAGTCTGGAATACCATATAAGCTACTTTCATCATCATCATTATAATCTATCACCACGGAGGTGAAACCGCGGGGTGGTAACATCAGTCTGGCGATCTTGAGGGAATGAATCAAAATTTTTCCTATAGGTATATCCCCGAAGGGGTAAGCACCGGAGCTTTTAAAGCCTACATTTCGCTATATATGTTTTTGGTAATGTGATCATGTAACAGGGGGCGAGCCTATTGCCATCTACGGGGCACTTTCAGAATTATTGAGAATGTCTTTCTTGCTCAGAAAAACACAATAACTATCCAACTCGGAGATCGAACCCATGACCTCGACGTTCCAAAACGGCACTTCCACCACTACTCCAAGACTAAGCGAGCGAAGCCGCTGGCGGGTCAGCTAGTATATATATATGTATAAATTTGTAAATAGGATGTAGACGTTACTCATTCCGTTACTTAACCGTGTAAAATATGTCTACGAATTCGGGAAGGTTTACTTCGAGGGTAAAGCTGATTGCTCATTTTGTGTGAAGCATAGGAGGTTCCCCCCAGGCTGAATACGTAGTCTATGTATGTATGATTACCATCGATCGGCCTGTCTGTTATCTAGAGTAAATAAGCTTGTTTGCTTTCCTTCGTATCCATTACAAAACACAACATCTGCGTACGCGAAAATTAGGCCAACAGATTTAAACGGGCTTAAAAGTTCTTTTTTAAATAAATATAGACGTGTGATGAAACATTCGATTTAACCGAACTACGTATGTACCTTAGTTTACATTTGAAATAAAATATTGTATTTTTAAATATTTTTAGTTGAGTTTGCTGTTACTTTTTGCTTTAGTCAGACGTAATATAAAGCACACATTTCTAATAAAGTTTACTAAGTAATACAATAAACATCACATTACTGAATTTCTTTCAAACAAGTATAATTAGAAAATTTTAATACCGACTTTCCATTCTATTCAGTTATTGGAGTGTAACTCAAAAAGTACTGGACCGAATTTGATGAAATTTAAATGGGACCACACGGGAACATTTATTTGACGGAAGAACTTTGAGAATCGGTTCATCCAATCGAAAGTTATAATAAATATAAACAAAAACAGTCGAATTGTACCTCCTTTTTGGAAGTCGGTAGAAAATTAACCCCTCTCTCCTGGTCACGCTATAACTCGAAACAAAAAAAGAATATTGAGAATCGGTTCACCCTATTGAAAGTTAAGAGCTAACAAACATAAAAAAATCAGTCGAATTGAGTGCCTCCTCCTTTTTGGAAGTCGGTAGAAAAATGTGGCGAGATAGTATTTTGTATTTAATAACGCAAAGGAATGGCATTATGACATATGGCTATAAGTATACGAACGGATCAAAAGCTACAGCTGTTATCCTTTATTTCAAATGGATTTTTGACATAAATGACTGATGATGTCCGTGAAATTTTCCGGATATATTAGATTATATTGTTATATATTAGATCTTATTTGTAATTTTATGACCTGAGGTTTCATATCACCAAAATCCGTCTAGTCTAGCCGTTTCAGCACTGAGTAAAATATAATTGCAATATAAAAATACTATTTGAGAGTCTCCAATATAATATTTTGGGGAAACAGAACTGATTTTCCTACGGTTGGACCCCAACTGACTATATTGTATTTATTATTCTAAACACAATAGGCAATTAATGTAGTTCGTTAGTCTTATTTGTACTTTATTTTCTTTTATAAAAATACACATTTTCAAAAATGATATTTTCAGTCTTATCTCTATTTGCATATACTTTTGCAAATAGCGAAAAGAGCGATTGAGCGTGTCACTCCTATCGTGCTACGTGACTGAAAATATTAAAATAAAATGTTTTCTAAACGTTTTTGTATTTTGGACGGGACGTAAGCGGTTATCAACCAGACCTCCCTGCCTCGGGGTATGAATAATTATATACTAAGCTTGAGGACGTAGTCAGGGACCAGATTGAGATCAAACGCCCCGTGTGCCCTTCTCTAGAGCTCTACTCTAATCCGAACAAAAAAATATTTTTTCAATTTGTACTCTATGCAGTTAATAATATGGTATAGAATCAACTATATTTCTGTTGCCATTATAAAAGTAGCGATCCTGAAACCGGATAAATAATGTCAGGTAAAAACAGTGAAAGGTGTGTTTTTAGGCAAAGGCGTAAATGTTATTGACCTTAGGATCTCACCTTTCTTTGAGATATACCCCATCCTTTTTCATCAATAAATATTCAGATTCTATAATAGTGTTATATGATATAGAACATTTGAAACAGAGTGTTTATTTACACGACAAAGTATTAGTAATAGACCAAGAAATATAATTCAAAGTCTGGGATCGTTTCAGAGTCGCTGCAAGTCTATGTTATATGTCTATCACTTTCTTTATTTAGTCTTGAAAACTTTCTACAGTTTAATTCAATACTAGGTCAGAAACGTAAGATTTGTAAAAAAAACTTAATGTATAAGCAGTATACGAGTGAAAAAAAACAGTTCACGCGGGTGTAGGCCTGCACTTTGGTCAGCCATAACAAAATATATCAAAACACTGTTACGAAAAACGAGAGTAGAGAGAGAGAGAGTTAAAACTTATCTAAGAAGTATATGGTATATTTTTCAAATTGTATGTTAATTAATAAAATGCAAATTATAAAAGTGGTCTTCATATGCACATCCCCCTATTTTATCCCTAAATACGAGTCTGATAACCATCAACCCAAACTCTGACCTTTCCACTTTCACTTTTCAAGGGACAAGCCCTTGTGTTTTCGTGTATTTGAATTCATTAAAACTGAAATGGTTCCTGTGCTCTCTAAATTGGCGAATCATGAAAAAATACAATAACCAACTAAGATCATTAGATACTTATCTTTTTGTTTTCTGTCTGCAATATGGTACCTAAAAGAAATGCGCATATGCCTATTGCTTTAGATATTAATACCAATACATTGTTTTATTAACATGTAAACTTCTACATATTTTCAGAACAGTTGTGCTAGATATCTAGAAATAGTAATATTATTCCTTTAACATTTACACAGTGTCTATTTCTAACCAAACAGGAAAACCACTTTGCGGAAACCGAACTCTTGCAAGAAGGATCTACGCGTGTTAGTTTTCAGACTTAACTTATTATTAATATCAGATAAAGAACATGCAAATACTCACTCTCTAAGGTCACGAAAATCGCAGCACCCATAACACTGTACAACACCAAACTAAATGTCAAAAATAAATGAGTGAACCATCTCTTGGAGAGCACCCGCAACTTATTATAAAACCAGAACGCGGATTTTTCACCAGCACTCAGTCCACTCTTAGCTGTGTTCATCGTAAAGTCCTTGAAGCCTTCAAACTGCTTGAACATGAACTCGGAGGCCTTATTGTGATACATGTGCCCGAAAGGGCCAAAGTACGGGTGTCCATGGGGATCAGAAATGTGAGATCCGGGAGTCCCGGGTGGCTTCGGGTATCTCGAAGGGGCCCAATAGACCGAGGCTGTTCTGGGCGTCATCGGCATTGGAGTAGTAGAGTCAGGAATCGTAATCGTGATTTTGGGCCTCACAGGCCGTTTCGGCGGCGGAGGCGGCGGGTAACTGGGCGGCACATCAACACTGGCCATTTTTAATCGCAGTTTTTATATACAAACTTGTTTATTGACGCGTCAAACGGGAACGCGTGAAAATAACGAAGCGCCGGCGTCGAAATACTTCGTTTAAATTGACATTATTTTTTGGATGCGATTAACAGACGTCCGAACATCGAAGTGGACACTGATTTTATAAATATAACCACGTTGGAAGAGCTTCCCGTTGTGTCATCGGCCCGTCTGCGGATAACACGGAAAATATATAAGTATACCTTACGGTAGATATAATATTTACCGGCAGTGTAAAATATTAGCCTCCAATGTATCTGTCTTCCATGAAGTGTGTGCGTAATGCCGAATGAGAGTCAGATTCAGCGAAATTTCGATCCGTTTTGTGATTAAGAAAGGTTAATAATAAATGTAAATTAAATGTCAAGCTAAGGAGCATAATGTCTTCAGTGTTAGTATATATTTTCTTTCGCTAAATATACTAACACGTCTCGAGAATTCTCGATAACTCTACCTACATATAACTCATTGTTTCATTGGCAGTCAGAAAGCTTCTTGCTCACTTCCACATAGTCCTGCCATATGATTATAGGATTATAGGCATAATTTCATTGAAGTACCTGTAACAGAGCTTTTGTAGTCTTTCATAAATAATCAACTGGAAAGAAAATGCTTGTTGCGGTTACGTGTTAGATGGGTGACTACCAAACTAGCTGTATAAAAATCCCTATTTCCCTCGTTCACGCCATAACTTGATACCGATGAGATAGAGACATAGGATACTTTTCATCACCATCTTTATCATCATGCCTCAATCACCACGTGGGTGAAACCGTGAGAGCCCTTCCGTGTTTCTAAGTGCACGTGTAGGCATCATTCTTGTTGTACAATAGTCGATAGGGCTTATCGGAATATTTAGCCGGTCTGGAAATTCTGTCCCTAGAGCTGACGATCATCCAAACCGCAATGTGTATCTACTATGTGTACATCAGTATGCAATGTTATACTTACTTCACTAATTTATTTTATAGTGGCCAAAGTAAACCTTCTTAATAAGATAGGTATAATTATAAAAGTAGTTTCAGTAGAGCTCTTTAAGAAGTTCTGTATTTACTCTAAATATGAACTATCAATACTAATATATGATACACTTACGTAATGTAATCAGTAACCAAATAAACAAATACGTTGAAATTTATAGAGAGAAAAATTCACATCCTCGGATGGCATTCGAACCCGCGTCTTCTGACTATCCGTGTCAGACGCCATGACCATCTAGGCCACCGAGGCTTGAGGTCCAAGCATCGAATTCGGACGGCATTCGAACCCGTGTCTTCTGACTATCCGTGTCAGACGCCATGACCATCTAGGCCACCGAGGCAAATCTCGTCCGAAGATGTGAATTTTTCTCTCTATAAATTTCAATTTTTGAGATCGCTAAGCAGGCGTTAGTACTTTAAAAAAGAATACTATAAAAACAAATACGTTTTGTAAATAAAGAGTTTTTGATAAAAAGTTTTCCTTAACAATAATAATTGTTAACAATGACGATACATTGTTATTGAGCTATTTAATTATTATAAAGTTTTAGAACGTTATACGTATACTTTAGTATCATAGCTTTAGTTTATAATTCTTAGTTTGTAACTCAAGCGATTGATGAATAGGTATATTCTAGCATTTTGATAAAATAAAATTGCCTATTTGATGTCATAGGTCAAAAGTATATGTTTTGTTGCGAAACTACCTAATTACAATGACTTTCGTAGAATGATTACAGCTGAAGCAGTCAAAAATCAACAATTTCAAACACCTCATTTCGTTCAATCTTGGCATCCGAAATATTAAAATACATTTTTCTTCCCACCTTTTATTTGATAATAAATTGGATGACTAATTTAATAACTGACTCATCCCGTGACACCAGTTGTTATTTATATAAAAAAACAAGCGAAGAAAATGAGAACATCAAACCATTTTCGCAGTGAATGCCCTTTTAATATAGTTTGCTGAAGAAATTTCGTACCAACGTCTTCTTAGTCACTTAAAGTGAAGTTTTCTTGGAAAAATAATGTTCTCTGATGTGCAAACTTATTTGTGAGTTTTGTAACAGCTGTTTGGAACATATTAGAGTTTCTGTAAATACACGAAAGTGCAGTTAGGCTAACTAAGTGATTATATGCGGTCTAGCTTGCTAGAATTAAAAAAGGCTTTGGGGAAAGTTTCAAAAGTTAGAATTATGTTTTAGAAAGTTTTGAAGTTTGGTGGAGTACGCACCTGTGTGGATGGTTTGAGTGCTTTAAAGTTTCCCCAAGTGGCAATGTACCAATCAGTAAATAAAATATGCAATATTTAGCAATATACGATCGAAGCTTAATTTAATACAGTATACAGTCTTAAATTTAGATTCTGAATAAGTATTATTTATGAGCATTTTATCTGAGATATTCTTGGTTTCATCATAAAAATAAGTCAAGTCAAAATCATTTACTCAATTTAGGCATCAAAGACGCACTTATGAACGTCAATTTTTCATTATAATGTACTTTAAAGACTCTACCGCCGCGTTTCAAAATATATAGAGCCTACCGAGAAGAAGCGGCTATAAACTTGGGGTCATTCTTTTTATATAAATGTTTAGTGTTAGTTCAACGTTTCTACTTAGGTACTACAAATATTACATTTTATGGGTGGCAGAGTGACAGCTTGCCAGAAGTGGAGTATTCCAAGCATCTTTATCTTCTATATAATGTCGGACTTTATAATAAGCTTTTTTTATGTTTTTTACAGTCAACTTGAATTTGCCCTCTGTGAGCTCAGTTATGTGTTTTGGAATTTTATTGTAAAAACGCACACAATTTCCTAGGAATTACTTATTAGTCTTCGCAAGTCTAAAACTAGGTACAGCTATCCTATTTAGCTATCCTATATTTCTAGTATTAAAAGTGTGGTGATCACTATTTAACTTATATTTATGTAATTTTTTACGAACATACATTATATATTCAAATGCATATAAGGAAGGCAAAGTAAATATATTGATTTCTTTAAATAAATCTCTCAAAGATTCACGGGGACCGATTTAGTATATTGCTCGATTAGCATGTTTCTGTAGGATAAAGATGGTCTCTATATCAGCCGCTGAACCCCATAGAACCCAGGTACCCCAAGTACTTAGGTACCTAAGTATAACTATCACATGTTGGTTCTAGAGGTGAACCTTTGATCTATCCTCTTTGTCTAAGTCAATTAATTTGACTCTTTAATTACTTAATTACTCGAACAGTGTAGTGAACTAGCGAATGTAACAAGTTTTGTAAAAACCAGAATATTTTTTTTCATTTCTTATCATAGAAATAAGTTGTTAAAATACCAACAACTTTTAATAAACAATCTATTTTTACATCAAATTTGTAACTACTATTTTAAAAATCCTTTACAATAGAATTACGTATAAATTTCCATTTATTTTGCTGCTTGCATTATGCCTAATGGTCACACATAAAATATTAGTAAGACAAGGCACAAATAAAAGTCTTTTGAGGGTTTCGTACCCAAAGGGTAAAACAGGACCCTATTCCTAAGACTCCGCTGACCGTCTGTCTGTCTGTCAGTGTGTCTTGTATTGTATCCCATGAACCAATATATTTAGACAGTGAAATTTTCAGATGATGTTTTTCTGTTGTCGCTATAACAAAAAAACAGGTACCAAAATAGGCCAAGTGCGAGTCGGACATGTGCACGAAGGGTTCCATACATAAAAACGGCCAATAAATCATATCTGTTGCGTGGGAGATTAGATAATGATACGGAAGCCTCCGTGCGCGAGTCCGACTCGCACTTTGCTGTTCTTTTTTATGTAAGGTTTAACCCTTTGCGTCCCAGAGACGTAAATATACGTCAGTTTCATTCATAAATATTTTGTTTTAATTATCACGGTATAGGAAGGATTAATTTAAACCGCTAGGAGTTCCTAATTATTTCGTGTGTAGTATGAAAGAAGAGGCAATTCTGAGAAACTTTGCTTTAGATACAAATAAAATTGGAGCAGATAGTAATGAGGTTATGACAGATTTCAAAAAATATAATCGTTTTTTGGCTCTCCTAAAAAAACGTTGTTATACAAGTACAATTTGAAAAGTTTAATACAGACTTCCATTCTATTCAGTTGTTGGAGTGTATCTCAAAAACTACTGGACCTAATTTGATGAAATTGGTTCACATATATAAATCGGTCCACACGGGAAGCACCAGCTATCATCAAAAAAATAATTTTGAGAATCGGTTCACCCAATCGAAAGTTATGAGGTAACAAACATAAAATAAAAGAAAAACAGACAGACGAATTGAGTATAGGAGATACTTTTTTTGGAAGTCGGTGGAAAAATTTAGACTTAACGGTTCTGTTGTTTTGGTGTAAAAGAGTAGGTAGGAAACTAACTTAACACACATCTATCCAAACTGGAAGTAGGTAGGTTATTAAGTAATTGGTAATAGTAATTGGTAAGTATGTACCTACGAGTAAGTACTTCTCATCTATTGTGATATTCTTGCATTAGGTATAAACTTCGCACTTCTTCCGTGCTAATATTTTATCTCTTTTAAATTTAATCAGCGTTATAACTACACCATAGGTAATTCATATTACCTACCAAATGCAACTTCCCGCCAAAAGTCTATTATTCTTCCTGGAAAGTCGCAAAATCGTTAAAACCCATTATGAATTACCAAGAAAAAGAAATATTCACTCGCATGATTTTCCAAGTACTTGCTGTAGGTACACAATTATAGGTCGATAAACAGCTTGTAAACTATAGACGATCGCGCGTAAAATCGCAGATGGCCGTCGTAAAAGCTCCTTAGATCTTTGTCCAGTCGCTGGTGTAGGTAGATAATAGGTATGTGAGTGACAATGACGTTTGTTACAAGATCAGCCTTGCAGTAATGATGATGTAGGTAACTGTTGTAACCACTGCATAAACTTAGGTACTTTGAATATCTCTCCGTGTGGGGACGCCTTTGCGGATTTCTCCTGCTATTGGGATATTAGGTACCTACGTAACTCAGTTGCAATCAAATTGAAATCCAAATAAATGGCGGTTGTATGTCACTTTTGTCAGCTCCAGGCGCGTTCAGGACCTCCGGACCTCAGAGTGCGGTTGTTTAGTTGTTTTCTAACTCGCTCTGAGGAACGGAACGGCCACGATTGTGTTCTAACCTCAAACAGACTGACTAATTCAACATTGACAGATCACTTGACCCTTACCTAATTTTCTTTGAGAAGAGAGAAGAAGAAGTTTGTTGTAGTCTGATTAGAAGTTATGTCAGATGCGGGTTGCAACCGTTTACCGATCGATTTTGATGGTTAAAATGTTGCGACGCTCCGAGGTTCGGAACGCTCGAGTTGAGAACTACCGAGTGCTATACCCTGAGGTTTGGAACGGGGCGTTAGTGCGAAACGATGCACTCCAAGTGCGCTCTAACCGAGATTCTGAACGCGCTCCAGTAACTAACGTTACAACTTATTGGATTGTTCAAAACTGACATAGTGTCCTTTTTTACATTTCCACCATCTGATTGCAACTGAAATACATAATTGCCCTGCATTGGGGGCGCTCCGTACCTCAGAGCGCGGTTGTTTAGTTGTTTTCTAACTCGCTCTGAGGTACGGAACGGCACGGTTGTTTTCTAACCTCAAACAGACCTTGACAAATTCGACATTGACAGATGCCTTGATCCTTACCTAATTTTCTTTGAGAAGAGAGAATAAGAAGAAGTTTGTTGTAGTCTGATTGGTCAAAGTTATGTCAGATGCGGGTTGCAACCGATTACCGATCGATTTTGATGGTTAAAAAGTTGCGACGCTCCGAGGTTCGGAACGCTCGAGTTAGAACAACCGAGTGCTTTACCTTGAGGTTCGGAACGGGGCGTTAGTGCGAAAAGTTGCACTCCGAGTGCACTCCGAATGCGCTCTCACCGAGGTTCTGAACGAGCCCCAGATATGTTGGTAGGTTGCTGACTAGAGCTGACAAAGGTGACATGAAGCCGCCATATTTTTGGATATCAATCAACTTACTTTGTTGCTTACTAGAGTTGTCAAAACTTACATAGAGTCGCTATATATCAAGATTTGATAGCCTTGCTGGCCTAACGCAGATAGAGTAAGTAAACGGTTACTATTATGGGTATTATGACGTATATAGATGATGTAGGATGTTTTGGTCGTATAGGTAATAGTATATATTCACGGTTTGACAAACTTTAAGTAACTATCTCGACTGATTCGGTGGTCTTACAGGCATATTAAATATTCAAGAAGCACCCGCACACCCAGCTTCGTTACGGTGATACCTCTGGTATACCTCTTGTGCAAGAGGCAGTCTTGATTGCTACGATCGCAGTGCCAGATGTCCTGCCGCGAAGCAGTGCGCAAGCATTACTATGTCAAGTTAGGCTGTGAAGGGTGAAGGTGAAACATCTCTTGATTTTTTTTCAGGGCTCAGGCTCACCAGTCTGCCGACGACCGTATCCGAGACCGAAGTTTTGCGCTGCGACGCCTTCGCAAGCGTAACCGTATATAGAGCTCCGCCCCGACTTAATGTATTACAGTACCTAGTGCTTATATATAATGAGTGATTTTATGTGATTCTAGTGACTTTTCTTCATTAAACTAACGTGACAAAGTTTTATCGTGTCGTTTAATTCTTCTACCTTACACCCTCTGGAGGCCTGAACCCATACCCACCGATTACAATGTCTCGGGGTGACGACCACAGCCACGCAAAACTATCGTTAAAACTAAGCTCTGGGTGGAACTGTAGCTGTCATGGGCAAGCATTGCGCTTAACTTCAGGTGCACGACTTGCCCGTCTTGTCACTTAATTGCATTAAAAAATGGTTGTCTGTAAAGTCGGCTTACGTGATAACGTCATAAGACAAGCCGAACGCTTAGGCAGATCGTGCCTCTCATCGCTTGTTCCGCGCGCTCGCTTGCACGCTCGGCTCTGGCGGAACGTGACAATGAGTCATATAAGACGTCATCACGTCAAAAAATTGGCTATATGGCTGGTAAAATAAATGATTCAGCGGTTTTAAGTAGGGGGTAGATCTATGAATAACGTGCTTCTAATGATAACTCTAGCAAAGTACTCCATCCCTGAATGACGTTAAAGAATCTCCACTCATCCTTCGAACCGTAAAAGGCGGGTAGGTCGGATTAGCTCGCCTTGTACGATTCGCAGTATCAGTTTAAAGGACACTGACAGAAGGGAAATTACTTGGCGAATTAACTTCCCAATGTCTCAGGTTATGGCATTCACGAGCGCACTGCAGTGCCGTGAAATACTTCAGATAAAAGCTCTGAATTGCACTGCAACTCAGACTCATTCTTCGTGATGGTCATAGGCATGATACTTACCGACACTCTCTTGATACTCCGTACTTGAAAATTTGTTTTAAAAAACAAAGCAGAATATGGAAGAAGACTGCACTCCGCAGTTTCGCCCGCGTGGTGATGGATGATGATGATGATGAATCAAAATATTTAGCTTATGTTCATCACACATCACATCACAATGTAGGATACTCATGGTGAAAGATTTTTTTCTAATCGGTCCATAGTTTCGGAGCCAATTCAAACAAACAATCAAAGAGAGATTGCGTTCGCTGACCCTGCCGCTCGCTTCCCCGTGTCCCCGCATCGTTGCCCTGTGCAAGTACATCAGTCATCCGACTAGTAGTAATATTAAGACTGTGGTAGTGTTGAGCACAGGCTCCTAATTAAATATGATGAATAAAAGGAAGTTTTTTGTGGTAGTGCCACGCTGTAACCACAGCCGAATGGGCCCGCACGACCGGAGAAGTACCACACTCCCACATTGTTATGTGTAGTAACCCGAAGTAACATAGCTTGCTATTGCGTTTCGTCCGTTTGTTGGAGGTCCCAGAGACCCAATTCCCCCCTTCCCCGTTCTCCCCCTCCCCCCTTCTATCTCTTTATTCCTATCACCCTTCCTCAATTTCTCAAAGATCGGCAACGCATCCTCGAGACCTGTGGTATTGCGGAAGTCCGTGGCCGATGGTATCACTTAAAAAAAAGTAAAATTTATAATCGTTATTAGTATGCAAGCTGGAGTAAGAGGTAATACATATAGTATAAGTACAGTATAATAGTATAGCGAAAATTGTATTTTCCATTCGCAGCCTCCGCTGCCGGTGTTACCGTAATAACAGTTTATTGCAGACAGTTGCTGCTCCACACAAACACACTTGCACACGCCTTCCTTTACACACACCCTCTCACACACATACACCCACCATGTCACACACACATACACACACCCTGTCACACACACACACACACACACGTACACACAAGTTAATTAAATAATGATTTAGATGAGTTAGAAATCAATTTTTTAACACAATGTGAGTATTTTAAATTTGTTAAAAGTATTGATTTTATTGTATTTACTGTCATTTTACTGTTATTCAATCGGTTATTAGAATTATATACCTTCTTTTTGCCTCTGAATGCTGTCGAAATCCAAACAAGGAAGGAACTAATCATTGTAATACAGGCTTCCCACCTAGTGTAATAGTTAGTGGGCACACACCGATGAAAAATGTAAAAAATAAAGAAATTTTCTAGTTAGTAGTTGCTGCCCCAGCGACCGACGGTTCTTGCTTAGATTGCCCTGGTTGGATACTTTGGCGACTTCAATAACTACCATCAATACCGAAGCTACCGACACTACCCTCGCTACCTATACCTAGGAGCATCTCCCCGGTTTGCACCGTTTCTGGCACCTACGGAACCATGTTAAATATTAGGTATAAACTTTAACAGGCCGTTAAATAGAAGAATTCAAAGAAGTTGGAATAGTTTATTATATTAATGAATAGAGGCTTCCTTTATGTATAGTGACTTAGAGTGAAAAAAGTCGTGCGAAATACAGAATGTATGTCATTTATTTTTTTATTTGCACTCTATTAAAAATGCCGACATAGGTGCAAACTTAAATTAAGGTATTTATAAGTATCATAAACGTTCAGATAAATGTGCACCAATGTGAAAGTTACGGATCATATCTCTTCAACCAACTTCCATAAACAGGAGTATGTTATAAGTCGAGGTGTATATTTTACTGTGTACGAGGGGAGTTCAATGTATTCTCGGTATAGGTCAAAGTCAAAGTCAAAGTCAAAATCATTTATTCAATTTAGGCATCAAAGACGCACTTATGAACGTCAATTTTTCATTATAATGTACTTTAAAGACTACCGCCGCATTCCAAAATATATAGAGCCTACCGAGAAGAAGCGGCAAGAAACTCGGGGTCATTCTTTTTATATAGATGTTTTTACAATGTTTTTACTTAGGTACTACAAATATTAGCTCCAGTGTGTTGCCTTACAAAAGAGAACACAATAATGGTATGAAAGAATAAGCAGAATTTTTTTAATAAAATTTATTTTTCAATGTAGTCCCCTAGGATCTGAACACACTTATTTGTCCTGGAAAACAGCTTTCAATTCTCTCCAAAATATATTTTTCTTTCTGGTCTGACAAATGATCGTTAAATGCTGCCCTTAAATCTTCATCGTCGAAAAAATGTATGCCTCGAAGTTCTTTTTTGAGATTTGGGAACAGAGAGTAACCACTAGGGGCTAGGTCCGGGCTGTAGGGTGGATGATTGATTTCTTCAAATCCGCAATCCCGCACAGCAGCATTGGCAATGCGCGCCTTGTGAACAGGCGCGTTGTCGTGTAGAAGCAATACACCTGCGGTAAATTTTCCCCGTCTTTTTTCTTTTATTGCCTCCTTTAAATTGCGCAGGGTGTTAGCGTAAGTTGCGCCAGTAATACTCTCACCTTTTTTGTGTACTCAATTAAGATTCTCTTGGAATCCCAAAACACAATGGCCATGAGCTTTCCGGCGGATGGGCTGACTTTGAACTTATTCGGTGGGGCTGTTCCTTTTTTATGCCACTGCATAGACTTCTGCTTGCTCTCAGGATCATAGTGATGAACCCACGTTTCATCACCAGTAACAATCTGATCATAAATACTTTGCGGATTTTCACCACAGAGCTCCAAAAAATCCTTGCAACAATCAACTCGCACTTGTTTCTGAAGCGCTGTGAGCATTCGCGGCACCCATCTTGCACTGACCTTTGACAAATTCTGATGGTCATGAAGGATAGTGTGAATGGTACCCACGGATAGCTTGTTTCTTTCTGCTAATATTTTCACTCTCACACGGGCTTCGAGTACAAGTTTCTCAACAATTGTTACGTTTTCTTCAGTAGCGGCACTAACCGGCCCACCGGCACGAGGGTCGTCTTCAATACTCTCTCTACCCCGTTTAATTTCACTTGACCACTTCTGAATTGTAGATAATGAAGGGGCAGAATTTTGGTAAACAGCCATCATTTCTTCGTTAATTACGTTTTGAGTTTTCCTTGTTTTGTGAGGAATTTTATCACAGCTCGATTTTTTTCAACATTGACGTATCAGTCATCGTAGTTGCCTTTCCAAAATGAATACTTATGGCGACAATCAAATCAATTTAGTATTTATACTCTCAATGAGTGTCATATACTAATGAGATAATTTAATTACCCTCATCATTAGTATTTTACCCCGATACTGAGAATACATTTTTTACAGAGTATTCAGATTTGCTGCTTCCAGGGCCCACCAGTGGTCCTCGGACCACCTGTTAAGAGCCACGAGTCTAAATCAACGCGTTCGGTTCCTACCTAGTCATTGTTTTTAAAGAGTAATATTTTTGTTTTTATCCAATCGGCCTTGAGACTTCTTTGAGCATTTCCACAATTCCGTATTTTATTATTACCCAGAACCCTGCTTTAATTTTGTTCAATGCCAGATGACATCTATGATAATTCTAACTAACTATATAAGCTTTATAATAATTATAAATTTGCAAGTACCTAAGTCGATGTTTCGTTTAGGTTTAGTACTTATATAAAATAAAAATATTATATTTCGCCCAATTATTTAATTACACTTATAAATAATAATACTTACATTTTGTATAAAATATGTAACGAATCATAAATGAAATTATGGCATTCCCATTAAAAATATATTATTATTGTATAAATACCTAAAACTAAGGAATACATCAAAGTGTAGATGATAAAATAAGTACTTAGGGCATTTTAATCGGTAAACATACTACGGTGCTGACAGTATTACACTTTCATGAAACGGGCCGCAAAAAAGCGGTTATCAAAAAAATGCGATAAATCTTGAAATATTTTAATTTTTTTTAAGACGAAGTTCTTATTTATTTTAATATGACATTTTTCATTAGATTTCAGAAACCGAGATTTAATACAGGTTTAATAGCTCTTGGTGGCAATATACAATATCCAAAAATATGTGAAAATTGCATATTTGTAAACGTGGCACTTTTTTCGAAATCAAGTGAATAATGACAATTTAACAAGTACAATTTAAAAAATTTAATACCGAATTCCATTCTATTCACTTATTGGAGTGTATCTCAAAAACTACCGACCGAATTTGATGAAATTTAAATGGGACTACACGGGAAGCAGAATTTTGAGAATCGGTTCACCCAGTCCAAAGTTATGAGGTAACAAACAAAAAAAAAAACAAAAAAACCATACAGTCGAATTGAGTACCTCCTCCTTTTTTTAGAAGTCGGTAGTAAAGAAAAGTGGGTTACATCTAAGAATCTAAGTACATATCTATATTTGAATGAAATAAACTTTAATTTGGTTTTAATTTTAAAACGATTGCTTAAATATTTTAAAAGTAGTCGCTTTTTTTCAACCAAAAAACGGAGTAGGTTTTCAATTTGACACTTTTTTCTTCAACTTCATTACTTTTTTCTAAGTGAACTAGATTGTGATAATTATTTTCATATATGAAAGCTGGTGATTCTCATGTCCCATATCCTATGTCATCCCATTTAAATTTAATAAAGTTTTGACCCAGTAGTTTTTAGGGTTCCGTACCCAAAGGGTAAAACAGGACCCTCTTACTAAAACTCCGCCGTCCGTCTATGTCAGCAGGCTGTATCTCATGAACGATGATAGGCAGTTGAAATTTACACAGATTATGTATTTCTGTTGCCGCTATAACAACAAATACTAAAAACCGGCCAAGTGTGAGTCGGACTCGCGCACGAAGGGTTCCGTACCATCTATCTTACTATAATATATATAATAATATTATAAAGCGGAAATATTTGTATGTATGTTTGTAACGAATTGGCTCAAAAAGTACCTACTGGACCGATATCAAAAATTATTTCACCATTGGAAAGCTACATTCACCCTGAGTAACATAGGCTATATGAGATTCATCATCATCATCTATCACCGCGCGGGTGGAACCGCGGAGAGCAGCTAGTCATTTATAAAAAACGGCAAGAAATCATTTCTGTTGTATGGGAGATTATAGATAATGGTACGGAACCCTTCGTGCCCGAGTCCAACTTGCACTTGGTCGGTGTTTTTTCATAATTTATCATCAACATCGATTATAATAGATTGGAAATCTGTTTCAAATTTTGTTCTATAAAACTTATAAAACGATGTTTAGCTTTCGGCCGAGTGTAGTCGCGTGGTATGCAGCTTGGTGGTGCAGCGGGAATGACTGGTAAATTATGTATAAGGTATTTGTTATTAAGTGCACAATATTGAACGGAGTGGTTTGGAATCGATAACTGGTCATTATAGTGAAAGTTGTAAAAATCTTGTTGAAGTCGGTACCATGATAGTTCAAAATTACCTATTATCACAATATTGTGCGCATGGTACCGATTTCGACAAGTTTCACACTTTATGATGTTGAAGTCGGTTCCATTTTTTGGTAAACAATTTTTTTCACCATTTTTAGTGACCCTTCCTAATTACGGGATCGATTGTCATTCACCGTCAAAGATGTATCATTAAAATAGGTTGTAGTGTAACTCAAAAACTACTAGCCGAATTTGATGAAATTAAAATGGGACCACTTCGAAAATATACTCAACCATACAAAAAAATATTTTGATAATCCGTCCACAAATGGAGGAGTAATCGGCTAACACACACAGGCTTAACTTTCCATTAACGTCCGTCGAGTTGGGGGATGAGATTTTTTTTTTTAGTTTACATTATTATAAGCACACACACCAAGTTTCAACCTGCGGAGACGCGTAGTTTTTGAGAAAAAAATTATTGAAAATTAATTATTGAAACTGTCATTGATACAAATATATATATATCAATGACAGTTTCAAAAGGGGAAGACGAGTGACACAGTTTTTAGGCTGGTCCATCGAAAGTGTGTCGGCACACTTGCGCTTTAGTTGCGGTTGAAACCTTGTCATGAATGCTTGTGTTCTAGTACAGACCGAAAACCACATAAAAATGCCTTCCTGTGTATTTAAAAAAAGCTTCAATCACTCCGGGAAGAAAAATTAATCTTACGGAATTACTTTTCACGCGTAAGTATGGTTATAAACGTTATTTTTGTGAAAATTACAATATCAAACAATAATTACTTCGCCATATTTGACAGAAAAAGATAGGCAATACAAAAATACACGTCACGATATGACATTCGTGACGAGTCGGCGCAACTAGAAGAAAACGCTCGATATGTAACGTTAGCAAAAAAACATTTTTGAATGATCTTAACTATTTTTACAATGAAATATTTAAAATCTAAATTTCTTTGTTAATTTTTGTATCTTAACATTAAACTAAAATATTATTTTCATGACATATTGTAAAAGAAATCTAGCATGGCTACTTAATGTTCTGATGTTTGGCGTTTCTTTTTGTTACGGATTGTTGTAATATATTTTGGAACGAAGTTGAACGAAAAGTTGTCACGACACTTTTTGCTATAGTAAGCTGTCTGTCTGTCTCTCTCTCTCTTATAGAAAGCAAGCCAGATGTTGTAATCGTAGCAAATGGCGCCATTTAGTTCCGTAAATTTATACTAGATGGCGACTCACGTAAAGTTAGCTCGCGGAGGCATTTCATTCACTGGATGTAATATGTAATTTTGAGAAATATATATTTTTGAACACTTCCCATACGCAGAAAGGAGTTTTATTGAAGTAACCCTATACGCGCGATCGGAACCTATTATTGGAATATTAACCATGGTTTTGTATTTTAAGCATTATTTTTTTCTGATGAGGAACTTCGTTCCATCCGGGTGTCCCTTGACACCTCTCAAGTTTTTTTTCTCAGGTTCCCCCAAAGATGAATTAAAAAGACAAAAATGGCTTGCCGTGCTTCGAAAACAAAGACAAAAACCAGATTGGACACCTTCATTATACAGTCGAGTATGCTCAATTCACTTTTAACCAGAGGACACATACAAAACCAGCAAAGGATTGAAAAGGATATCAAAAGAAGCTGTACCCTTCTTCCAGGTATGTAAGAGAATATTTTTGTCACTACCTTCCACCCACGGCTTCGCCCGCGTTGAAATTAATTTTCCCAATCCTTCAGGAACCATTGCGAAAATTAAAAAGTGACCGTCGTGTGTGTTAAGCTAAGTCCTAAAGTAAAGTACGTAATTAATTTATATATATATATATCAAATTTCATCATAACCCAGCCAGCTATTTCGCAGGCAAGCAACATACGCATAAAAATATTCAAATTTAAAATATAGTAAGATATGGTAACAAAACTTTATTGTATAGAAATGTCATTATGAACGTTATAAAGTTATCTTTTTTTTTTAGATGGCTATGAAATCATACAATTATTCCTCAATACCCTGCTCCCCAAACTCTTTGCACAACGTCAATATTTGTAATATTGACTTATGTCAATATTCGATACACCGCGTAAAGCGTATCTGAAATCAAAGTTAGAAAAATTACATTTGACAAGAGGAAACTTACTAGAGAAAATAAAAATATGAAAAGAAGACACAAAAGACTGGAACAAATGTGCAATTTCCCTGAAAGAAACAATCATGATCTCGAAGAAAGACTTGAGTGTACATGAAGATCAATTTCAAGAATTGTGTATGAAAGCAGAAGCAGCCGTTTTGTTTGCACGAATTTGTAAGCACATAAAGCGCAAAAAAAACATGAGAATGAAATTTTGCCCAGCGATAAGAACATTTGCTCTGTCGCTAAATTTTTACTCTCCAGCGGGCTATAAATACGTGCGAAAAGTTTTTGAAAACGCCTTACCTCATCGTCGAACGCTAACCAAATGGTACGAAAAATTAAATGCTGAGCCTGGTTTCACAGCGGAAGCGTATAAAGGAACTTTGGAAATTTTGCTGTTTTATTGTAAATATTACGAATTATAGATTTTGTAAATATTCCATTAAAAAGATAACAACCGGAACCAAGATTTTTTATATTTCCAAATTTTTTTTGCTATCACTACCACTATGATGAACAACGTCTGAAGATGTTAGTGTTCGGCGCTTCATTCGGTTCCGACTACCGACCTGTCTCTGTCTCGTTTTAACGAAAGTTACGCCTCACTCTATCCTTGTAATACGCGTGCCGTGTTTTTACCGTCGGGAAGTTTCGGAACCAAATACTCGTGTGCCGAGCCGGCCGGACGAGCCGAGCGGGACCAAGGTTTACTATTGCTTTGTTGGAGCGTCACTTGTCTTCCCCTTTTGAAACTGTCATTGATATATATATATATTATTTACGTCAATACCTACCACAGATCATATAGAATGCTTGCCATTGAACGTTTCGTTTTACGTACGGTTCAGTTGTCATACGTTCGGTAACATTTTTTTTATACATAAATTTACGTAAATAATTACATTTTGTAGTAATTTCAATAGTTTTCATGCACACATATATTTCACAGTAGCGGACAGTAGCGGAGTATCTAGTCAGAGCAAAGTCACAATAGGTGCGACGACGAGCGAAGCGAGGAGGAGCGTTAGGTTGAATGGCGACCACACAACGCGCAAGTCGAGCGAGCGCAGCGAGCGTGCCGGCGAAGCGCCAGAATTAGGCTTATCTACACCTCTATAAGGATATATAAGTTCCTCAGAATTAATAATTTTAAAATCTTCAAAATGGGGGGGGCTCCGCAGTTTTTCCTTGGGGGGGGGGGGTTAGTACCCCTCCCCTTTCCTCCCCCTCTCCTCTCACAACTCGACGGACGTTAATGGAAAGTCGTACCCACACACATAAAAAATACATACAGACAAACATATCACCTCCTCCTTTTTTGAAGTCGGTTAAAAATACGGGTTATTCCACAAATCCCCATCGATAATCCCTATCAATGGGGATTTGGGCACATTATTTTTTTCTCTACAACTGCACTCTGTTTGGACTCGCTAACCAGGCGTTAGTGCTTTAAAAAATACTTTTTGTATTATATAAATGTACTTAAAAAAGTCCTAGCATTGTTTTCCGATCGCCCCATCTCAAGAATCTATCCTTTACAATTAAACCTCAAAAATCCAGCCTGTATTATTGAGATTTATGTTCATCTGATAGTCTGAGACATATGTAAAGGCGTGAGCATAAGTTCGAAAGCCGCATCTTTCAGGTTCGCACCACGGAGGTTTGCTTCGTGTAGATCACTGCCCGACAAATCGCAGCACTGCAAAAAGAAAAACAAGTAAACCTCAAAACAGCGGGAAACCCCAACAACGGTTATCATACGTATATTTGACGTGTAATCATCATCATCTTACGTCCACTGCTGAAAATAGGCCTCCCCCACAAATTTCCAAAGGGACCGATTGGAAACGGCCTGCATCCAACATCGTCCTGCGACTTTTATCAGTTCGTCAGACCACCTTGTTGGTGGACGACCTACGCCGCTATTCCCGGTCCGTTATCTCCACTCCAGAACCTTCCGGCACCATCGGCCATATGTTCTGCGTGCTATGTGCCCTGCCCACTGCCATGCGCAACTGGCTTACCTTCTGGGCTATGTCGGTGACTGTAGTTCGTCTACGGATCTCATGTCTGATTCGATCACGTGGAGAAACCCCGAGCATAGCCCTCTCCATAGCGCGTTAACTACGTGTAACAGTGGTGGGTTATTAGCCGTTGAGTGTTCGTGACCCGTACACGAGTGTAGACCAAGTGTACATAAGTCACGTCATTTGTTTTCCGTTTCAAACTTTCTATAATTTATGACCCAGCCTGAGTAAAAAACAATACTATAATTAGCTAGGTGTCATGGAGTCCAGCGCATATCCGTGCTGCATAGAATAGTGGTGTCTAAAGGCGCGTTCGTATCCTGATAATAATAAAAGCAGAATCTTTAAACATCTATCGAAACAGATCGATAATATCGTAAGAAAAAAATACTTAGGTTAGAAAAAGAACAGGCACAGAGTAATAATCGAACAGAATTCATAAATATTGCTCGCTGCAGAAAAAAATCCTAAATATATATATATTATATTATATAGATATATATTATAGATAAATAAGATATATATATATATATATATATATATATATATATATATATATATATATATATATATATATATCTTATTTATCTATAATATATATATCCATAAAAATAAACTTTCACTTCCAAATTCTCAGTATTTTCAGCGATAACACTATATTTTTTTAGGTAGTACATAGCCAACATATTCATAACCAGCAGTTTTTTCAATTGTGTTAGTATATATCGAAAAATATAAAGAAAACGTACAAAATTAATGCATTTTCGCATTACATCGTTCAATCTAACAAGCGATTTTCAACCTTACGTAAAGCATCGTATATTATTTTAAAATTGGGGTTGGAACGCGCTTTAAAGTATAACCACCATGTACCCATAACAGAATAAGAACTAGTCTCTAACTGAAACGTGGTCTCTTACCAGGCAGGATGCAGGCCGCTTCCAACCGGTCCTTTAGGAAAATTATGTTCAGCAGTGGACACCCTACGGCTGAGATGATGATGATGAAATTTAAGTTTGGTGTTCTACACAAGCTAATTGCTACCAACATCTCGGGTGAGCCACAAGAATAAATAAACAAACCTCTAAATCGGCACCAGCTAGCACTGCCGCCCTCAGATCACAATTCTGTAAGTTAGCATTCTTGAGCGTAGCCACTCGTAGATTTACCGCAGCCATGTTGCTCCCTTCTAGATTTGCACCTGAAAATAATATAATATAATAATAATATGAGATAGATTAAGATTAGATTATGATTAAGTTTTTAAGATTAAGTACTCTTATTCTTCATGGTCTTCTTATGAAGTAGCTGCAGATGAATAGCTGGTAGTACACTACCTTGGGAGATGATAACGCCCGCCACTATTCTGTTCAGTTCCTCATCATTTTTGATAGCAAACAGTATTATATCGGAGGACTATTCTTGTCTCTTGGTTTTCCCTGGCTGCTTCAGCAGCCAGCTCCAAGACTTTCGGCGGTCAGGTACTCCAATGTTGCTGTTAGGTAGATTGCAGCCCCGTTTTCAATCTTGTGGATCCTTTCAACTGGGACCAGCGCAGTTGGACAGAAATTATTATTTTTTTACTACTTTAGACGCCATCTTAGAATCTGGACATAGCAGATATATCCAATAAGGCGGAATAAAACTTTACGTGACCATTCGTCTTGACGCGGCCTCACTACTGACAGCACCGCGACAACCGCTAAGGGCTCTCGTCAATGCGCACGTTTGTGTGAGTGAGCCGTTTCGAACGTTTGTAGGTAGTTTCCGTACTGTTTCATATGTATCCTGTGCCTTAGGTGCCATCGCTTCATTTACGAATAGGTATGGATGCGTATATGAGCATTTTTTCTTTCTTTTACCTTTAAGATTAACACCTTCTAGTAGAGCTCTGGAACCAGCAGGATCCTCCATATTACATCCTTTTAAGTTGGCACCTATAACAAAGATATGATATTGTTTATAACATACCACAAAATAAACATTTGCGAAAACACTTCAGCTAATATATGCCATTTTGTACCGACTTCCAAAAATAGGAGGAGGTACTCTATTCGACTGTATGTTTTCTTTTAATGTTTTTACCTCATAACTTTCGATTGGGTGAACCGATTCTCAAAATCTTTTTATGGTTAAAAGCTGGTGCTTCCCGTGTGGTCCCATTTAAATATCATCCAATTCGGTCCAGTAGTGTTTGAGATACACTCCACATACTGAATAGAATGGAAGTCGGTATTAATTTTTTTTAATTGTACTTGTATAGTATATCATATGCTCCTTTGTGATATTCTTCCAAACATAATCACACACTCACTCACTCATACACATCCACACTCACAAGCAACTACATTACAATACCACAACAGAGTAGGTAGATACCAACAATTAATTAAATGGTAAAACCGGCAAACACTCACGTCTATCATCTAGTCGTTATACTCCGACCGGTGTTCGGGCAGTACTGATGCCCATCCTCATGGAGAGCGTGGTCTAGCAGCGAGGGCCGCTATAGCCGCGCACTCTCAGTCTTTGCCGGTTTTACCATTTAAGTTCACACGGAAGTTTTTATGACCAACAATTAATGTTGTCTGGCAAGTTGTCATCTGCCGCATTGAATCGGCAAGGAAACGATTATATAACATAATAAGCAAAACACATTGCTGTTACATTTCAATATTTAGTTCTGAAGAAAAAATACATCCTAAATTAAATCAAAAAATAGACTGACTTTTTTTGCATAGTATTGACCATCACGATTATCTCTATTTACTAGTAAAAGTGATCCCTGGACATTTTAAACGTGTATTGCTCCTGCACCACTGCACAACGAATGCTGGTATGATGATTCACAACTGTAGTTCACAAATGATAAAAATGAAAATGAGCGTACGAAGTGTGCTCGTTTGCAAGAAAAATGTTCGACTGATGACGTACTGAACACGACTTTTAAGCCCCGCCTACTTGAGCACGACTTTTGTCGGATCATGTTTTGAATGCAGCTACAGTTCCTGACTTATTATTTCTTCGTAGTCTGCGACCAATAAAATGTAATAATAGTAGTACCTAAGTAGAAACATTGTAAAAATGTATATGAAAAGGATGGCCTGGGAATAGGAATGGGAATTTCCTGCCGCTTCTTCTCGGTAGGCTCTATATATTTTCAAATGCGGCGGTAGAGTTTTTAAAGTACATTATAATTAATAATTGACATTCATAAGTGCGTCTTTGATGCCTGAATTGAATAAATGATTTTGACTTTTGATTTTACTTAAGTTATTTATTGGTTGTTTGGGGCAAAGAACTAACAAGGCCCAAAAAATTAAATATAGTAAGTAATTCTTTTTTGATGCTTAAATACGGAAAAGGAATTCTTATAGCATCACATTGTCAGTCTGTTTTTCAAGACCCTAACAGTAGTTAGGGTCTTGAAAACTAGTACATAGTAAAAGTACTGGCGAACTTTTACTCAGGATCAAATGACAAAATAGTTTTGATAGTAATAACTGAATATTCACAATCCCTTGTAGCTAGAAAAATATAAGTTATAAGCCCATTAATAACTATATTTTAACCTATATTATATTCTTTCATAGATATTATTGGTGATAAGAATATTAATCGCACTATCACACTAATGTTATGCTAAATCTGATTGACTCATCTTCAGCTACAGTCGAACAGCTTTTTATGCACCATTCACCATCATAATGAACGAAGTTGGTGATATGCTAGTCATACTCAAAGGAATTCCGCTGCCCATACCTTGGGGATTTCCCAAGCGAAACCTCATTGCACTGTTTAACTAAAAAGGTAAGTTTAGTAATATTCACCCTCCATATTGGCGCAAAGTGCTTTGACCCCCAAAAGTTGAGCGCCGTCTAGGTTGGCATGCGACAAATCAGCGCGCTCCAAGCAGCAATGCGAAAGGTTCGCGCCGCTTAGATTGCAGCGAGATAGACAGGCATACTGAAACATATTTTATTACACACATATTTTACTTTATTCAGTACACTTCTTAGATTATTGCTTCTGCGACTATTGTCACAATTCTGCCAGTGTCCATTGTGCTAGTTTCATAAACTATCAGGAGATTTAAGGTGCGTTCGTTTAGCTTCGAGGGCATTGGTGGCGTTGTCATTGGCTCTTCTGTTATAGGATATGGAAAAAATCTAATATTGTACCGTTATAAAGTCCCTTACCAAGCAAAGGAAATCAGTTGCGGCCATAATCAATGAGATGTCATTGGGTTACGGCGACTCTTATCTAGAAAAAACCATGGTGTACAAGTGGCACAGTTTATTTTAACAAAGAAGGGAATCCCTTGAAGACGACCCGAAACCAGACAGGAGCATGGAGGTGACAAGGAGGCATTAACTTATCCAAAAAGTCGAAAAAATTGTACTCGATGTTGGTCGACTAAAGAAGAAACACCTCGCAGAAATGGTTGGAGTATCCGATACAACCATTTTTAAAATCCTGCACGATCATCTTTGCATGACTAAGGTCAGCGCAAGATGGGTGCCGAGAATGCTCACGCCGCCGCAAAAACAACAGCGCGTAGAGTGTTCGCGTGCATTTTTGGACCTCTGTAATGAAGACAAGGATGGTGTATTGAGTCGAATTGTTACTGAAGACGAAACTTGGGTTCATAATTGTGAACCTGAGTCGAAACAAGACTTCATGCAGTGGCATAAAAATGGCATATCACCTCCCAAAAAGTTTAGATGAGTATTACCTGATTCCAAAAAAAAGAGCTGCAGGGTAAAAAATTTACCACCAATGATGAAGACAAGGAGGCAGTTTCGGCGTATTTTGAAGATAAAGAGAAAATTGTTTTAGAAGGATAAAAATAGATTAATTGAAAGATCTGAATTTTTTTATTTCCACACAAAGGTCTTCAGGTCCCAAACTAGGCAGAGCCTGTACTATGGTAACCTGATGACTGATATACATACTTAAATATATACACACCCAGACACAGGTCAAACAGACACGTTCATGCACATACATGTTTGACCTGTCCGGGGATCGAACCCGGGACCAGCGGCTCAGAAGGTAGAAGTGCTACCAACTGCGCCAACCGCCTGTCATTGTATCTGTCTTGCAGGTGAATATGAAGAAAAGGAAAAATAATTTAGTTTATTTATTTCCACCCCTTATCCACCATTCCGCGAACTTAAAAACGCTCCCTCATATAGTTATAATACTGGCATACTAAGAGAAAGGTTGAGCATACAGAGCAGACACGCTCACAAAAAGGTGTCGGCAGGCGGTGGCGTCATGTGGCGGGTCGCCAGCTTCCCTCAAATATGGTTAAGGAAGGCAATGGCTGCCACATGCGTCAACTTGTGAACGGGTGCTGTTTGCAGAGACCCATCTCCTTTGAATGCTGATATAAACTCAGGAACGATATAGCCGTTAATTAAGTAGTTTAACATTAAAATCCTATATCCTCTAATTAAGTATATATTGTTGTCTCTTATTCAATTATATTTAGATTTCATAAATTTGCAAAAAAATTATTAAAAAATGGCACGGACCGTGAAGTCTGTGGATGCTAGTAATAAAAAAAATACTGGCATTACTACTGGACTAATGTATGTTGCACCATATTGCTCCTTTGTTTGATATATGCTTTATCATTCCAGCCAGGAAACCCAACATACTAGGTGGTAAGTATCTTCAGCACGAGATCATCTTAATTGGTACCACTGCAGTAGCCGGTATTCCTCTGCGAAGCAATAGTGTGCAAGCATTGCTATAACAGGGGCAATGTATCAAGTGAAAACACTACAAAAAGACAATGTGACAAATGCAGGCAGTGCCTTGCAAAACTTCCTTTCAAAAACCTGCATGGCACTGCAACTGGCAAGTTTACCATTTTGCACTGCAGTGCACTCAATTTGTCTGTCTCATCACTTGAAAGTATTTGTATACTTTCAATAGATGACATAACATACTGATGAGATATTATAATACAATACAGTTGAGTCATAAATAGTCTATTATACCAAAACCTCATAGGCTTATTACAAAGTATACTTGCAACTATTTTCATAGTCTATGAAATTGGTTTCATTTGTTTTCACAAATTTTTATTTGGAATCTCCAAATATGTATTCAATGAGATTTGTAATATAGCACCTAGTGCAAATTCTTTCTGTCTCACCTTAAAATTAATATACCGCAAGTCCAGTCTATTTAAGTCGGCACCAGCTAGATTAACACCTTGGAACCGTAGCTCTGAAGTTATCGGAGTCTTTATAATGGAATGTATAACATCCATACGAGACAGAGGGTGGTTTGTGCCGGAGTTAATTCGGGAGTCTTCTATGAGTTTGTTCAGGGTTGGTATCATAGAGTCTATGCCTGAAATTAGAAAGTGGTAGCACTTAAATATGTTGTTTTAATTAAACTAAATACATATAAATATTTTATACAGCTATTTGTATTCATCTTTGTCAAAATGAACTTTGAACCCGTCAAGTGTCTAGTTTTTTTGGCTTATTTCCGAAGAAAACATAAAAGTTCAATTAAAAACACTACCCTTGAATAGTTTGACCAACTAAAAACAAGGTTATACCGATAGAGTGTATTGGATCTGATAAAATTAGCTACAAACTAGAGGTCTAAAAATGTGTATACACTTTGTGTATGCACAACATGGCTTAGCACTTTTTTAAACATAAACATGGTGTATGCGTGACACGTGATGGGTTAATTGGTGATTTTTAAAACACCTCGTAAGCTAAATATCAATCTCATTCAAAGTAAACAGAAACAAAATTTAATACTTCAAGCAGGATCTGAAACTAAAATTAGAACGGTGACACTAATATGGCGGTAAACATAGCCGCTTAGGGTAGACCAGCCTTATCAAACTTAACTTAATTAAATAAGCTAGGTATTTAATTACTTTTAATTCTAAAAATGACTTGAATACTATCAAATCATTTGCAGCATGTGTGGTATGTGGTAAAAAAAAAATATGTACATTTTTTTTAATGGTTTGGTAATGAAGGGTTTGGATAATAACAGTAATGGTGAACTTACATTGTGGCAGAAGTATGTAGCATTTATCACCCTACCACATTAGTTATTTAGGTTCATTGAACACATACCTACCTTGCAGTTTAAGCATAAGCATAATGATTGCCAGTTTATTTTCATGGATGCTAGGCGAAGAAGAATATTTACAATTGTACTCACTATGGTTGAATCTCACTCAAGTGTTGTCTAACTGTTTTTGTTTTCAATAAGCCTAATTCAACTCCTTACCATAGAATACAGCTTCTTCAAGTACACCTCTTGGGTTGACATGTGCATCCAAAATCACCATTCCATGCCTCAAATAGTTTAAAATCGGCTCAAAGTATTCTGGACTTCTGTCAATTAGATACGCTCCAGTTTCATCTCTAGCACTAGGATTCATTAAGTACACATTCTTATCTTCAGCGAACATTCTTGCTAACATCGATAGAGGTTCTTTAGCTAGAAGTGTGGAACGAGAAGTTGTAAAATGTTTTCCTCCGACATTCAGCGTTACCCAATCGGATACAGCATTTAAACCCAACTGCTCTTCCAAATTCGTAGCTATGTCACACTTATTATCACTTTTATAACCCGTAGAGCTTAAGTAGATCTTCTCATCATCCCTTAATATCCGGATATCGAGTATTTCACAACCATTTCTAAGAAATAAAGATATATTTTCTTCGGGGAGACCGAAGTGTTTTTTGATTGAATTTTTCAACGCTTCCAGCGAATCGTCCACTGCCAAAACTTTTCCATTGTCTTCATCTTTGTCACCGAACACAAATACGCGTATCATATTACGACTTTCGTTGCCAGAAAATGTATTGTATACAATTTACATTCAACAACAAACAATTTTTTTTTATAATTGCTTATTTATATATACTCTTCTTCTTCTTTGTGGCTTCTTCTTCTTATGTGGCTTTTTAACGTGGGAAGACGTTACTCTGCCAGTGTCATGTTCTTGCACTCCAAAAGGTTTTGGCGGATATTTTGCCCTTGTACTCCCCCAACCCTGAAGGAGTGACCATTGTACGGTACGGAATCAAATGAAAGTAATATGAATATTAAAAGTATTAAAAACTGGTTTCGCTTTTATAAACGTATATTATTGGTTTTAATAAGATTACATAACATATAAATAAATGGTTTGAAAACAAGCGATAAAAGAGAGTTAATATCAGTAGGTCTAGCGATATCAGAATTAAGTTTATCATACAAAGAAGAACTTAACTTAGGCCATGAAAAGAAAATGTGATTTAAAGTATCGTCATCTAGGCCACACTCACAAAGCGAATGATCCCTGACCCTGATTTTAGCAAGAAACACGTGAACAAACGTGACCTAGGCGCAAACGAATTATGGTGGAATTGACCCATTTCTCAGCATTTTTAAACTTAAAAAACCAAGGTTTTGAAGGTATGGTAGGCTGAATTAAGCCAAAATGCCTACCTTTGATCATTCTTGTTCGATTCCAAATATTCGACCATTTATCACTTAACTGCACTTTTGCAGGGTTACGTAAATCGCGTGAAAAACAGTTGCAGTATGATTCCAGCCCCAAATCAGTAGCCTGCTTAGCAAAATTATCTGCAAATTATCTGTTACAAGCATTAAAAGCATTATTTGATTTTAATGCTTGTAACTTTATTTTTGAAAAGAAGTTGAGCTAGATAGGTACCTTTAAGACTCTTAAAGTATAACCAGAAGCAGGGTCAGCGATATTCTTTGTTAAGTGGACCACATAGGGGCCCAAATCCGTCTGATTATAATGAAGATCTTTTACGTCAAACTGGGGGACAATATAGAAATGTTGCGTCGAAGTTGAAGGGCTGATTTTTTTTTTTAGGAATTAAGTCATACGGAGCACTAGGAGCACGTTGACGCTTCCTAGCTCCTGTAGAAAGACTAACCAACGTGCTATCTGTATTATCTGATTCCGAACCAAGATCAGGAGGATCACTCATTTTTCTTTCGAAACATGAGTGATCTAACTGCTTTTACCGATAATAAAAATACTATTTACAAGCAACAAGAAAAAAATACTTACTAAAAGAAACGAAACCAAGTTTTTTATCAAGATTAATTAATAAGAAATCTACGCATTAAACTTCCGTATAATAGCCAACTCACTAACAAATAATCCCAGATAAGGCTCAGAAGAACAAAAATATTCTTTCAGACTCCCAATAATTTTAAATTTTAATTGTGCTCATTTTTCAACAGAAGCCGCCATCGTTCAAAATCAATATTATATTAATCTACTCTTTGTTCAAGACCTTTGTGGCTTTCAATGATCGTTGATGACGTTTTTTTTTGCTTTTACGAATGGCCATGAGGCTTGCGTATTGTGCCAATTTTATTGAATGACGTAAGTTCGGTACCTACTACTTTTTTCTTTTCCTCCGCACTGGAGGATTTGGCTTTGCATGACTAATGCATATGCTAGTGTCATTTCTCTAAGTCTTCTTTAAGTGGTTTTTCCTTCTGTCATCAGCTAATCTTGTCCACCGAGTCTTGTTTTGTTAGTTTTAGTTATTCATTTTGTACATTATAAAACTGGGGAAACGTGGCGCGATAAATATATGCAAAAAGTTTGGAATGTTACTTGTAAAAATTTATAGGATCAGTCGAATCGAAGTCACAAGCATTCGAGCGTATGAGGCAGTGAAAATGTTTTTCGAAACAGCGTCGTTCGCGACAACATCATTCAAGTCCATAACCTTTCGAAAATATGAGGCAGTGCAAAAAAAATTCGCAACAGCGTGTGTCGACACAGAGTAATACGAAACTACGTACGTATCCCAAACAAAAACAGGTAAACGGTTTTTCTGCGGTTCTTGAATAGTAGGCCTGGGCAAGCCTGCTTTAAAGTTGTCATGGTACGAATAAACCGGGCAGTTGTTTAGAAGTCCTGCTTTAAGAGCTCATAGTAAGGCCCCAGAGCGTTGTAGATAAGCTTTAAGGAAAAAGGATGTGCACCCCACCAAACACCCGAAAGACAGCGCAACATATTTAAAAGCTTTTCACATTTTGCTACAACGTACTCAGTGTGTGGAATACCAGAAAGTTTTTAATTTAGATATACCCCCAAAAACCTAACTTGTGTTTTGATAGGTATTAAGTTATTATCAAAGTGTATTGATATTGGTGGAGGTAACCATTGGCGCGTGAATACAAAAGCAGAACTTTTATGAGCAGAGATATTCAAGCCATTTTTGTCTAACCAATCTTTAACAAGATTCAAAGAATTTGATAAATGAGTACTTGCTGTAATAATGGATCTGTTTGAGGAGTATAACACTATTTCATCAGCGTATTGTAAAATTTCAGCGGAGCCTTGAAGGGAAGATTCCAAATCGTAAGTATATATGTTAAACAGTAAAGGACTCAATACTGAGCCCTGCGGAAGCCCTTTCCACACAAGTGGGCACTGATCCCTTGCTCGGTCTAATTTAATTGATCTTCCGGACATTTCATTTTTAATACGAGAGGATTTCTGGAATATCAAGTATACGTAGCTTTGATTTGAGAACATTGAGAAGAACGTTATCGTACGCGGACTCTAGATCTTAAAATGTTGCAACAACTGATTCATTGAGCGTAAAAATGCTACTCTAATAGTAGTTACAAAAGTACCCTCACCATCCAAAGTACTCCTACCGTTTCGAAAACCGAATTGTGACTTAGGCAATATATTTCTATTCTCGATAATTCACTCGAGTCGATTTTTAACTAAGATTTCCGCCACTTTTACCAATACAGATGATAATGCTATTGGACGATATGACGATGTTTCAGTTGGAGCTTACCTTTTACCTGGTTTGAGAATGGGAATAACTAACTGTGACTTCCAAGATTTGGGTATAAGTCCTGATAACATAAAGGTGTTTATCAAATTTAAGTAGTATAAAAGAGATGGTTCACTGAGTTTGGCTAAAAATTAAAAAGGAATATCATCTTCGCCAGGAGCCAGATTATATTTATTATATTATATTTCACAGTGGACAAAACTCCTAATAATTCCTGTAGTACAAATGGAGAATACAAGATGGCCGAATTATTGTGCATTATAGGGGGAACAGAATTACAGAAGAAATCCTGCTCTGGAACTGTGGGTGATGCAAGGTTATAATATATATATATATATTAAGGAATTTGTCGTACAGATTTGGCGGAAGTACTGAGTTAGTAGACTCACTAACACCGTTTCTACATCTTCTTATATTACGCCATACTACCGAAGGGTTGATAGCAGGAGAAATTGACCGGCAATAATGTCTCCATCCTTCAAATTTCTTCTCTTTTATTAATTTACGTATCTGAGTGAATCAGATTAATTATTAAAGTTTTCGTCGGACATATGGAGATGGTATTGTAATTCAGATTCTTTTTTTTTATTAACAATATCAGTGCACACATTATCCCACCAGAGAGGAGAAGGCCAGATGCAGAGTTTTTTAAGGGAAATATTTCGTCCGCAGTTTGAGTTAATATATTAGAAAGAACCTCTGTGCAATTCGTAAACATATGAGGAAACTTTGCAATATTATTCAACTTTTCTTCTACAAAAGTCCTAAACCAATCCCACAGATTATCATTATTAAGAACATACTCGTACTTCAGGCGAGGCGTACAGACAACAAAGAACATCTAACAGAAGGCAAAGAGATAACAATTGCAAAATGATCACTTCCAAAGGTGGAAGATATTGTGCGCCATGTTATTAAAGATCGAGAAGTCTACTGCACTAGTGTTTTCATGCGGAGCTGTTCGTCAAATGGGTGAGCCAGAGTTTATTATACAAAGATTATGAGTATCAATTACGTCCAATAGCAGTTGACCGCAAGATTTAGTAACTGAGCATCCCCAAGAAATATGGTGTGAATTAAAATCACCTAGGTCTATAAAAGGTCTAGGAATGAGATTAAATAGATCATTAAGTTTTTGGAAAACGAAAGAAGAAGGAGAAGGAACAACACAAATGCTGCCGATTTGCACTGCTACCATGGAAAACTCATTAAAACTGGGGACAGGTAGGGGAGAGAAAGAGATGGACTACAAGAGTATAGCGACACTGCCATACCAATCAAATCAAGAAAATCCATGGATTTAAAAATAGAGCCTGGCCAGGTATTACCTTCTTGAAGGCCGACATTGTTAAAGGTTTTAGTTTTAAACATACTCAAATTCAAATTCAACATATTTAATGGCCTTATAACATTGTCAGTTACACTAGGCAAGTCAAATTTACAAAATAATTTATAAGTATGAAGTAACAAGTCAAAATTTAGAAATTAAATATATATATATGTTTGACATTATTAATAAATAATTATTAATAATGTCAAACAGATTAATGAAAAAATTGAACAGTCCATGATTATAATAAAAGATATAAGTGCCATGTTACATGATTAAAATACAAATATTAAATATATTCAAATATAAATGTGTAAAAATCTTTGTTTTTAATCAGATAAGCGTTGTAAATTTCGATAAGACAATTACAAATATATAAGGATATTTCCGTCATGATTTTATTGTCTTTAAAGTACTTTCTGACTGATAACGTTTCCTTAGCCCGAACATTAATCTTAAAGCTCTTTTCTGCGCTCCTAGTACCATTTTCATATCTGTCCCATTGTCCCAGACCGTAATGGTAGGATCTAATTCTTGAATGTATATATGCGAAATAAATTGATATCTTTGCTTTTCTGTCTAGTAAAAGTTTGATTTTAAGCAGTGTGTACGATGCAAGCATCGCACATCGCGCGCGGTCAGCGATTTACGTATTCATGTCACATTTCATAAATCGCTTCATCAGTTCACGATCGGAAACCGTACCATCCGCGTGTGCTCATCTATCATACCATTTTAACCATTTAGACTTAGTTTGTGAATAAAAGGACACCTTTACTTCTATAACTCGGTTATATCATTTCCTGTGTACGGACAGCACCGTACATAGTGGTCCTTCGAGCATCGTGTCCTTGCGCGCGTGTCGGACACATGTGGGATCATACGCGTGTAAGGTGAAACCAGTGACTATCGAACTACATACCATTGAACATACCATTATTATTATAAGTGAACCATAAGTGAGTGAATCAGTGACGACCATTTACCAGTGTCTACATTGCCACGATTCCTAGCCGTAAACCAAGAAGCGGCACTAGCAAACGCTTACATCAGCATTACAGCGTGACGTGGTGGTAAACCAAACATCCACGTCATACTCGATACCTGTATCGAGTTATATCAAGTAAGATCTTTCCGATTTACTATTAACTAATTTGTAATTAAAATGGAAGATCTTTTATTAAATCAAGAAACGCTTATCACAGCGATGGAACAGCTTTTCTCTAACTTTAAGAAGGCGGGACGTGAGCGCAAAACGCCTGACTATGTGAAGAGACAGCTGGAACTATTAGAAACATATTGGAAAGATTTCGAATCAAACCATGTAAATCTGCGCGAATTCCACGACGAAACTATTTCGTATTTTAAAGATCAGCATTACCAACAAGCAATAGATTTTTATAACAACGTGAAAATGCATATTTCACAATGTCTTCCTAGACCTACTACTCCTATCGGTACCATGAAAGGAGAAAAGGCTCTTCCCACTCCGGGCCCCAGTAGGTCAGGATCATTACCAGTATCAAGATTTGCCACTCAAGGCAATCCCAGCAAATTAGAAGAAATGCTAAGAAAGCAAAAAAGTAATTTTAAAGCATTTTCTCGCACTATATCGGCCATAGATGTAGAATATTTATCCGAAATATGGGAGTTTGAGGATATATTGAAAACAGTTCAATCTGGGTGGTCTACTATCGACTCTTTGCATTGGGAAATCGATAGCAATCTTCTTGAAGACAATGAAGATTATGAGGTGACTTTCAACCAGTATGAACAGCAATATGTTGACATTAAAAAGGCGCTTAATAGTAAAATGTGGGATGTCTCACATAGAGAAAAATCAACACCAAAAATGGATATCCCCACCTTTAGCGGAAATTATCATCAGTGGTTATCATTCAAAGATTTGTTCTGTGAATCCATCCATACAAATAAATCATTATCGCAAGCTCAAAAAATGCAGTTCTTGAAAAGTAAACTGAGGGGTGAAGCTGATAAACTAGTACAACATTTAAGAATAAGCTCATATAACTATCAGGTATGCTGGGACATATTAAACCAGAGATACAATAACACGAAGTTAATATTTACATCTCACATCAACATCTTGTTATCCTTGCCAACCATGCAAAACCAAAGTGCCGCCCAGATTAAAAGGTTGCACGACACCACTAATGAATGTTTAAATGCGGTCAAAGGTCTTGGGGTAGACATTTCAAACTGGGATCCGCTTGTAGTTCACATACTATCGCAAAAATTAGACAATGAAACTCATAATGACTACATCGAATCATTGAAATATCCTAGAAACTTGCCGACCCTAAAAGACTTCCTTAATTATCTTGAATGCAAGTTTACTTCACTAGAATCTTCAAAAAAAAAGCAAGACTCGGCAAAATTACCACAGCAACAGCATGAAAATAATTTTAGAAAAATGCCGAACAAGTTTCTTGTTAGTAACAACCAGAATAAAAATAAATCCTTCGTCAACCATTCAGCTGCTAAAACTGTGTCGCTACAAAAATGCCTACTATGCAGTAATAACCATAAACTATACCAATGTAAGACCTTTTTGGAATTAAAACCAGACTCCAAACTTAAAACTATATCCAAATTAGAGCTGTGTAAAAACTGTCTACATAACCACAATGGTAAACAGTGTTCATCGGTGAAAACATGTCGATATTGCGATGACTCACATAACACGTTGCTACATGATGCCTATGTGAGTTCAATGACTGCAAGTGAGCAAAGTACTAGCTCAACCGAAACCCAGCGAAAATTTAATGCTTGTATTTCTCAACCAACAGAGTATAATAGAACTGAAAATACTGAATCTGTCTTAGCGACCGCCAAGGTCAATATTCGAGCAGCAGATGGATCTCTTCTCACCATGCGTGCTCTAATCGATCCGTGCGCACAATCATCTCTTATTACGGAAAACGCCGCGCAACGATTAGGCCTACCGAGAAAAGGGTGCAAATGGATTGTGTATGGAGTAGGCGCTAAAGCAAACCATAGCAAGGGGATCATCGAGATCACAGCATCTTCCATCTACAACAATTTTACCTTCAACACAGAAGCTTTCGTCATGAAAAATATGATTCAAAATGATAACTTACCACACCACACTTTTGAAAAACCACTACTGCCATATAAAAAGCATATTAAGCTCGCGGATCCAGAATTTTATATAAGTCGACCAGTTGATCTTATATTGAGCGTAGATGTTTATGCACTTATCATTTTACCAGGCTTCCTTCGTGACAAAACCTCACAACAGATAGCACAGCAAACCCAACTCGGTTGGATAATAAGCGGTAAATGCTCTAATAAACAACCATATCACTGTAATGTCGTTATGATCACAAAAGAGGACATTCAACGATTTTGGGACATCGACGACATCGGAGACAGTTCCGGTAACATGTCCAATGAAGACCATCAATGCATTCTGCAGTACCAAACAGAAACCAAGCGCCTACCAGACGGACGCTACGTCGTACGATTGCCACTGAAACCAGATGTAGATGAGAAGCTGGGATCTTCTAAGTCTAAGGCTGTGGCCCAATTTCGGCAACAAGAAAGAAAATTTATCAAAAACGAAGCAATTGCTAAACGTTATAAAGAAGTAATTGACGAGTATATACAATTAGGTCACATGCATGAATGTAAAGGTAACCAGACACCGACGGAATGCTATTTACCGCACCATTGTGTTTTACGCGACGACTCGACGACTACTTCCATTTGAATCGTTTTTAATGCGTCAGCTATAACTTCAACGGGAAATAGCTTAAACGACCTCATGTACCGTGGACCTAATCTACAACAAGATTTGCTATCACTTATCATAAAATGGAGGCAATATAAAATAGCTTTCACTGCCGATATAGAAAAAATGTTTCGGCAAATTCTTGTTCACGAAGATGACCAGCGCTACCAAAAGATAATCTGGAGAGATTTCCCAAACAAACCATTACGGGAATATCAAATTACCAGTGTCGTTTTCGGATTCAAGGCCGCTCCTTTCTTGGCGATGATGACGCTGAAACAGTTGGCCCAAGATGAGCAGAACCGATTCCCTGAAGCGGCAAAAATTGTAGAAAATAGCTTTTACATGGATGACCTTCTTCACGGGCATCACGACATTGAGTCTGCCAAACAAATCAAAACAGATCTAGTGACATTACTGAAATCAGGAGGCTTCAACTTACGCAAATGGACTTCTAATGTACCCGAGTTACTAGATGACAACAAACCACAAGACTTCAATGAAATATCATTTGATTTTAGACACCAAGAAACCACCAAAACTTTGGGACTGCGCTGGAACCCTCATGATGACCAATTCAGTTTCCAGCTCAAAGTTCCCACCAACTCTACGTGCAAACAAACAAAGAGATCACTCCTATCAGACATCATTCGCCTCAAACTTCTGTTCCAAGAGAGTTGGCAACTCAGTCTCCAATGGAATGACGTTTTACCAGAAGATATTGCCAATAGGTGGCAGAAAACCAGAGAAGATCTTGATAACATCAAGCAAATTCGCGTGCCAAGATGGCTGACAAGTCTTAAATACGACGATTTGGAGTTACATGGGTTCAGCGATGCATCTACCAAAGCCATGTCTTGTGTGATATATTGCAAAGTCAGCAATACAAATCAGTTAGGAGAAAAGAGCTCGTCCGTAGTCATCGTGGCTGCCAAATCGCGACTAGTTCCAACTAAGACAACCATCTCTCTACCAAGATTGGAACTATGCGCTGCACATTTACTATCAAAATTGATGAAAACCGTTCGAGAATGTCTGTCCAATTATAATATCAAAACCTTTGGTTGGTCAGACTCAACAGCTGTCTTAGGATGGCTCAACGGGGACCCAAACCGATGGAAAACATTCGTCGCAAATAGGGTTAAACAGGTCACAGAGATCATGCCACCGGAATGTTGGAATTATGTCAAAACAAATGAAAACCCTGCAGATTGTGCCAGTCGTGGAATCACCGCAGAACAACTATCAAAACATCCGATATGGTGGAATGGACCTGAGTGGCTATCATCTTACGACCATAAAGAGACCAAAGAAACACCTGCTTACGTCACTGACGAAGATGTTAAAAACCCAAAACATGTAAGCATAGTAACAAACAACCAAGAAAATGACACCCTACACAGTTTAATACATAACCACAGCAGCTTTGAACGAGCGTCTCGCATATTAGCGTGGATTTTACGTTTGGGGTCACATTACCAAAACAAACCATTCTACTTAACCATTGCGGAGTTGAGAAAAGCTAAACACATTTTGATCAAATATGTGCAACACTCAGTTTTCTCGAGCGATATACATAGCATTACAAACCATAAACAAGTTAGTAATAAAAGTAAATTATTGAATTTGAGACCTTTCATCGACAGTGATGGTCTGTTGAAGGTCTCCGGAAGAATAAGAACAGCAGAAATTAATCAAAAAATGAAGCATCCTCTTATTCTCCCTCACAATCACCACCTTACAGTCCTGCTTATAGATCGAGCTCACCAAATGACCTTCCACGGGGGTACACGCTTGACTTTGGCATGGCTAAGACAAGAGTTTTGGATCATAAGTGGAAACAATGCCGTCAAAAAGAGGCTACGAAATTGTGTCACCTGCAGGAAGCATAATCCAGTCAAACAAAACCAATTAATGGGAGATTTACCAGCCGCAAGAACAAACGCTACACGACCTTTCTTCCATGTGGGGGTTTATTTCACAGGGTTTGTTGACGTCAAATCTACCAAAGGCCGAGGAATTAAAACTACCAAAGGATACGTCGCGGTGTTTGTGTGCATGGCAACCAAAGCTGTGCACCTGGAGCTGGTTTCGGATCTTACTGCATCCGCGTTCCTGGCAGCTTTAAGAAGATTAGCTGCCAGACGAGGTACACCTCGTTATATCTACAGTGATAACGGAACGAACTTTGTCAAAGCAAATCGGAGATTGCAGGAAGAATTTATAGACCTAAAAGCAACACTGGATGATGAATTCTACTCAGAGCTTAGCAAAATGGAATCAGAATTCGTTTTCAATGCGCCGTCCTGGCCTACGGCGGGAGGCCTATGGGAAGCTGCGGTAAAAAGTCTCAAACACCACCTCCGAAGGGTAATAGGAGAGCAAAAACTTACATACGAAGAGGTTTCGACGTTATTAGCACAACTAGAGGCTTGCCTCAATTCAAGACCGTTGTGCGCGCTCAGTGAAGACCCTGACGACATTGAATATCTTACACCATCCCACTTTCTGTCCAGCGGACCAATACTAACCATTATAGAAACAGAAAAGGACGAACGTACCAGATGGCAGCTTACTCAAAGGATCTACCAGGATATTTGGAAAAGGTGGCGCAGCGAGTACCTAGCTCAAATAACAGCACGATCCAAATGGCAAATACCACAAAGAAATATTCAAATAGATGACATCGTGTTGATTCATGATGCAAACCTACCAGCCGGGAAATGGGCCCTAGGAAGAGTAATAGAGCTCCATCCAGGTAAAGATGGGTACGTGAGAGTGGTAACCCTAAAGACAAAGAGTGGAACCTTCAAGAGGCCCATCGTTAAATTATCTATTTTACCAACAGATAAACAAGCAGACCATTATAGTATACCTTTACAGCAACCAGATAATCAAAGCGCATCAAGTAACACCACAGCTGATAATGTCATAACGCCTCAGACCACACGAACAACCCGAAAAGGGTCATGTTATGTCATTACCATGGCGCTAACATTGCTTATGTTGATAATGTCACCAGTTCATTGTGCCTATAACACATCAAAACTAAAGAACAATCAGAGCATTTATTTTGATAAACTATCAAACATGCATCTTATTCGGGATCAATGGAAACTTATAGTTTATTACGATATGAACCCGTATTGGCGAGGTACAAATCTATTCGGTGAATATCTTAACCATATGGAAGAAGTGTGTATGAAATCAGAAATCAAAACACACTGTAACCTGATTCTGCTGCAATTGCATCACGGATATAAAGAGTTAGAGCATTATAATAAGGCCTTGCTTGGTCAACAGTTCCTAACGAGGCGCGTGCGAGTAACACGAGGAGCGATAAATATTATCGGCAACGTGGGACGTACTTTATTTGGTTTACTGGACGACCAATTCGCCGAACAATATGCAAAGGATATCAGCTTAATAAGAAACAACCAAAATCATCTCGCCTTGCTATGGAAAAACCAGACTTCTGTAGTGGAGTCCGAATATAATTTATTGAAAGGAATGGAGAGTGCTATGGACAAGCAGCACAAAATATTTAACCAACATCTCAACAATTTGCAAAACACTGTGAATGGTTTCAACGAAGGTCTTCGAAACATAAGAATGACTGACGAGTTTACCCTGTCTGCAATCACCGCTAACAGCATCCTGATGAGCTTGCAAAACATTCAAGATACTCTACTGGATACAGTCACAAACATCTACTATGGCAAATTCAACATACATTTATTGAAACCAGAGCAGCTACTAGACGAATTAAACATTATATCAGGCCAACTCTCAAAAGATATTTGTTTGCCTATAAGTAATTTACAGACAGATTTACCAAAAATATATAATTTGCTAAAAGTAAAAGCGCGAATGACCAAAGAGTTTTTCATTTTCGAGATAAGAATTCCGCTTGTAAGCCGAGACACCTATGAAGTTTACAAAATGATACCAATACCTCAGAAGGTCGGCAACAACATGGTCACCCTTGCGCCCATCGCTAGTCATATTGCTATGAATCTACCAAAAGATGCCTATGTACCATTATCCGAGATAGACATCCAACAATGCACACAGTTTGATGCAGACACGCAACTGTGTCTCTTACAAAGGCCAATCTATCATATGAAATCTGATGAAGATCTATGCCTTAGAGACGAAAGATTACAAAAATGCAAAACAAACTCTGTCCCGTGCAGAGACACGTGGACGCAGCTAACCAACGTTAATACCTACTTATTCTTTTGTTGTGAGTATTGTCCGATAAGAATAATATGCGGGCATCTAGTTACAACCGACCGACTCAGCAAGGTCGGGATCGCATCGCTCGGGGAAGACTGCATTATCAAAGGGGATTACGTCACTGTTGTATCGCATAGACATAACTCGAACAGTGTGAACATGCAAGCGGATATTTTAAGTTTTGAAATTCCGCCTATAAATAACATCATTAATTTGTCGATTCCCATAAGTGATATGGATTCCGCAACTAGTCACCACGAAAAGGAAATTGAAGAACTAGGTAAACAGATAGAACACATGAAAAGGGAGACCGTCATTACCGACCAGATATCGACACACGATGTTCACCATTATGTCGTGATATATATCATGATGGGCATCGTGGCAGCTGGAGGCGTGGGCTACGCAGTTCGACGCGCACGCAAAAGAGGCTTTGCGTGCGTCCAGCGCGCTGCCCCCGCCCCTGCCGCGGCTGGAGCTGTCCGCGCCGACACGGAGCCGGTGCCGAGTACCAGTGTCGCGTATCGTGTCAGTGATCAGTGCATTAGTGTAAAAGCAGAGCAAAATAGTGATAAAATTGTTAACCAATACGCTCGTGTAATCAAAACTAGTGCGCGTGTGAATAGGTCTATTTCTCCCATTTTCAATCGAGGCAATCAATTTAATCACTAATATTTATTTACATGAAATTGTCTTATCACCTTGTAATATCACCACTATATTGTTTATCACCTTGTACCATTATCATTCACCAACATCCAACATCTTCATGAGTTCTCCCATTCCTCCCTCGGGAGTATGTACGATGCAAGCATCGCACATCGCGCGCGGTCAGCGATTTACGTATTCATGTCACATTTCATAAATCGCTTCATCAGTTCACGATCGGAAACCGTACCATCCGCGTGTGCTCATCTATCATACCATTTTAACCATTTAGACTTAGTTTGTGAATAAAAGGACACCTTTACTTCTATAACTCGGTTATATCATTTCCTGTGTACGGACAGCACCGTACACAGTGCATAATTTGCACTGGCAACTTTTTTACACAAATTATTAATATGGGCTGAATGATTGATTGTGGCATCGATAGTATAGCCGAGAAACATGTTTTCATGTACATTTATCTCTTTGTCGATACCTTTTCGTGATTGGTAAAGTATAACAATATTTTTGTTATCTTTAAGAATTATACCATTTGAAGAAAACCATTCCTTTAGAATATTTACAGCAATATTATTTTTTCCATTAACTTATCTTTATATTTATTATATATTCCCACACGTGTGTCGTCAGCAAATAAGCTGATATAGGTTCAATTTGGCATAATATAAATTTACTGGGTCGTTTATGTAGATTAAACATAATATTAGACCAAGTATTAAGCCTTGTGGCACCCCCCTGTCTACTGCGCTCATTGATGACGTTGCGTCGTTTACAGATACCCTTTGACATCGATTTTCTAAGTATGATCGCATCACATTAAGTTCTGGGCCTTCAAATCATAAATGTACTTACTATAGAGCAACGTTGGACGGTAATGCAATATTCGACTTGGTTAATGATCAATAAGAATTTGAATTATATCTGATGTTTACATTATCAACGAGTTACTTGAATTATTTAAGGATTAAGTATTAGGATTTTAAGTATTAGGAATTCGATAATCATCAATAATTGTTTTATGTGCAGATTGATCATAGTCCTTTGTAGGCTTGGAAGCCGGTCATCGATTAGTATACACTGTTTTTTTGTATGACGTATGAGATGATTGCTGCTTGTTAGTATATGTAGGAGCATAATTGAGATGAGCTGAAACTACACTAGGGATGGAGCTGACAACGGCCGCATACGATTTGTTTACAGGAGGAATCAATTTAGCTGCTTCGCCATAAGAAATGTTATTTTTAGCCATTGATATCTCTATTCGTTTTTGTCGCGAAAATTCAGGCATGACTTACTAATTGCAAAATGAGCTCCCAAGCATAGACAACAGGATACTATTTCTTCCTCTACGTCACATGTATCACCCGAATGGTCATTTACATACTTAAAACATCTAGGCTTAGCACGGCATTGAACCTTTGTATGTCCGGAACGGCAACATTTGTAACATTGGATAGTAGGGTATGAATAAAGCTCAACGGACAGTGCATTGTAGCACATAAACATTCTTTTAGGTAATATCTGTTCATCAAAAGTGATTACTATACTCTGTGTAGATTTCCACAGAGGGGATCCGTCTATGATTGTTTTATAATTTTTTCTCCTGACTTTTAGAATTCCGCCACATCCATCAGGAACAGAAATATTCTCAATAACTTCTTCTGGTGGCCACTCTGACGGTACCCTGCGAACCAGACCCATTTGAGTTATGTTGAAAGTAGGTATAAACGCTCTTAAGGTATTAGTTTCCAGGCTTTTACTTCCAATCCAATGTTACAAATGTTGCCGTTCCGGACATACAAAGGTTCAATACCTTTGTATGTCCGGAACGGCAACATTTGTAACATTGGATAGTAGGGTATGAATAAAGCTCAACGGGCAGTGCATTGTAGCACATAAACATTCTTTTAGGTAATATCTGTTCATCAAAAGTGATTATATACTCTGTGTAGATTTCCACAGAGGGGATCCGTCTATGATTGTTTTATAATTTTTTCTCCTAACTTTTAGAATTCCGCCACATCCATCAGGAACAGAAATATTCTCAATAACTTCTTCTGGTGGCCACTCTGACGGTACCCTGCGAACCAGACCCATTCGAGTTATGTTGAAAGTAGGTATAAACGCTCTTAAGGTATTAGTTTCCAGGCTTTTACTTCATAAAGTCATCTAATCTACTATCTATTATCTAACTACTATCTAATCATCTGCAAGTCAGAAAATTCAAGTGAAATCCGGTTTCTACCTATTCTTTTCACCGAACCATTTACTATACGTATTATTTTTCGGGGGGCACTTTATTTTCTAAACAATGTTATTATTTTGGTGGAATATACCAATACCTACACAACCTTCTTGATTTTTTTTTAGAAGCATCTGTAAAAATATAGTGCCAACCACGCCAAATATCATCTTGAATATACAAAAAACGTTTATTAGCAGAAAGGTCTCCTTTAGCTAATTCTAGGCTAAGATGTAGAGTGGGTTCGAACAAGACAGTTTTGAAATCAAACTCAAATAAGGGGATTTCAGGGTTTCTAAGAGCTGGGAACCTAAGTATTATTTTTGTGTAGCTCATAATAAGTCTTTTTTTTTGTATCCAATAGGGCAATGATATATAACTAAACAACAATTGTAATTTCGGAAAAATAGAATGCGTAGAAAACTGAAATAGTCGGAACAAAAACATATCTGAAAGGTACTGTCATCTTAAATATAGAGGAGGGTCGACACAATCCACTTGCATGGCGTTTTTAGGTGTAGATCTCATTGCACCTAATATGATGCGTAGGGCTCATGCTTGAATGACATCTATAAGTAAAAAGGGGGAGCACCCCACCAAACTCCAGCTAAGCATCTTAGTATGTTCAGGTTTTTTTCGCATTTTATTGAAACATATTAAGTGAGACGAAAAGCTTTATTTGCTGTCTATAATTAGACCTAAAAACTTTTCTCATTTTCTACGAGAATTCTTGTGTTATTAAGCAGAATATTAAGTGTAGGTTTTAAACGTTTTCTGGTAAATTTGACAATAGAGCTTTTTGCTGCGCAGATTTTTCTATGTCACTATGAAACACATAATATATACACAAATCATCAGCATACCTACTGCAATATACGACATAGGGCAGAACAGACTGGCTATATTATGTGAAAATATATGGCTACATTGCTCAATACAACTAAAACAAACGTAAAATTGATAGAAAACAGTTTATTACACATAAATAACTTACCATTTTCGCCTTCTTTCACAAAAAAACACTCCAACAAAACAATTCTGAAAACTGAAATTCAGTCGCTCAAAAATGTTCGCGGGCGTATAAATAAATTTTTTTTTTCCAAAGTTTACTTGGCAATTTATTGTCCGATTATTTAATTTAACGCCATCTAGAGTTACGGTTACGCTACAATTGACATATTGATGAAAGTCATAGGCAAAATTAATATAGAACGAATTAAACAGAGGTCACTTTAATATAGGACGCGCGTCCCATACGCGAGCCGTGAGGTGGCGGTAAACGATGGGACGCGCGTCCCATCTGCGAATATAAGGGTACATCGAGTCGAGAAGTTTTGTACTGTAATGGCGGGTTTTCCCGTATATTACTCTTTCAATTCGTGAAGAACGTAATGTAAGATAGGTATTATCTGTTCTAAAATCATTATTGTACATAAAAATAATGTATTTTATGTAATTTTCTACAATATTGACGTATTTTCCATATTTCTAATGTTAGACAGATTGCATAGATTGAGTATCCTACATTTGTCATTTATTTGAAAAGTGGGCGGGGCATATTTTTGGTTTTTTTTGGTCGTATGCTGAGCATTGTCGATAAAAATTATCGATGTTCATATCGATGTCTGTTCGATATTATGATCAACTCATCGGATAGGGAAATATTATATTTAGCGCTTATTACGTGTTACACGTACTGTTCAACCTCTAGTGCAGTGCCGTAACATATTTTGTGCCCGTAATATCGTTTTTTGTCGTTGGAATTTAGGGTTACGTGATATTTTCAACAGACTCCTAAGAGTTCTTATAGTATCCAATAAATAATTTTAAAATGTTGTTATTATATGTATTTAGTTTATTTTTTCTACCGACTTCCAAAAAAGGAGGAGGTACTCAATTCGATTGTGTTTTTTTAAGTTTGTTACCTCATAACTTTCTACTGGTATAACCGATTCTAAAAATTATTTTTTTGTATGAAAGCTGGCAAATTCGGTCTAGTAGTTTTTGAGATACACTCCAATAAATGAATAGAGATGAAGTCGGTATTGAATTTTTCAAATAGTACTTGTTCATGTGATGTAGTATAGGAAAATAGACGTTCGTCGTATTGTTCATACGTTATCGGACTTGAAAGAGGGTTAATTATTTCTAGAACCATAAAAGCTGGAACCCCGACCGAGATGTCGAACCCCCGGCGGAGTTCTTTCGATTGCTCACAGAGGAGCTTTCAGATGAAGATGATTCCGGGAGTGAGTGTGGTGAAATGGAAGAGTCAGGTCCCCAACCACTCCCGGAAGAAGAAGATATATGGGTGAGCAATATTTGTTGCAATTAGATATTATATTCATCTAAATCAATTTTAATTCTAGGTTTTTCCAGCTATAAAATTATTTGGAACACATTGTTTGTTACTAATATATGAAATAGTGGTAAAAGGCTGAAACATTATACTACACAATTTTTGATAAGATTAACATTACTTTCTGGAAAGACACTTTTTTATTTGATTTACAGATGGAAGTGGATGAGGTGACGGGAGAGCTGCACCCTGCGTAAGTATTTTCTTTCTTACTTCAGTGTATACTTGGATATTGTGCCAAAAATGTATCAAGTTTTATAACATAATTTTAACAATTATGGTTACGTAAATGATAATGAACCTGATTATATACTTCCTCGTACTAGATACGAATACAGTACTCTTACCCTACAGTACGAGTACGTAACCATGAAAGTTAACTTTTTTAATTGACTTTTTTTAATTCATCCACATTTCCGCTAATGTAAACGATGAACACTCCTACTATATGAGACATTAAACCATTAAAATGTATAAGGTAATTATTTTCATGCTTAATAACCGAGTACATAAGATAATTCAAATTAAATGTTTTTAGGTATTTACGTTCAGAGACTCCCCCGCCTAGTACAAGTGCTGCTGCGGAACCGGACTATGAGAGTCCTAGGCGTGACAGGTAGACATTTACGCTGCTCATTTAACAACAAAATCTTGAAAGAGATACACAATAAACTGATAAATAAAATATTTTTAGTCATTCCGCCCAGAGACTACACCGCCCGGTACTAGTGCGGCGGGAGGCGATGTTTTTGAAGATGCAAGCCCGGGTCATGACAGGTACTAACTCAGGATAATTTTATCTTATACGAATGCTTCTAATTTAATTTAAATGTAACTTACCAATAATGAAAAACACATTACAGATCTCACTCACCAATGCGAAACCATACAGCCCGCTAAGTAGCCCCCGACGCCCAACTGAACCGACAAGCCCACAGAGGCCAATGCTGGAGCCAGACCCTAGCGAAAGGTGCATCCAAACTTTCTTATGATTAATTTGTTCTAAAAGATATACATGCAAATAGAGTATTCCAAAATATGATTTCTTTTCAGGGTAATATTTGTGGTTCCGGACCCAGAGCTGCTAGGGTCAACCCGTGGCCGAGGGCAGCGAGCGGGCCGAGGGACGGGGCACACTCGTGGGTCACGTGCTCGTGGTGCGAACCGAGGGAGCAGAGGACGCGGAGGGACCACAAGGGCGGTTAGTGGTAACGCGGGGTGGCAACGGGCGGAACGAATTATCGAAGTGTGTTTGACTGATGAAGACGTTCCACCGAGCTTGAGAAATATGGTGCATGATTTGGAGAACGCACGTTTAATGAGAACTGAGCGAGAGATGAGGAGACGGCGGAACGTCAGAATGAATGATGGTTCTGACGATAGCGAGCAAGATGATGAATTTGTGGATGCCGAAAGCTCCATAGCAGACGAATTGTTCGACGGGGATAGTTCGGCCATGACCTTCCAATGGTCACCCATGGCCAGCTTTGAAGGGGTCCGTGAACCTTTCATGCCACAACACCAACCTGGCCCCCGCCTCCGCACTTCGTGCAGCTATGAAGCATTTCGGCAATTCTGGGACGACAATATTTTGGAGCATATTGTCACGGAAACAAACCGATATGCTGCCGAGGTAAAGTCGACATCCCAGAGATTTGCTCGAGATTGGTACGATACAAACATACACAAAATTCTGATCCTCTTCGCGTTCTGGATGATGCTTGGCATCGTCAGAATGCCAACTATTAAATCTTGTTTTTCGACCAATCCCCTTTTGAAAACCCACATCTTCAGTAAGCTGCTCATTGAGCAGCGTTACTGGCTTTTAAATCGAGCCCTTCATTTTGTTAATAATGCGACCCGTACTCCAGACTCGTCCAAACTGTTCTGTCTTAACCCAATAGTAGAGCACCTAAACAAAAAGTTTAGTGAAGCTTATACTCCAGACCAAAGCATAGCAATAGACGAGTCTCTAACTTTGTGGAAAGGGAACCTGTCTTTTCGGCAATATATTAAGACCAAGGCGGTACGTTTCGGGATCAAAACTTTCAAACTGTGCGAATCGGCCACAGCCTATCTGTGGTCGTTTATTATTTATTTAGACAAAGACTGCACACCGACCCCCTTAGTAAATTGCCGAAAAGCACAGAAGTGGTAGTGAAGCTTATCAAGCCACTACTCCATCCAATATTAAACAGTCGCATTATCGTTCATAAGTCATCCGAGGATGAGGCCAAACAACTTGCCTTTAGGTTAGACCTTGTCGACAAAATAATTAAGAGATTATTTTAAACCTAGTTCCGGTGCGTAGACAGAGGGAAGTCTCAAACAGAAACCATGACCTGCCTGAAACTCGTTTCGTCGGATCGCACTATATTGTACGAAATCGCGAAAAAACCGAGCGGACGACAGGTTCAAGTCGTAATTCGAAGAACCGTCGCTACTGCAAATGGTGTTTGGCTCGAGAAAAACGATACAGCCGTACTGTATACATATGCGATGGTTGCAATGTACCACTTTGTGTAGATATTTGTTTTAAAAGTTTTCATACCGAAAATTAGGTCAGGCTCTAATGTTTTATCTGTCCCTACCCTAGTCCTTTGTAGTTCCTTACCCTGTAGTAGTAGTGTGTGTTCGTGTTGTATCAAATGTATGTAAGTTTATGTATTCTATGGCTATGTTAGGGTAACTCTTTCAATTTGTATATACATATTTGTTGTTTTTTAATATTGTTTATTCGCATTAATTCGTGTCTGATACATGTCTGATTTTAAGTTCATTAAAAAGATAGTGAACTTGTTTACTTAGTAAAAATAAATATTTTGTACCATCCATTATAAGAACATAGTTTAACGCGTTTAATTAACTATTGTATTTGATGAGTGCAAATATTTACAATTTTATATTTACTTAATGTGACTTATATACATACTTGAGCATACAATGAGCTTGATCAAGTTCAACTGTAATTTGACATAGCAAAAAATTCACTCAAATAGATTCAAATTTACCAAATCATCATTATTAATAAATGTTAATTTATTGTACAAATGCGAAATTTCGTGATCATTTGTTTACCTAGTTCTAATTATGATTATGGTGCTTAAATATTTTTTTATCTAAAAGAGTTGTGTTTCCTCCACCCGCCCCATGTTGCCACAACAACGGACACGCCGTTATACTCTCTATATAAATACTCGTATACTATAGAAGCATAATAACACCCCCCGTTATCGCTCGATTTTCAATGTTGTTTCTATGTAACCGAAGCGTACTTTCGACTGGATCTTGTTTATCACAATTTGGACAAGGCGCATTGTTTTAAGACTCTTAAAATCGTAGTTATAAGAAAATATTTGTGATTGTGTTTGACGGTAATTATTTCATTGTTTTTATGACCGATATATGCAACTATAATAGTGTTACATTAAGGTTTTTTACACAATATCGAAAATAGTTTTAATATATGTTTGCATTGTGCGTAAATTGCACATTTGTATATAGAAATAACATTATGAATAACGTATCAGTCGTTGTTCATGATCGTGAATCGTAATGATATTATAAACATTATAATAATAACGTTTTACGCCATTCAAAAATAATGTTTCAAAAACCTTACGCATCCGTCGCCGTTAGTTTTAATTCATAAATCTTTTGTTCCAAGCGTAAACAGGATGCCGAATCATTAATTTTACGCACAAAAGTATGTAGATAAAGCGCGAGCACTGATGTTCGGATGAGAAAACAAGATAAATTAGTAGGCAATATCAATCATAATCAGCCCATTTTGTTCTCACTGCTGGGACTCGAGCCTTTCTCTCCTCAAGAGAGAAGTTGGGACATAATCCACCACGCGGGCCCAGTGCGGCTCAATGGATAGGTTAGTGGCCAACCCACGCTGAAGTTTTAAGGCCGCTCGAAGGCCTTCGACATAGCCTAACGACTGTTGTCCTAAGACTCAACAACACAACAACCGGGATAGACCACTTAACGTGCCCTCCGAAGCACGAAAGCGCTCAGTTGAATAATGCCGCTGGCACACACCCATCCAAGTCCTGACCGCAGCAAGTATTGCTTAACTTGTTGATCGCCAAGCTATTAGGAATTATAAATACATAATAATATGTATTGATTTATAAAATGTAAAATATGTATCAAAGCAAAAATATGAAATTGGTCTTTTGAAATATGTGGAAAAAATATGAACAATTTTTTCTCTTCCAAACAACGAGCCGTAAATAGGTACTAAAACATAGAATAAAACAATGATTATTAATATTATTATTTATTATTATACGGTAACATTAATGAAATAATTAATAGCAAATAATAAAATCTTATATAAATAATTAAAAAGTAATCACTTGATGTCAAAATATAATAACATAAAAACGTAATGTCAGAATTATCAATTTATTCAAAAATAACAAATCATTACCAACAACCACAACAAAGACATTAATAATAGATCTTATAGAATAGATGTAATACCCCGCTTTACGCTACCTCGACTTACGCGAATTCGGAGTTACGCGATTTAATTTTCTCGTCTATTTTAACGTTTTTTGTTTGAAAGCCGCGCAGTCAAGGTCAAGCGGCGGCGTTTGTTTCTGACTCCCCCGCCCGCATTATTATTCGTTCAGCTTACAACAGGCACAGACGTGTAGTGCGGAATCGGCGCGTAGGTACATATGTACAAGTTACGATTTTGTGTTTTTTTGTGCGTTGTGCGACAACCTGAGATATTTACTAAGTACTATGGCATCCAAACGAAGTAGAACCGACTCTTTAGCTTTAAATAAGAAAAGAAAAACATTATCTTTGGGGTGTAAACTTAACATTATTAAAGACTACGATGCAAAAATAAAAATTTGTGAATTAGCGAAGAAGTTTGATCTACCGGAATCGACAGTCAGATCAATTACAAAAAGTAAAGAAAAAATTCTCGAAGCTGTGAAAAACGCTCAGTCTTTGAATTCAAGCATCATTCGTAAACGGCATGGTATTATCGCTGAGATGGAAACATTGTTAAAATTATGGTGTGATAATCAAGTAACGGTGAAAAATTGTCCCGTTGATCAGAACACGGTGTGCTTTCAAGCTAAACAAATTTTTGAGAAATTAAAAGATGAAGCTAGTAACGGTTGGTTCAGCCGGTTCAAAAGTCGCTGTAATTGGCATAGCATTGCAGAAAGTGGAGAGGCAACTAGTGCAGATAAAGAGGCTGCATCTCTCTATCCAGAGAAACTCAAAGCTATGATAGATGAAGGTGGCTATACCAGCCAAACCATATTCAACGTGGATGAAACTGGCCTGTTTTGGAAGAAGATGCCTAAAAGAACTTTTATTGCGCGTGAAGAGAAAACCTTTCCAGGTTTTAAGGCCGCCAAAGATCGATTGACAGTGATGCTTGGCGCGAATGCAGCTGGTGACTTTAAGTTAAAACCTCTCTTAGTTTATCGCTCAGAAAATCCAAGAGCATTGAAAAACAAATCTAAAGCTGGTTTGCCCGTGATTTGGAAGTCGAATCGTAAAGCTTGGGTGACGGCCTCCCTTTTTGAAGACTGGTTTGGTCATCACTTCATACCTGAAGTCGAACGTTATTGCCAGTCTAAACAAATCCCGTTTAAAGTGATGCTATTAATCGACAACGCACCAGGTCATCCACCTGCTACTTTAACTAGTTTCGACCCACGTGTGAAAGTTGAATTTTTGCCACCAAATACAACCAGCTTGCTTCAACCGATGGACCAGGGAGTTATCAAAACATTCAAAGCTTATTACACTAGACGATCGTTTGCACATCTGCATGAAGCTATGAGACAAAACAACGAGCTCTCTGTTAAAGAATTTTGGAAACAATTCAACATTTTAGAAGCCGTGAGAATCATTGGAGAATCTTGGGATGAAATTTCACAAAAAACTTTAAATGGCGTCTGGAAAAAACTCTGTCCATTTTTTTTCTCCACTGAGACTCAGGCGGAAGCAGTGCCAGGGCCTGATGAAATTAGCAATGTGATCAAAGACGTTGTCGAACTTGGTAGACAAATAAATTTAGAAGTGGATAGTGATGACGTTCAAGAGTTGCTGGACTCACACAATGAGGAGCTTACAATTGATGAGCTCATAACAATGCGTGAACAAGAGGAAAACATTGATAATCGTGAGTCTTCGGACCCAGTTCAATTAGAAGATCAAATGACAGTTGGAAACTTAACAGAAGCCCTCAGTTCAATTTAAAAAGGGTTAACAATTTTGGAAAGCATAGACTCCAATGAAGAGCGCATTTTTGTTACAAATCATGGAATAAAATCATTACTAACATGCTACGAGGAGATATTACGGGAGAAGAAAAAATCATTGACTCGTCAGACGACTTTGTTAGATTTTATGAAACCTTCTACATCAAAATAACTTCAGATTGTGTTTATACATTTTATTAATATAGTTTGTCATATTATCTAGAATTAAATTAAAATTTATTTCCTAAATTATTGTTTTATATTTCCTAAATTATAGTCTCCGGTCCCAATTAAACATACTTTGTATGACTTTATATGCAAAATTGTACCCCGACTTACGCGAATTCGACTTACGCGGATAGTGCTCGGTCCCACCTATCGCGTAAGTCCGGGGTATTACTGTACTACAAATGTCAACAGCAGGGATCCCACCGGCCTTCGAGCCTGTTACAATATTTAAACAATACACATACAATAACCATTTGTCAAACAGTAAGCCATTTCTGCGGTAGCGACAAAGAGCGCTTTGAAGTGGCGTCGGCGTCGAATCAAAGCAGACCTGAAGCCCGCCACTTTGGCTACTTTAGCACGTGTCGAGTGTTTTTCATTGAGTAGATGTTTATGGCTCGCTCCGAATATGAGTGATGTCATGAGATACTCGTTGGACGAGTCGTCAGTGTTTTCGCGCCACAAGTACCGCAGTGCATCTCTGTCTTCGGGGCGCACTTTGACTTGCATGAACATTTCGGAGATGTCGGCTGATACGGCGATAGCGTGCTGACGAAAGCGCATCAGCACTCCAGGTAGAGATTGAAGAAGGTCAGGCCCGGTGAGTAGGAAGTCATTAAGGAGTTCATCTGCTCATGGTACTTCTTGGCGAGTACTGTGTCTTTCTTCAATTTCTTCTCGATTGAGTTAAGTCGTTTTACGGCGGCTTCATAGTTATACGGCATTTGCGGGGTATCTTCTTTCCATAGTAATGCAGTTTCATAGTGTCCGTCTTCTAAGTGCTTCGTATTTTTCTCCAGAATCTCGAGTGCTCGTAATTCTGGATCGCTTCGTGGTGTATTCGGCTGGATCATGAGGTTTTCCATAGCAAAGTGATGCTTCAATTGTTCGTCCATATGTTCCTCTTGATCGTACGAAGTTGATACGAAGTTGACGCGCTGTCCTAGTGCGCGTGTATGTGCTCCGTGAAGTACCCAACCGAGCGGTGTCAAAGATGCTACCGGTTGGTCTTTACTTCCTCTTCTCGTTTCTTCGGCTAGGAGAAGGTGCCAGTTATCTTGCCCAATTAAGAGTCTCGGCACCGCACTGTTGGTGATAAGATCCCCTGTCAAGTCGTCAAGGTGTGGGCAGGAACGCAGGTCAGCTTCTTCGATCTTCTGTGGTGATAGCTTCAACTCCTCTATAGTACGTGCGACAATGCGGTGACGTCTATGAGTCCGTCCTTGTAGGGTGACCGAAACTCTACGTGACCGCTTTGAAGATAGCTTTGTGTCGGCGATCGCTTCAATGTTCAAAGGGTCGACGCGTCCTCGTGCGCCGACCTCTTCTGCCAGTGATGTCTCAAGTAGAGTGACAGTTGAGCCGTCGTCCAACAACGCCCAGGTGTCCACTTCTCCCGCCGGTCCCGAGATACGTACAGGCGCGATTTTCAAGTACGCCTGCGCCCTCTTCTTCATCCATGAACTTGTGACTACTTGTTTTTCTTCAGTGTTCGGCGGTGTCTTCAAGTGATGAAGTAACTTGTGATGATAATATCTGCAGTCTTCAATAGTGCATTTCTTCGTCTTGCAATAATGTTTCTGGTTACGGAAGCGTAGGCAGCGAAAACATAGACGTAGCTTCTTGGCGATGTCCCATCTCTCGTTTATTGTTGCGTCAATGAATCGCTTGCATGTAGCAACGGAGTGGCCGGTATTCTCGCACGACAGGCATTGGTCAGCTGGGCGCTCCTGTGAGGTGAACGTCTCCAAACCAACTTTTCGTTTGCCAAGAATCACAGCTACATCATCCCATTCATTACAGATTCCGTTAACAGCAGAAAGATGTTAATCTACCAAAGCCGCAACACCACACTCAGACGTGAACATCAAAGCAAAATCCATTTTCGACTGGGAGAATGTGTAGTTGCCGAGTTTTGAGTGTTAGCTTCGTGTGCAGAATTGGTCCCAAAGAAATCAGCTTCTGCTGATGCGTAATATTGTCAACAGACCTAACCTAACACCAAAGTAACTCCTTCATTGAAACCAATTGTAGAGTGTCAGTTAGTCTATCAAACAAAAAGGAAAAATAAAAGACTAACCAGTTCAAATTCAAACACGAACTAGCCGTCTCATGCCTACTAGTCTGTTAAACTACTAAGCCCTGCTTACTTGAACAACTCAGTTTATGCAATCATCTCTTCCATTAGTTCTGTCTTCACAAATCAATTAATACTCTCCATCCAAACACCTGTCAGAATCTCAACTCCACGATTTTTCACGCCACTTAACAGTTCAACACCCCAATATAGGCAATAAGATCACGAATTACACAGTGATTGTAATAGTTTATATCAATTTCAATCAAAGCTCTTCGACCCCATTCCTTATTATGACACAGACCCCGCTCATTTCTTTTCTCATCTCAATTCTATAATATACAAATAAGACTGAACATTTCCCCTTGGTTACATAGGTCTAATGGGACTTTAAGAAGAACGCGTATACCTTAAATTCTTTACTGTTTATATGTGCCCCGACCCCCTTATAGCAAGACTAAATCATATTAAATAGGCAATGTTTTGTATGTTCTCCATGGCATTGTGTGTTTATTTGGCAAATTTTATATTTTTTCTATATTTTATTGGCAATTGACACATAGTTGACTCATTTTCAATTATTTTAAACAAGTGTTATTTAGTTAGCTTCACCTTATGCCAATGTTTGGCTCATTTTCATGTAGTCATCCACAAGTTTTTCTTATTCCTGAAAAGAAGATTGTTACTTCCCCCAATGGGTATGATATTTCGGTTCATTCATAATAATTAAATAGTATAATTTGCATTTCATCATCCTTAAAATTAACTTGAAAATGCATATAATAGATTTGGTTATCTCTGCCCTAATTTCAGCATTGTGTTTCCTTAGCATTATGTTTTTTGTTGTTTGTTTGTTTGTTTCCATCTAAGCACAGCGTTTCCAAACCCTAACAGCGTCAATTATTTACAACCTTACAAAATTTTTGACAGTGAATTCCAAACATTTTTAAAATATGATACATTGCCTTGATTTTAAACCGAAATTTTGGAAAGACCGCCAACACTCCCCTCCATCTATGTATATGTGGGTTAGCTTCAATCGCTTTGGAAGAATTGAATAATAAATAGTTTTGCTCTTTTTTTTTTTGTAAATTTTACCGTAGAACTTTACTCGGATATGCATAGATGGGTCTTTCCGTTTCCCAGCATGACAAGTTATTATTATTTCATCGCTTCCCTTCTTTTTCTTCTATTTATTGCGATGTTATAGACATTTCTTAAAATTAATTACATAAGTACCAACCAAAAATTTTTTTTTTTTGAAAAGCCGCCAACTCTCCCCTCTACCCAAGTCTTTAGATATAACCCCCCTTTTTTATAAAATTATTATAAATCATATTCCATTTCGGTACGATTTATAATTACTATGATTGTAAATTAATTGTGTGAAAATATATTATTAAGAACTTATATTTTTTTTCTTATAAATTAGCTATATTTAGTTAAATAGTTATATCCAATGATTTGGGTAGGCTTTTCCCTTACCGCCTGTTGATGTATTGGTGTTCATTACAATTTTTTTTTTTTTTTTTTTACACATATTTTTATATACTATCTTAAATATTTGTTACATAAACGAATTTATTGAATTTAAATGACTTATTACATAACCTTGGTATATTTTTCTATACAAACTTCGACAAAACAAATACTTACAATTATTATTGCATTTATGTCTAAAAAAAATCATTTTTAATATCCATTTTAAAAACAGTTATTATGATGTCCAATCAGAGAAAACTTACATAGTATTTTATAAGGCAATTACTTTTATTTGAAACCCATTAGACTGAGTTTAAATCAGGCCAAGAAGCTAATTTTTACATCTACCACTGTGTAATTAATCCAACCTCGAATTACATGTTATGTATTCACTTTGCATCAATCGTCATATAATTCAAAAACCTTACCAATTTCTAACTTAACACTAGATAATATTAAATTAACAAAACTTTACTATTACAAGTTATAGATTAAAAAAAGAAAATACAATTTAAAAGAATATAAAAAGTTCAAAAATTTAGAGAAAAATTAATAATAAAATACTCAAATAACTATATCTAATATTTTACAAAATCAATTACTATTATATTGTTTCTTACAGCTGCCTACACGTTACGCTTACAAGTAATGCTTACAAAAAAGTAGTAATCGAATATCAGTCGTTCCCAAGTCAGCCTATTTAGGTTTAGAGATTTCTTCGGCCCCTACTAATAGATACCAAGTTATTTATAATATTTTGATAAGTGTATAGTGTTAAATTTTCCCCTTATATTGTTTGTTTTTGGATCAACTAGAATATACACATTTTGATATGGGATTCCTGCTATTACATATGGCCCTTCATATAAAGGTGAAAACTTTTTTGTTAACTTCTGCATTGCATCAGATTTGTTTAATCTTTTGATTTTTACCCAATCTCCAATTTGATAGTTAATTATCCGATATCTCTGATCGAACTTAGATCTGCGTTGCTCCCCTTTTTTAACTAGGTTTGTTCGTACGGTTTCACGAACCTTACTAACATCCAAATCCACATCTGTTTTGTCTATACTTTTATCGATTGCTAATCTCATCGGTTTCCCATATAATATTTCGCAAGGTGTGAACATAGTACTACTGTGTAAGGTATTATTATATAACTCTTCTATTTTTGGTAATGCTGAAACCCATCCCTTATGGTTTTGTCTACAATATGTTCTAAATAACCGGCCTAACTCTTTATTGACCCTCTTTGTGGTATTTGGGCGAGGATTGCGGACGCTTGTGAAGACAACGTTAATTCCTTCTCTTTTCATGTTCTCTCTCCATACTTTGCTGGCAAATTGTGAACCATTGTCTGACATAACGGCTTTTGGTTTTATGATGTCAAAGAATTTCTTCATCCGACCCCATACTGCTGTAGTTGTTGCTTTTCTTAACTCATAAAACTTTACAAATTTGCTGAACGAATCTTGTATGACTAAAATGTAACTCATTCCAAACTGTCCTGCCGGTAAAGGCCCGTATAGATCTACCATAACCAGATCCCCTATATTTTCGGTAATTATTGAGCGGCAAGGTCCTACATATTTTACTGTCTCGTTTTTTGTTATTTGACAGTCGTGACATGTTCTTATTACCCGTTTGGTCTGCCGAGTTAACCCCCTCCAATAAAACCTGTCTCTAATATATTTAATCACTTTGTATGCACCTTGATGACCCATTTCTGCATGAACTTGATTTTTTATATCGACCCTCAAGATTTCAGGCAAATATATCACTGGTTCTAACCCTTGGCCTGGTTTAAAATATAAAACCTCATTCTTTTTTATACATCTTTCTACTAATTTGTCTCCCTTGTCTGACTGTTTAGTCCCCATTTGCATACGTTTCAATAATTCTCCTATTTCTTTGTCTTCCTTCTGTAAGATTGGTAATTTAGCTAAATTTTCCAATAACCTTTGATTAACTGTGACGCCCATGTACAAAATTTCAGGGTTTTTAATTTTGTCTTCTTGTAACAAATCACTTTCTGGAGGATACCTAGATAGAATATCTGGCGCTATATTATCTTTCCCTTGTATATGTTGAACTTCATATTCAAAGTTTTCTAAATAATTTATCCATCGAGTTACCCTAGCATTGTATAGTTTCCAGGCTTTTACAAATGTTAACGCCTTGTGATCGGTCCTTATCATAACTTTAGTCCCTCGCAGGTATGTTTCAAATTTTTCTAGGCAACTTATCACCGCAAAAAATTCCTGCTCTGTGACCGTCCAGTTCAGCTGCGCTCCCCTTAAAGCCTTACTATGGAACCCAATTATTCTCATGTTACCTTCATCGTCCAACTGATAAAGTACTCCAGCCAACCCAATTCCTGAGCTATCAGTCTGCAAGTAATATGGCTTACTGAAATTCGGGTGATGTAGTAATATAGTGTTAATGAACAATCTTTTAATACTTTCAAATGCCTCTTGTTGACCTACTCCCCATTTCCATTCGGTTTCCTTTTTTAGTAGTTCGCATAACGGTAATATATGTAAACTGTAACCAGGAATGAATCTTCTGTAAAAATTGCACAACCCTAAAAAAGCTCTGACATGTTTGATCTTCTTTGGTACGGGGAAATCCTGTATAGCCTTAACCTTATCTTGATCAGTGCGCAAACCTTCCGTCGAAATTACATAACCTAGCATCTTCACTTCTTTACAAAAGAACTCACACTTCTGTAAATTGCACGTTAAACCTGCGGAACTTAACTTTTCTAATACTACATTCAAATGCTCAATGTGCTTCTTTAGACTTCCAGTAGTTATGACAGCAAGGTCATTTAAATAATTAACGCAGTATTCTCTGACTTCGTGACCTAATATCATATCCATTGCCCGACTAAAACTTCCTACTGATGTCTTCAATCCTTGCGGTAAAACGTTATACACATAAGATTTGCCGTTAAATGTGAAACCTGTATACTTCTTGCTATCCTCACAAATTGGAATTTGAAAGTATGCATTGTTCAAATCGATTATACTTATATAGTTTGCGCCATGAAATGAGTTTAAAACATCCAATTGTAAAGGGGGTTTCTCCGTCTCTGCTACCATAAATTTATTAATCTCCCTAGCATCTAATAATACTCTTAAGGAACCATCTCTCTTCAAAGTGAAAGTAAGTGGACTACAATATGGAGTTGAAGCTCTACTAATTATACCTTGGCTTTCCATTTCGTCTAGTTTCTGTGCCATTTTCTCCCTATAAGCATATGGTACTGGATAAGACTTCTTAACTATCGGTGAATGTGGTTCCATTTTTATTTTATGTTCGTAACAATTTGCTTTCCCTAACTCAGATGAAAATAAATTGTCAAATTTCCTCAATAAACTTTCTAATTCCTTTCTTGCTTCAGTTCTTTGTTCTCCGTCCAATCCTTCTAATTTGTTTTCTATTTCTCTTCTCATTAAAAGTCCCTGATTTTCCCCAGTTACTTTAGCGCAATCATGAAACCGTACAAACTGTTTTTCGTTACCAATGTTGAATAATAACCCACTCTGCTTGCTATCTAAACTTATGGTAACCTCATTTGATTTGAGCCAATCAAAACCTAAAATGAGATGGTTAACTAGTCCCGGAACTATTACGAACCCTATGTCAAATATTTTGGTACCTAACCTTACAGGTAGTAGAACTATATTTCTAACTTCAACACTTTTGTGACCTACCGCGGTTTTTATTTGGAATGGTTTGATGGGAAGTATTGCTATGTTTCGCGTTTTCTGTTGTTTTAGCTTTTGCCAAAATTCCTCTGAAATACACGTAATGTCACTGCCTGTGTTCACTAACCCCATGACCTCATATTCAAATATTTGAACTTCTACCTCCGATTTATAATTTTTATATTTATTTTGTGGGTCATCTTCTTCAAAATCGGAAAATACGGTATGAATCCTTCCACTTAATTCTCGCTCGTCTTTGGTCTTTAAAACGTCTACAATATCTTGTAAAATGTTTGGTTTATTTAACTGTGGAGTTTCATACCCTAACCCTATTCCACTTTTCCTACCTTTTACCTGTACGGGTATCTTAAGTCCCCTATCATTTATTCCTAGGGTTTGCCCTGGTACCCAACCCGTTTTTAACATAATATTTAATGCCGTGTTCCCTATCCTTGAGGCTGACTCGGGAACCACATGTCCAGCCTCGTCTAGTTTAACGCTTCTTCCTCAACAACTGCTACCTCGTTCACTTCCTTCGGTTTCTGCCATCTTTGATAATCTCGTTGTAAGTCCTTCTTTCTTTTATCCAACCCTTTATTTTGTGCAGGTGAATTAGATTTACTTTGGTTTGCAGATGCATAGGTATGCAACTCTTGCTTGCTAATATCGTCCATTTCCCTCAGGAATTCTGCCGTCTCTATGATATTCTCTGATTTTGAGGTAGTCCAGACTTGTTGGATATATTTTGGGTAATGGCGCATTATATCTGCAACTAACTGTTTCTCCGGGATTTTATATTGTAGCATTTGAGCTTTCCCCGAAATTCTTAGGAAATGCGTAAGCATCAAAGGGGTTTTCGTCCTGTCCCAGGTGCTCTGTACTATTGTCCTTCGTAAATCGTTTTGAGATTTTCCCCCCCAATAAGTTGCCAAAAAGTCCCGTTTGAAGTCTTCGATTTTCTCCCACCTGTTCCTATATACTCGGGCCCAATCCCTCGCATCTCCTACCAAGCAATCCTGCACTAATTCTAACTCTGTGCCCTCTCTTGCTGCTTTGATTATGTACCTCTCCAAGTCCTCTAGGAAATTAACGGGATGTACACCTTCAGAATCACCGAATTTTGGTTTCTCTAGATTAACATTTCTGACATTGTACGTTATATTTTTACATCCTTCCTCTGTTTCAAGTCTTTCTCGTTGAATCGGTTGAGCGTTATCTTCAATGTCATTTCCTATTTCAATGATATTTTCAGTTATGTCGCCTGTTGAATGACTCGACGTTTCGGTGGGTTTTGCTAACTCGTACGTGGACTTTACTGTTTTCATTTCTTCACATAATTCATTTATTTTCAACGCTAGTACTCCTATGGTTCGTCGTAGTGATCGGTATTTGAGCCCCGTTCCCACCGCAGCTTCATGTGGTCTAGTCTCTTTCCCTAATCTTGGACGTTTAGCCTTGCTGGCCCCATTTGTCCCTTGTTCATTTTGAGAGGCTTCATCATTTGGAACACTTCGCTCCCCCCTTTCCAATATAAACTCTTCTCCCGTATACTTGACATTTCTCTTTAAATTGCGCCTTGGTCTACCCATTGTTCGCTCCTACAGAAATTAATTCAGTAAGTACCTTTATAAACCCACAACAACAAAATACTAAAATGAACTACCTACTTTAAAGCTTTTAAGCAGTATTGTAAAATTTGATACGCATCTTCTACACACTTGTTACTCACATCCCTATTCATCTTCACTAATAATTTATATGCAATCCTCCAAATCCCTAATTTACCCAACAAACAGCGCAACTTCTTTTACCTCCGAGCAAATACCATAATATACATAGCCAAAATTCAATAATATTATATATTAAGAAGAAAAAATAATTAAAAGATCAATACGATCAATCACACGAACTCGAAAAAATATTCGCCAACAGCACATAAATTTCTGTATTATTTGTTTTCCTGTACATGTTGAGATGACATGAAAGTAAAAATAAACCTTTTGTAAATTAATAGATTCTAAAGTTATATGATTATTAACGGGATATTTACCGTGGTAAGGTTGTGGAATGAGCTCCCGATATTTCGGAGCAGTTACATGCACCATGTTCACGGGAAGACTGAAGAATGCGGGTGGTTGGTCAAAAAGTTTAAAAGTTAGGTGCAGACATAACGATCTACCCTCTTTCTTAGTCTTTTGCTACGGTTATCACTGGAACTCGAACTCGATCCTAAGTCCCGACAAAACACACTCACTGTATCACTGCGTATAGTATTTTGAACACATTTTGAACGCGGACTTTTATTTTTAAAACAACCTAATACTGGATTCCACGCACTGGCGAGTTGAAACCCATCACCTCGATTGAAATTCTGGCATTTCGAGATCTCAATAGTTTCCTTTACTAGCCTTGGTATGTAATGGCGTTCGGTGGACAAGATTTTAGGGTTACGGAATTCAATCCAGTGGTTAGGACCCGCGTCCAGCAGATGCTCAGCTATGGCAGATTTGTGTCTTTCATGGTGCATGTAACTGCTCCGAAATATCGGGAGCTCATTCCACAACCTTACCACGGTAAATATCCCGTTAATAATCATATAACTTTAGAGAACAACCGTGATAGTTTAAAACAGTGTTTTAATAGATTCTATTTCTAATCTTTAATTTGTTTTGCAAAGATTTTTTTTTTTTTTTTTTTAGATAGATTTATATTAATTCAAGAGTTTCGCTATAAGGTTCTATCACTAATTTATTCCCTATAAAAATAATCTTAGGGTGGAACATTTCCCGCAAAAACATATCATGTTTATGTAAATATTATTTTGTGAAAAATTCGAGGAACAGATTTCGGAACTTCCGCATTAATTTCACATACAACCTGGAATTGCAATAACCGGCAAAGACTCTCGCTATAGATCGAACGCACATAATCGAATACTTGGAAAACTAATAATTCGGAATGTAACTGACATGTAACGACGCCTCCTCGGTAATTATTATTTCTACGACTATCTGGATAAGAACCTAAAACAACGAGTTTTTTTTTTATTTTATTTTTTTATTTATTTATTACGGTACCATATAGCCTTATCTAAAATTTCAATTAGTCAATTATTACGAAAGGAACGTCATTGACACAGATTAAGTAGATGCGACATCGCTAATCGGACCGGACCTATAGTCGTAGCGTTCCCAACCGTACGGTAATTATGGCAACTCAAGTTGGCAACTGATCTCATAGAGCACATACCCCGAGTAAAAAGTATTCTTTGGCACATACTGATCCACTGTTAGTCTGTGTACTGATCTATTGTGATTTGTGGTAAAAGTGACGCCGCGCAACGTTTATTTCTAACTCATACTGTTTTAATTAAATATCGGGAACAATACCCTTATTTTATTGTGTTGAATCGTTTTAAAAGGTGAGTGACATCAATATAATCGTATATTGAATGATATGGGACATATCGCCCGGCATAGATAGCGCATATACTGTGTTGCTGCGATTTTCGCGCTAAGAAAATGGCGTCATAATATCAACTCGCATTGAGCTAACGAAATTGCTTAGTTTTTGAAGTTTTACAAATTGAATTTTTGTGCAAAGCTTGTGTTACAATGTTCTCGTTTTCTTTTTTAGGACATAACCATGACTGACCACATATTTAATCGGAAAATTTATAAATTCCCGGCACTCTGGGACTCATCACATATTCACTACCGAAGTATTGCAGTAAAGGCCTTTTGTCGTGAAGCACTTCTCATCCAGCTAAATCTGGAACTCCCTCATCGAATTACTTTATCTACTCTCCGTACAAAAATAAAATCATACCAAAACGGACATACATAACCTAGCTCAACATCAGCGCCAAGTAAGTAAAAGTGCCATCCTATTTACAATCTCCTTGTTTTTCACTTTTAATATATTATTTCCTAATATCCTCCTTGCGTCAGTGAGTAATAATTGCCGCAATTTAATCTGTTATAACATCTTAATTGTCTACCATAATTTTAATAATTATCCTTTTATTCCCTATCTAGTCACAACATCCTATCCGAACCATTTATTGACTATGCCGATCTTCTAACCCAAGATCTTTCCCCTCCATCCTCTTTGAGTATCCGTTTTTCCCTTTTTGTTTAACACATAACAAAAGAATGGTTTTAACCGCAATGTTTTCCAATTTTCAGGTTGATACCATCCCATTTCCAGGTCAATTACTATAGAGCAACTGGTTCCTGATTATAGTTCAGGCCTCACACACAATGCAACCTATCTACTACTATTTATTTCCGGTAAGTTTAATTTTCTACTAACTAATCTGTTATGTAAATTTGTATGATAATGCAAACTGATTCAATACAATACTAATTTAGCCTTATTAATGAAAAGATTTTATTGAATTGCAATAGATACATTTCATTACTAACTTTCCATTTTAAAGATTTATTTAGGGCAAATCTACCGATAAATGCCCCCCATGCTAGCTTGCTAACTATATAGTATACCCCTTACTGCAGGACATAATTATGATAACTTATGAGCTTATAGTTCAAACATTTGTATTCCTGCACATCAATTCTAATATTTTTTATTATATCATTCTACTCCCAACAAGACAAGAATGTATAATGAACTGCTTTTCACCAACTGTTCCTAAGTTCCAGTATATTGTAATTAGAATTACCTTTTCAGCATGTTATGTAACTTTTAACAGTTTTATAACATATTTAACCAACTTCAGAAAAAAGATTTATGTAGTATGTATATTTTAAAGGAATGTTCACTTTACTTAAAGGTGTCTAGACCAATATGGGTGTATTTTTTTTTTGTTTCCTCCATGGCTATTTTCCAAACAAAAAAATATTATCAAAATCGGTTCAGCATTTTTTTTTTTTCAATTTAACTATAAATTAGAAGATAGTCATAGAGCCTCAAATGAAGAACAATCTTCCAAACCTGCTGTCCTACTTCAGGAATCTAAATCATGATTATGACAAGTTAAATCAAAGACACTTTGCTAGCAAAGATGTTCATAGCATCAAGTAGATGTTATTTTAACATGCTACTTTCTTATCGTCTGTTCACACTAGTAGTCATATAATTGGGTATTTAATTAACCAAGCTTTTGTTATAGTGATACTTTCTGCCTTCGACACAAACAAAACTGGAAAACTGTTTCATACTATATTTTTTTTTTTTTTATGTTTCCTTTTCCTTTATTCCAGGTTTATCTTGCTTCTTACGCCTCAATCCTACCATATACCTGACCAAGTTCCAGAGTCCAAGACAAAACTTATTCAAGCCTACATTAAACCTGAATCCCGTGTATCCTATGTCTATTCCAATTTCCAACCTCAAACCAAGTTAAGTTAATTAATTTTCCTGCTGCTTCCAATCTATAATCTTTATTTAAATTTTATAACATCATATTCCTCATATTGTCAAATAACTGGTAATCTGAATTTACATTTTGTAACATATTCCTACTGTCAAATACTCTTAAGGAATATACCTTTTGTTTAGTATCTTTATTCACAACATAGATCAATTAGTGCTGGATGATATTTACATGGTAGGACAGTACTATAGAATTTCTTTTCACTTCTGGTCACTTGAATTTTAACGAAGATTTTTACCCCGACCCCCGTCTAAATAATTTCTAACACTAACTTTTTGTTGAACACTGTAGTACACAAAATATGTAAGTAAGTAACTAGGCAAGATTTTTTTCTCTGGACCACCGTAACATCCTTAGGTAAAGGTTTTCACCGTAAACCAACTATGTATTTCACCGTACAATTCCTTCTTCTATCATAATATCATACTCATATCATCATCATTTCCTCTGAGGGGTGATATTATCATGATTTATGTATTCTAAAAATTGATAGCTCGGACACTTCAAATGCTAGTTACACGCACTTACAGACAAAATCACGATGGTCGCATTTTGTTCCGTTTACAAATGTAAATGTTTCTAGTGTTCACTATGCGAACATCACACAAATCTACCTGCCTTACTCTCCACAGTTACATTTCAATTATACTGACGGTTAACAGGTCTCCCAAGTGATACCTTCACAATGTTTCTGCTTCTTGGAATTTAGTTTCATTTGGTGGAAACATACTGACTCTTACAACATGACAATTGGACAATATCCTTTTGTTATATGTGACGCCAGAATCACCCTTGCCTAAAACTGCTTCGGTTCTCGAGACCGACTAACTATAGTGCAATTGTGTTTCTAAGACTAAACATGCAGAATTCATACATTCACCATAGGGAAAATTTAATTCAATTTTGGATTACTAAATGATGATATAATCGCCTCTCTACTCATTGTGTTTTATTCTAGTTTGTAAGTTCCTTCATTACAAGGCTATTTACTTATTTACATATTTGCATAACTATAAATCTTATTGGTTCAACATAAAAATGTATCCTTTAATATCTCTCCAACAATTCTCCTAGAACAATCAATCTAACCTCACTACTTTGCTGTTTGAGAAAATCTATGCATTCCGACCCTGATCAAATTAGGATTTGCAGTTCAATAAAATAATAATTAAAGTAAATTCATCGCATACTGTTCCATTTTCCTGTGTTTCAAGAAACAGACACACACATAATAACACCATAATCATCCAAGACCAGCACACCAATATTTATGTTATTTACACAAGTTTTTGTTCCTAGTAGGGATCGAACCCAGCCCTCTGCCCACAAAGCAGCCTATCACCAACAGTCACGATCATCAAGTTAATCATCATTTTGAACTAGTTTCCTACACTAAAAATAATTAAAAGCTTTCCTATGAACCTATATCACATTCAATCTACTTTAAATTTGCTAAGACTTCATAAATTTCTATCTTGTATTCCAATAATTGTCTATGTCTATAATGCAAAAACTTTATTTAGTAATTAACCCACATACTCAAGATACTCTGTACTTTACACTGTGACTAACTGCATATTGATATAAACGCAAAATGTACTACCCTTTTGTCTCAGATTCCTGTCCATTCTCACTGCAACAAATTGTGGCGAGATATGCCTAAAACATTTCTCACCACCACCTTCAAGTAATCCATCAACACTTCACTACATAAAACAAATCTATAACTTAATTCAACATAAAACTGTAACCAATCCAACACCAAACTCACATCATTGTTACCTACTACAAGACTTCTTAAAACCAATTTTCAGTGTCCTGACTCCTGACTGCTAGATACAAGTTTTGTTCTACGGGTTGTCCTGTCTACCAACTGCTGCAACTCTTCGAAACAGTATTCGCCTAATCCGTAAGTACTTTCTCCATAAAATAATACACACACACAGACACATAAGAATTATTAGAGCTCCCGTATGACATTTTTTTTCCTATACTTATACTTTTGTCGCAATTGAAACTATTTTTGACTACTTTTACCTAACTTAGTGACAACACCAGCTTCATCAAAAAAGGTTCAGCTTCTTATTTATTTTTTTATTTTCTTCATATGTATTGAAATATGTAATTGCGATGCCCTGGCTCAAGTCCTGTTCATTAAGAATTGCAGTCAAACTATTGCACACATATTAACATAAATTGTTTATTAATTTCCTTCCTATGATAAATATATATAATATATACTAGCAGACGCGACGCGGCTTGGTTTGACTCTATATCGCGAGCTATTTTTTATTTTATTTTTTTTGCTCCATCTGTTGGCTAAGCTTTGAAATAATTGTACCTTTAGTTAACTGGATCATATCACTATACCAGGAAGCTATCAACATTCTATACTGTTTATCATAATGAACCTAAAAACGTGTAGATGGCGCTTTATTGAAATCGCGGGAAATTTTGAAATTTAATCTAGCACACTGTAGCTTTAGAACTTTATTTCACCGGAAAAATTCATTAATTTTCATATTTAAACACAAAGTACTAGCATTTAAGTTTCCCAACCGCTTTTTTTTGTATCTGTAACATTTTAATTCTCTTTTCTGAACGAGTTTTATTTTCATTTTCAGATTTGATCTACAAGCGATCCCTACTCGGCCACGCATACAAGAAAAAAATGAAAATCAAACCTGCTGACTCCGAGACCACCGCCTAGTTTTAATTTAGATTTATCTAGTCCTCAGCTAAATTTTTCGTTGATGGCGTTTTATTAAAATTTAAGTTCTATGCGCCTTTTCTTTAGAAAATCAGATATGCAATAAAGCTTAATAACCGTACTTCATCTACATACAAAATTTCATCAAAATCGCTGTAGTTGCTATCAACATTGTTTAGAATCCTGATTTTACGATACCAGGTTTCTATTGTAATAAAGTACATATTCTATTATCAATTCCTGCGGCACTATACCCGTAGTAACAAGTCGCTTATCTGTTCTGTTATTTATTAGCATGGGAATCCTAAGTGTGAAGAGTCTTCCAATCCTTGGTCACTACGGTTCCTAATTGTTACTAAGCTCATCTATATCCATGGTCACGTCACTAACTTGTAACCATCTTACTCATATTCTATACTGTATTTTGACACTCAATTGATGGTAAATCTATTTATAGAATCCTAATCACGGCTACAATACTGTAATTATCCTGGTCACGGCTACAGCAAATTGTACCCCCCTCTTTATTTCCTGACTCCCTTTAATAAATAGTAACTAGCCTACTCGTCCCGTAATCTAAAGTTCTAATCCTGGGAACGGTACTACCAAATGTAACTACCCCTAATCTGAGCTAATAATATCTAGATGATTCCGGCCTACGTTTTGAATTCCTCAGATAAATAAGTACACATAACTAGTTCGAATCATAACTTAACATTATCCAGATAATAAATCTATACTAATGAATGAAGAACTGATTAAATATTATATATGGCCAAGGTGTGATCGTCTAGCTCATAGTGGTAGAACCGAATATTGTGAGCCGTGGTAACTCAAGTTCTTTTCAGGAAATACTGAGACAAACTAACCTAATTGTAAGAGAAATAAATTATTATAACGATAAAATTGTACCTAGTAAGCACATGAAGACAAATCTTATTCCTACTGCAAGGGTTAATTAAAATGACCCTAATACTGTTATACCATTTTGACCCCAATCCTGTCGTTACTATTAGAGATTATATTTCGCCATAAGGTTTCTATAAATTCGCAAAGCATAGATTGTAATAACCTCAAGTAAATAACTTCAAGTAAACACAAAATCAAATATTTAAATGCAGAACATTTGTACCTAAGACATTGAATGACACAGAAAATTATCACACACCATAAAGTAATAAATCATAAACTAATTAGTTAATTATTGTTAATAACTAAATGTAACTATCCATAGTTGTATTTGTTTGATCTATGATGGTCAAATGTTGTTCAGTAAAGGTAATTATTTTCATGTTTTCACCTAAAAAATTAGAATTCTACGGATATTTATCATTGTAGATAACCAGAGCTAGGAAAACATTACGGGCTTGTGACCGTAAGGCTGGATTAATGAGGCCTCTTGACGTAATTACAACACTCTCCATTGCTGTTCTAGCTCAAATTACTCCTTTTTATACTTATTACTAACGCTGAATAAGATTTGGAAACACAATGCTGAGATAAGAATATTTTATCTAAGTTTTGTTAAAGCTTTGTTATTTTGTTTTTGTATAAATGATTTGTTGCTCCTTTGTCTCATTTCACCTCCTTATTTTATTTGCAGGACTATCTTAAATTCTATAAAACAGTCACAATATCCAGACAGATAAATGTCTTCAACATAACATGATTAATTGACAAATATTTATTGAACAATTAACTGATAACTGATAATATTAACCAATGACTTGGACATCTCTAAACCGTCTTTTAGTCTACGAGAAATCCAAAGAGCAAGTGTCTCTATTCAATGATCAATTCCATCAATCATAACTCCATTATTTTAGAAGAGTAATTTATTAAGTTTAACATTTATCTTGGAGATATCTCATCTATCCGGAAAAAGTCTAGAATGCCTAAATTCTAGGACTTACGTGAGTAAACTCGTCCAACAGAATCAATCCAATCCCCTCTGGCAGGTGGCAATTCACTAGCACTTACACTTCACTTTTCACAGACACTTCACTTTGAATATTTCACTTTTCACTTTATCGGGGACAGCAACTTTGGCTTCTAGACGGTAACTGGTTTGGACGGCCCATTCGTCCCCTTTTTATACTACCCAAGTGTCCGTATCTGGTCTCCAACCTGTCTCCGACTCAACCAATCAAACTCCTCGAGTACCCATTTCGACCAATAGAACCCTTGTTCCATTTTCAAATATTGATGAGCCATTATTAGCTTTCCAATTTTAAATTTATTTGAATTTAGAATAATGTACGCAAGCTGTCCTCATCTTGTCTCCGACCTAACCAATCAGATCCCTTGAATACACATTTTGAACCTACGTACCTTTTTTAAATATTTATGATATGTTATTTTGTTTTATGAGTTTTATTTGAATTTGGAACCTGTCTCCAAGCGTTCTCAGCCTATTTACATCATTCAGCTGCCGTGATTCTGAATTATGTTAGTTAGTTAATTATTTAATTTGTTAGATCTAATCTGTTAGTTTTAATCATTTCCAAGTATTGGAAATCTATACATAGAAATGTAAGCGTTAGTTTGCTAATCGTAGGAATATTATGAATCTTAGTTACTGCATAAAACCTCTTTGCATTAACTTTGCTTTTATTAGATATACTTTTGCATAAAATCCTGACTTATTAACTTCATTGACAGGAATTTCTATAGCTCCATGATCTATGTCTGATAGTCGAGATTTAGTCTATTGAGATATAACTTTTTAGATATTTAATATTTCCAAAAGATGCCCTTAGATTAGATTTCCATCATACTGATGTATCTATATATTTGTGAACGTAGCGGAACGCATTGTGGACCGTTACAGCACTAGCAATTTTTATTTATAGCTCATGCTCATAAATCATTGAATCTTATTAGTTTTCACACTGAAGAAAGTAATGCTAATGTTTTAAAACGCTACCGTAATACTTTTTGTGTGTTATAGAAAAATATCTGATAGCATTACTTTCTTCAGTGTGACAACTAATAAGATTCAATGATTTATGAGCATGAGCTATAAATTAAAAAGGCTAGCTCCTGTGCCACCGGCGCAGGCATGTATGTACATAAGCGTCCATGGCAAAGGTTTTTGTAGCAATGCCTATTCAAAACAAATAGCTTTAGACATAAAAACAATAGATGAGAAATAGTTAAAAAAAAATGATCTGTCGACGTACTACGATAAAATTCTAGACTTCCATCACCCGCACTACAATATGCAATGAAAATAAAGAAAAACATTCCATGCCTTACATACATCTCACTCGCACAATATAGTGATAATTTTCTTTATAAATGCTTACCAAAGACAGCTTCTCGGAGAGCCTCTCCGGATAGCAGCTGGGAGAGCCGCTCAAGATAGCAGCTCGGAGAGCCACTTAGGACAGCAGCTCGGAGAGCTGCACGGCGCAGCAGCTTGGGCCATCGTCAGTCAGATATTCTTCTATAACACAAAAAGTATCACGGTAGCGTCTTAAAACATTAGCATTACTTTCTTCAGTGTGACAACTAATAAGGTTCAATGATTTATGGGCATGAGCTATAAATTAAAAAGGCTAGCTCCCGTGCCACCGGCGCAGGCATGTATGTACATAAGCGTCCATGGCAAAGGTTTTTGTAGCAATGCCTATTCTTCAAAACAAATAGCTTTAGACATAAAAAACAATAGATGAGAAATAGTTAAAAACAAATGATCTGTCGACGTACTACGATAAAATTCTAGACTTCCATTACCCGCACCACAATATGCAATGAAAATAAAGAAAAACATTCCATGCCTTACATACATCTCACTCGCACAATTTAGTGATAATTTTCTTTATAAATGCTTACCAAAGACAGCTTCTCGGAGAGCCTCTCCGGATAGCAGCTGGGAGAGCCGCTCAGGATAGCAGCTCGGAGAGCCATTTAGGACAGCAGCTCTGAGAGCTGCACGGCGCAGCAGCTTGGGCCATCGTCAGTCAGATATTCTTCTATAACACACAAAAAGTATCACGGTAGCGTCTTAAAACATTAGCATTATTACTTTCTTCAGTGTGACAACTAATAAGATTCAATGATTTATGAGCATGAGCTATAAATTAAAAATGCTAGCTCCTGTGCCACTGGCGCAGGCATGTATGTACATAAGCGTCCATGGCAAAGGTTTTTGTAGCAATGTCTATTCAAAACAAATAGCTTTAGACATAAAAAACAATAGATGAGAAATAATTAAAAACAAATGAATGTGTTAATATCTGTCCACGTACTACGATAAAATTCTAGACTTCTATCACCCGCACCACAATATGCAATGAAAACAAAGAAAAACATTCCATGCCTTACATACATCTCACTCGCACAGTTTAGTGATAATTTTCTTTATTAATGCATACCAAAGACAGCTTCTCGAAGATTCTCTCCGGATAGCAGCTCAGAGAGCCGCTCAGGACAGCAGCTCGGAGAGCTGCACGGCGCAGCAGCTTGGGCCATCGTCAGTCAGATATTTTTCTATAACACACAAAAAGTATTACGGTAGCGTTTTAAAACATTAGCATTACTTTCTTCAGTGTGAAAACTAATAAGATTCAATGATTTATGAGCATGAGCTATAAATAAAAATTGCTAGTGCCTGTGCCACCGGTGCAGGCATGTATGTGCATAAGCGTCCATGGCAAAGGTTCTTGTAGCAATGCCTATTCAAAACAAATAGCTTCAGACATAAAAACAATTAGTGAGTAATAGTTAAAAACAAATGAATGTGTTAATATCTGTCGACGTACTACGATAAAATTCTGGACTTCCATCACCCGAACCACATTATTCAATGAAAACAAAGAAATGCATTCCATGCCTTACATACATCTCATTCGCACAATTTAGTGATAATTTTCTTTATAAATGCTTACCAATGACAGCTTCTCGGAGAGCCTCTCCGGATAGCAGCTGGGAGAGCCGCTCAGGACAGCAGCTCGGAGAGCCACTTAGGACAGCAGCTCGGAGAGCTGCACGGCGCAGGAGCTTGGGCCATCGTCAGTCAGACATTTTTCTATAACACACAAAAAGTATTACGGTAGCGTTTTAAAACATTAGCAATACTTTCTTCAGTGTGAAAACTAATAAGATTCAATGATTTATGAGCATGAGCTATAAATAAAAAATGCTAGTGCCTGTGCCAGCGGCGCAGGCATGTATGTACATAAGCGTCCATGGCAAAGGTTCTTGTAGCAATGCCTATTCAAAACAAATAGCTTCAGACATAAAAAACAATTAGTGAGTAATAGTTTAAAACAAATGAATGTGTTAATATCTGTCAACGTACTACGATAAAACTCTGGACTTCCATCACCCGCACCACAATATGCAATAAAAACAAAGAAAAACATTCCATGCCTTACATACATCTCACTCGCACAGTTTAGTGAAAATTATCTTCATTAATGCTTACCAAAGACAGCATTTCGGAGAGCCTCTCCGGGTAGCAGTTCGGAGAGTTGCACAGCGCAGCAAATTGGGCCATCGTCAGTCAGATATTCTTCTATAACACACAAAATGTATCACGGTAGCGTCTTGAAACATTAGCATTACTTTCTTCAGTGTGATAACTAATAAGATTCAATGATTTATGAGCATGAGCTATAAATTTAAAAGGCTAGCTCCTGTGCCACCGGCGCAGGCATGTATGTACATAAGCGTCCATGGCAAAGGTTCTTGTAGCAATGCCTAAAATAGCTTCAGACATAAAAAAACAAAAGGTGAGTAATAGTTAAAAACAAATGAATGTGTTAATATCTGTCAACGTACTACGATAAAACTCTGGACTTCCATCACCCGCACCACAATATGCAATAAAAACAAAGAAAAAACATTCCATGCCTTACATACATCTCACTCGCACAGTTTAGTGAAAATTATCTTCATTAATGCTTACCAAAGACAGCATTTCGGAGAGCCTCTCCGGGTAGCAGCTCGGAGAGCTGCACGGCGCAGCAGCTTGGGCCATCGTCAGTCAGATATTCTTCTATAACACACAAAAAGTATTACGGTAGCGTTTTAAAACATTTGCATTACTTTCTTCAGTGTGAAAACTAATAAGATTAAATGATTTATGAGCATGAGCTATAAATAAAAAATGCTAGTGCCTGTGCCACCGGCGCAGGCATGTATGTACATAAGCGTCCATGGCAAAGGTTCTTGTAGCAATGCCTATTCAAAACAAATAGCTTCAGACATTAAAAAACAAAAGGTGAGTAATAGTTAAAAACAAATGAAGGTGTTATTATCTGTCGACGTACTACGATAAAATTCTGGACTTGCATCACCCGCACCACAATATGCAATGAAAATAAAGAAAAACATTCCATGCCTTACATACATCTCACTCGCACAGTTTAGTGATAATTTTCTTTATTAATGCTTACCAAAGACAGCTTCTCGGAGAGCTTCTCCGGGTAGCAGCTCGGAGAGCCGCTCAGGACAGCAGCTCAGAGAGCCACTCAGGACAGCAGCTCGGAGAGCTGCACGGCGCAGCAGCTTGAACCATCGTCAGTCAGATATTCTTCTATAACACACAAAAAGTATCACGGTAGCGTCTTAAAACATTAGCATTACTTTCTTCAGTGTGACAACTAATAAGATTCATTGATTTATGAGCATGAGCTATAAATAAAAAAGACTAGCTCCTGTGCCACCGGCGCAGGTATATGTGTACATAAGCGTCCATGGCAAAGGTTCTTGTAGCAATGCCTATTCAAAACAAATAGCTTCAGACTTAAAAAAACAAAAGGTGAGTAATAGTTAAAAACAAATAAAGGTGTTAATATCTGTCGACGTACTACGATAAAATTCTGGACTTCCATCACCCGCACCACAATATGCAATGAAAACAAAGAAAAACATTCCATGCCTTACATACATCTCACTCGCACAGTTTAGTGATAATTTTCTTTATTAATGCTTACCAAAGACAGCTTCTCGGAGAGCCTCTCCGGGTAGCAGCTAGGAAAGCCGCTCAGGACAGCAGCTCGGAGAGCCACTCAGGACAGCAGCTCGGGGAGCTGCACGGCGCAGCAGCTTGGGCCATCGTCAGTCAGATATTCTTCTATAACACACAAAAAGTATTACGGTAGCGTTTTAAAACATTATCATTACTTTCTTCAGTGTGAAAACTAATAAGATTCAATGATTTATGAGCATGAGCTATAAATTAAAAATGCTAGTGCCTGTGCCACCGGCGCAGGCATGTATGTACATAAGCGTCCATGGCAAAGGTTCTTGTAGCAATGCCTATTCAAAACAAATAGCTTCAGACATAAAAAACAATTAGTGAGTAATAGTTAAAAACAAATGAATGTGTTAATATCTGTCGACGTACTACGATAAAATTCTGGACTTCCATCACTCGAACCACATTATTCAATGAAAACAAAGAAAAACATTCCATGCCTTACATACATGTCACTCGCACAATTTAGTGATAATTTTCTTTATAAATGCTAACCAATGACAGCTTCTCGGAGAGCCTCTCCGGGTAGCAGCTCGGAGAGCCGCTCAGGACAGCAGCTCGGAGAGCAGCACGGCGCAGCAGCTTGGGCCATCGTCAGTCAGATATTCTTCTATAACACACAAAAAGTATTACGGTAGCGTTTTAAAACATTAGCATTACTTTCTTCAGTGTGAAAACTAATAAGATTCAATGATTTATGAGCATGAGCTGTAAATAAAAAATGCTAGTGCCTGTGCCACCGGCGCAGGCATGTATGTACATAAGCGTCCATGGCAAAAGTTCTTGTAGCAATGCCTATTTAAAACAAATAGCTTCAGACATAAAAAAACAATTAGTGACTAATAGTTAAAAACAAATGAATGTGTTAATATCTGTCGACGTACTACGATAAAATTCTGTACTTCCATCACCCGAACCACATTATTCAATGAAAACCAATGAAAAACATTCCATGCCTTACATACATCTCTTTTGCACAATTTAGTGATAATTATCTTTATTAATGCTTACCAATGACAGCTTCTCGGAGAGCCTCTCCGGATAGCAGCTGGGAGAGCCGCTCAGGACAGCAGTTCGGAGAGTTGCACGGCGCAGCAGCTTGGGCCATCGTCAGTCAGATATTCTTCTATAACACACAAAAAGTATTACGGTAGCGTTTTAAAACAATAGCATTACTTTCTTCAGTGTGAAAACTAATAAGATTCAATGATTTATGAGCATGAGCTATAAATAAAAAATGCTAGTGCCTGTGCCACTGGCGCAGGCATGTATGTACATAAGCATCCATGGCAAAGGTTCTTGTAGCAATGCCTATTCAAAACAAATAGCTTCAGACATAAAAAAACAAAAGGTGAGTAATAGTTAAAAACAAATGAATGTGTTAATATCTGTCAACGTACTACGATAAAACTCTGGACTTCCATCACCCGCACCACAATATGCAATAAAAACAAAGAAAAAAATTCCATGCCTTACATACATCTCACTCGCACAGTTTAGTGAAAATTATCTTTGTTAATGCTTACCAAAGACAGCATTTCGGAGAGCCTCCCCGGGTAGCAGCTCGGAGAGCTGCACGGCGCAGCAGCTTGGGCCATCGTCAGTCAGATATTCTTCTATAACACACAAAAAGTATTACGGTAGCGTTTTTAAACATTAGCATTACTTTCTTCAGTGTGAAAACTAATAAGATTCAATGATTTATGAGCATGAGCTATAAATTAAAAATGCTAGTGCCTGTGCCACCGGCGCAGGCATGTATGTACATAAGCGTCCATGGCAAAGGTTCTTGTAGCAATGCCTATTCAAAACAAATAGCTTCAGACATAAAAAAACAAAAGGTGAGTAATAGTTAAAAACAAATGAAGGTGTTATTATCTGTCGACGTACTACGATAAAATTCTGGACTTGCATCACCCGCACCACAATATGCAATGAAAATAAAGAAAAACATTCCATGCCTTACATACATCTCACTCGCACAGTTTAGTGATAATTTTCTTTATTAATGCTTACCAAAGACAGCTTCTCGGAGAGCCTCTCCGGGTAGCAGCTCGGAGAGTCGCTCAGGACAGCAGCTCAGAGAGCCACTCAGGACAGCAGCTCGGAGAGCTGCACGGCGCAGCAGCTTGACCCATCGTCAGTCAGATATTCTTCTATAACACACAAAAAGTATCACGGTAGCGTCTTAAAACATTAGCATTACTTTCTTCAGTGTGACAACTAATAAGATTCATTGATTTCTGAGCATGAGCTATAAATAAAAAAGACTAGCTCCTGTGCCACCGGCGCAGGTATGTGTGTACATAAGCGTCCATGGCAAAGGTTCTTGTAGCAATGCCTATTCAAAACAAATAGCTTTAGACATAAAAAACAATAGATGAGAAATAGTTAAAAACAAATGATAGTGTTAATATCTGTCTACGTACTACGATAAAATTCTGGACTTCATCACCTGAACCACTATTCAATGAAAACAAAGAAAAACATTCCATGCCTTACATACATCCCACTCGCACAGTTTAGTAATAATTTTCTTTATTAATGCTTACCAAAGACAGCTTCTCGAAGAGCCTTTCCGGGTAGCAGCTCGCAGAGCTGCACGGCGCAGCAGCTTGGGCCATCGTCAGTCAGATATTCTTCTATAACACACAAAATGTATCACGGTAGCGTCTTAAAACATAAGCATTACTTTCTTCAGTGTGATAACTAATAAGATTCAATGATTTATGAGCATGAGCTATAAATTAAAAAGGCTAGCTCCTGTGCCACCGGCGCAAGAATGTATGTACAAAGCGTCCATGGCAAAGGTTCTTGTAGCAATGCCTATTCAAAACAAATAGCTTCAGACTTAAAAAAAACAAAAGGTGAGTAATAGTTAAAAACAAATGAAGGTGTTAATATCTGTCGACGTACTACGATAAAATTCTGGACTTCCATCACCCGCACCACAATATGCAATGAAAACAAAGAAAAACATTCCATGCCTTACATACATCTCACTCGCACAGTTTAGTGATAATTTTCTTTATTAATGCTCACCAAAGACAGCTTCTCGGAGAGCCTCTCCGGGAAGCAGCTAGGAGAGCCGCTCAAGACAGCAGCTCGGAGAGCCACTCAGAACAGCAGCTCGGAGATCTGCACGGCGCAGCAGCTTGGGCCATCGTCAGTCAGATATTCTTCTTTAACACACAAAAAGTATCACGGTAGCGTCTTAAAACATTAGCATTACTTTCTTCAGTGTGACAACTAATAAGATTCAATGATTTATGAGCATGAGCTATAAGTAAAAAAGACTAGCTCCTGTGCCACCGGCGCAGGAATGTATGTACAAAGCGTCCATGGCAAAGGTTCTTGTAGCAATGCCTATTCAAAACAAATAGCTTCAAACTTAAAAAAACAATAGATGAGAAATAGTTAAACCAAATGAATGTGTTAATATCTGTCGACGTTCTACGATAAAATTCTAGACTTCCATCACCCGCACCACAATATGCAATGAAAACAAAGAAAAACATTCCATGCCTTACATACATCTAACTCGCACAGTTTAGTGATAATTTTCTTTATTAATGCTTACCAAAGACAGCTTCTCGGAGAGCCTATCCGGGTAGCAGCTCGGAGAGCCGCTCAGGACAGCAGCTCGGAGAGCGGCACGGCGCAGCAGCTTGGGCCATCGTCAGTCAGATATTCTTCTATAACACACAAAAAGTATTAAGGTAGTGTTTTAAAATATAAGCATTACTTTCTTCAGTGTGAAAACTAATAAGATTCAATGATTTATGAGCATGAGCTATAAATAAAAAATGCTAGTGCCTGCGCCGGTGGCACAGGCATGTATGTACATAAGCGTCCATGGCAAAGGTTCTTGTAGCAATGCCTATTCAAAACAAATAGCTTCAGACATAAAAAACAATTAGTGAGTAATAGTTTAAAACAAATGAATGTGTTAATATCTGTCAACGTACTACGATAAAACTCTGGACTTCCATCACCCGCACCACAATATGCAATAAAAACAAAGAAAAACATTCCATGCCTTACATACATCTCACTCGCACAGTTTAGTGAAAATTATCTTCATTAATGCTTACCAAAGACAGCATTTCGGAGAGCCTCTCCGGGTAGCAGTTCGGAGAGTTGCACAGCGCAGCAAATTGGGCCATCGTCAGTCAGATATTCTTCTATAACACACAAAATGTATCACGGTAGCGTCTTGAAACATTAGCATTACTTTCTTCAGTGTGATAACTAATAAGATTCAATGATTTATGAGCATGAGCTATAAATTTAAAAGGCTAGCTCCTGTGCCACCGGCGCAGGCATGTATGTACATAAGCGTCCATGGCAAAGGTTCTTGTAGCAATGCCTAAAATAGCTTCAGACATAAAAAAACAAAAGGTGAGTAGTAGTTAAAAACAAATGAATGTGTTAATATCTGTCAACGTACTACGATAAAACTCTGGACTTCCATCACCCGCACCACAATATGCAATAAAAACAAAGAAAAAACATTCCATGCCTTACATACATCTCACTCGCACAGTTTAGTGAAAATTATCTTCATTAATGCTTACCAAAGACAGCATTTCGGAGAGCCTCTCCGGGTAGCAGCTCGGAGAGCTGCACGGCGCAGCAGCTTGGGCCATCGTCAGTCAGATATTCTTCTATAACACACAAAAAGTATTAAGGTAGTGTTTTAAAATATAAGCATTACTTTCTTCAGTGTGACAACTAATAAGATTCAATGATTTATGAGCATGAGCTATAAGTAAAAAAGACTAGCTCCTGTGCCACCGGCGCAGGAATGTATGTACAAAGCGTCCATGGCAAAGGTTCTTGTAGCAATGCCTATTCAAAACAAATAGCTTCAAACTTAAAAAAACAATAGATGAGAAATAGTTAAACCAAATGAATGTGTTAATATCTGTCGACGTTCTACGATAAAATTCTAGACTTCCATCACCCGCACCACAATATGCAATGAAAACAAAGAAAAACATTCCATGCCTTACATACATCTAACTCGCACAGTTTAGTGATAATTTTCTTTATTAATGCTTACCAAAGACAGCTTCTCGGAGAGCCTCTCCGGGTAGCAGCTCGGAGAGCCGCTCAGGACAGCAGCTCGGAGAGCGGCACGGCGCAGCAGCTTGGGCCATCGTCAGTCAGATATTCTTCTATAACACACAAAAAGTATTAAGGTAGTGTTTTAAAATATAAGCATTACTTTCTTCAGTGTGAAAACTAATAAGATTCAATGATTTATGAGCATGAGCTATAAATAAAAAATGCTAGTGCCTGTGCCAGCGGCGCAGGCATGTATGTACATAAGCGTCCATGGCAAAGGTTCTTGTAGCAATGCCTATTCAAAACAAATAGCTTTAGACATAAAAAACAATAGGTGAGAAATAGTTAAAAACAAATGAATGTGTTAATATCTGTCTACGTACTACGATAAAATTCTGGACTTCATCACCTGAACCACTATTCAATGAAAACAAAGAAAAACATTCCATGCCTTACATACATCCCACTCGCACAGTTTAGTAATAATTTTCTTTATTAATGCTTACCAAAGACAGCTTCTCGAAGAGCCTTTCCGGGTAGCAGCTCGCAGAGCTGCACGGCGCAGCAGCTTGGGCCATCGTCAGTCAGATATTCTTCTATAACACACAAAATGTATCACGGTAGCGTCTTAAAACATAAGCATTACTTTCTTCAGTGTGATAACTAATAAGATTCAATGATTTATGAGCATGAGCTATAAATTAAAAAGGCTAGCTCCTGTGCCACCGGCGCAAGAATGTATGTACAAAGCGTCCATGGCAAAGGTTCTTGTAGCAATGCCTATTCAAAACAAATAGCTTCAGACTTAAAAAAAACAAAAGGTGAGTAATAGTTAAAAACAAATGAAGGTGTTAATATCTGTCGACGTACTACGATAAAATTCTGGACTTCCATCACCCGCACCACAATATGCAATGAAAACAAAGAAAAACATTCCATGCCTTACATACATCTCACTCGCACAGTTTAGTGATAATTTTCTTTATTAATGCTCACCAAAGACAGCTTCTCGGAGAGCCTCTCCGGGAAGCAGCTAGGAGAGCCGCTCAAGACAGCAGCTCGGAGAGCCACTCAGAACAGCAGCTCGGAGATCTGCACGGCGCAGCAGCTTGGGCCATCGTCAGTCAGATATTCTTCTTTAACACACAAAAAGTATCACGGTAGCGTCTTAAAACATTAGCATTACTTTCTTCAGTGTGACAACTAATAAGATTCAATGATTTATGAGCATGAGCTATAAGTAAAAAAGACTAGCTCCTGTGCCACCGGCGCAGGAATGTATGTACAAAGCGTCCATGGCAAAGGTTCTTGTAGCAATGCCTATTCAAAACAAATAGCTTCAAACTTAAAAAAACAATAGATGAGAAATAGTTAAACCAAATGAATGTGTTAATATCTGTCGACGTTCTACGATAAAATTCTAGACTTCCATCACCCGCACCACAATATGCAATGAAAACAAAGAAAAACATTCCATGCCTTACATACATCTAACTCGCACAGTTTAGTGATAATTTTCTTTATTAATGCTTACCAAAGACAGCTTCTCGGAGAGCCTCTCCGGGTAGCAGCTCGGAGAGCCGCTCAGGACAGCAGCTCGGAGAGCGGCACGGCGCAGCAGCTTGGGCCATCGTCAGTCAGATATTCTTCTATAACACACAAAAAGTATTAAGGTAGTGTTTTAAAATATAAGCATTACTTTCTTCAGTGTGAAAACTAATAAGATTCAATGATTTATGAGCATGAGCTATAAATAAAAAATGCTAGTGCCTGCGCCGGTGGCACAGGCATGTATGTACATAAGCGTCCATGGCAAAGGTTCTTGTAGCAATGCCTATTCAAAACAAATAGCTTCAGACATAAAAAACAATTAGTGAGTAATAGTTTAAAACAAATGAATGTGTTAATATCTGTCAACGTACTACGATAAAACTCTGGACTTCCATCACCCGCACCACAATATGCAATAAAAACAAAGAAAAACATTCCATGCCTTACATACATCTCACTCGCACAGTTTAGTGAAAATTATCTTCATTAATGCTTACCAAAGACAGCATTTCGGAGAGCCTCTCCGGGTAGCAGTTCGGAGAGTTGCACAGCGCAGCAAATTGGGCCATCGTCAGTCAGATATTCTTCTATAACACACAAAATGTATCACGGTAGCGTCTTGAAACATTAGCATTACTTTCTTCAGTGTGATAACTAATAAGATTCAATGATTTATGAGCATGAGCTATAAATTTAAAAGGCTAGCTCCTGTGCCACCGGCGCAGGCATGTATGTACATAAGCGTCCATGGCAAAGGTTCTTGTAGCAATGCCTAAAATAGCTTCAGACATAAAAAAACAAAAGGTGAGTAATAGTTAAAAACAAATGAATGTGTTAATATCTGTCAACGTACTACGATAAAACTCTGGACTTCCATCACCCGCACCACAATATGCAATAAAAACAAAGAAAAAACATTCCATGCCTTACATACATCTCACTCGCACAGTTTAGTGAAAATTATCTTCATTAATGCTTACCAAAGACAGCATTTCGGAGAGCCTCTCCGGGTAGCAGCTCGGAGAGCGGCACGGCGCAGCAGCTTGGGCCATCGTCAGTCAGATATTCTTCTATAACACACAAAAAGTATTAAGGTAGTGTTTTAAAATATAAGCATTACTTTCTTCAGTGTGAAAACTAATAAGATTCAATGATTTATGAGCATGAGCTATAAATAAAAAATGCTAGTGCCTGTGCCAGCGGCGCAGGCATGTATGTACATAAGCGTCCATGGCAAAGGTTCTTGTAGCAATGCCTATTCAAAACAAATAGCTTCAGACATAAAAAACAATTAGTGAGTAATAGTTTAAAACAAATGAATGTGTTAATATCTGTCAACGTACTACGATAAAACTCTGGACTTCCATCACCCGCACCACAATATGCAATAAAAACAAAGAAAAACATTCCATGCCTTACATACATCTCACTCGCACAGTTTAGTGAAAATTATCTTTATTGATGCTTACCAAAGACAGCATTTCGGAGAGCCTCTCCGGGTAGCAGTTCGGAGAGTTGCACAGCGCAGCAAATTGGGCCATCGTCAGTCAGATATTCTTCTATAACACACAAAATGTATCACGGTAGCGTCTTGAAACATTAGCATTACTTTCTTCAGTGTGATAACTAATAAGATTCAATGATTTATGAGCATGAGCTATAAATTTAAAAGGCTAGCTCCTGTGCCACCGGCGCAGGCATGTATGTACATAAGCGTCCATGGCAAAGGTTCTTGTAGCAATGCCTAAAATAGCTTCAGACATAAAAAAACAAAAGGTGAGTAATAGTTAAAAACAAATGAATGTGTTAATATCTGTCAACGTACTACGATAAAACTCTGGACTTCCATCACCCGCACCACAATATGCAATAAAAACAAAGAAAAAACATTCCATGCCTTACATACATCTCACTCGCACAGTTTAGTGAAAATTATCTTCATTAATGCTTACCAAAGACAGCATTTCGGAGAGCCTCTCCGGGTAGCAGCTCGGAGAGCTGCACGGCGCAGCAGCTTGGGCCATCGTCAGTCAGATATTCTTCTATAACACACAAAAAGTATTAAGGTAGTGTTTTAAAATATAAGCATTACTTTCTTCAGTGTGACAACTAATAAGATTCAATGATTTATGAGCATGAGCTATAAGTAAAAAAGACTAGCTCCTGTGCCACCGGCACAGGAATGTATGTACAAAGCGTCCATGGCAAAGGTTCTTGTAGCAATGCCTATTCAAAACAAATAGCTTCAAACTTAAAAAAACAATAGATGAGAAATAGTTAAACCAAATGAATGTGTTAATATCTGTCGACGTTCTACGATAAAATTCTAGACTTCCATCACCCGCACCACAATATGCAATGAAAACAAAGAAAAACATTCCATGCCTTACATACATCTAACTCGCACAGTTTAGTGATAATTTTCTTTATTAATGCTTACCAAAGACAGCTTCTCGGAGAGCCTCTCCGGGTAGCAGCTCGGAGAGCCGCTCAGGACAGCAGCTCGGAGAGCGGCACGGCGCAGCAGCTTGGGCCATCGTCAGTCAGATATTCTTCTATAACACACAAAATGTATCACGGTAGCGTCTTGAAACATTAGCATTACTTTCTTCAGTGTGATAACTAATAAGATTCAATGATTTATGAGCATGAGCTATAAATTTAAAAGGCTAGCTCCTGTGCCACCGGCGCAGGCATGTATGTACATAAGCGTCCATGGCAAAGGTTCTTGTAGCAATGCCTAAAATAGCTTCAGACATAAAAAAACAAAAGGTGAGTAATAGTTAAAAACAAATGAATGTGTTAATATCTGTCAACGTACTACGATAAAACTCTGGACTTCCATCACCCGCACCACAATATGCAATAAAAACAAAGAAAAAATATTCCATGCCTTACATACATCTCACTCGCACAGTTTAGTGAAAATTATCTTCATTAATGCTTACCAAAGACAGCATTTCGGAGAGCCTCTCCGGGTAGCAGTTCGGAGAGTTGCACAGCGCAGCAAATTGGGCCATCGTCAGTCAGATATTCTTCTATAACACACAAAAAGTATCACGGTAGCGTCTTAAAACATTAGCATTACTTTCTTCAGTGTGACAACTAATAAGATTCATTGATTTATGAGCATGAGCTATAAATAAAAAAGACTAGCTCCTGTGCCACCGGCGCAGGTATATGTGTACATAAGCGTCCATGGCAAAGGTTCTTGTAGCAATGCCTATTCAAAACAAATAGCTTCAGACTTAAAAAAACAAAAGGTGAGTAATAGTTAAAAACAAATAAAGGTGTTAATATCTGTCGACGTACTACGATAAAATTCTGGACTTCCATCACCCGCACCACAATATGCAATGAAAACAAAGAAAAACATTCCATGCATTACATACATCTCACTCGCACAGTTTAGTGATAATTTTCTTTATTAATGCTTACCAAAGACAGCTTCTCGGAGAGCCTCTCCGGGTAGCAGCTAGGAGAGCCGCTCAGGACAGCAGCTCGGAGAGCCACTCAGGACAGCAGCTCGGAGAGCTGCACGGCGCAGCAGCTTGGGCCATCGTCAGTCAGATATTCTTCTATAACACACAAAAAGTATTACGGTAGCGTTTTAAAACATTATCATTACTTTCTTCAGTGTGAAAACTAATAAGATTCAATGATTTATGAGCATGAGCTATAAATTAAAAATGCTAGTGCCTGTGCCACCGGCGCAGGCATGTATGTACATAAGCGTCCATGGCAAAGGTTCTTGTAGCAATGCCTATTCAAAACAAATAGCTTCAGACATAAAAAACAATTAGTGAGTAATAGTTAAAAACAAATGAATGTGTTAATATCTGTCGACGTACTACGATAAAATTCTGGACTTCCATCACTCGAACCACATTATTCAATGAAAACAAAGAAAAACATTCCATGCCTTACATACATGTCACTCGCACAATTTAGTGATAATTTTCTTTATAAATGCTAACCAATGACAGCTTCTCGGAGAGCCTCTCCGGGTAGCAGCTCGGAGAGCCGCTCAGGACAGCAGCTCGGAGAGCAGCACGGCGCAGCAGCTTGGGCCATCGTCAGTCAGATATTCTTCTATAACACACAAAAAGTATTATGGTAGCGTTTTAAAACATTAGCATTACTTTCTTCAGTGTGAAAACCAATAAGATTCAATGATTTATGAGCATGAGCTATAAATAAAAAATGCTAGTGCCTGTGCCACCGGCGCAGGCATGTATGTACATAAGCGTCCATGGCAAAGGTTCTTGTAGCAATGCCTATTTAAAACAAATAGCTTCAGACATAAAAAAACAATTAGTGACTAATAGTTAAAAACAAATGAATGTGTTAATATCTGTCGACGTACTACGATAAAATTCTGTACTTCCATCACCCGAACCACATTATTCAATGAAAACCAATGAAAAACATTCCATGCCTTACATACATCTCTTTTGCACAATTTAGTGATAATTATCTTTATTAATGCTTACCAATGACAGCTTCTCGGAGAGCCTCTCCGGATAGCAGCTGGGAGAGCCGCTCAGGACAGCAGCTCGGAGAGCTGCACGGCGCAGCAGCTTGGGCCATCGTCAGTCAGATATTCTTCTATAACACACAAAAAGTATTACGGTAGCGTTTTAAAACAATAGCATTACTTTCTTCAGTGTGAAAACTAATAAGATTCAATGATTTATGAGCATGAGCTATAAATAAAAAATGCTAGTGCCTGTGCCACTGGCGCAGGCATGTATGTACATAAGCATCCATGGCAAAGGTTCTTGTAGCAATGCCTATTCAAAACAAATAGCTTCAGACATAAAAAAACAAAAGGTGAGTAATAGTTAAAAACAAATGAATGTGTTAATATCTGTCAACGTACTACGTTAAAACTCTGGACTTCCATCACCCGCACCACAATATGCAATAAAAACAAAGAAAAACATTCCATGCCTTACATACATCTCACTCGCACAGTTTAGTGATAATTATCTTTGTTAATGCTTACCAAAGACAGCATTTCGGAGAGCCTCCCCGGGTAGCAGCTCGGAGAGCTGCACGGCGCAGCAGCTTGGGCCATCGTCAGTCAGATATTCTTCTATAACACACAAAAAGTATTACGGTAGCGTTTTTAAACATTAGCATTACTTTCTTCAGTGTGAAAACTAATAAGATTCAATGATTTATGAGCATGAGCTATAAATTAAAAATGCTAGTGCCTGTGCCACCGGCGCAGGCATGTATGTACATAAGCGTCCATGGCAAAGGTTCTTGTAGCAATGCCTATTCAAAACAAATAGCTTCAGACATAAAAAAACAAAAGGTGAGTAATAGTTAAAAACAAATGAAGGTGTTATTATCTGTCGACGTACTACGATAAAATTCTGGACTTGCATCACCCGCACCACAATATGCAATGAAAATAAAGAAAAACATTCCATGCCTTACATACATCTCACTCGCAGAGTTTAGTGATAATTTTCTTTATTAATGCTTACCAAAGACAGCTTCTCGGAGAGCCTCTCCGGGTAGCAGCTCGGAGAGCCGCTCAGGACAGCAGCTCAGAGAGCCACTCAGGACAGCAGCTCGGAGAGCTGCACGGCGCAGCAGCTTGACCCATCGTCAGTCAGATATTCTTCTATAACACACAAAAAGTATCACGGTAGCGTCTTAAAACATTAGCATTACTTTTTTCAGTGTGACAACTAATAAGATTCATTGATTTCTGAGCATGAGCTATAAATAAAAAAGACTAGCTCCTGTGCCACCGGCGCAGGTATGTGTGTACATAAGCGTCCATGGCAAAGGTTCTTGTAGCAATGCCTATTCAAAACAAATAGCTTTAGACATAAAAAACAATAGATGAGAAATAGTTAAAAACAAATGAATGTGTTAATATTTGTCTACGTACTACGATAAAATTCTGGACTTCATCACCTGAACCACTATTCAATGAAAACAAAGAAAAACATTCCATGCCTTACATACATCCCACTCGCACAGTTTAGTAATAATTTTCTTTATTAATGCTTACCAAAGACAGCTTCTCGAAGAGCCTTTCCGGGTAGCAGCTCGCAGAGCTGCACGGCGCAGCAGCTTGGGCCATCGTCAGTCAGATATTCTTCTATAACACACAAAATGTATCACGGTAGCGTCTTAAAACATAAGCATTACTTTCTTCAGTGTGATAACTAATAAGATTCAATGATTTATGAGCATGAGCTATAAATTAAAAAGGCTAGCTCCTGTGCCACCGGCGCAAGAATGTATGTACAAAGCGTCCATGGCAAAGGTTCTTGTAGCAATGCCTATTCAAAACAAATAGCTTCAGACTTAAAAAAAACAAAAGGTGAGTAATAGTTAAAAACAAATGAAGGTGTTAATATCTGTCGACGTACTACGATAAAATTCTGGACTTCCATCACCCGCACCACAATATGCAATGAAAACAAAGAAAAACATTCCATGCCTTACATACATCTCACTCGCACAGTTTAGTGATAATTTTCTTTATTAATGCTCACCAAAGACAGCTTCTCGGAGAGCCTCTCCGGGAAGCAGCTAGGAGAGCCGCTCAAGACAGCAGCTCGGAGAGCCACTCAGAACAGCAGCTCGGAGATCTGCACGGCGCAGCAGCTTGGGCCATCGTCAGTCAGATATTCTTCTTTAACACACAAAAAGTATCACGGTAGCGTCTTAAAACATTAGCATTACTTTCTTCAGTGTGACAACTAATAAGATTCAATGATTTATGAGCATGAGCTATAAGTAAAAAAGACTAGCTCCTGTGCCACCGGCGCAGGAATGTATGTACAAAGCGTCCATGGCAAAGGTTCTTGTAGCAATGCCTATTCAAAACAAATAGCTTCAGACTTAAAAAAACAAAAGGTGAGTAATAATTAAAAACAAATAAAGGTGTTAATATCTGTCTACGTACTACGATAAAATTCTGGACTTCCATCACCCGCACCACAATATGCAATGAAAACAAAGAAAAACATTCCATGCCTTACATACATCTCACTCGCACAGTTTAGTGATAATTTTCTTTATTAATGCTTACCAAAGACAGCTTCTCGGAGAGCCTCTCCGGGTAGCAGCTAGGAGAGCCGCTCAGGACAGCAGCTCGGAGAGCCACTCAGGACAGCAGCTCGGAGAGCTGCACGGCGCAGCAGCTTGGGCCATCGTCAGTCAGATATTCTTCTATAACATACAAAAAGTATTACGGTAGCGTTTTAAAACATTATCATTACTTTCTTCAGTGTGAAAACTAATAAGATTCAATGATTTATGAGCATTAGCTATAAATTAAAAATGCTAGTGCCTGTGCCACCGGCGCAGGCATGTATGTACATAAGCGTCCATGGCAAAGGTTCTTGTAGCAATGCCTATTCAAAACAAATAGCTTCAGACATAAAAAACAATTAGTGAGAAATAGTTAAAAACAAATGAATGTGTTAATATCTGTCGACGTACTACGATAAAATTCTGGACTTCCATCACTCGAACCACATTATTCAATGAAAACAAAGAAAAACATTCCATGCCTTACATACATGTCACTCGCACAATTTAGTGATAATTTTCTTTATAAATGCTTACCAATGACAGCTTCTCGGAGAGCCTCTCCGGATAGCAGCTGGGAGAGCCGCTCAGGACAGCAGCTCGGAGAGCAGCACGGCGCAGCAGGTTGGGCCATCGTCAGTCAGATATTCTTCTATAACACACAAAAAGTATTACGGTAGCGTTTTAAAACATTAGCATTACTTTCTTCAGTGTGAAAACTAATAAGATTCAATGATTTATGAGCATGAGCTATAAATAAAAAATGCTAGTGCCTGTGCCACCGGCGCAGGCATGTATGTACATAAAAGTCCATGGCAAAGGATCTTGTAGCAATGCCTATTTAAAACAAATAGCTTCAGACATAAAAAACAATTAGTGACTAATAGTTAAAAACAAATGAATGTGTTAATATCTGCCGACGTACTACGATAAAATTCTGTACTTCCATCACTCGAACCACATTATTCAATGAAAACAAAGAAAAACATTCCATGCCTTACATACATGTCACTCGCACAATTTAGTGATAATTTTCTTTATAAATGCTTACCAATGACAGCTTCTCGGAGAGCCTCTCCGGATAGCAGCTGGGAGAGCCGCTCAGGACAGCAGCTCGGAGAGCAGCACGGCGCAGCAGCTTGGGCCATCGTCAGTCAGATATTCTTCTATAACACACAAAAAGTATTACGGTAGCGTTTTAAAACATTAGCATTACTTTCTTCAGTGTGAAAACTAATAAGATTCAATGATTTATGAGCATGAGCTATAAATAAAAAATGCTAGTGCCTGTGCCACCGGCGCAGGCATGTATGTACATAAGCATCCATGGCAAAGGTTCTTGTAGCAATGCCTATTCAAAACAAATAGCTTCAGACATAAAAAACAATAAGTGAGTAATAGTTTAAAACAAATGAATGAGTTAATATCTGTCGACGTACTACGATAAAATTCTGGACTTCCATCACCCGCACCACAATATGCAATGAAAACAAAGAAAAACATTCCATGCCTTACATACATCTCACTCGCACAGTTTAGTGATAATTATCTTTATTAATGCTTACCAAAGACAGCTTCTCGGAGAGCCTCTCCGGGTAGCAGCTCGGAGAGCTGCACGGCGCAGCAGCTTGGGCCATCGTCAGTCAGATATTCTTCTATAACACACAGAATGTATCACGGTAGCGTCTTAAAACATTAGCATTACTTTCTTCAGTGTGATAACTAATAAGATTCAATGATTTATGAGCATGAGCTATAAATTAAAAAGGCTAGCTCCTGTGCCACCGGCGCAGAAATGTATGTACAAGGCGTCCATGGCAAAGGTTCTTGTAGCAATGCCTATTCAAAACAAATAGCTTCAGACTTAAAAAAACAAAAGGTGAGTAATAGTTAAAAACAAATAAAGGTGTTAATATCTGTCGACGTACTACGATAAAATTCTGGACTTCCATCACCCGCACCACAATATGCAATGAAAACAAAGAAAAACATTCCATGCCTTACATACATCTCACTCGCACAGTTTAGTGATAATTTTCTTTATAAATGCTTACCAAAGACAGCTTCTCGGAGAGCCTCTCCGGGTAGCAGCTAGGAGAGCCGCTCAGGACAGCAGCTCGGAGAGCCACTCAGGACAGCAGCTCGGAGAGCTGCACGGCGCAGCAGCTTGGGCCATCGTCAGTCAGATATTCTTCTATAACACACAAAAAGTATTACGGTAGCGTTTTAAAACATTATCATTACTTTCTTCAGTGTGAAAACTAATAAGATTCAATGATTTATGAGCATGAGCTATAAATTAAAAATGCTAGTGCCTGTGCCACCGGCGCAGGCATGTATGTACATAAGCGTCCATGGCAAAGGTTCTTGTAGCAATGCCTATTCAAAACAAATAGCTTCAGACATAAAAAACAATTAGTGAGTAATAGTTAAAAACAAATGAATGTGTTAATATATGTTGACGTTTTACGATAAAATTCTGGACTTCATCACCTGAACCACTATTCAATGAAAACAAAGAAAAACATTCCATGCCTTACATACATCCCACTCGCACAGTTTAGTGATAATTTTCTTTATTAATGCTTACCAAAGACAGCTTCTCGAAGAGCCTTTCCGGGTAGCAGCTCGCAGAGCTGCACGGCGCAGCAGCTTGGGCCATCGTCAGTCAGATATTCTTCTATAACACACAAAATGTATCACGGTAGCGTCTTAAAACATAAGCATTACTTTCTTCAGTGTGATAATTAATAAGATTCAATGATTTATGAGCATGAGCTATAAATTAAAAAGGCTAGCTCCTGTGCCACCGGCGCAAGAATGTATGTACAAAGTGTCCATGGCAAAGGTTCTTGTAGCAATGCCTATTCAAAACAAATAGCTTCAGACTTAAAAAAAACAAAAGGTGAGTAATAGTTAAAAACAAATGAATGTGTTAATATATGTTGACGTTTTACGATAAAATTCTGGACTTCATCACCTGAACCACTATTCAATGAAAACAAAGAAAAACATTCCATGCCTTACATACATCCCACTCGCACAGTTTAGTGATAATTTTCTTTATTAATGCTTACCAAAGACAGCTTCTCGAAGAGCCTTTCCGGGTAGCAGCTCGCAGAGCTGCACGGCGCAGCAGCTTGGGCCATCGTCAGTCAGATATTCTTCTATAACACACAAAATGTATCACGGTAGCGTCTTAAAACATAAGCATTACTTTCTTCAGTGTGATAATTAATAAGATTCAATGATTTATGAGCATGAGCTATAAATTAAAAAGGCTAGCTCCTGTGCCACCGGCGCAAGAATGTATGTACAAAGTGTCCATGGCAAAGGTTCTTGTAGCAATGCCTATTCAAAACAAATAGCTTCAGACTTAAAAAAAACAAAAGGTGAGTAATAGTTAAAAACAAATGAAGGTGTTAATATCTGTCGACGTACTACGATAAAATTCTGGACTTCCATCACCCGCACCACAATATGCAATGAAAACAAAGAAAAACATTCCATGCCTTACATACATCTCACTCGCACAGTTTAGTGATAATTTTCTTTATTAATGCTCACCAAAGACAGCTTCTCGGAGAGCCTCTCCGGGAAGCAGCTAGGAGAGCCGCTCAAGACAGCAGCTCGGAGAGCCACTCAGAACAGCAGCTCGGAGATCTGCACGGCGCAGCAGCTTGGGCCATCGTCAGTCAGATATTCTTCTATAACACACAAAAAGTATCACGGTAGCGTCTTAAAACATTAGCATTACTTTCTTCAGTGTGACAACTAATAAGATTCAATGATTTATGAGCATGAGCTATAAGTAAAAAAGACTAGCTCTTGTGCCACCGGCGCAGGAATGTTTGTACAAAGCGTCCATGGCAAAGGTTCTTGTAGCAATGCCTATTCAAAACAAATAGCTTCAGACTTAAAAAAACAAAAGGTGAGTAATAGTTAAAAACAAATAAAGGTGTTAATATCTGTCTACGTACTACGATAAAATTCTGGACTTCCATCACCCGCACCACAATATGCAATGAAAACAAAGAAAAACATTCCATGCCTTACATACATCTCACTCGCACAGTTTAGTGATAATTTTCTTTATAAATGCTTACCAAAGACAGCTTCTCGGAGAGCCTCTCCGGGTAGCAGCTAGAAGAGCCGCTCAGGACAGCAGCTCGGAGAGCCACTCAGGACAGCAGCTCGGAGAGCTGCACGGCGCAGCAGCTTGGGCCATCGTCAGTCAGATATTCTTCTATAACATACAAAAAGTATTACGGTAGCGTTTTAAAACATTATCATTACTTTCTTCAGTGTGAAAACTAATAAGATTCAATGATTTATGAGCATGAGCTATTAATTAAAAATGCTAGTGCCTGTGCCACCGGCGCAGGCATGTATGTACATAAGCGTCCATGGCAAAGGTTCTTGTTGCAATGCCTATTCAAAACAAATAGCTTCAGACATAAAAAACAATTAGTGAGTAATAGTTAAAAACAAATGAATGTGTTAATATCTGTCAACGTACTACGATAAAATTCTGGACTTCCATCACTCGAACCACATTATTCAATGAAAACAAAGAAATCATTCCATGCCTTACATACATGTCACTCGCACAATTTAGTGATAATTTTCTTTATAAATGCTTACCAATGACAGCTTCTCGGAGAGCCTCTCCGGATAGCAGCTGGGAGAGCCGCTCAGGACAGCAGCTCGGAGAGCAGCACGGCGCAGCAGCTTGGGCCATCGTCAGTCAGATATTCTTCTATAACACACAAAAAGTATTACGGTAGCGTTTTAAAACATAAGCATTACTTTCTTCAGTGTGAAAACTAATAAGATTCAATGATTTATGAGCATGAGCTATAAATAAAAAATGCTAGTGCCTGTGCCACCGGCGCAGGCATGTATGTACATAAAAGTCCATGGCAAAGGTTCTTGTAGCAATGCCTATTTAAAACAAATAGCTTCAGACATAAAAAACAATTAGTGACTAATAGTTAAAAACAAATGAATGTGTTAATATCTGTCGACGTACTACGATAAAATTCTGTACTTCCATCACTCGAACCACATTATTCAATGAAAACAAAGAAAAACATTCCATGCCTTACATACATGTCACTCGCACAATTTAGTGATAATTTTCTTTATAAATGCTTACCAATGACAGCTTCTCGGAGAGCCTCTCCGGATAGCAGCTGGGAGAGCCGCTCAGGACAGCAGCTCGGAGAGCAGCACGGCGCAGCAGCTTGGGCCATCGTCAGTCAGATATTCTTCTATAACACACAAAAAGTATTACGGTAGCGTTTTAAAACATTAGCATTACTTTCTTCAGTGTGAAAACTTATAAGATTCAATGATTTATGAGCATGAGCTATAAATAAAAAATGCTAGTGCCTGTGCCACTGGCGCAGGCATGTATGTACATAAGCTTCCATGGCAAAGGTTCTTGTAGCAATGCCTATTCAAAACAAATAGCTTCAGACATAAAAAACAATAAGTGAGTAATAGTTTAAAACAAATGAATGAGTTAATATCTGTCGACGTACTACGATAAAATTCTGGACTTCCATCACCCGCACCACAATATGCAATGAAAACAAAGAAAAACATTCCATGCCTTACATACATCTCACTCGCACAGTTTAGTGATAATTATCTTTATTAATGCTTACCAAAGACAGCTTCTCGGAGAGCCTCTCCGGGTAGCAGCTCGGAGAGCTGCTTGGCGCAGCAGCTTGGGCCATCGTCAGTCAGATATTCTTCTATAACACACAAAATGTATCACGGTAGCGTCTTAAAACATTAGCATTACTTTCTTCAGTGTGATAACTAATAAGATTCAATGATTTATGAGCATGAGCTATAAATTAAAAAGGCTAGCTCCTGTGCCACCGGCGCAGAAATGTATGTACAAAGCGTCCATGGCAAAGGTTCTTGTAGCAATGCCTATTCAAAACAAATAGCTTCAGACTTAAAAAAACAAAAGGTGAGTAATAGTTAAAAACAAATAAAGGTGTTAATATCTGTCGACGTACTACGATAAAATTCTGGACTTCCATCACCCGCACCACAATATGCAATGAAAACAAAGAAAAACATTCCATGCCTTACATACATCTCACTCGCACAGTTTAGTGATAATTTTCTTTATAAATGCTTACCAAAGACAGCTTCTCGGAGAGCCTCTCCGGGTAGCAGCTAGGAGAGCCGCTCAGGACAGCAGCGCGGAGAGCCACTCAGGACAGCAGCTCGGAGAGCTGCACGGCGCAGCAGCTTGGGCCATCGTCAGTCAGATATTCTTCTATAACACACAAAAAGTATTACGGTAGCGTTTTAAAACATTATCATTACTTTCTTCAGTGTGAAAACTAAAAAGATTCAATGATTTATGAGCATGAGCTATAAATTAAAAATGCTAGTGCCTGTGCCACCGGCGCAGGCATGTATGTACATAAGCGTCCATGGCAAAGGTTCTTGTAGCAATGCCTATTCAAAACAAATAGCTTCAGACATAAAAAACAATTAGTGAGTAATAGTTAAAAACAAATGAATGTGTTAATATCTGTCGACGTACTACGATAAAATTCTGGACTTCCATCACTCGAACCACATTATTCAATGAAAACAAAGAAAAACATTCCATGCCTTACATACATGTCACTCGCACAATTTAGTGATAATTTTCTTTATAAATGCTTACCAATGACAGCTTCTCGGAGAGCCTCTCCGGATAGCAGCTGGGAGAGCCGCTCAGGACAGCAGCTCGGAGAGCAGCACGGCGCAGCAGCTTGGGCCATCGTCAGTCAGATATTCTTCTATAACACACAAAAAGTATTACGGTAGCGTTTTAAAACATTAGCATTACTTTCTTCAGAGTGAAAACTAATAAGATTCAATGATTTATGAGCATGAGCTATAAATAAAAAATGCTAGTGCCTGTGCCACCGGCGCAGGCATGTATGTACATAAGCGTCCATGGCAAAGGTTCTTGTAGCAATGCCTATACAAAACAAATAGCTTCAGACATAAAAAAACAAAAGGTGAGTAATAGTTAAAAACAAATGAAGGTGTTATTATCTGTCGACGTACTACGATAAAATTCTGGACTTGCATCACCCGCACCACAATATGCAATGAAAATAAAGAAAAACATTCCATGCCTTACATACATCTCACTCGCACAGTTTAGTGATAATTTTCTTTATTAATGCTTACCAAAGACAGCTTCTCGGAGAGCCTCTCCGGGTAGCAGCTCGGAGAGCCGCTCAGGACAGCAGCTCAGAGAGCCACTCAGGACAGCAGCTCGGAGAGCTGCACGGCGCAGCAGCTTGACCCATCGTCAGTCAGATATTCTTCTATAACACACAAAAAGTATCACGGTAGCGTCTTAAAACATTAGCATTACTTTCTTCAGTGTGACAACTAATAAGATTCATTGATTTCTGAGCATGAGCTATAAATAAAAAAGACTAGCTCCTGTGCCACCGGCGCAGGTTTGTGTGTACATAAGCGTCCATGGCAAAGGTTCTTGTAGCAATGCCTATTCAAAACAAATAGCTTTAGACATAAAAAACAATAGATGAGAAATAGTTAAAAACAAATGAATGTGTTAATATATGTTGACGTTTTACGATAAAATTCTGGACTTCATCACCTGAACCACTATTCAATGAAAACAAAGAAAAACATTCCATGCCTTACATACATCCCACTCGCACAGTTTAGTGATAATTTTCTTTATTAATGCTTACCAAAGACAGCTTCTCGAAGAGCCTTTCCGGGTAGCAGCTCGCAGAGCTGCACGGCGCAGCAGCTTGGGCCATCGTCAGTCAGATATTCTTCTATAACACACAAAAAGTATCACAGTAGCGTCTTAAAACATTAGCATTACTTTCTTCAGTGTGACAACTAATAAGATTCAATGATTTATGAGCATGAGCTATAAGTAAAAAAGACTAGCTCCTGTGCCACCGGCGCAGGAATGTATGTACAAAGCGTCCATGGCAAAGGTTCTTGTAGCAATGCCTATTCAAAACAAATAGCTTCAGACTTAAAAAAACAAAAGGTGAGTAATAGTTAAAAACAAATAAAGGTGTTAATATCTGTCGACGTACTACGATAAAATTCTGGACTTCCATCACCCGCACCACAATATGCAATGAAAACAAAGAAAAACATTCCATGTCTTACATACATCTCACTCAAACAGTTTAGTGATAATTTTCTTTATTAATGCTTACCAAAGACAGCTTCTCGGAGAGCCTCTCCGGGTAGCAGCTAGGAGAGCCGCTCAGGACAGCAGCTCGGAGAGCCACTCAGGACAGCAGCTCGGAGAGCTGCACGGCGCAGCAGCTTGGGCCATCGTCAGTCAGATATTCTTCTATAACACACAAAAAGTATTACGGTAGCGTTTTAAAACATTAGCATTACTTTATTCAGTGTGAAAACTAATAAGATTCAATGATTTATGAGCATGAGCTATAAATTAAAAATGCTAGTGCCTGTGCCACCGGCGCAGGCATGTATGTACATAAGCGTCCATGGCAAAGGTTCTTGTAGCAATGCCTATTCAAAACAAATAGCTTCAGACATAAAAAACAATTAGTGAGTAATAGTTAAAAACAAATGAATGTGTTAATATCTGTCGACGTACTACGATAAAATTCTGGACTTCCATCACTCGAACCACATTATTCAATGAAAACAAAGAAAAACATTCCATGCCTTACATACATGTCACTCGCACAATTTAGTGATAATTTTCTTTATAAATGCTTACCAATGACAGCTTCTCGGAGAGCCTCTCCGGATAGCAGCTGGGAGAGCCGCTCAGGACAGCAGCTCGGAGAGCAGCACGGCACAGCAGCTTGGGCCATCGTCAGTCAGATATTCTTCTATAACACACAAAAATTATTACGGTAGCGTTTTGAAACATTAGCATTACTTTCTTCAGTGTGAAAACTAATAAGATTCAATGATTTATGAGCATGAGCTATAAATAAAAAATGCTAGTGCCTGTGCCACTGGCGCAGGCATGTATGTACATAAGCATCCATGGCAAAGGTTCTTGTAACAATGCCTATTCAAAACAAATAGCTTTAGACATAAAAAACAATAGATGAGAAATAGTTAAAAACAAATGAATGTGTTAATATATGTTGACGTTTTACGATAAAATTCTGGACTTCATCACCTGAACCACTATTCAATGAAAACAAAGAAAAACATTCCATGCCTTACATACATCCCACTCGCACAGTTTAGTGATAATTTTCTTTATTAATGCTTACCAAAGACAGCTTCTCGAAGAGCCTTTCCGGGTAGCAGCTCGCAGAGCTGCACGGCGCAGCAGCTTGGGCCATCGTCAGTCAGATATTCTTCTATAACACACAAAAAGTATCACGGTAGCGTCTTAAAACATTAGCATTACTTTCTTCAGTGTGACAACTAATAAGATTCAATGATTTATGAGCATGAGCTATAAGTAAAAAAGACTAGCTCCTGTGCCACCGGCGCAGGAATGTATGTACAAAGCGTCCATGGCAAAGGTTCTTGTAGCAATGCCTATTCAAAACAAATAGCTTCAGACTTAAAAAAACAAAAGGTGAGTAATAGTTAAAAACAAATAAAGGTGTTAATATCTGTCGACGTACTACGATAAAATTCTGGACTTCCATCACCCGCACCACAATATGCAATGAAAACAAAGAAAAACATTCCATGCCTTACATACATCTCACTCGCACAGTTTAGTGATAATTTTCTTTATTAATGCTTACCAAAGACAGCATTTTGGAGAGCCTCTCCGGGTAGCAGCTCGGAGAGCTGCACGGCGCAGCAGCTTGGGCCATCGTCAGTCAGATATTCTTCTATAACACACAAAAAGTATTACGGTAGCGTTTTAAAACATTAGCATTACTTTCTTCAGTGTGAAAACTAATAAGATTCAATGATTAATGAGCATGAGCTATAAATAAAAAATGCTAGTGCCTGTGCCACCGGCGCAGGCATGTATGTACATAAGCGTCCATGGCAAAGGTTCTTGTAGCAATGCCTATTCAAAACAAATAGCTTCAGACATAAAAAAACAAAAGGTGAGTAATAGTTAAAAACAAATGATGGTGTTATTATCTGTCGACGTACTACGATAAAATTCTGGACTTGCATCACCCGCACCACAATATGCAATGAAAATAAAGAAAAACATTCCATGCCTTACATACATCTCACTCGCACAGTTTAGTGATAATTTTCTTTATTAATGCTTACCAAAGACAGCTTCTCGGAGAGCCTCTCCGGGTAGCAGCTCGGAGAGCCGCTCAGGACAGCAGCTCAGAGAGCCACTCAGGACAGCAGCTCGGAGAGCTGCACGGCGCAGCAGCTTGAACCATCGTCAGTCAGATATTCTTCTATAACACACAAAAAGTATCACGGTAGCGTCTTAAAACATTAGCATTACTTTCTTCAGTGTGACAACTTATAAGATTCATTGATTTATGAGCATGAGCTATAAATAAAAAAGACTAGCTCCTGTGCCACCGGCGCAGGTATGTGTGTACATAAGCGTCCATGGCAAAGGTTCTTGTAACAATGCCTATTCAAAACAAATAGCTTTAGACATAAAAAACAATAGATGAGAAATAGTTAAAAACAAATGAATGTGTTAATATATGTTGACGTTTTACGATAAAATTCTGGACTTCATCACCTGAACCACTATTCAATGAAAACAAAGAAAAACATTCCATGCCTTACATACATCCCACTCGCACAGTTTAGTGATAATTTTCTTTATTAATGCTTACCAAAGACAGCTTCTCGAAGAGCCTTTCCGGGTAGCAGCTCGCAGAGCTGCACGGCGCAGCAGCTTGGGCCATCGTCAGTCAGATATTCTTCTATAACACACAAAAAGTATCACGGTAGCGTCTTAAAACATTAGCATTACTTTCTTCAGTGTGACAACTAATAAGATTCAATGATTTATGAGCATGAGCTATAAGTAAAAAAGACTAGCTCCTAAGCCACCGGCGCAGGAATGTATGTACAAAGCGTCCATGGCAAAGGTTCTTGTAGCAATGCCTATTCAAAACAAATAGCTTCAGACTTAAAAAAACAAAAGGTGAGTAATAGTTAAAAACAAATAAAGGTGTTAATATCTGTCGACGTACTACGATAAAATTCTGGACTTCCATCACCCGCACCACAATATGCAATGAAAACAAAGAAAAACATTCCATGCCTTACATACATCTCACTCGCACAGTTTAGTGATAATTTTCTTTATTAATGCTTACCAAAGACAGCTTCTCGGAGAGCCTCTCCGGGTAGCAGCTAGGAGAGCCGCTCAGGACAGCAGCTCGGAGAGCCACTCAGGACAGCAGCTCGGAGAGCTGCACGGCGCAGCAGCTTGTGCCATCGTCAGTCAGATATTCTTCTATAACACACAAAAAGTATTACGGTAGCGTTTTAAAACATTATCATTACTTTCTTCAGTGTGAAAACTAATAAGATTCAATGATTTATGAGCATGAGCTATAAATTAAAAATGCTAGTGCCTGTGCCAACGGCGCAGGCATGTATGTACATAAGCGTCCATGGCAAAGGTTCTTGTAGCAATGCCTATTCAAAACAAATAGCTTCAGACATAAAAAACAATTAGTGAGTAATAGTTAAAAACAAATGAATGTGTTAATATCTGTCGACGTACTACGATAAAATTCTGGACTTCCATCACTCGAACCACATTATTCAATGAAAACAAAGAAAAACATTCCATGCCTTACATACATGTCACTCGCACAATTTAGTGATAATTTAAATAATTTTCTTTATAAATGCTTACCAATGACAGCTTCTCGGAGAGCCTCTCCGGATAGCAGCTGGGAGAGCCGCTCAGGACAGCAGCTCGGAGAGCAGCACGGCGCAGCAGCTTGGGCCATCGTCAGTCAGATATTCTTCTATAACACACAAAAAGTATAACGGTAGCGTTTTAAAACATTAGCATTACTTTCTTCAGTGTGAAAACTAATAAGATTCAATGATTTATGAGCATGAGCTATAAATAAAAAATGCTAGTGCCTGTGCCACCGGCGCAGGCATGTATGTACATAAGCGTCCATGGCAAAGGTTCTTGTAGCAATGCCTATTTAAAACAAATAGCTTCAGACATAAAAAACAATTAGTGACTAATAGTTAAAAACAAATGAATGTGTTAATATTTGTCGACGTACTACGATAAAATTCTGTACTTCCATCACCCGAACCACATTATTCAATGAAAACCAATGAAAAACATTCCATGCCTTACATACATCTCTTTTGCACAATTTAGTGATAATTATCTTTATTAATGCTTACCAAAGACAGCTTCTCGGAGAGCCTCTCCGGATAGCAGCTGGGAGAGCCGCTCAGGACAGCAGCTCGGAGAGCTGCACGGCGCAGCAGCTTGGGCCATCGTCAGTCAGATATTCTTCTATAACACACAAAAAGTATTACGGTAGCGTTTTAAAACATTAGCATTACTTTCTTCAGTGTGAAAACTAATAAGATTCAATGATTTATGAGCATGAGCTATAAATTAAAAAGGCTAGCTCCTGTGCCACCGGCGCAGAAATGTATGTACAAAGCGTCCATGGCAAAGGTTCTTGTAGCAATGCCTATTCAAAACAAATAGCTTCAGACTTAAAAAAACAAAAGGTGAGTAATAGTTAAAAACAAATAAAGGTGTTAATATCTGTCGACGTACTACGATAAAATTCTGGACTTCCATCACCCGCACCACAATATGCAATGAAAACAAAGAAAAACATTCCATGCCTTACATACATCTCACTCGCACAGTTTATTGATAATTTTCTTTATTAATGCTTACCAAAGACAGCTTCTCGGAGAGCCTCTCCGGGTAGCAGCTAGGAGAGCCGCTCAGGACAGCAGCTCGGAGAGCCACTCAGGACAGCAGCTCGGAGAGCTGCACGGCGCAGCAGCTTGGGCCATCGTCAGTCAGATATTCTTCTATAACACACAAAAAGTATTACGGTAGCGTTTTAAAACATTATCATTACTTTCTTCAGTGTGAAAACTAATAAGATTCAATGATTTATGAGCATGAGCTATAAATAAAAAATGCTAGTGCCTGTGCCACCGGCGCAGGCATGTATGTACATAAGCGTCCATGGCAAAGGTTCTTGTAGCAATGCCTATTCAAAACAAATAGCTTCAGACATAAAAAACAATTAGTGAGTAATAGTTAAAAACAAATAAAGGTGTTAATATCTGTCGACGTACTACGATAAAATTCTGGACTTCCATCACCCGCACCACAATATGCAATGAAAACAAAGAAAAACATTCCATGCCTTACATACATCTCACTCGCACAGTTTATTGATAATTTTCTTTATTAATGCTTACCAAAGACAGCTTCTCGGAGAGCCTCTCCGGATAGCAGCTGGGAGAGCCGCTCAGGACAGCAGCTCGGAGAGCTGCACGGCGCAGCAGCTTGGGCCATCGTCAGTCAGATATTCTTCTATAACACACAAAAAGTATTACGGTAGCGTTTTAAAACATTAGCATTACTTTCTTCAGTGTGAAAACTAATAAGATTCAATGATTTATGAGCAGGAGCTATAAGTAAAAAAGACTAGCTCCTGTGCCACCGGCGCAGGAATGTATGTACAAAGCGTCCATGGCAAAGGTTCTTGTAGCAATGCCTATTCAAAACAAATAGCTTCAGACTTAAAAAAACAAAAGGTGAGTAATAGTTAAAAACAAATAAAGGTGTTAATATCTGTCGACGTACTACGATAAAATTCTGGACTTCCATCACCCGCACCACAATATGCAATGAAAACAAAGAAAAACATTCCATGCCTTACATACATCTCACTCGCACAGTTTAGTGATAATTTTCTTTATTAATGCTTACCAAAGACAGCTTCTCGGAGAGCCTCTCCGGGTAGCAGCTAGGAGAGCCGCTCAGGACAGCAGCTCGGAGAGCCACTCAGGACAGCAGCTCGGAGAGCTGCACGGCGCAGCAGCTTGTGCCATCGTCAGTCAGATATTCTTCTATAACACACAAAAAGTATTACGGTAGCGTTTTAAAACATTATCATTACTTTCTTCAGTGTGAAAACTAATAAGATTCAATGATTTATGAGCATGAGCTATAAATTAAAAATGCTAGTGCCTGTGCCAACGGCGCAGGCATGTATGTACATAAGCGTCCATGGCAAAGGTTCTTGTAGCAATGCCTATTCAAAACAAATAGCTTCAGACATAAAAAACAATTAGTGAGTAATAGTTAAAAACAAATGAATGTGTTAATATCTGTCGACGTACTACGATAAAATTCTGGACTTCCATCACTCGAACCACATTATTCAATGAAAACAAAGAAAAACATTCCATGCCTTACATACATGTCACTCGCACAATTTAGTGATAATTTAAATAATTTTCTTTATAAATGCTTACCAATGACAGCTTCTCGGAGAGCCTCTCCGGATAGCAGCTGGGAGAGCCGCTCAGGACAGCAGCTCGGAGAGCAGCACGGCGCAGCAGCTTGGGCCATCGTCAGTCAGATATTCTTCTATAACACACAAAAAGTATAACGGTAGCGTTTTAAAACATTAGCATTACTTTCTTCAGTGTGAAAACTAATAAGATTCAATGATTTATGAGCATGAGCTATAAATAAAAAATGCTAGTGCCTGTGCCACCGGCGCAGGCATGTATGTACATAAGCGTCCATGGCAAAGGTTCTTGTAGCAATGCCTATTTAAAACAAATAGCTTCAGACATAAAAAACAATTAGTGACTAATAGTTAAAAACAAATGAATGTGTTAATATTTGTCGACGTACTACGATAAAATTCTGTACTTCCATCACCCGAACCACATTATTCAATGAAAACCAATGAAAAACATTCCATGCCTTACATACATCTCTTTTGCACAATTTAGTGATAATTATCTTTATTAATGCTTACCAAAGACAGCTTCTCGGAGAGCCTCTCCGGATAGCAGCTGGGAGAGCCGCTCAGGACAGCAGCTCGGAGAGCTGCACGGCGCAGCAGCTTGGGCCATCGTCAGTCAGATATTCTTCTATAACACACAAAAAGTATTACGGTAGCGTTTTAAAACATTAGCATTACTTTCTTCAGTGTGAAAACTAATAAGATTCAATGATTTATGAGCATGAGCTATAAATTAAAAAGGCTAGCTCCTGTGCCACCGGCGCAGAAATGTATGTACAAAGCGTCCATGGCAAAGGTTCTTGTAGCAATGCCTATTCAAAACAAATAGCTTCAGACTTAAAAAAACAAAAGGTGAGTAATAGTTAAAAACAAATAAAGGTGTTAATATCTGTCGACGTACTACGATAAAATTCTGGACTTCCATCACCCGCACCACAATATGCAATGAAAACAAAGAAAAACATTCCATGCCTTACATACATCTCACTCGCACAGTTTATTGATAATTTTCTTTATTAATGCTTACCAAAGACAGCTTCTCGGAGAGCCTCTCCGGGTAGCAGCTAGGAGAGCCGCTCAGGACAGCAGCTCGGAGAGCCACTCAGGACAGCAGCTCGGAGAGCTGCCCGGCGCAGCAGCTTGGGCCATCGTCAGTCAGATATTCTTCTATAACACACAAAAAGTATTACGGTAGCGTTTTAAAACATTATCATTACTTTCTTCAGTGTGAAAACTAATAAGATTCAATGATTTATGAGCATGAGCTATAAATAAAAAATGCTAGTGCCTGTGCCACCGGCGCAGGCATGTATGTACATAAGCGTCCATGGCAAAGGTTCTTGTAGCAATGCCTATTCAAAACAAATAGCTTCAGACATAAAAAACAATTAGTGAGTAATAGTTAAAAACAAATAAAGGTGTTAATATCTGTCGACGTACTACGATAAAATTCTGGACTTCCATCACCCGCACCACAATATGCAATGAAAACAAAGAAAAACATTCCATGCCTTACATACATCTCACTCGCACAGTTTATTGATAATTTTCTTTATTAATGCTTACCAAAGACAGCTTCTCGGAGAGCCTCTCCGGGTAGCAGCTAGGAGAGCCGCTCAGGACAGCAGCTCGGAGAGCCACTCAGGACAGCAGCTCGGAGAGCTGCACGGCGCAGCAGCTTGCGCCATCGTCAGTCAGATATTCTTCTATAACACACAAAAAGTATTACGGTAGCGTTTTAAAACATTATCATTACTTTCTTAAGTGTGAAAACTAATAAGATTCAATGATTTATGAGCATGAGCTATAAATTAAAAATGCTAGTGCCTGTGCCACCGGCGCAGGCATGTATGTACATAAGCGTCCATGGCAAAGGTTCTTGTAGCAATGCCTATTCAAAACAAATAGCTTCAGACATAAAAAACAATTAGTGAGTAATAGTTAAAAACAAATGAATGTGTTAATATCTATCGACGTACTACGATAAAATTCTGGACTTCCATCACCCGCACCACAATATGCAATGAAAACAAAGAAAAACATTCCATGCCTTACATACATCTCACTCGCACAGTTTATTGATAATTTTCTTTATTAATGCTTACCAAAGACAGCTTCTCGGAGAGCCTCTCCGGGTAGCAGCTAGGAGAGCCGCTCAGGACAGCAGCTCGGAGAGCCACTCAGGACAGCAGCTCGGAGAGCTGCACGGCGCAGCAGCTTGGGCCATCGTCAGTCAGATATTCTTCTATAACACACAAAAAGTATTACGGTAGCGTTTTAAAACATTATCATTACTTTCTTCAGTGTGAAAACTAATAAGATTCAATGATTTATGAGCATGAGCTATAAATAAAAAATGCTAGTGCCTGTGCCACCGGCGCAGGCATGTATGTACATAAGCGTCCATGGCAAAGGTTCTTGTAGCAATGCCTATTCAAAACAAATAGCTTCAGACATAAAAAACAATTAGTGAGTAATAGTTAAAAACAAATAAAGGTGTTAATATCTGTCGACGTACTACGATAAAATTCTGGACTTCCATCACCCGCACCACAATATGCAATGAAAACAAAGAAAAACATTCCATGCCTTACATACATCTCACTCGCACAGTTTATTGATAATTTTCTTTATTAATGCTTACCAAAGACAGCTTCTCGGAGAGCCTCTCCGGATAGCAGCTGGGAGAGCCGCTCAGGACAGCAGCTCGGAGAGCTGCACGGCGCAGCAGCTTGGGCCATCGTCAGTCAGATATTCTTCTATAACACACAAAAAGTATTACGGTAGCGTTTTAAAACATTAGCATTACTTTCTTCAGTGTGAAAACTAATAAGATTCAATGATTTATGAGCATGAGCTATAAGTAAAAAAGACTAGCTCCTGTGCCACCGGCGCAGGAATGTATGTACAAAGCGTCCATGGCAAAGGTTCTTGTAGCAATGCCTATTCAAAACAAATAGCTTCAGACTTAAAAAAACAAAAGGTGAGTAATAGTTAAAAACAAATAAAGGTGTTAATATCTGTCGACGTACTACGATAAAATTCTGGACTTCCATCACCCGCACCACAATATGCAATGAAAACAAAGAAAAACATTCCATGCCTTACATACATCTCACTCGCACAGTTTAGTGATAATTTTCTTTATTAATGCTTACCAAAGACAGCTTCTCGGAGAGCCTCTCCGGGTAGCAGCTAGGAGAGCCGCTCAGGACAGCAGCTCGGAGAGCCACTCAGGACAGCAGCTCGGAGAGCTGCACGGCGCAGCAGCTTGTGCCATCGTCAGTCAGATATTCTTCTATAACACACAAAAAGTATTACGGTAGCGTTTTAAAACATTATCATTACTTTCTTCAGTGTGAAAACTAATAAGATTCAATGATTTATGAGCATGAGCTATAAATTAAAAATGCTAGTGCCTGTGCCAACGGCGCAGGCATGTATGTACATAAGCGTCCATGGCAAAGGTTCTTGTAGCAATGCCTATTCAAAACAAATAGCTTCAGACATAAAAAACAATTAGTGAGTAATAGTTAAAAACAAATGAATGTGTTAATATCTGTCGACGTACTACGATAAAATTCTGGACTTCCATCACTCGAACCACATTATTCAATGAAAACAAAGAAAAACATTCCATGCCTTACATACATGTCACTCGCACAATTTAGTGATAATTTAAATAATTTTCTTTATAAATGCTTACCAATGACAGCTTCTCGGAGAGCCTCTCCGGATAGCAGCTGGGAGAGCCGCTCAGGACAGCAGCTCGGAGAGCAGCACGGCGCAGCAGCTTGGGCCATCGTCAGTCAGATATTCTTCTATAACACACAAAAAGTATAACGGTAGCGTTTTAAAACATTAGCATTACTTTCTTCAGTGTGAAAACTAATAAGATTCAATGATTTATGAGCATGAGCTATAAATAAAAAATGCTAGTGCCTGTGCCACCGGCGCAGGCATGTATGTACATAAGCGTCCATGGCAAAGGTTCTTGTAGCAATGCCTATTTAAAACAAATAGCTTCAGACATAAAAAACAATTAGTGACTAATAGTTAAAAACAAATGAATGTGTTAATATTTGTCGACGTACTACGATAAAATTCTGTACTTCCATCACCCGAACCACATTATTCAATGAAAACCAATGAAAAACATTCCATGCCTTACATACATCTCTTTTGCACAATTTAGTGATAATTATCTTTATTAATGCTTACCAAAGACAGCTTCTCGGAGAGCCTCTCCGGATAGCAGCTGGGAGAGCCGCTCAGGACAGCAGCTCGGAGAGCTGCACGGCGCAGCAGCTTGGGCCATCGTCAGTCAGATATTCTTCTATAACACACAAAAAGTATTACGGTAGCGTTTTAAAACATTAGCATTACTTTCTTCAGTGTGAAAACTAATAAGATTCAATGATTTATGAGCATGAGCTATAAATTAAAAAGGCTAGCTCCTGTGCCACCGGCGCAGAAATGTATGTACAAAGCGTCCATGGCAAAGGTTCTTGTAGCAATGCCTATTCAAAACAAATAGCTTCAGACTTAAAAAAACAAAAGGTGAGTAATAGTTAAAAACAAATAAAGGTGTTAATATCTGTCGACGTACTACGATAAAATTCTGGACTTCCATCACCCGCACCACAATATGCAATGAAAACAAAGAAAAACATTCCATGCCTTACATACATCTCACTCGCACAGTTTATTGATAATTTTCTTTATTAATGCTTACCAAAGACAGCTTCTCGGAGAGCCTCTCCGGGTAGCAGCTAGGAGAGCCGCTCAGGACAGCAGCTCGGAGAGCCACTCAGGACAGCAGCTCGGAGAGCTGCCCGGCGCAGCAGCTTGGGCCATCGTCAGTCAGATATTCTTCTATAACACACAAAAAGTATTACGGTAGCGTTTTAAAACATTATCATTACTTTCTTCAGTGTGAAAACTAATAAGATTCAATGATTTATGAGCATGAGCTATAAATAAAAAATGCTAGTGCCTGTGCCACCGGCGCAGGCATGTATGTACATAAGCGTCCATGGCAAAGGTTCTTGTAGCAATGCCTATTCAAAACAAATAGCTTCAGACATAAAAAACAATTAGTGAGTAATAGTTAAAAACAAATAAAGGTGTTAATATCTGTCGACGTACTACGATAAAATTCTGGACTTCCATCACCCGCACCACAATATGCAATGAAAACAAAGAAAAACATTCCATGCCTTACATACATCTCACTCGCACAGTTTATTGATAATTTTCTTTATTAATGCTTACCAAAGACAGCTTCTCGGAGAGCCTCTCCGGGTAGCAGCTAGGAGAGCCGCTCAGGACAGCAGCTCGGAGAGCCACTCAGGACAGCAGCTCGGAGAGCTGCACGGCGCAGCAGCTTGCGCCATCGTCAGTCAGATATTCTTCTATAACACACAAAAAGTATTACGGTAGCGTTTTAAAACATTATCATTACTTTCTTAAGTGTGAAAACTAATAAGATTCAATGATTTATGAGCATGAGCTATAAATTAAAAATGCTAGTGCCTGTGCCACCGGCGCAGGCATGTATGTACATAAGCGTCCATGGCAAAGGTTCTTGTAGCAATGCCTATTCAAAACAAATAGCTTCAGACATAAAAAACAATTAGTGAGTAATAGTTAAAAACAAATGAATGTGTTAATATCTATCGACGTACTACGATAAAATTCTGGACTTCCATCACTCGAACCACATTATTCAATGAAAACAAAGAAAAACATTCCATGCCTTACATACATGTCACTCGCACAATTTAGTGATAATTTTCTTTATAAATGCTTACCAATGACAGCTTCTCGGAGAGCCTCTCCGGATAGCAGCTGGGAGAGCCGCTCAGGACAGCAGCTCGGAGAGCAGCACGGCGCAGCAGCTTGGGCCATCGTCAGTCAGATATTCTTCTATAACACACAAAAAGTATTACGGTAGCGTTTAAAAACATTAGCATTACTTTCTTCAGTGTGAAAACTAATAAGATTCAATGATTTATGAGCATGAGCTATAAATAAAAAATGCTAGTGCCTGTGCCACCGGCGCAGGCATGTATGTACATAAGCGTCCATGGCAAAGGTTCTTGTAGCAATGCCTATTTAAAACAAATAGCTTCAGACATAAAAAACAATTAGTGACTAATAGTTAAAAACAAATGAATGTGTTAATATCTGTCGACGTACTACGATAAAATTCTGTACTTCCATCACCCGAACCACATTATTCAATGAAAACCAATGAAAAACATTCCATGCCTTACATACATCTCTTTCGCACAATTTAGTGATAATTATCTTTATTAATGCTTACCAAAGACAGCTTCTCGGAGAGCCTCTCCGGAGAGCAGCAGGGAGAGCCGCTCAGGACAGCAGCTCGGAGAGCTGCACGGCGCAGCAGCTTGGGCCATCGTCAGTCAGATATTCTTCTATAACACACAAAAAGTATTACGGTAGCGTTTTAAAACATTAGCATTACTTTCTTCAGTGTGAAAACTAATAAGATTCAATGATTTATGAGCATGAGCTATAAATAAAAAATGCTAGTGCCTGTGCCACTGGCGCAGGCATGTATGTACATAAGCATCCATGGCAAAGGTTCTTGTAGCAATGCCTATTCAAAACAAATAGCTTCAGACATAAAAAACAATAAGTGAGTACTAGTTTAAAACAAATGAATGAGTTAATATCTGTCGACGTACTACGATAAAATTCTGGACTTCCATCACCCGCACCACAATATGCAATGAAAACAAAGAAAAACATTCCATGCCTTACATACATCTCACTCGCACAGTTTAGTGATAATTTTCTTTATGAATGCTTACCAAAGACAGCTTCTCGGAGAGCCTCTCCGGATAGCAGCTCAGAGAGCCGCTCAGGACAGCAGCTCGGAGAGCCACTCAGGACAGTAGCTCGGAGAGCTGCACGGCGCAGCAGCTTGGGCCATCGTCAATTCTTCTATAACACACAAAAAGTATCACGGTAGCGTCTTAAAACATTAGCATTACTTTCTTCAGTGTGACAACTAATAAGATTCAATGATTTATGAGCATGAGCTATAAATAAAAAATGCTAGTGCCTGTGCCACCGGCGCAGGCATGTATGTACATAAGCGTCCATGGCAAAGGTTCTTGTAGCAATGCCCATTCAAAACAAATAGCTTCAGACATAAAAAACAATTAGTGAGTAATAGTTAAAAACAAATGAATGTGTTAATATCTGTCGACATACTACGATAAATTTCTGTACTTCCATCACCCGAACCACATTATTCAATGAAAACAAAGAAAAACATTCCATGCCTTACATACATCTCACTCGCACAGTTTAGTGATAATTTTCTTTATTAATGCTTACCAAAGACAGCTTCTCGGAGAGCCTCTCCGGGTAGCAGCTCGGAGAGCCGCTCAGGACAGCAGCTCAAAGAGGCACTCAGGACAGCAGCTCGGAGAGCAGCACGGCGCAGCAGCTTGGGCCATCGTCAGTCAGATATTCGTCTATAACACACAAAAAGTATTACGGTAGCGTTTAAAAACATTAGCATTACTTTCTTCAGTGTGAAAACTAATAAGATTCAATGATTTATGAGCATGAGCTATAAATAAAAAATGCTAGTGCCTGTGCCACCGGCGCAGGCATGTATGTACATAAGCGTCCATGGCAAAGGTTCTTGTAGCAATGCCTATTTAAAACAAATAGCTTCAGACATAAAAAACAATTAGTGACTAATAGTTAAAAACAAATGAATGTGTTAATATCTGTCGACGTACTACGATAAAATTCTGTACTTCCATCACCCGAACCACATTATTCAATGAAAACCAATGAAAAACATTCCATGCCTTACATACATCTCTTTCGCACAATTTAGTGATAATTATCTTTATTAATGCTTACCAAAGACAGCTTCTCGGAGAGCCTCTCCGGAGAGCAGCAGGGAGAGCCGCTCAGGACAGCAGCTCGGAGAGCTGCACGGCGCAGCAGCTTGGGCCATCGTCAGTCAGATATTCTTCTATAACACACAAAAAGTATTACGGTAGCGTTTTAAAACATTAGCATTACTTTCTTCAGTGCCACTGGCGCAGGCATGTATGTACATAAGCATCCATGGCAAAGGTTCTTGTAGCAATGCCTATTCAAAACAAATAGCTTCAGACATAAAAAACAATAAGTGAGTAATAGTTTAAAACAAATGAATGAGTTAATATCTGTCGACGTACTACGATAAAATTCTGGACTTCCATCACCCGCACCACAATATGCAATGAAAACAAAGAAAAACATTCCATGCCTTACATACATCTCACTCGCACAGTTTAGTGATAATTTTCTTTATGAATGCTTACCAAAGACAGCTTCTCGGAGAGCCTCTCCGGATAGCAGCTCAGAGAGCCGCTCAGGACAGCAGCTCGGAGAGCCACTCAGGACAGTAGCTCGGAGAGCTGCACGGCGCAGCAGCTTGGGCCATCGTCAATTCTTCTATAACACACAAAAAGTATCACGGTAGCGTCTTAAAACATTAGCATTACTTTCTTCAGTGTGATAACTAATAAGATTCAATGATTTATGAGCATGAGCTATAAATAAAAAAGGCTAGCTCCTGTGCCACCGGCGCAGGAATGTATGTACAAAGCGTCCATGGCAAAGGTTCTTGTAGCAATGCCTATTCAAAACAAATAGCTTCAGACATAAAAAAACAAAAGGTGAGTAATAGTTTAAAACAAATGAAGGTGTTAATATCTGTCGACGTACTACGATAAAATTCTGGACTTCCATCATCCGCACCACAATATGCAATGAAAACAAAGAAAAACATTCCATGCCTTACATACATCTAACTCGCACAGTTTAGTGATAATTTTCTTTATTAATGCTTACCAAAGACAGCTTCTCGGAGATCCTCTCCGGATAGCAGCTCAGAGAGTCGCTCAGGCCAGCAGCTCTGAGAGCTGCACGGCGCAGCAGCTTGGGCTATCGTCAGTCAGATATTCTTCTATAACAAATAAAAAGTATCACGGTAGCGTCTTAAAACATTAGCATTACTTTCTTCAGTGTGACAACTAATAAGATTCAATGATTTATGAGCATGAGCTATAAATAAAAAATGCTAGTGCCTGTGCCACCGGCGCAGGCATGTATGTACATAAGCGTTCATGGCAAAGGTTCTTGTAGCAATGCCTATTCAAAACAAATAGCTTCAGACATAAAAAAACAATTAGTGAGTAATAGTTAAAAACAAATGAATGTGTTAATATCTGTCGACGTACTACGATAAAATTCTGGACTTCCATCACCCGAACCACATTATTCAATGAAAACAAAGGAAAACATTCCATGCCTTACATACATCTCACTCGCACAATTTAGTGATAATTTTCTTTATAAATGCTTACCAAAGACAGCTTCTCGGAGAGCCTCTCCGGATAGCTTCTCGGAGAGCCTCTCCGGATAGCAGCTGGGAGAGCAGCTCAGGACAGCAGCTCGGAGAGTCACTTAGGACAGCAGGTCGGAGAGCTGCACGGCGCAGCAGCTTGGGCCATCGTCAGTCAGATATTCTTCTATAACACACAAAAAGTATTACGGTAGTGTTTTAAAACATTAGCATTACTTTCTTCAGTGTGACAACTAATAAGATTCAATGATTTATGAGCATGAGCTATAAATTAAAAATGCTAGTGCCTGTGCCACCGGCGCAGGCATGTATGTACATATGCGTCCATGGCAAAGGTTCTTGTAGCAATGCCTATTCAACACAAATAGCTTCAGACATAAAAAACAATTAGTGAGTAATAGTTAAAAACAAATGAATGTGTTAATATCTGTCGACGTACTACGATAAAATTCTGGACTTCCATCACCCGCACCACAATATGCAATGAAAACAAAGAAAAACATTCCATGCCTTACATACATCTCACTCGCACAGTTTAGTGATAATTATCTTTATTAATGCTTACCAAAGACAGCTTCTCGGAGAGCCTCTCCGGGTAGCAGCTCAGAGAGCCGCTCAGGACAGCAGCTCGGATAGCCACTCAGGACAGTAGCTCGGAGAGCTGCACGGCGCAGCAGCTTGGGCCATCGTCAATTCTTCTATAACACATAAAAAGTATCACGGTAGCGTCTTAAAACATTAGCATTACTTTCTTCAGTGTGACAACTAATAAGATTCAATGATTTATGAGCATGAGCGATAAATTAAAAAGGCTTGCTCCTGTGCCACCGGCGCAGGCATGTATGTACATAAGCGTCCATGGCAAAGGTTTTTGTAGCAATGCCTATTCAAAACAAATAGCTTTAGACATAAAAAACAATAGATGAGAAATAGTTAAACCAAATGAATGTGTTCATATCTGTCGACGTACTACGATAAAATTCTAGACTTCCATCACCCGCACCACAATATGCAATAAAAACAAAGAAAAACATTCCATGCCTTACATACATCTCACTCGCACAGTTTAGTGATAATTTTTTTTATTAATGCTTACCAAAGACAGCTTCTCGGAGAGCCTCTCCGGGTAGTAGCTCTGAGAGCCGCTCAGGACAGCAGCTCGTAGAGCGGCACGGAGCAGCAGCTTGGGCCATCGTCAGTCAGATATTCTTCTATAACACACAAAAAGTATGACGGTAGCGTTTTAAAACATTAGCATTACTTTCTTCAGTGTGAAAACTAATAAGATTCAATGATTTATGAGCATGAGCTATAAATAAAAAAGGCTAGCTCCTGTGCCACCGGCGCAGGAATGTATGTACAAAGCGTCCATGGCAAAGGTTCTTGTAGCAATGCCTATTCAAAACAAATAGCTTCAGACATTAAAAACAAAAGGTGAGTAATAGTTTAAAACAAATGAAGGTGTTAATATCTGTCGACGTACTACGATAAAATTCTGGACTTCCATCATCCGAACCACATTATTCAATGAAAACCAATGAAAAACATTCCATGCCTTACATACATCTCTTTCGCACAATTTAGTGATAATTATCTTTATTAATGCTTACCAAAGACAGCTTCTCGGAGAGCCTCTCCGGAGAGCAGCAGGGAGAGCCGCTCAGGACAGCAGCTCGGAGAGCTGCACGGCGCAGCAGCTTGGGCCATCGTCAGTCAGATATTCTTCTATAACACACAAAAAGTATTACGGTAGCGTTTTAAAACATTAGCATTACTTTCTTCAGTGTGAAAACTAATAAGATTCAATGATTTATGAGCATGAGCTATAAATAAAAAATGCTAGTGCCTGTGCCACTGGCGCAGGCATGTATGTACATAAGCATCCATGGCAAAGGTTCTTGTAGCAATGCCTATTCAAAACAAATAGCTTCAGACATAAAAAACAATAAGTGAGTAATAGTTTAAAACAAATGAATGAGTTAATATCTGTCGACGTACTACGATAAAATTCTGGACTTCCATCACCCGCACCACAATATGCAATGAAAACAAAGAAAATCATTCCATGCCTTACATACATCTCACTCGCACAGTTTAGTGATAATTTTCTTTATGAATGCTTACCAAAGACAGCTTCTCGGAGAGCCTCTCCGGATAGCAGCTCAGAGAGCCGCTCAGGACAGCAGCTCGGAGAGCCACTCAGGACAGTAGCTCGGAGAGCTGCACGGCGCAGCAGCTTGGGCCATCGTCAATTCTTCTATAACACACAAAAAGTATCACGGTAGCGTCTTAAAACATTAGCATTACTTTCTTCAGTGTGACAACTAATAAGATTCAATGATTTATGAGCATGAGCTATAAATAAAAAATGCTAGTGCCTGTGCCACCGGCGCAGGCATGTATGTACATAAGCGTCCATGGCAAAGGTTCTTGTAGCAATGCCTATTCAAAACAAATAGCTACAGACATAAAAAACAATTAGTGAGTAATAGTTAAAAACAAATGAATGTGTTAATATCTGTCGACATACTACGATAAATTTCTGTACTTCCATCACCCGAACCACATTATTCAATGAAAACAAAGTAAAACATTCCATGCCTTACATACATCTCACTCGCACAGTTTAGTGATAATTTTCTTTATTAATGCTTACCAAAGACAGCTTCTCGGAGAGCCTCTCCGGGTAGCAGCTCGGAGAGCCGCTCAGGACAGCAGCTCAAAGAGGCACTCAGGACAGCAGCTCGGAGAGCTGCACGGCGCAGCAGCTTGGGCCATCGTCAGTCAGATATTCTTCTATAACACACAAAATGTATCACAGTAGCGTCTTAAAACATTAGCATTACTTTCTTCAGTGTGATAACTAATAAGATTCAATGATTTATGAGCATGAGCTATAAATAAAAAAGGCTAGCTCCTGTGCCACCGGCGCAGGAATGTATGTACAAAGCGTCCATGGCAAAGGTTCTTGTAGCAATGCCTATTCAAAACAAATAGCTTCAGACATAAAAAAACAAAAGGTGAGTAATAGTTTAAAACAAATGAAGGTGTTAATATCTGTCGACGTACTACGATAAAATTCTGGACTTCCATCATCCGCACCACAATATGCAATGAAAACAAAGAAAAACATTCCATGCCTTACATACATCTCACTCGCACAGTTTAGTGATAATTTTCTTTATTAATGCTTACCAAAGACAGCTTCTCGGAGATCCTCTCCGGATAGCAGCTCAGAGAGTCGCTCAGGCCAGCAGCTCTGAGAGCTGCACGGCGCAGCAGCTTGGGCTATCGTCAGTCAGATATTCTTCTATAACAAATAAAAAGTATCACGGTAGCGTCTTAAAACATTAGCATTACTTTCTTCAGTGTGACAACTAATAAGATTCAATGATTTATGAGCATGAGCTATAAATAAAAAATGCTAGTGCCTGTGCCACCGGCGCAGGCATGTATGTACATAAGCGTTCATGGCAAAGGTTCTTGTAGCAATGCCTATTCAAAACAAATAGCTTCAGACATAAAAAAACAATTAGTGAGTAATAGTTAAAAACAAATGAATGTGTTAATATCTGTCGACGTACTACGATAAAATTCTGGACTTCCATCACCCGAACCACATTATTCAATGAAAACAAAGGAAAACATTCCATGCCTTACATACATCTCACTCGCACAATTTAGTGATAATTTTCTTTATAAATGCTTACCAAAGACAGCTTCTCGGAGAGCCTCTCCGGATAGCTTCTCGGAGAGCCTCTCCGGATAGCAGCTGGGAGAGCAGCTCAGGACAGCAGCTCGGAGAGTCACTTAGGACAGCAGCTCGGAGAGCTGCACGGCGCAGCAGCTTGGGCCATCGTCAGTCAGATATTCTTCTATAACACACAAAAAGTATTACGGTAGTGTTTTAAAACATTAGCATTACTTTCTTCAGTGTGACAACTAATAAGATTCAATGATTTATGAGCATGAGCTATAAATTAAAAATGCTAGTGCCTGTGCCACCGGCGCAGGCATGTATGTACATATGCGTCCATGGCAAAGGTTCTTGTAGCAATGCCTATTCAACACAAATAGCTTCAGACATAAAAAACAATTAGTGAGTAATAGTTAAAAACAAATGAATGTGTTAATATCTGTCGACGTACTACGATAAAATTCTGGACTTCCATCACCCGCACCACAATATGCAATGAAAACAAAGAAAAACATTCCATGCCTTACATACATCTCACTCGCACAGTTTAGTGATAATTATCTTTATTAATGCTTACCAAAGACAGCTTCTCGGAGAGCCTCTCCGGGTAGCAGCTCAGAGAGCCGCTCAGGACAGCAGCTCGGAGAGCCACTCAGGACAGTAGCTCGGAGAGCTGCACGGCGCAGCAGCTTGGGCCATCGTCAATTCTTCTATAACACATAAAAAGTATCACGGTAGCGTCTTAAAACATTAGCATTACTTTCTTCAGTGTGACAACTAATAAGATTCAATGATTTATGAGCATGAGCGATAAATTAAAAAGGCTTGCTCCTGTGCCACCGGCGCAGGCATGTATGTACATAAGCGTCCATGGCAAAGGTTTTTGTAGCAATGCCTATTCAAAACAAATAGCTTTAGACATAAAAAACAATAGATGAGAAATAGTTAAACCAAATGAATGTGTTCATATCTGTCGACGTACTACGATAAAATTCTAGACTTCCATCACCCGCACCACAATATGCAATAAAAACAAAGAAAAACATTCCATGCCTTACATACATCTCACTCGCACAGTTTAGTGATAATTTTCTTTATTAATGCTTACCAAAGACAGCTTCTCGGAGAGCCTCTCCGGGTAGTAGCTCTGAGAGCCGCTCAGGACAGCAGCTCGTAGAGCGGCACGGAGCAGCAGCTTGGGCCATCGTCAGTCAGATATTCTTCTATAACACACAAAAAGTATTACGGTAGCGTTTTAAAACATTAGCATTACTTTCTTCAGTGTGAAAACTAATAAGATTCAATGATTTATGAGCATGAGCTATAAATAAAAAAGGCTAGCTCCTGTGCCACCGGCGCAGGAATGTATGTACAAAGCGTCCATGGCAAAGGTTCTTGTAGCAATGCCTATTCAAAACAAATAGCTTCAGACATTAAAAAACAAAAGGTGAGTAATAGTTTAAAACAAATGAAGGTGTTAATATCTGTCGACGTACTACGATAAAATTCTGGACTTCCATCATCCGCACCACAATATGCAATGAAAACAAAGAAAAACATTCCATGCCTTACATACATCTCACTCGCACAGTTTAGTGATAATTTTCTTTATTAATGCTTACCAAAGACAGTTTCTCGGAGATCCTCTCCGGATAGCAGCTCAGAGAGTCGCTCAGGCCAGCAGCTCTGAGAGCTGCACGGCGCAGCAGCTTGGGCTATCGTCAGTCAGATATTCTTCTATAACAAATAAAAAGTATCACGGTAGCGTCTTAAAACATTAGCATTACTTTCTTCAGTGTGACAACTAATAAGATTCAATGATTTATGAGCATGAGCTATAAATAAAAAATGCTAGTGCCTGTGCCACCGGCGCAGGCATGTATGTACATAAGCGTTTATGGCAAAGGTTCTTGTAGCAATGCCTATTCAAAACAAATAGCTTCAGACATAAAAAAACAATTAGTGAGTAATAGTTAAAAACAAATGAATGTGTTAATATCTGTCGACGTACTACGATAAAATTCTGGACTTCCATCACCCGAACCACATTATTCAATGAAAACAAAGGAAAACATTCCATGCCTTACATACACATCACTCGCACAATTTAGTGATAATTTTCTTTATAAATGCTTACCAAAGACAGCTTCTCGGAGAGCCTCTCCGGATAGCTTCTCGGAGAGCCTCTCCGGATAGCAGCTGGGAGAGCAGCTCAGGACAGCAGCTCGGAGAGTCACTTAGGACATCAGCTCGGAGAGCTGCACGGCGCAGCAGCTTGGGCCATCGTCAGTCAGATATTCTTCTATAACACACAAAAAGTATTACGGTAGTGTTTTAAAACATTAGCATTACTTTCTTCAGTGTGACAACTAATAAGATTCAATGATTTATGAGCATGAGCTATAAATTAAAAATGCTAGTGCCTGTGCCACCGGCGCAGGCATGTATGTACATATGCGTCCATGGCAAAGGTTCTTGTAGCAATGCCTATTCAACACAAATAGCTTCAGACATAAAAAACAATTAGTGAGTAATAGTTAAAAACAAATGAATGTGTTAATATCTGTCGACGTACTACGATAAAATTCTGGACTTCCATCACCCGCACCACAATATGCAATGAAAACAAAGAAAAACATTCCATGCCTTACATACATCTAACTCGCACAGTTTAGTGATAATTTTCTTTATTTATGCTTACCAAAGACAGCTTCTCGGAGAGCCTCTCCGGATAGCAGCTCGGAGAGCCGCTCAGGACAGCAGCTCGGAGAGCCACTCAGGACAGCAGTTTGGAGAGCGGCACGGAGCAGCAGCTTGGGCCATCGTCATCCAGATATTCTTCTATAAAACACAAAAAGTATTAAGGTAGTGTTTTAAAATATAAGCATTACTTTCTTTAGTGTGACAACTAATAAGATTCAATGATTTATGAGCATGAGCTATAAATAAAAAAGACTAGCTCCTGTGCCATCGGCGCAGGAATGTATGTACATAAGCGTCCATGGCAAAGGTTCTTGTAGCAATGCATATTCAAAACAAATAGCTTCAGACATAAAAAACAATAGGTGAGTTATAGTTAAAAACAAATGAATGTGTTAATATCTGTCGACGTTCTACTATAAAATTCTGGACTTCCATCACCCGCACCACAATATGCAATGAAAACAAAGAAAAACATTCCATGCCTTACATACATCTCACTCGCACAGTTTAGTGATAATTATCTTTATTAATGCTTACCAAAGACAGCTTCTCGGAGAGCCTCTCCGGGTAGCAGCTCAGAGAGCCGCTCAGGACAGCAGCTCGGAGAGCCACTCAGGACAGTAGCTCGGAGAGCTGCACGGCGCAGCAGCTTGGGCCATCGTCACTTCTTCTATAACACATAAAAAGTATCACGGTAGCGTCTTAAAACATTAGCATTACTTTCTTCAGTGTGACAACTAATAAGATTCAATGATTTATGAGCATGAGCGATAAATTAAAAAGGCTTGCTCCTATGCCACCGGCGCAGGCATGTATGTACATAAGCGTCCATGGCAAAGGTTTTTGTAGCAATGCCTATTCAAAACAAATAGCTTTAGACATAAAAAACAATAGATGAGAAATAGTTAAACCAAATGAATGTGTTCATATCTGTCGACGTACTACGATAAAATTCTAGACTTCCATCACCCGCACCACAATATGCAATAAAAACAAAGAAAAACATTCCATGCCTTACATACATCTCACTCGCACAGTTTAGTGATAATTTTTTTTATTAATGCTTACCAAAGACAGCTTCTCGGAGAGCCTCTCCGGGTAGTAGCTCTGAGAGCCGCTCAAAACAGCAGCTCGGAGAGCGGCACGGAGCAGCAGCTTGGGCCATCGTCAGTCAGATATTCTTCTATAACACACAAAAAGTATTAAGGTAGTGTTTTAAAATATAAGCATTACTTTCTTCAGTGTGAAAACTAATAAGATTCAATGATTTATGAGCATGAGCTATAAATAAAAAATGCTAGTGCCTGTGCCACCGGCGCAGGCATGTATGTACATAAGCGTCCATGGCAAAGGTTCTTGTAGCAATGCCTATTCAAAACAAATAGCTTCAGACATAAAAAACAATTAGTGAGTAATAGTTAAAAACAAATGAATGTGTTAATATCTGTCGACGTACTACGATAAAATTCTGTACTTCCATCACCCGAACCACATTATTCAATGAAAACCAATGAAAAACATTCCATGCCTTACATACATCTCTTTCGCACAATTTAGTGATCTTTATTAATGCTTACCAAAGACAGCTTCTCGGAGAGCCTCTCCGGAGAGCAGCAGGGAGAGCCGCTCAGGACAGCAGCTCGGAGAGCTGCACGGCGCAGCAGCTTGGGCCATCGTCAGTCAGATATTCTTCTATAACACACAAAAAGTATTACGGTAGCGTTTTAAAACATTAGCATTACTTTCTTCAGTGTGAAAACTAATAAGATTCAATGATTTATGAGCATGAGCTATAAATAAAAAATGCTAGTGCCTGTGCCACTGGCGCAGGCATGTATGTACATAAGCATCCATGGCAAAGGTTCTTGTAGCAATGCCTATTCAAAACAAATAGCTTCAGACATAAAAAACAATAAGTGAGTAATAGTTTAAAACAAATGAATGAGTTAATATCTGTCGACGTACTACGATAAAATACTGGACTTCCATCACCCGCACCACAATATGCAATGAAAACAAAGAAAAACATTCCATGCCTTACATACATCTCACTCGCACAGTTTAGTGATAATTATCTTTATTAATGCTTACCAAAGACAGCTTCTCGGAGAGCCTCTCCGGGTAGCAGCTCGGAGAGCTGCACGGCGCAGCAGCTTGGGCCATCGTCAGTCAGATATTCTTCTATAACACACAAAATGTATCACGGTAGCGTCTTAAAACATTAGCATTACTTTCTTCAGTGTGATAACTAATAAGATTCAATGATTTATGAGCATGAGCTATAAATTAAAAAGGCTAGCTCCTGTGCCACCGGCGCAGAAATGTATGTACAAAGCGTCCATGGCAAAGGTTCTTGTAGCAATGCCTATTCAAAACAAATAGCTTCAGACTTAAAAAAACAAAAGGTGAGTAATAGTTAAAAACAAATGAAGGTGTTAATATCTGTCGACGTACTACGATAAAATTCTGGACTTCCATCACCCGCACCACAATATGCAATGAAAACAAAGAAAAACATTCCATGCCTTACATACATCTCACTCGCACAGTTTAGTGATAATTTTCTTTATAAATGCATACCAAAGACAGCTTCTCGGAGAGCCTCTCCGGATAGCAGCTCGGAGAACCGCTCAGGACAGCAGCTCGGAGAGCTGCACGGCGCAGCAGCTTGGGCCATCGTCAGTCAGATATTCTTCTATAACACACAAAAAGTATCACGGTAGCGTCTTAAAACATTAGCATTACTTTCTTCAGTGTGAAAACTAATAAGATTCAATGATTTATGAGCATGAGCTATAAATAAAAAATGCTAGTGCCTGTGCTACCGGCGCAGGTATGTGTGAACATAAACGTCCATGGCAAAGGTTCTTGTAGCAATGCCTATTCAAAACAAATAGCTTCAGACATAAAAAACAATTAGTGAGTAATAGTTAAAAACAAATGAATGTGTTAATATTTGTCGACGTACTACGATAAAATTCTGGACTTCATCACCCGAACCACACTATTCAATGAAAACAAAGAAAAACATTCCATGCATTACATACATCCCACTCGCACAGTTTAGTGATATTTTTCTTTATAAATGCATACCAAAGACAGCTTTTCGGAGAGCCTCTCCGGATAGCAGCTCGGAGAACCGCTCAGGACAGCAGCTCGGAGAGCTGCACGGCGCAGCAGCTTGGGCCATCGTCAGTCAGATATTCTTCTATAACACACAAAAAGTATAACGGTAGATTCTAAAAACATTAGCATTTCTTTCTTCAGTGTGACAATTAATAAGATTTAATGATTTATGATTATGAGCTATAAATTAAAAAGGCTAGCTCCAGTGCCACCGGCGCAGGCATGTATGTACATAAGCGTCCATGGCAAATGTTCTTGTAGCAATGCCTATTCAAAACAAATAGCTTCAGTAATAAACAATTTGTAAGTAATAGTTAAAAACAAATGAATTTGTTAATATCTGTCGACGTACTACTATAAAATTCAGGACTTCCATCACCCGCACCACAATATGCAATGAAAACAAAGAAAAACATTCCATGCCTCACATACATCTCACTCGCACAATTTAGTGATAAGTTTCTTTATAAATGCTTACCAATGACAGCTTTTTGGAGAGCCTCTCCGGATAGCAGCTGGGAGAGCCTCTCCGGGTAGCAGCTCGGAGAGCTACTTAGGACAGCAGCTCGGAGAGCTGCACGGCGCAGCAGCTTGGGCGATCGTCAGTCAGATATTCTTCTATAACATACAAAAAGTATCACGGTAGCGTCTTAAAACATTAGCATTACTTTCTTCAGTGTGACAACTAATAAGATTCAATGATTTATGAGCATTTGCTATAAATTAAAAAGGCTAGCTCCTGTGCCACCGGCGCAGGCATGTATGTACATAAGCGTCCATGGCAAAGGTTTTTGTAGCAATGCCTATTCAAAACAAATAGCTTTAGACATAAAAAACAATAGATGAGAAATAGTTAAAAACAAATGAATGTGTTAATATCTGTCGACGTACTACGATAAAATTCTAGACTTCCATCACCCGCACCACAAGATGCAATGAAAACAAAGAAAAACATTCCATGCCTTACATACATCTCACTCGCACAGTTTAGTGATAATTTTCTTTATTAATGCATACCAAAGACAGCTTCTCGGAGATCCTCTCCGGACAGCAGCTCGGAGAGCCACTCAGGACAGCAGCTCGGAGAGCTGCACGGCGCAGCAGCTTGGGCCATCGTCAGTCAGATATTCTTCTATAACACACAAAAAGTATCACGGTAGCGTCTTAAAACATTAGCATTACTTTTTTCAGTGTGAAAACTAATAAGATTTAATGATTTATGAGCATGAGCTATAAATTAAAAAGGCTAGCTCCTGTGCCACCGGCGCAGGCATGTATGTACATAAGCGTCCATGGCAAAGGTTTTTGTAGCAATGCCTATTCAAAACAAATAGCTTTAGACATAAAAAAACAATAGATGAGAAATAGTTAAAACAAATGAATGTGTTAATATCTGTCGAAGTACTACGATAAAATTCTAGACTTCTATCACCCGCACCACAATATGCAATGAAAACAAAGAAAAACATTCCATGCCTTACATACATCTAACTCGCACAGTTTATTGATAATTTTCTTTATTAATGCTTACCAAAGATAGCTTCTCGGAGAGCCTCTCCGGGTAGCAGCTCGGTACTTAGGACAGCAGCTCGGAGAGCTGCACGGCGCAGCAGCTTGGGCGATCGTCAGTCAGATATTCTTCTATAACACACAAAAAGTATCACGGTAGCGTCTTAAATTATCAGCATTACTTTCTTCAGTGTGACAACTAATAAGATTTAATGATTTATGAGCATGAGCTATAAATAAAAAAAGACTAGCTCCTGTGCCACCGGCGCATGCATGTATGTACATAAGCCTCCATGGCAAAGGTTCTTGTAGCAATGCCTATTCAAAACAAATAGCTTCAGACATAAAAAACAATTAGTGAGTAATAGTTAAAAACAAATGAATGTGTTAATATCTGTCGACATACTACGATAAAATTCTGTACTTCCATCACCCGAACCACATTATTCAATGAAAACAAAGAAAAACATTCCATGCCTTACATACATCTCACTCGCACAGTTTAGTGATAATTATCTTTATTAATGCTTACCAAAGACAGCTTCTCGGAGAGCCTCTCCGGGTAGCAGCTCGGAGAGCTGCACGGCGCAGCAGCTTGGGCCATCGTCAGTCAGATATTCTTCTATAACACACAAAAAGTATTACGGTAGTGTTTTAAAACATTAGCATTACTTTCTTCAGTGTGACAACTAATAAGATTCAATGATTTATGAGCATGAGCTATAAATTAAAAATGCTAGTGCCTGTGCCACCGGCGCAGGCATGTATGTACATATGCGTCCATGGCAAAGGTTCTTGTAGCAATGCCTATTCAACACAAATAGCTTCAGACATAAAAAACAATTAGTGAGTAATAGTTAAAAACAAATGAATGTGTTAATATCTGTCGACGTACTACGATAAAATTCTGGACTTCCATCACCCGCACCACAATATGCAATGAAAACAAAGAAAAACATTCCATGCCTTACATACATCTAACTCGCACAGTTTAGTGATAATTTTCTTTATTTATGCTTACCAAAGACAGCTTCTCGGAGAGCCTCTCCGGATAGCAGCTCGGAGAGCCGCTCAGGACAGCAGCTCGGAGAGCCACTCAGGACAGCAGTTTGGAGAGCGGCACGGAGCAGCAGCTTGGGCCATCGTCAGTCAGATATTCTTCTATAAAACACAAAAAGTATTAAGGTAGTGTTTTAAAATATAAGCATTACTTTCTTTAGTGTGACAACTAATAAGATTCAATGATTTATGAGCATGAGCTATAAATAAAAAAGACTAGCTCCTGTGCCATCGGCGCAGGCATGTATGTACATAAGCGTCCATGGCAAAGGTTCTTGTAGCAATGCCTATTCAACACAAATAGCTTCAGACATAAAAAACAATAGGTGAGAAATAGTTAAAAACAAATGAATGTGTTAATATCTGTCGACGTACTACGATAAAATTCTGGACTTCCATCACCCGCACCACAATATGCAATGAAAACAAAGAAAAACATTCCATGCCTTACATACATCTCACTCGCACAGTTTAGTGATAATTATCTTTATTAATGCTTACCAAAGACAGCTTCTCGGAGAGCCTCTCCGGGTAGCAGCTCAGAGAGCCGCTCAGGACAGCAGCTCGGAGAGCCACTCAGGACAGTAGCTCGGAGAGCTGCACGGCGCAGCAGCTTGGGCCATCGTCAATTCTTCTATAACACATAAAAAGTATCACGGTAGCGTCTTAAAACATTAGCATTACTTTCTTCAGTGTGACAACTAATAAGATTCAATGATTTATGAGCATGAGCGATAAATTAAAAAGGCTTGCTCCTGTGCCACCGGCGCAGGCATGTATGTACATAAGCGTCCATGGCAAAGGTTTTTGTAGCAATGCCTATTCAAAACAAATAGCTTTAGACATAAAAAACAATAGATGAGAAATAGTTAAACCAAATGAATGTGTTCATATCTGTCGACGTACTACGATAAAATTCTAGACTTCCATCACCCGCACCACAATATGCAATAAAAACAAAGAAAAACATTCCATGCCTTACATACATCTCACTCGCACAGTTTAGTGATAATTTTCTTTATTAATGCTTACCAAAGACTGCTTCTCGGAGAGCCTCTCCGGGTAGTAGCTCTGAGAGCCGCTCAGGACAGCAGCTCGGAGAGCGGCACGGAGCAGCAGCTTGGGCCATCGTCAGTCAGATATTCTTCTATAACACACAAAAAGTATTACGGTAGCGTTTTAAAACATAAGCATTACTTTCTTCAGTGTGAAAACTAATAAGATTCAATGATTTATGAGCATGAGCTATAAATAAAAAAGGCTAGCTCCTGTGCCACCGGCGCAGGAATGTATGTACAAAGCGTCCATGGCAAAGGTTCTTGTAGCAATGCCTATTCAAAACAAATAGCTTCAGACATAAAAAAACAAAAGGTGAGTAATAGTTTAAAACAAATGAAGGTGTTAATATCTGTCGACGTACTACGATAAAATTCTGGACTTCCATCATCCGCACCACAATATGCAATGAAAACAAAGAAAAACATTCCATGCCTTACATACAATATCTCACTCGCACAGTTTAGTGATAATTTTCTTTATTAATGCTTACCAAAGACAGCTTCTCGGAGATCCTCTCCGGATAGCAGCTCAGAGAGTCGCTCAGGCCAGCAGCTCTGAGAGCTGCACGGCGCAGCAGCTTGGGCTATCGTCAGTCAGATATTCTTCTATAACAAATAAAAAGTATTACGGTAGCGTCTTAAAACATTAGCATTACTTTCTTCAGTGTGACAACTAATAAGATTCAATGATTTATGAGCATGAGCTATAAATAAAAAATGCTAGTGCCTGTGCCACCGGCGCAGGCATGTATGTACATAAGCGTCCATGGCAAAGGTTCTTGTAGCAATGCCTATTCAAAACAAATAGCTTCAGACATAAAAAACAATTAGTGAGTAATAGTTAAAAACAAATGAATGTGTTAATATCTGTCGACGTACTACGATAAAATTCTGGACTTCCATCACCCGAACCACATTATTCAATGAAAACAAAGGAAAACATTCCATGCCTTACATACATCTCACTCGCACAATTTAGTGATAATTTTCTTTATAAATGCTTACCAAAGACAGCTTCTCGGAGAGCCTCTCCGGATAGCTTCTCGGAGAGCCTCTCCGGATAGCAGCTGGGAGAGCAGCTCAGGACAGCAGCTCGGAGAGTCACTTAGGACAGCAGCTCGGAGAGCTGCACGGCGCAGCAGCTTGGGCCATCGTCAGTTAGATATTCTTCTATAACACACAAAAAGTATTACGGTAGTGTTTTAAAACATTAGCATTACTTTCTTCAGTGTGACAACTAATAAGATTCAATGATTTATGAGCATGAGCTATAAATTAAAAATGCTAGTGCCTGTGCCACCGGCGCAGGCATGTATGTACATATGCGTCCATGGCAAAGGTTCTTGTAGCAATGCCTATTCAACACAAATAGCTTCAGACATAAAAAACAATTAGTGAGTAATAGTTAAAAACAAATGAATGTGTTAATATCTGTCGACGTACTACGATAAAATTCTGGACTTCCATCACCCGCACCACAATATGCAATGAAAACAAAGAAAAACATTCCATGCCTTACATACATCTAACTCGCACAGTTTAGTGATAATTTTCTTTATTTATGCTTACCAAAGACAGCTTCTCGGAGAGCCTCTCCGGATAGCAGCTCGGAGAGCCGCTCAGGACAGCAGCTCGGAGAGCCACTCAGGACAGCAGTTTGGAGAGCGGCACGGAGCAGCAGCTTGGGCCATCGTCATCCAGATATTCTTCTATAAAACACAAAAAGTATTAAGGTAGTGTTTTAAAATATAAGCATTACTTTCTTTAGTGTGACAACTAATAAGATTCAATGATTTATGAGCATGAGCTATAAATAAAAAAGACTAGCTCCTGTGCCATCGGCGCAGGAATGTATGTACATAAGCGTCCATGGCAAAGGTTCTTGTAGCAATGCATATTCAAAACAAATAGCTTCAGACATAAAAAACAATAGGTGAGTTATAGTTAAAAACAAATGAATGTGTTAATATCTGTCGACGTTCTACTATAAAATTCTGGACTTCCATCACCCGCACCACAATATGCAATGAAAACAAAGAAAAACATTCCATGCCTTACATACATCTCACTCGCACAGTTTAGTGATAATTATCTTTATTAATGCTTACCAAAGACAGCTTCTCGGAGAGCCTCTCCGGGTAGCAGCTCAGAGAGCCGCTCAGGACAGCAGCTCGGAGAGCCACTCAGGACAGTAGCTCGGAGAGCTGCACGGCGCAGCAGCTTGGGCCATCGTCAATTCTTCTATAACACATAAAAAGTATCACGGTAGCGTCTTAAAACATTAGCATTACTTTCTTCAGTGTGACAACTAATAAGATTCAATGATTTATGAGCATGAGCGATAAATTAAAAAGGCTTGCTCCTGTGCCACCGGCGCAGGCATGTATGTACATAAGCGTCCATGGCAAAGGTTTTTGTAGCAATGCCTATTCAAAACAAATAGCTTTAGACATAAAAAACAATAGATGAGAAATAGTTAAACCAAATGAATGTGTTCATATCTGTCGACGTACTACGATAAAATTCTAGACTTCCATCACCCGCACCACAATATGCAATAAAAACAAAGAAAAACATTCCATGCCTTACATACATCTCACTCGCACAGTTTAGTGATAATTTTCTTTATTAATTCTTACCAAAGACAGCTTCTCGGAGAGCCTCTCCGGGTAGTAGCTCTGAGAGCCGCTCAGGACAGCAGCTCGGAGAGCGGCACGGAGCAGCAGCTTGGGCCATCGTCAGTCAGATATTCTTCTATAACACACAAAAAGTATTAAGGTAGTGTTTTAAAATATAAGCATTACTTTCTTCAGTGTGAAAACTAATAAGATTCAATGATTTATGAGCATGAGCTATAAATAAAAAATGCTAGTGCCTGTGCCACTGGCGCAGGCATGTATGTACATAAGCGTCCATGGCAAAGGTTCTTGTAGCAATGCCTATTCAAAACAAATAGCTTCAGACATAAAAAACAATTAGTGAGTAATAGTTAAAAACAAATGAATGTGTTATTATCTGTCGACGTACTACGATTAAATTCTGGACTTCCATCACCCGCACCACAATATGCAATGAAAACAAAGAAAAACATTCCATGCCTTACATACATCTCACTCGCACAGTTTAGTGATAATTTTATTTATGAATGCTTACCAAAGACAGCTTCTCGGAGAGCCTCTCCGGATAGCAGCTCAGAGAGCCGCTCAGGACAGCAGCTCGGAGAGCCACTCAGGACAGTAGCTCGGAGAGCTGCACGGCGCAGCAGCTTGGGCCATCGTCAATTCTTCTATAACACACAAAAAGTATCACGGTAGCGTCTTAAAACATTAGCATTACTTTCTTCAGTGTGACAACTAATAAGATTCAATGATTTATGAGCATGAGCGATAAATAAAAAAGGCTTGCTCCTGTGCCACCGGCGCAGGCATGTATGTACATAAGCGTCCATGGCAAAGGTTTTTGTAGCAATGCCTATTCAAAACAAATAGCTTTAGACATAAAAAACAATAGATGAGAAATAGTTAAACCAAATGAATGTGTTAATATCTGTCGACGTACTACGATAAAATTTTAGACTTCCATCACCCGCACCACAATATGCAATGTAAACAAAGAAAAACATACCATGCCTTACATACATCTAACTCGCACAGTTTAGTGATAATTTTCTTTATTAATGCTTACCAAAGACAGCTTCTCGGAGAGCCTCTCCGGGTAGCAGCTCGGAGAGCCACTCAAGACAGCAGCTCGGAGAGCGGCACGGCGCAGCAGCTTGGGCCATCGTCAGTCAGATATTCTTCTAAAACACACAAAAAGTATTAAGGTAGTGTTTTAAAATATAAGCATTACTTTCTTCAGTGTGAAAACTAATAAGATTCAATGATTTATGAGCATGAGCTATAAATAAAAAATGCTAGTGCCTGTGCCACCGGCGCAGGCATGTATGTACATACGCGTCCATGGCAAAGGTTCTTGTAGCAATGCCTATTCAAAACAAATAGCTTCAGACATAAAAAACAATTAGTGAGTAATAGTTAAAAACAAATGAATGTGTTATTATCTGTCGACGTACTACGATAAAATTCTGGACTTCCATCACCCGCACCACAATATGCAATGAAAACAAAGAAAAACATTCCATGCCTTACATACATCTCACTCGCACAGTTTAGTGATAATTTTCTTTATTAATGCTTACCAAAGACAGCTTCTCGGAGAGCCTCTCCGGGTAGTAGCTCGGAGAGCCGCTCAGGACAGCAGCTCGGAGATTGGCACGGAGCAGCAGCTTGGGCCATCGTCAGTCAGATATTCTTCTATAACACACAAAAAGTATTAAGGTAGTGTTTTAAAATATAAGCATTACTTTCTTCAGTGTGAAAACTAATAAGATTCAATGATTTATGAGCATGAGCTATAAATAAAAAATGCTAGTGCCTGTGCCACCGGCGCAGGCATGTATGCACATAAGCGTCCATGGCAAAGGTTCTTGTAGCAATGCCTATTCAAAACAAATAGCTTCAGACATAAAAAACAATTAGTAAGTAATAGTTAAAAACAAATGAATGTGTTATTATCTGTCGACGTACTACGATAAAATTCTGGACTTCCATCACCCGCACCACAATATGCAATTAAAACAAAGAAAAACATTCCATGCCTTACATACATCTCACTCGCACAGTTTAGTGATAATTTTCTTTATGAATGCTTACCAAAGACAGCTTCTCGGAGAGCCTCTCCGGATAGCAGCTCAGAGAGCCGCTCAGGACAGCAGCTCGGAGAGCCACTCAGGACAGTAGCTCGGAGAGCTGCACGGTGCAGCAGCTTGGGCCATCGTCAATTCTTCTATAACACACAAAAAGTATCACGGTAGCGTCTTAAAACATTAGCATTACTTTCTTCAGTGTGACAACTAATAAGATTCAATGATTTATGAGCATGAGCGATAAATTAAAAAGGCTTGCTCCTGTGCCACCGGCGCAGGCATGTATGTACATAAGCGTCCATGGCAAAGGTTTTTGTAGCAATGCCTATTCAAAACAAATAGCTTTAGATATAAAAAACAATAGATGAGAAATAGTTAAAACAAATGAATGTGTTAATATCTGTCGAAGTACTACAATAAAATTCTAGACTTCTATCACCCGCACCACAATATGCAATGAAAACAAAGAAAAACATTCCATGCCTTACATACATCTAACTCGCACAGTTTAGTGATAATTTTCTTTATTAATGCTTACCAAAGACAGCTTCTCGGAGAGCCTCTCCGGGTAGCAGCTCGGAGAGCCGCTCAGGACAGCAGCTCGGAGAGCGGCACGGCGCAGCAGCTTGGGCCATCGTCAGTCAGATATTCTTCTATAACACACAAAAAGTATTAAGGTAGTGTTTTAAAATATAAGCATTACTTTCTTCAGTGTGAAAACTAATAAGATTCAATGATTTATGAGCATGAGCTATAAATAAAAAATGCTAGTGCCTGTGCCACAGGCGCAGGCATGTATGTATATAAGCGTCCATGGCAAAGGTTCTTGTAGCAATGCCTATTCAAAACAAATAGCTTCAGACATAAAAAACAATTAGTGAGTAATAGTTAAAAACAAATGAATGTGTTAATATCTGTCGACGTACTACGATAAAATTCTGGACTTCCATCACCCGCACCACAATATGCAATGAAAACAAAGAAAAACATTCCATGCCTTACATACATCTCACTCGCACAGTTTAGTGATAATTTTCTTTATGAATGCTTACCAAAGACAGCTTCTCGGAGAGCCTCTCCGGATAGCAGCTCAGAGAGCCGCTCAGGACAGCAGCTCGGAGAGCCTTTCAGGACAGTAGCTCGGAGAGCTGCACGGCGCAGCAGCTTGGGCCATCGTCAATTCTTCTATAACACACAAAAAGTATCACGGTAGCGTCTTAAAACATTAGCATTACTTTCTTCAGTGTGACAACTAATAAGATTCAATGATTTATGAGCATGAGCGATAAATTAAAAAGGCTTGCTCCTGTGCCACCGGCGCAGGCATGTATGTATATAAGCGTCCATGGCAAAGGTTTTTGTAGCAATGCCTATTCAAAACAAATAGCTTTAGACATAAAAAACAATAGATGAGAAATAGTTAAACCAAATGAATGTGTTAATATCTGTCGACGTACTACGATAAAATTCGAGACTTCCATCACCCGCACCACAATATGCAATGAAAACAAAGAAAAACATTCCATGCCTTACATACATCTAACTCGCACAGTTTAGTGATAATTTTCTTTATTAATGCTTACCAAAGATAGCTTCTCGGAGAGCCTCTCCGGGTAGCAGCTCGGAGAGCTACTTAGGACAGCAGCTCGGAGAGCTGCACGGCGCAGCAGTTTGGAGAGCGGCACGGAGCAGCAGCTTGGGCCATCGTCAGTCAGATATTCTTCTATAAAACACAAAAAGTATTAAGGTAGTGTTTTAAAATATAAGCATTACTTTCTTTAGTGTGACAACTAATAAGATTCAATGATTTATGAGCATGAGCGATAAATTAAAAAGGCTTGCTCCTGTGCCACTGGCGCAGGCATGTATGTACATAAGCGTCCATGGCAAAAGTTTTTGTAGCAATGCCTATTCAAAACAAATAGCTTTAGACATAAAAACAATAGATGAGAAATAGTTCAACCAAATGAATGTGTTAATATCTGTCGACGTACTACGATAAAATTCTAGACTTCCATCACCCGCACCACAATATGCAATGAAAACAAAGAAAAACATTCCATGCCTTACATACATCTAACTCGCACAGTTTAGTGATAATTTTCTTTATTAATGCTTACCAAAGACAGCTTCTCGGAGAGCCTCTCCGGGTAGCAGCTCGGAGAGCCGCTTAGGACAGCAGCTCGGAGAGCGGCACGGCGCAGCAGCTTGGGCCATCGTCAGTCAGATATTCTTCTATAACACACAAAAAGTATTAAGGTAGTGTTTTAAAATATAAGCATTACTTTCTTCAGTGTGAAAACTAATAAGATTCAATGATTTATGAGCATGAGCTATAAATAAAAAATGCTAGTGCCTGTGCCACCGGCGCAGGCATGTATGTACATAAGCGTCCATGGCAAAGGTTCTTGTAGCAATGCCTATTCAAAACAAATAGCTTCAGACATAAAAAACAATTAGTGAGTAATAGTTAAAAACAAATGAATGTGTTAATATCTGTCGCCGTACTACGATAAAATTTTGAACTTCCATCACCCGCACCACAATATGCAATGAAAACAAAGAAAAACATTCCATGCCTTACATACATCTCACTCGCACAGTTTAGTGATAATTTTCTTTATGAATGCTTACCAAAGACAGCTTCTCGGAGAGCCTCTCCGGATAGCAGCTCAGTGAGCCGCTCAGGACAGCAGCTCGGAGAGCCACTCAGGACAGTAGCTCGGAGAGCTGCACGGCGCAGCAGCTTGGGCCATCGTCAATTCTTCTATAACACACAAAAAGTATCACGGAAGCGTCTTAAAACATTAGCATTACTTTCTTCAGTGTGATAACTAATAAGATTCAATGATTTATGAGCATGAGCGATAAATTAAAAAGGCTTGCTCCTGTGCCACTGGCGCAGGCATGTATGTACATAAGCGTCCATGGCAAAGGTTTTTGTAGCAATGCCTATTCAAAACAAATAGCTTTAGACATAAAAAACAATAGATGAGAAATAGTTAAACCAAATGAATGTGTTAATATCTGTCGACGTACTACGATAAAATTCTAGACTTCCATCACCCGCACCACAATATGCAATGTAAACAAAGAAAAACATTCCATGCCTTACATACATCTAACTCGCACAGTTTAGTGATAATTTTCTTTATTAATGCTTACCAAAGACAGCTTCTCGGAGAGCCTCTCCGGGTAGCAGCTCGGAGAGCCACTCAGGACAGCAGCTCGGAGAGCGGCACGGCGCAGCAGCTTGGGCCATCGTCAGTCAGATATTCTTCTATAACACACAAAAAGTATTAAGGTAGTGTTTTAAAATATAAGCATTACTTTCTTCAGTGTGAAAACTAATAAGATTCAATGATTTATGAGCATGAGCTATAAATAAAAAATGCTAGTGCCTGTGCCACCGGCGCAGGCATGTATGTACATAAGCGTCCATGGCAAAGGTTCTTGTAGCAATGCCTATTCAAAACAAATAGCTTCAGACATAAAAAACAATTAGTGAGTAATAGTTAAAAACAAATGAATGTGTTATTATCTGTCGACGTACTACGATTAAATTCTGGACTTCCATCACCCGCACCACAATATGCAATGAAAACAAAGAAAAACATTCCATGCCTTACATACATCTCACTCGCACAGTTTAGTGATAATTTTATTTATGAATGCTTACCAAAGACAGCTTCTCGGAGAGCCTCTCCGGATAGCAGCTCAGAGAGCCGCTCAGGACAGCAGCTCGGAGAGCCACTCAGGACAGTAGCTCGGAGAGCTGCACGGCGCAGCAGCTTGGGCCATCGTCAATTCTTCTATAACACACAAAAAGTATCACGGTAGCGTCTTAAAACATTAGCATTACTTTCTTCAGTGTGAAAACTAATAAGATTCAATGATTTATGAGCATGAGCGATAAATAAAAAAGGCTTGCTCCTGTGCCACCGGCGCAGGCATGTATGTACATAAGCGTCCATGGCAAAGGTTTTTGTAGCAATGCCTATTCAAAACAAATAGCTTTAGACATAAAAAACAATAGATGAGAAATAGTTAAACCAAATGAATGTGTTAATATCTGTCGACGTACTACGATAAAATTTTAGACTTCCATCACCCGCACCACAATATGCAATGTAAACAAAGAAAAACATACCATGCCTTACATACATCTAACTCGCACAGTTTAGTGATAATTTTCTTTATTAATGCTTACCAAAGACAGCTTCTCGGAGAGCCTCTCCGGGTAGCAGCTCGGAGAGCCACTCAAGACAGCAGCTCGGAGAGCGGCACGGCGCAGCAGCTTGGGCCATCGTCAGTCAGATATTCTTCTATAACACACAAAAAGTATTAAGGTAGTGTTTTAAAATATAAGCATTACTTTCTTCAGTGTGAAAACTAATAAGATTCAATGATTTATGAGCATGAGCTATAAATAAAAAATGCTAGTGCCTGTGCCACCGGCGCAGGCATGTATGTACATACGCGTCCATGGCAAAGGTTCTTGTAGCAATGCCTATTCAAAACAAATAGCTTCAGACATAAAAAACAATTAGTGAGTAATAGTTAAAAACAAATGAATGTGTTATTATCTGTCGACGTACTACGATAAAATTCTGGACTTCCATCACCCGCACCACAATATGCAATGAAAACAAAGAAAAACATTCCATGCCTTACATACATCTCACTCGCACAGTTTAGTGATAATTTTCTTTATTAATGCTTACCAAAGACAGCTTCTCGGAGAGCCTCTCCGGGTAGTAGCTCGGAGAGCCGCTCAGGACAGCAGCTCGGAGATTGGCACGGAGCAGCAGCTTGGGCCATCGTCAGTCAGATATTCTTCTATAACACACAAAAAGTATTAAGGTAGTGTTTTAAAATATAAGCATTACTTTCTTCAGTGTGAAAACTAATAAGATTCAATGATTTATGAGCATGAGCTATAAATAAAAAATGCTAGTGCCTGTGCCACCGGCGCAGGCATGTATGTACATAAGCGTCCATGGCAAAGGTTCTTGTAGCAATGCCTATTCAAAACAAATAGCTTCAGACATAAAAAACAATTAGTAAGTAATAGTTAAAAACAAATGAATGTGTTATTATCTGTCGACGTACTACGATAAAATTCTGGACTTCCATCACCCGCACCACAATATGCAATTAAAACAAAGAAAAACATTCCATGCCTTACATACATCTCACTCGCACAGTTTAGTGATAATTTTCTTTATGAATGCTTACCAAAGACAGCTTCTCGGAGAGCCTCTCCGGATAGCAGCTCAGAGAGCCGCTCAGGACAGCAGCTCGGAGAGCCACTCAGGACAGTAGCTCGGAGAGCTGCACGGTGCAGCAGCTTGGGCCATCGTCAATTCTTCTATAACACACAAAAAGTATCACGGTAGCGTCTTAAAACATTAGCATTACTTTCTTCAGTGTGACAACTAATAAGATTCAATGATTTATGAGCATGAGCGATAAATTAAAAAGGCTTGCTCCTGTGCCACCGGCGCAGGCATGTATGTACATAAGCGTCCATGGCAAAGGTTTTTGTAGCAATGCCTATTCAAAACAAATAGCTTTAGATATAAAAAACAATAGATGAGAAATAGTTAAAACAAATGAATGTGTTAATATCTGTCGAAGTACTACGATAAAATTCTAGACTTCTATCACCCGCACCACAATATGCAATGAAAACAAAGAAAAACATTCCATGCCTTACATACATCTAACTCGCACAGTTTAGTGATAATTTTCTTTATTAATGCTTACCAAAGACAGCTTCTCGGAGAGCCTCTCCGGGTAGCAGCTCGGAGAGCCGCTCAGGACAGCAGCTCGGAGAGCGGCACGGCGCAGCAGCTTGGGCCATCGTCAGTCAGATATTCTTCTATAACACACAAAAAGTATTAAGGTAGTGTTTTAAAATATAAGCATTACTTTCTTCAGTGTGAAAACTAATAAGATTCAATGATTTATGAGCATGAGCTATAAATAAAAAATGCTAGTGCCTGTGCCACAGGCGCAGGCATGTATGTATATAAGCGTCCATGGCAAAGGTTCTTGTAGCAATGCCTATTCAAAACAAATAGCTTCAGACATAAAAAACAATTAGTGAGTAATAGTTAAAAACAAATGAATGTGTTAATATCTGTCGACGTACTACGATAAAATTCTGGACTTCCATCACCCGCACCACAATATGCAATGAAAACAAAGAAAAACATTCCATGCCTTACATACATCTCACTCGCACAGTTTAGTGATAATTTTCTTTATGAATGCTTACCAAAGACAGCTTCTCGGAGAGCCTCTCCGGATAGCAGCTCAGAGAGCCGCTCAGGACAGCAGCTCGGAGAGCCTTTCAGGACAGTAGCTCGGAGAGCTGCACGGCGCAGCAGCTTGGGCCATCGTCAATTCTTCTATAACACACAAAAAGTATCACGGTAGCGTCTTAAAACATTAGCATTACTTTCTTCAGTGTGACAACTAATAAGATTCAATGATTTATGAGCATGAGCGATAAATTAAAAAGGCTTGCTCCTGTGCCACCGGCGCAGGCATGTATGTATATAAGCGTCCATGGCAAAGGTTTTTGTAGCAATGCCTATTCAAAACAAATAGCTTTAGACATAAAAAACAATAGATGAGAAATAGTTAAACCAAATGAATGTGTTAATATCTGTCGACGTACTACGATAAAATTCGAGACTTCCATCACCCGCACCACAATATGCAATGAAAACAAAGAAAAACATTCCATGCCTTACATACATCTAACTCGCACAGTTTAGTGATAATTTTCTTTATTAATGCTTACCAAAGATAGCTTCTCGGAGAGCCTCTCCGGGTAGCAGCTCGGAGAGCTACTTAGGACAGCAGCTCGGAGAGCTGCACGGCGCAGCAGTTTGGAGAGCGGCACGGAGCAGCAGCTTGGGCCATCGTCAGTCAGATATTCTTCTATAAAACACAAAAAGTATTAAGGTAGTGTTTTAAAATATAAGCATTACTTTCTTTAGTGTGACAACTAATAAGATTCAATGATTTATGAGCATGAGCGATAAATTAAAAAGGCTTGCTCCTGTGCCACTGGCGCAGGCATGTATGTACATAAGCGTCCATGGCAAAAGTTTTTGTAGCAATGCCTATTCAAAACAAATAGCTTTAGACATAAAAACAATAGATGAGAAATAGTTCAACCAAATGAATGTGTTAATATCTGTCGACGTACTACGATAAAATTCTAGACTTCCATCACCCGCACCACAATATGCAATGAAAACAAAGAAAAACATTCCATGCCTTACATACATCTAACTCGCACAGTTTAGTGATAATTTTCTTTATTAATGCTTACCAAAGACAGCTTCTCGGAGAGCCTCTCCGGGTAGCAGCTCGGAGAGCCGCTTAGGACAGCAGCTCGGAGAGCGGCACGGCGCAGCAGCTTGGGCCATCGTCAGTCAGATATTCTTCTATAACACACAAAAAGTATTAAGGTAGTGTTTTAAAATATAAGCATTACTTTCTTCAGTGTGAAAACTAATAAGATTCAATGATTTATGAGCATGAGCTATAAATAAAAAATGCTAGTGCCTGTGCCACCGGCGCAGGCATGTATGTACATAAGCGTCCATGGCAAAGGTTCTTGTAGCAATGCCTATTCAAAACAAATAGCTTCAGACATAAAAAACAATTAGTGAGTAATAGTTAAAAACAAATGAATGTGTTAATATCTGTCGCCGTACTACGATAAAATTTTGAACTTCCATCACCCGCACCACAATATGCAATGAAAACAAAGAAAAACATTCCATGCCTTACATACATCTCACTCGCACAGTTTAGTGATAATTTTCTTTATGAATGCTTACCAAAGACAGCTTCTCGGAGAGCCTCTCCGGATAGCAGCTCAGTGAGCCGCTCAGGACAGCAGCTCGGAGAGCCACTCAGGACAGTAGCTCGGAGAGCTGCACGGCGCAGCAGCTTGGGCCATCGTCAATTCTTCTATAACACACAAAAAGTATCACGGAAGCGTCTTAAAACATTAGCATTACTTTCTTCAGTGTGATAACTAATAAGATTCAATGATTTATGAGCATGAGCGATAAATTAAAAAGGCTTGCTCCTGTGCCACTGGCGCAGGCATGTATGTACATAAGCGTCCATGGCAAAGGTTTTTGTAGCAATGCCTATTCAAAACAAATAGCTTTAGACATAAAAAACAATAGATGAGAAATAGTTAAACCAAATGAATGTGTTAATATCTGTCGACGTACTACGATAAAATTCTAGACTTCCATCACCCGCACCACAATATGCAATGTAAACAAAGAAAAACATTCCATGCCTTACATACATCTAACTCGCACAGTTTAGTGATAATTTTCTTTATTAATGCTTACCAAAGACAGCTTCTCGGAGAGCCTCTCCGGGTAGCAGCTCGGAGAGCCACTCAGGACAGCAGCTCGGAGAGCGGCACGGCGCAGCAGCTTGGGCCATCGTCAGTCAGATATTCTTCTATAACACACAAAAAGTATTAAGGTAGTGTTTTAAAATATAAGCATTACTTTCTTCAGTGTGAAAACTAATAAGATTCAATGATTTATGAGCATGAGCTATAAATAAAAAATGCTAGTGCCTGTGCCACCGGTGCAGGCATGTATGTACATAAGCGTCCATGGCAAAGGTTCTTGTAGCAATGCCTATTCAAAACAAATAGCTTCAGACATAAAAAACAATTTGTGAGTAATAGTTAAAAACAAATGAATGTGTTAATATCTGTCGACGTACTACGATAAAATTCTGGACTTCCATCACCCGCACCACAATATGCAATGAAAACAAAGAAAAACATTCCATGCCTTACATACATCTAACTCGCACAGTTTAGTGATAATTTTCTTTATTAATGCTTACCAAAGACAGCTTCTCGGAGAGCCTCTCCGGGTAGCAGCTCGGAGAGCCGCTCAGGACAGCAGCTCGGAGAGCGGCACGGCGCAGCAGCTTGGGCCATCGTCAGTCAGATATTCTTCTATAACACACAAAAAGTATTAAGGTAGTGTTTTAAAATATAAGCATTACTTTCTTCAGTGTGAAAACTAATAAGATTCAATGATTTATGAGCATGAGCTATAAATAAAAAATGCTAGTGCCTGTGCCACCGGCGCAGGCATGTATGTACATAAGCGTCCATGGCAAAGGTTCTTGTAGCAATGCCTATTCAAAACAAATAGCTTCAGACATAAAAAACAATTAGTGAGTAATAGTTAAAAACAAATGAATGTGTTAATATCTGTCGACGTACTACGATAAAATTCTGGACTTCCATCACCCGCACCACAATATGCAATGAAAACAAAGAAAAACATTCCATGCCTTACATACATCTCACTCGCACAGTTTAGTGATAATTTTCTTTATGAATGCTTACCAAAGACAGCTTCTCGGAGAGCCTCTCCGGATAGCAGCTCAGAGAGCTGCTCAGGACAGCAGCTCGGAGAGCCACTCAGGACAGTAGCTCGGAGAGCTGAACGGCGCAGCAGCTTGGGCCATCGTCAATTCTTCTATAACACACAAAAAGTATCACGGTAGCGTCTTAAATTATTAGCATTACTTTCTTCAGTGTGACAACTAATAAGATTCAATGATTTATGAGCATGAGCGATAAATTAAAAAGGCTTGCTCCTGTGCCACCGGCGCAGGCATGTATGTATATAAGCGTCCATGGCAAAGGTTTTTGTAGCAATGCCTATTCAAAACAAATAGCTTAAGACATAAAAAACAATAGATGAGAATTAGTTAAACCAAATGAATGTGTTAATATCTGTCGACGTACTACGATAAAATTCTAGACTTCCATCACCCGCACCACAATATGCAATGAAAACAAAGAAAACATTCCATGCCTTACATATATCTAACTCGCACAGTTTAGTGATAATTTTCTTTATTAATGCTTACCAAAGACAGCTTCTCGGAGAGCCTCTCCGGGTAGCAGCTCGGAGAGCCGCTCAGGACAGCAGCTCGGAGAGCGGCACGGCGCAGCAGCTTGGGCCATCGTCAGTCAGATATTCTTCTATAACATACAAAAAGTATTAAGGTAGTGTTTTAAAATATAAGCATTACTTTCTTCAGTGTGAAAACTAATAAGATTCAATGATTTATGAGCATGAGCTTTAAATAAAAAATGCTAGTGCCTGTGCCACCGGCGCAGGCATGTATGTACATAAGCGTCCATGGCAAAGGTTCTTGTAGCAATGCCTATTCAAAACAAATAGCTTCAGACATAAAAAACAATTAGTGAGTAATAGTTAAAAACAAATGAATGTGTTAATATCTGTCGACGTACTACGATAAAATTCTGGACTTCCATCACCCGCACCACAATATGCAATGAAAACAAAGAAAAACATTCCATGCCTTACATACATCTCACTCGCACAGTTTAGTGATAATTTTCTTTATGAATGCTTACCAAAGACAGCTTCTCGGAGAGCCTCTCTGGATAGCAGCTCAGAGAGCTGCTCAGGACAGCAGCTCGGAGAGCCACTCAGGACAGTAGCTCGGAGAGCTGCACGGCGCAGCAGCTTGGGCCATCGTCAATTCTTCTATAACACACAAAAAGTATCACGGTAGCGTCTTAAAACATTAGCATTACTTTCTTCAGTGTGACAACTAATAAGATTCAATGATTTATGAGCATGAGCGATAAATTAAAAAGGCTTGCTCCTGTGCCACCGGCGCAGGCATGTATGTATATAAGCGTCCATGGCAAAGGTTTTTGTAGCAATACCTATTCAAAACAAATAGCTTAAGACATAAAAAACAATAGATGAGAAATAGTTAAACCAAATGAATGTGTTAATATCTGTCGACGTACTACGATAAAATTCTAGACTTCCATCACCCGCACCACAATATGCAATGATAACAAAGAAAAACATTCCATGCCTTACATACATCTAACTCGCACAGTTTAGTGATAATTTTCTTTATTAATGCTTACCAAAGACAGCTTCTCGGAGAGCCTCTCCGGATAGCAGCTCGGAGAGCCGCTCAGGACAGCAGCTCAGAGAGCGGCACGGCGCAGCAGCTTGGGCCATCGTCAGTCAGATATTCTTCTATAACACACAAAAAGTATTAAGGTAGTGTTTTAAAATATAAGCATTACTTTCTTCAGTGTGAAAACTAATAAGATTCAATGATTTATGAGCATGAGCTATAAATAAAAAATGCTAGAGCCTGTGCCACCGGCGCAGGCATGTATGTACATAAGCGTCCATGGCAAAGGTTCTTGTAGCAATGCCTATTCAAAACAAATAGCTTCAGACATAAAAAACAATTAGTGAGTAATAGTTAAAAACAAATGAATGTGTTAATATCTGTCGACGTACTACGATAAAATTCTGGACTTCCATCACCCGCACCACAATATGCAATGAAAACAAAGAAAAACATTCCATGCCTTACATACATCTAACTCGCACAGTTTAGTGATAATTTTCTTTATTAATGCTTACCAAAGACAGCTTCTCGGAGAGCCTCTCTGGGTAGCAGCTCGGAGAGCCGCTCAGGACAGCAGCTCGGAGAGCGGCACGGCGCAGCAGCTTGGGCCATCGTCAGTCAGATATTCTTCTATAACACACAAAAAGTATTAAGGTAGTGTTTTAAAATATAAGCATTACTTTCTTCAGTGTGAAAACTAATAAGATTCAATGATTTATGAGCATGAGCTATAAATAAAAAATGCTAGTGCCTGTGCCACCGGCGCAGGCATGTATGTACATACGCGTCCATGGCAAAGGTTCTTGTAGCAATGCCTATTCAAAACAAATAGCTTCAGACATAAAAAACAATTAGTGAGTAATAGTTAAAAACAAATGAATGTGTTATTATCTGTCGACGTACTACGATAAAATTCTGGACTTCCATCACCCGCACCACAATATGCAATGAAAACAAAGAAAAACATTCCATGCCTTACATACATCTCACTCGCACAGTTTAGTGATAATTTTCTTTATTAATGCTTACCAAAGACAGCTTCTCGGAGAGCCTCTCCGGGTAGTAGCTCGGAGAGCCGCTCAGGACAGCAGCTCGGAGATTGGCACGGAGCAGCAGCTTGGGCCATCGTCAGTCAGATATTCTTCTATAACACACAAAAAGTATTAAGGTAGTGTTTTAAAATATAAGCATTACTTTCTTCAGTGTGAAAACTAATAAGATTCAATGATTTATGAGCATGAGCTATAAATAAAAAATGCTAGTGCCTGTGCCACCGGCGCAGGCATGTATGTACATAAGCGTCCATGGCAAAGGTTCTTGTAGCAATGCCTATTCAAAACAAATAGCTTCAGACATAAAAAACAATTAGTAAGTAATAGTTAAAAACAAATGAATGTGTTATTATCTGTCGACGTACTACGATAAAATTCTGGACTTCCATCACCCGCACCACAATATGCAATTAAAACAAAGAAAAACATTCCATGCCTTACATACATCTCACTCGCACAGTTTAGTGATAATTTTCTTTATGAATGCTTACCAAAGACAGCTTCTCGGAGAGCCTCTCCGGATAGCAGCTCAGAGAGCCGCTCAGGACAGCAGCTCGGAGAGCCACTCAGGACAGTAGCTCGGAGAGCTGCACGGTGCAGCAGCTTGGGCCATCGTCAATTCTTCTATAACACACAAAAAGTATCACGGTAGCGTCTTAAAACATTAGCATTACTTTCTTCAGTGTGACAACTAATAAGATTCAATGATTTATGAGCATGAGCGATAAATTAAAAAGGCTTGCTCCTGTGCCACCGGCGCAGGCATGTATGTACATAAGCGTCCATGGCAAAGGTTTTTGTAGCAATGCCTATTCAAAACAAATAGCTTTAGATATAAAAAACAATAGATGAGAAATAGTTAAAACAAATGAATGTGTTAATATCTGTCGAAGTACTACGATAAAATTCTAGACTTCTATCACCCGCACCACAATATGCAATGAAAACAAAGAAAAACATTCCATGCCTTACATACATCTAACTCGCACAGTTTAGTGATAATTTTCTTTATTAATGCTTACCAAAGACAGCTTTTTGGAGAGCCTCTCCGGGTAGCAGCTCGGAGAGCCGCTCAGGACAGCAGCTCGGAGAGCGGCACGGCGCAGCAGCTTGGGCCATCGTCAGTCAGATATTCTTCTATAACACACAAAAAGTATTAAGGTAGTGTTTTAAAATATAAGCATTACTTTCTTCAGTGTGAAAACTAATAAGATTCAATGATTTATGAGCATGAGCTATTAATAAAAAATGCTAGTGCCTGTGCCACAGGCGCAGGCATGTATGTATATAAGCGTCCATGGCAAAGGTTCTTGTAGCAATGCCTATTCAAAACAAATAGCTTCAGACATAAAAAACAATTAGTGAGTAATAGTTAAAAACAAATGAATGTGTTAATATCTGTCGACGTACTACGATAAAATTCTGGACTTCCATCACCCGCACCACAATATGCAATGAAAACAAAGAAAAACATTCCATGCCTTACATACATCTCACTCGCACAGTTTAGTGATAATTTTCTTTATGAATGCTTACCAAAGACAGCTTCTCGGAGAGCCTCTCCGGATAGCAGCTCAGAGAGCCGCTCAGGACAGCAGCTCGGAGAGCCTTTCAGGACAGTAGCTCGGAGAGCTGCACGGCGCAGCAGCTTGGGCCATCGTCAATTCTTCTATAACACACAAAAAGTATCACGGTAGCGTCTTAAAACATTAGCATTACTTTCTTCAGTGTGACAACTAATAAGATTCAATGATTTATGAGCATGAGCGATAAATTAAAAAGGCTTGCTCCTGTGCCACCGGCGCAGGCATGTATGTATATAAGCGTCCATGGCAAAGGTTTTTGTAGCAATGCCTATTCAAAACAAATAGCTTTAGACATAAAAAACAATAGATGAGAAATAGTTAAACCAAATGAATGTGTTAATATCTGTCGACGTACTACGATAAAATTCGAGACTTCCATCACCCGCACCACAATATGCAATGAAAACAAAGAAAAACATTCCATGCCTTACATACATCTAACTCGCACAGTTTAGTGATAATTTTCTTTATTAATGCTTACCAAAGATAGCTTCTCGGAGAGCCTCTCCGGGTAGCAGCTCGGAGAGCTACTTAGGACAGCAGCTCGGAGAGCTGCACGGCGCAGCAGTTTGGAGAGCGGCACGGAGCAGCAGCTTGGGCCATCGTCAGTCAGATATTCTTCTATAAAACACAAAAAGTATTAAGGTAGTGTTTTAAAATATAAGCATTACTTTCTTTAGTGTGACAACTAATAAGATTCAATGATTTATGAGCATGAGCGATAAATTAAAAAGGCTTGCTCCTGTGCCACTGGCGCAGGCATGTATGTACATAAGCGTCCATGGCAAAAGTTTTTGTTGCAATGCCTATTCAAAACAAATAGCTTTAGACATAAAAACAATAGATGAGAAATAGTTCAACCAAATGAATGTGTTAATATCTGTCGACGTACTACGATAAAATTCTAGACTTCCATCACCCGCACCACAATATGCAATGAAAACAAAGAAAAACATTCCATGCCTTACATACATCTAACTCGCACAGTTTAGTGATAATTTTCTTTATTAATGCTTACCAAAGACAGCTTCTCGGAGAGCCTCTCCGGGTAGCAGCTCGGAGAGCCGCTTAGGACAGCAGCTCGGAGAGCGGCACGGCGCAGCAGCTTGGGCCATCGTCAGTCAGATATTCTTCTATAACACACAAAAAGTATTAAGGTAGTGTTTTAAAATATAAGCATTACTTTCTTCAGTGTGAAAACTAATAAGATTCAATGATTTATGAGCATGAGCTATAAATAAAAAATGCTAGTGCCTGTGCCACCGGCGCAGGCATGTATGTACATAAGCGTCCATGGCAAAGGTTCTTGTAGCAATGCCTATTCAAAACAAATAGCTTCAGACATAAAAAACAATTAGTGAGTAATAGTTAAAAACAAATGAATGTGTTAATATCTGTCGCCGTACTACGATAAAATTTTGAACTTCCATCACCCGCACCACAATATGCAATGAAAACAAAGAAAAACATTCCATGCCTTACATACATCTCACTCGCACAGTTTAGTGATAATTTTCTTTATGAATGCTTACCAAAGACAGCTTCTCGGAGAGCCTCTCCGGATAGCAGCTCAGTGAGCCGCTCAGGACAGCAGCTCGGAGAGCCACTCAGGACAGTAGCTCGGAGAGCTGCACGGCGCAGCAGCTTGGGCCATCGTCAATTCTTCTATAACACACAAAAAGTATCACGGAAGCGTCTTAAAACATTAGCATTACTTTCTTCAGTGTGATAACTAATAAGATTCAATGATTTATGAGCATGAGCGATAAATTAAAAAGGCTTGCTCCTGTGCCACTGGCGCAGGCATGTATGTACATAAGCGTCCATGGCAAAGGTTTTTGTAGCAATGCCTATTCAAAACAAATAGCTTTAGACATAAAAAACAATAGATGAGAAATAGTTAAACCAAATGAATGTGTTAATATCTGTCGACGTACTACGATAAAATTCTAGACTTCCATCACCCGCACCACAATATGCAATGTAAACAAAGAAAAACATTCCATGCCTTACATACATCTAACTCGCACAGTTTAGTGATAATTTTCTTTATTAATGCTTACCAAAGACAGCTTCTCGGAGAGCCTCTCCGGGTAGCAGCTCGGAGAGCCACTCAGGACAGCAGCTCGGAGAGCGGCACGGCGCAGCAGCTTGGGCCATCGTCAGTCAGATATTCTTCTATAACACACAAAAAGTATTAAGGTAGTGTTTTAAAATATAAGCATTACTTTCTTCAGTGTGAAAACTAATAAGATTCAATGATTTATGAGCATGAGCTATAAATAAAAAATGCTAGTGCCTGTGCCACCGGTGCAGGCATGTATGTACATAAGCGTCCATGGCAAAGGTTCTTGTAGCAATGCCTATTCAAAACAAATAGCTTCAGACATAAAAAACAATTAGTGAGTAATAGTTAAAAACAAATGAATGTGTTAATATCTGTCGACGTACTACGATAAAATTCTGGACTTCCATCACCCGCACCACAATATGCAATGAAAACAAAGAAAAACATTCCATGCCTTACATACATCTAACTCGCACAGTTTAGTGATAATTTTCTTTATTAATGCTTACCAAAGACAGCTTCTCGGAGAGCCTCTCTGGGTAGCAGCTCGGAGAGCCGCTCAGGACAGCAGCTCGGAGAGCGGCACGGCGCAGCAGCTTGGGCCATCGTCAGTCAGATATTCTTCTATAACACACAAAAAGTATTAAGGTAGTGTTTTAAAATATAAGCATTACTTTCTTCAGTGTGAAAACTAATAAGATTCAATGATTTATGAGCATGAGCTATAAATAAAAAATGCTAGTGCCTGTGCCACCGGCGCAGGCATGTATGTACATACGCGTCCATGGCAAAGGTTCTTGTAGCAATGCCTATTCAAAACAAATAGCTTCAGACATAAAAAACAATTAGTGAGTAATAGTTAAAAACAAATGAATGTGTTATTATCTGTCGACGTACTACGATAAAATTCTGGACTTCCATCACCCGCACCACAATATGCAATGAAAACAAAGAAAAACATTCCATGCCTTACATACATCTCACTCGCACAGTTTAGTGATAATTTTCTTTATTAATGCTTACCAAAGACAGCTTCTCGGAGAGCCTCTCCGGGTAGTAGCTCGGAGAGCCGCTCAGGACAGCAGCTCGGAGATTGGCACGGAGCAGCAGCTTGGGCCATCGTCAGTCAGATATTCTTCTATAACACACAAAAAGTATTAAGGTAGTGTTTTAAAATATAAGCATTACTTTCTTCAGTGTGAAAACTAATAAGATTCAATGATTTATGAGCATGAGCTATAAATAAAAAATGCTAGTGCCTGTGCCACCGGCGCAGGCATGTATGTACATAAGCGTCCATGGCAAAGGTTCTTGTAGCAATGCCTATTCAAAACAAATAGCTTCAGACATAAAAAACAATTAGTAAGTAATAGTTAAAAACAAATGAATGTGTTATTATCTGTCGACGTACTACGATAAAATTCTGGACTTCCATCACCCGCACCACAATATGCAATTAAAACAAAGAAAAACATTCCATGCCTTACATACATCTCACTCGCACAGTTTAGTGATAATTTTCTTTATGAATGCTTACCAAAGACAGCTTCTCGGAGAGCCTCTCCGGATAGCAGCTCAGAGAGCCGCTCAGGACAGCAGCTCGGAGAGCCACTCAGGACAGTAGCTCGGAGAGCTGCACGGTGCAGCAGCTTGGGCCATCGTCAATTCTTCTATAACACACAAAAAGTATCACGGTAGCGTCTTAAAACATTAGCATTACTTTCTTCAGTGTGACAACTAATAAGATTCAATGATTTATGAGCATGAGCGATAAATTAAAAAGGCTTGCTCCTGTGCCACCGGCGCAGGCATGTATGTACATAAGCGTCCATGGCAAAGGTTTTTGTAGCAATGCCTATTCAAAACAAATAGCTTTAGATATAAAAAACAATAGATGAGAAATAGTTAAAACAAATGAATGTGTTAATATCTGTCGAAGTACTACGATAAAATTCTAGACTTCTATCACCCGCACCACAATATGCAATGAAAACAAAGAAAAACATTCCATGCCTTACATACATCTAACTCGCACAGTTTAGTGATAATTTTCTTTATTAATGCTTACCAAAGACAGCTTTTTGGAGAGCCTCTCCGGGTAGCAGCTCGGAGAGCCGCTCAGGACAGCAGCTCGGAGAGCGGCACGGCGCAGCAGCTTGGGCCATCGTCAGTCAGATATTCTTCTATAACACACAAAAAGTATTAAGGTAGTGTTTTAAAATATAAGCATTACTTTCTTCAGTGTGAAAACTAATAAGATTCAATGATTTATGAGCATGAGCTATAAATAAAAAATGCTAGTGCCTGTGCCACAGGCGCAGGCATGTATGTATATAAGCGTCCATGGCAAAGGTTCTTGTAGCAATGCCTATTCAAAACAAATAGCTTCAGACATAAAAAACAATTAGTGAGTAATAGTTAAAAACAAATGAATGTGTTAATATCTGTCGACGTACTACGATAAAATTCTGGACTTCCATCACCCGCACCACAATATGCAATGAAAACAAAGAAAAACATTCCATGCCTTACATACATCTCACTCGCACAGTTTAGTGATAATTTTCTTTATGAATGCTTACCAAAGACAGCTTCTCGGAGAGCCTCTCCGGATAGCAGCTCAGAGAGCCGCTCAGGACAGCAGCTCGGAGAGCCTTTCAGGACAGTAGCTCGGAGAGCTGCACGGCGCAGCAGCTTGGGCCATCGTCAATTCTTCTATAACACACAAAAAGTATCACGGTAGCGTCTTAAAACATTAGCATTACTTTCTTCAGTGTGACAACTAATAAGATTCAATGATTTATGAGCATGAGCGATAAATTAAAAAGGCTTGCTCCTGTGCCACCGGCGCAGGCATGTATGTATATAAGCGTCCATGGCAAAGGTTTTTGTAGCAATGCCTATTCAAAACAAATAGCTTTAGACATAAAAAACAATAGATGAGAAATAGTTAAACCAAATGAATGTGTTAATATCTGTCGACGTACTACGATAAAATTCGAGACTTCCATCACCCGCACCACAATATGCAATGAAAACAAAGAAAAACATTCCATGCCTTACATACATCTAACTCGCACAGTTTAGTGATAATTTTCTTTATTAATGCTTACCAAAGATAGCTTCTCGGAGAGCCTCTCCGGGTAGCAGCTCGGAGAGCTACTTAGGACAGCAGCTCGGAGAGCTGCACGGCGCAGCAGTTTGGAGAGCGGCACGGAGCAGCAGCTTGGGCCATCGTCAGTCAGATATTCTTCTATAAAACACAAAAAGTATTAAGGTAGTGTTTTAAAATATAAGCATTACTTTCTTTAGTGTGACAACTAATAAGATTCAATGATTTATGAGCATGAGCGATAAATTAAAAAGGCTTGCTCCTGTGCCACTGGCGCAGGCATGTATGTACATAAGCGTCCATGGCAAAAGTTTTTGTTGCAATGCCTATTCAAAACAAATAGCTTTAGACATAAAAACAATAGATGAGAAATAGTTCAACCAAATGAATGTGTTAATATCTGTCGACGTACTACGATAAAATTCTAGACTTCCATCACCCGCACCACAATATGCAATGAAAACAAAGAAAAACATTCCATGCCTTACATACATCTAACTCGCACAGTTTAGTGATAATTTTCTTTATTAATGCTTACCAAAGACAGCTTCTCGGAGAGCCTCTCCGGGTAGCAGCTCGGAGAGCCGCTTAGGACAGCAGCTCGGAGAGCGGCACGGCGCAGCAGCTTGGGCCATCGTCAGTCAGATATTCTTCTATAACACACAAAAAGTATTAAGGTAGTGTTTTAAAATATAAGCATTACTTTCTTCAGTGTGAAAACTAATAAGATTCAATGATTTATGAGCATGAGCTATAAATAAAAAATGCTAGTGCCTGTGCCACCGGCGCAGGCATGTATGTACATAAGCGTCCATGGCAAAGGTTCTTGTAGCAATGCCTATTCAAAACAAATAGCTTCAGACATAAAAAACAATTAGTGAGTAATAGTTAAAAACAAATGAATGTGTTAATATCTGTCGCCGTACTACGATAAAATTTTGAACTTCCATCACCCGCACCACAATATGCAATGAAAACAAAGAAAAACATTCCATGCCTTACATACATCTCACTCGCACAGTTTAGTGATAATTTTCTTTATGAATGCTTACCAAAGACAGCTTCTCGGAGAGCCTCTCCGGATAGCAGCTCAGTGAGCCGCTCAGGACAGCAGCTCGGAGAGCCACTCAGGACAGTAGCTCGGAGAGCTGCACGGCGCAGCAGCTTGGGCCATCGTCAATTCTTCTATAACACACAAAAAGTATCACGGAAGCGTCTTAAAACATTAGCATTACTTTCTTCAGTGTGATAACTAATAAGATTCAATGATTTATGAGCATGAGCGATAAATTAAAAAGGCTTGCTCCTGTGCCACTGGCGCAGGCATGTATGTACATAAGCGTCCATGGCAAAGGTTTTTGTAGCAATGCCTATTCAAAACAAATAGCTTTAGACATAAAAAACAATAGATGAGAAATAGTTAAACCAAATGAATGTGTTAATATCTGTCGACGTACTACGATAAAATTCTAGACTTCCATCACCCGCACCACAATATGCAATGTAAACAAAGAAAAACATTCCATGCCTTACATACATCTAACTCGCACAGTTTAGTGATAATTTTCTTTATTAATGCTTACCAAAGACAGCTTCTCGGAGAGCCTCTCCGGGTAGCAGCTCGGAGAGCCACTCAGGACAGCAGCTCGGAGAGCGGCACGGCGCAGCAGCTTGGGCCATCGTCAGTCAGATATTCTTCTATAACACACAAAAAGTATTAAGGTAGTGTTTTAAAATATAAGCATTACTTTCTTCAGTGTGAAAACTAATAAGATTCAATGATTTATGAGCATGAGCTATAAATAAAAAATGCTAGTGCCTGTGCCACCGGTGCAGGCATGTATGTACATAAGCGTCCATGGCAAAGGTTCTTGTAGCAATGCCTATTCAAAACAAATAGCTTCAGACATAAAAAACAATTTGTGAGTAATAGTTAAAAACAAATGAATGTGTTAATATCTGTCGACGTACTACGATAAAATTCTGGACTTCCATCACCCGCACCACAATATGCAATGAAAACAAAGAAAAACATTCCATGCCTTACATACATCTAACTCGCACAGTTTAGTGATAATTTTCTTTATTAATGCTTACCAAAGACAGCTTCTCGGAGAGCCTCTCCGGGTAGCAGCTCGGAGAGCCGCTCAGGACAGCAGCTCGGAGAGCGGCACGGCGCAGCAGCTTGGGCCATCGTCAGTCAGATATTCTTCTATAACACACAAAAAGTATTAAGGTAGTGTTTTAAAATATAAGCATTACTTTCTTCAGTGTGAAAACTAATAAGATTCAATGATTTATGAGCATGAGCTATAAATAAAAAATGCTAGTGCCTGTGCCACCGGCGCAGGCATGTATGTACATAAGCGTCCATGGCAAAGGTTCTTGTAGCAATGCCTATTCAAAACAAATAGCTTCAGACATAAAAAACAATTAGTGAGTAATAGTTAAAAACAAATGAATGTGTTAATATCTGTCGACGTACTACGATAAAATTCTGGACTTCCATCACCCGCACCACAATATGCAATGAAAACAAAGAAAAACATTCCATGCCTTACATACATCTCACTCGCACAGTTTAGTGATAATTTTCTTTATTAATGCTTACCAAAGACAGCTTCTCGGAGAGCCTCTCCGGATAGCAGCTCGGAGAGCCGCTCAGGACAGCAGCTCGGAGAGCCACTCAGGACAGTAGCTCGGAGAGCTGCACGGCGCAGCAGCTTGGGCCATCGTCAATTCTTCTATAACACACAAAAAGTATCACGGTAGCGTCTTAAAACATTAGCATTACTTTCTTCAGTGTGACAACTAATAAGATTCAATGATTTATGAGCATGAGCGATAAATTAAAAAGGCTTGCTCCTGTGCCACCGGCGCAGGCATGTATGTACATAAGCGTCCATGGCAAAGGTTTTTGTAGCAATGCCTATTCAAAACAAATAGCTTTAGACATAAAAAACAATAGATGAGAAATAGTTAAACCAAATGAATGTGTTAATATCTGTCGACGTACTACGATAAAATTCTAGACTTCCATCACCCGCACCACAATATGCAATGATAACAAAGAAAAACATTCCATGCCTTACATACATCTAACTCGCACAGTTTAGTGATAATTTTCTTTATTAATGCTTACCAAAGACAGCTTCTCGGAGAGCCTCTCCGGGTAGCAGCTCGGAGAGCCGCTCAGGACAGCAGCTCGGAGAGCGGCACGGCGCAGCAGCTTGGGCCATCGTCAGTCAGATATTCTTCTATAACACACAAAAAGTATTAAGGTAGTGTTTTAAAATATAAGCATTACTTTCTTCAGTGTGAAAACTAATAAGATTCAATGATTTATGAGCATGAGCTATAAATAAAAAATGCTAGTGCCTGTGCCACCGGCGCAGGCATGTATGTACATAAGCGTCCATGGCAAAGGTTCTTGTAGCAATGCCTATTCAAAACAAATAGCTTCAGACATAAAAAACAATTAGTGAGTAATAGTTAAAAGCAAATGAATGTGTTAATATCTGTCGACGTACTACGAAAAAATTCTGGACTTCCATCACCCGCACCACAATATGCAATGAAAACAAAGAAAAACATTCCATGCCTTACATACATCTCACTCGCACAGTTTAGTGATAATTTTCTTTATGAATGCTTACCAAAGACAGCTTCTCGGAGAGCCTCTCCGGATAGCAGCTCAGAGAGCTGCTCAGGACAGCAGCTCGGAGAGCCACTCAGGACAGTAGCTCGGAGAGCTGAACGGCGCAGCAGCTTGGGCCATCGTCAATTCTTCTATAACACACAAAAAGTATCACGGTAGCGTCTTAAATTATTAGCATTACTTTCTTCAGTGTGACAACTAATAAGATTCAATGATTTATGAGCATGAGCGATAAATTAAAAAGGCTTGCTCCTGTGCCACCGGCGCAGGCATGTATGTATATAAGCGTCCATGGCAAAGGTTTTTGTAGCAATGCCTATTCAAAACAAATAGCTTAAGACATAAAAAACAATAGATGAGAATTAGTTAAACCAAATGAATGTGTTAATATCTGTCGACGTACTACGATAAAATTCTAGACTTCCATCACCCGCACCACAATATGCAATGAAAACAAAGAAAACATTCCATGCCTTACATATATCTAACTCGCACAGTTTAGTGATAATTTTCTTTATTAATGCTTACCAAAGACAGCTTCTCGGAGAGCCTCTCCGGGTAGCAGCTCGGAGAGCCGCTCAGGACAGCAGCTCGGAGAGCGGCACGGCGCAGCAGCTTGGGCCATCGTCAGTCAGATATTCTTCTATAACATACAAAAAGTATTAAGGTAGTGTTTTAAAATATAAGCATTACTTTCTTCAGTGTGAAAACTAATAAGATTCAATGATTTATGAGCATGAGCTTTAAATAAAAAATGCTAGTGCCTGTGCCACCGGCGCAGGCATGTATGTACATAAGCGCCCATGGCAAAGGTTCTTGTAGCAATGCCTATTCAAAACAAATAGCTTCAGACATAAAAAACAATTAGTGAGTAATAGTTAAAAACAAATGAATGTGTTAATATCTGTCGACGTACTACGATAAAATTCTGGACTTCCATCACTCGCACCACAATATGCAATGAAAACAAAGAAAAACATTCCATGCCTTACATACATCTCACTCGCACAGTTTAGTGATAATTTTCTTTATGAATGCTTACCAAAGACAGCTTCTCGGAGAGCCTCTCTGGATAGCAGCTCAGAGAGCTGCTCAGGACAGCAGCTCGGAGAGCCACTCAGGACAGTAGCTCGGAGAGCTGCACGGCGCAGCAGCTTGGGCCATCGTCAATTCTTCTATAACACACAAAAAGTATCACGGTAGCGTCTTAAAACATTAGCATTACTTTCTTCAGTGTGACAACTAATAAGATTCAATGATTTATGAGCATGAGCGATAAATTAAAAAGGCTTGCTCCTGTGCCACCGGCGCAGGCATGTATGTATATAAGCGTCCATGGCAAAGGTTTTTGTAGCAATACCTATTCAAAACAAATAGCTTAAGACATAAAAAACAATAGATGAGAAATAGTTAAACCAAATGAATGTGTTAATATCTGTCGACGTACTACGATAAAATTCTAGACTTCCATCACCCGCACCACAATATGCAATGAAAACAAAGAAAAACATTCCATGCCTTACATACATCTAACTCGCACAGTTTAGTGATAATTTTCTTTATTAATGCTTACCAAAGACAGCTTCTCGGAGAGCCTCTCCGGATAGCAGCTCGGAGAGCCGCTCAGGACAGCAGCTCAGAGAGCGGCACGGCGCAGCAGCTTGGGCCATCGTCAGTCAGATATTCTTCTATAACACACAAAAAGTATTAAGGTAGTGTTTTAAAATATAAGCATTACTTTCTTCAGTGTGAAAACTAATAAGATTCAATGATTTATGAGCATGAGCTATAAATAAAAAATGCTAGAGCCTGTGCCACCGGCGCAGGCATGTATGTACATAAGCGTCCATGGCAAAGGTTCTTGTAGCAATGCCTATTCAAAACAAATAGCTTCAGACATAAAAAACAATTAGTGAGTAATAGTTAAAAACAAATGAATGTGTTAATATCTGTCGACGTACTACGATAAAATTCTGGACTTCCATCACCCGCACCACAATATGCAATGAAAACAAAGAAAAACATTCCATGCCTTACATACATCTAACTCGCACAGTTTAGTGATAATTTTCTTTATTAATGCTTACCAAAGACAGCTTCTCGGAGAGCCTCTCTGGGTAGCAGCTCGGAGAGCCGCTCAGGACAGCAGCTCGGAGAGCGGCACGGCGCAGCAGCTTGGGCCATCGTCAGTCAGATATTCTTCTATAACACACAAAAAGTATTAAGGTAGTGTTTTAAAATATAAGCATTACTTTCTTCAGTGTGAAAACTAATAAGATTCAATGATTTATGAGCATGAGCTATAAATAAAAAATGCTAGTGCCTGTGCCACCGGCGCAGGCATGTATGTACATAAGCGTCCATGGCAAACGTTCTTGTAGCAATGCCTATTCAAAACAAATAGCTTCAGACATAAAAAACAATTAGTGAGTAATAGTTAAAAACAAATGAATGTGTTAATATCTGTCGACGTACTACGATACAATTCTGGACTTCCATCACCCGCACCACAATATGCAATGAAAACAAAGAAAAACATTCCATGCCTTACATACATCTCACTCGCACAGTTTAGTGATAATTTACTTTATGAATGCTTACCAAAGACAGCTTCTCGGAGAGCCTCTCCGGATAGCAGCTCAGAGAGCCGCTCAGGACAGCAGCTCGGAGAGCCACTCAGGACAGTAGCTCGGAGAGCTGCACGGCGCAGCAGCTTGGATCATCGTCAATTCTTCTATAACACACAAAAAGTATCACGGTAGCGTCTTAAATTATTAGCATTACATTCTTCAGTGTGACAACTAATAAGATTCAATGATTTATGAGCATGAGCGATAAATTAAAAAGGCTTGCTCCTGTGCCACCGGCGCAGGCATGTATGTATATAAGCGTCCATGGCAAAGGTTTTTGTAGCAATGCCTATTCAAAACAAATAGCTTAAGACATAAAAAACAATAGATGAGAAATAGTTAAACCAAATGAATGTGTTAATATCTGTCGACGTACTACGATAAAATTCTAGACTTCCATCACCCGCACCACAATATGCAATGAAAACAAAGAAAAACATTCCATGCCTTACATACATCTAACTCGCACAGTTTAGTGATAATTTTCTTTATTAATGCTTACCAAAGACAGCTTCTCGGAGAGCCTCTCCGGGTAGCAGCTCGGAGAGCCGCTCAGGACAGCAGCTCGGAGAGCGGCACGGCGCAGCAGCTTGGGCCATCGTCAGTCAGATATTCTTCTATAACACACAAAAAGTATTAAGGTAGTGTTTTAAAATATAAGCATTACTTTCTTCAGTGTGAAAACTAATAAGATTCAATGATTTATGAGCATGAGCTATAAATAAAAAATGCTAGTGCCTGTGCCACCGGCGCAGGCATGTATGTACATAAGCGTCCATGGCAAAGGTTCTTGTAGCAATGCCTATTCAAAACAAATAGCTTCAGACATAAAAAACAATTAGTGAGTAATAGTTAAAAACAAATGAATGTGTTAATATCTGTCGACGTACTACGATAAAATTCTGGACTTTCATCACCCGCACCACAATATGCAATGAAAACAAAGAAAAATATTCCATGCCTTACATACATCTAACTCGCACAGTTTAGTGATAATTTTCTTTATTAATGCTTACCAAAGTAAGCTTCTCGGAGAGCCTCTCCGGGTAGCAGCTCGGAGAGCCGCTCAGGACAGCAGCTCGGAGAGCGGCATGGCGCAGCAGCTTTGGCCATCGTCAGTCAGATATTCTTCTATAACTCACAAAAAGTATTAAGGTAGTGTTTTAAAATATAAGCATTACTTTCTTCAGTGTGAAAACTAATAAGATTCAATGATTTATGAGCATGAGCTATAAATTAAAAATGCTAGTGCCTGTGCCACCGGCGCAGGCATGTATGTACATAAGCGTCCATGGCAAAGGTTCTGGTAGCAATGCCTATTCAAAACAAATAGCTTCAGACATAAAAAACAATTAGTGAGTAATAGTTAAAAACAAATGAATGTGTTAATATCTGTCGACGTACTACGATAAAATTCTGGACTTCCATCACCCGCACCACAATATGCAATGAAAACAAAGAAAAACATTCCATGCCTTACATACATCTCACTCGCACAGTTTAGTGATAATTTTCTTTATGAATGCTTACCAAAGACAGCTTCTCGGAGAGCCTCTCCGGATAGCAGCTCAGAGAGCCGCTCAGGACAGCAGCTCGGAGAGCCACTCAGGACAGTAGCTCGGAGAGCTGCACGGCGCAGCAGCTTGGGCCATCGTCAATTCTTCTATAACACACAAAAAGTATCACGGTAGCGTTTTAAAACATTAGCATTACTTTCTTCAGTGTGACAACTAATAAGATTCAATGATTTATGAGCATGAGCGATAAATTAAAAAGGCTTGCTCCTGTGCCACCGGCGCAGGCATGTATGTACATAAGCGTCCATGGCAAAGGTTTTTGTAGCAATGCCTATTCAAAACAAATAGCTTTAGACATAAAAAACAATAGATGAGAAATAGTTAAACCAAATGAATGTGTTAATATCTGTCGACGTATCACGATAAAATTCTAGACTTCCATCACCCGCACCACAATATGCAATGAAAACGAAGAAAAACATTCCATGCCTTACATACATCTAACTCGCACAGTTTAGTGATAATTTTCTTTATTAATGCTTACCAAAGACAGCTTCTCGGAGAGCCTCTCCGGGTAGCAGCTCGGAGAGCCGCTCAGGACAGCAGCTCGGAGAGCGGCACGGCGCAGCAGCTTGGGCCATCGTCAGTCAGATATTCTTCTATAACACACAAAAAGTATTAAGGTAGTGTTTTAAAATATAAGCATTACTTTCTTCAGTGTGAAAACTAATAAGATTCAATGATTTATGAGCATGATCTATAAATAAAAAATGCTAGTGCCTGTGCCACAGGCGCAGGCATGTATGTATATAAGCGTCCATGGCAAAGGTTCTTGTAGCAATGCCTATTCAAAACAAATAGCTTCAGACATAAAAAACAATTAGTGAGTAATAGTTAAAAACAAATGAATGTGTTAATATCTGTCGACGTACTACGATAAAATTCTGGACTTCCATCACCCGCACCACAATATGCAATGAAAACAAAGAAAAACATTCCATGCCTTACATACATCTCACTCGCACAGTTTAGTGATAATTTTCTTTATGAATGCTTACCAAAGACAGCTTCTCGGAGAGCCTCTCCGGATAGCAGCTCAGAGAGCCGCTCAGGACAGCAGCTCGGAGAGCCTTTCAGGACAGTAGCTCGGAGAGCTGCACGGCGCAGCAGCTTGGGCCATCGTCAATTCTTCTATAACACACAAAAAGTATCACGGTAGCGTCTTAAAACATTAGCATTACTTTCTTCAGTGTGACAACTAATAAGATTCAATGATTTATGAGCATGAGCGATAAATTAAAAAGGCTTGCTCCTGTGCCACCGGCGCAGGCATGTATGTATATAAGCGTCCATGGCAAAGGTTTTTGTAGCAATGCCTATTCAAAACAAATAGCTTTAGACATAAAAAACAATAGATGAGAAATAGTTAAACCAAATGAATGTGTTAATATCTGTCGACGTACTACGATAAAATTCGAGACTTCCATCACCCGCACCACAATATGCAATGAAAACAAAGAAAAACATTCCATGCCTTACATACATCTAACTCGCACAGTTTAGTGATAATTTTCTTTATTTATGCTTACCAAAGACAGCTTCTCGGAGAGCCTCTCCGGATAGCAGCTCGGAGAGCCGCTCAGGACAGCAGCTCGGAGAGCCACTCAGGACAGCAGTTTGGAGAGCGGCACGGAGCAGCAGCTTGGGCCATCGTCAGTCAGATATTCTTCTATAAAACACAAAAAGTATTAAGGTAGTGTTTTAAAATATAAGCATTACTTTCTTTAGTGTGACAACTAATAAGATTCAATGATTTATGAGCATGAGCTATAAATAAAAAAGACTAGCTCCTGTGCCATCGGCGCAGGCATGTATGTACATAAGCTTCCATGGCAAAGGTTCTTGTAGCAATGCCTATTCAACACAAATAGCTTCAGACATAAAAAACAATAGGTGAGAAATAGTTAAAAACAAATGAATGTGTTAATATCTGTCGACGTACTACGATAAAATTCTGGACTTCCATCACCCGCACCACAATATGCAATGAAAACAAAGAAAAACATTCCATGCCTTACATACATCTCACTCGCACAGTTTAGTGATAATTATCTTTATTAATGCTTACCAAAGACAGCTTCTCGGAGAGCCTCTCCGGGTAGCAGCTCAGAGAGCCGCTCAGGACAGCAGCTCGGAGAGCCACTCAGGACAGTAGCTCGGAGAGCTGCACGGCGCAGCAGCTTGGGCCATCGTCAATTCTTCTATAACACATAAAAAGTATCACGGTAGCGTCTTAAAACATTAGCATTACTTTCTTCAGTGTGACAACTAATAAGATTCAATGATTTATGAGCATGAGCGATAAATTAAAAAGGCTTGCTCCTGTGCCACCGGCGCAGGCATGTATGTACATAAGCGTCCATGGCAAAGGTTTTTGTAGCAATGCCTATTCAAAACAAATAGCTTTAGACATAAAAAACAATAGATGAGAAATAGTTAAACCAAATGAATGTGTTCATATCTGTCGACGTACTACGATAAAATTCTAGACTTCCATCACCCGCACCACAATATGCAATAAAAACAAAGAAAAACATTCCATGCCTTACATACATCTAACTCGCACAGTTTAGTGATAATTTTCTTTATTTATGCTTACCAAAGACAGCTTCTCGGAGAGCCTCTCCGGATAGCAGCTCGGAGAGCCGCTCAGGACAGCAGCTCGGAGAGCCACTCAGGACAGCAGTTTGGAGAGCGGCACGGAGCAGCAGCTTGGGCCATCGTCAGTCAGATATTCTTCTATAAAACACAAAAAGTATTAAGGTAGTGTTTTAAAATATAAGCATTACTTTCTTTAGTGTGACAACTAATAAGATTCAATGATTTATGAGCATGAGCTATAAATAAAAAAGACTAGCTCCTGTGCCATCGGCGCAGGCATGTATGTACATAAGCGTCCATGGCAAAGGTTCTTGTAGCAATGCCTATTCAACACAAATAGCTTCAGACATAAAAAACAATAGGTGAGAAATAGTTAAAAACAAATGAATGTGTTAATATCTGTCGACGTACTACGATAAAATTCTGGACTTCCATCACCCGCACCACAATATGCAATGAAAACAAAGAAAAACATTCCATGCCTCACATACATCTCACTCGCACAATTTAGTGATAAGTTTCTTTATAAATGCTTACCAATGACAGCTTTTTGGAGAGCCTCTCCGGATAGCAGCTGGGAGAGCCTCTCCGGGTAGCAGCTCGGAGAGCTACTTAGGACAGCAGCTCGGAGAGCTGCACGGCGCAGCAGCTTGGGCGATCGTCAGTCAGATATTCTTCTATAACACACAAAAAGTATCACGGTAGCGTCTTAAAACATTAGCATTACTTTCTTCAGTGTGACAACTAATAAGATTCAATGATTTATGAGCATTTGCTATAAATTAAAAAGGCTAGCTCCTGTGCCACCGGCGCAGGCATGTATGTACATAAGCGTCCATGGCAAAGGTTTTTGTAGCAATGCCTATTCAAAACAAATAGCTTTAGACATAAAAAACAATAGATGAGAAATAGTTAAAAACAAATGAATGTGTTAATATCTGTCGACGTACTACGATAAAATTCTAGACTTCCATCACCCGCACCACAAGATGCAATGAAAACAAAGAAAAACATTCCATGCCTTACATACATCTCACTCGCACAGTTTAGTGATAATTTTCTTTATTAATGCATACCAAAGACAGCTTCTCGGAGATCCTCTCCGGACAGCAGCTCGGAAGGCCACTCAGGACAGCAGCTCGGAGAGCTGCACGGCGCAGCAGCTTGGGCCATCGTCAGTCAGATATTCTTCTATAACACACAAAAAGTATCACGGTAGCGTCTTAAAACATTAGCATTACTTTTTTCAGTGTGAAAACTAATAAGATTTAATGATTTATGAGCATGAGCTATAAATTAAAAAGGCTAGCTCCTGTGCCACCGGCGCAGGCATGTATGTACATAAGCGTCCATGGCAAAGGTTTTTGTAGCAATGCCTATTCAAAACAAATAGCTTTAGACATAAAAAAACAATAGATGAGAAATAGTTAAAACAAATGAATGTGTTAATATCTGTCGAAGTACTACGATAAAATTCTAGACTTCTATCACCCGCACCACAATATGCAATGAAAACAAAGAAAAACATTCCATGCCTTACATACATCTAACTCGCACAGTTTATTGATAATTTTCTTTATTAATGCTTACCAAAGATAGCTTCTCGGAGAGCCTCTCCGGGTAGCAGCTCGGAGAGCTACTTAGGACAGCAGCTCGGAGAGCTGCACGGCGCAGCAGCTTGGGCGATCGTCAGTCAGATATTCTTCTATAACACACAAAAAGTATCACGGTAGCGTCTTAAATTATCAGCATTACTTTCTTCAGTGTGACAACTAATAAGATTTAATGATTTATGAGCATGAGCTATAAATAAAAAAAGACTAGCTCCTGTGCCACCGGCGCATGCATGTATGTACATAAGCCTCCATGGCAAAGGTTCTTGTAGCAATGCCTATTCAAAACAAATAGCTTCAGACATAAAAAACAATTAGTGAGTAATAGTTAAAAACAAATGAATGTGTTAATATCTGTCGACATACTACGATAAAATTCTGTACTTCCATCACCCGAACCACATTATTCAATGAAAACAAAGAAAAACATTCCATGCCTTACATACATCTCACTCGCACAGTTTAGTGATAATTATCTTTATTAATGCTTACCAAAGACAGCTTCTCGGAGAGCCTCTCCGGGTAGCAGCTCGGAGAGCTGCACGGCGCAGCAGCTTGGGCCATCGTCAGTCAGATATTCTTCTATAACACACAAAAAGTATTACGGTAGTGTTTTAAAACATTAGCATTACTTTCTTCAGTGTGACAACTAATAAGATTCAATGATTTATGAGCATGAGCTATAAATTAAAAATGCTAGTGCCTGTGCCACCGGCGCAGGCATGTATGTACATATGCGTCCATGGCAAAGGTTCTTGTAGCAATGCCTATTCAACACAAATAGCTTCAGACATAAAAAACAATTAGTGAGTAATAGTTAAAAACAAATGAATGTGTTAATATCTGTCGACGTACTACGATAAAATTCTGGACTTCCATCACCCGCACCACAATATGCAATGAAAACAAAGAAAAACATTCCATGCCTTACATACATCTAACTCGCACAGTTTAGTGATAATTTTCTTTATTTATGCTTACCAAAGACAGCTTCTCGGAGAGCCTCTCCGGATAGCAGCTCGGAGAGCCGCTCAGGACAGCAGCTCGGAGAGCCACTCAGGACAGCAGTTTGGAGAGCGGCACGGAGCAGCAGCTTGGGCCATCGTCAGTCAGATATTCTTCTATAAAACACAAAAAGTATTAAGGTAGTGTTTTAAAATATAAGCATTACTTTCTTTAGTGTGACAACTAATAAGATTCAATGATTTATGAGCATGAGCTATAAATAAAAAAGACTAGCTCCTGTGCCATCGGCGCAGGCATGTATGTACATAAGCGTCCATGGCAAAGGTTCTTGTAGCAATGCCTATTCAACACAAATAGCTTCAGACATAAAAAACAATAGGTGAGAAATAGTTAAAAACAAATGAATGTGTTAATATCTGTCGACGTACTACGATAAAATTCTGGACTTCCATCACCCGCACCACAATATGCAATGAAAACAAAGAAAAACATTCCATGCCTTACATACATCTCACTCGCACAGTTTAGTGATAATTATCTTTATTAATGCTTACCAAAGACAGCTTCTCGGAGAGCCTCTCCGGGTAGCAGCTCAGAGAGCCGCTCAGGACAGCAGCTCGGAGAGCCACTCAGGACAGTAGCTCGGAGAGCTGCACGGCGCAGCAGCTTGGGCCATCGTCAATTCTTCTATAACACATAAAAAGTATCACGGTAGCGTCTTAAAACATTAGCATTACTTTCTTCAGTGTGACAACTAATAAGATTCAATGATTTATGAGCATGAGCGATAAATTAAAAAGGCTTGCTCCTGTGCCACCGGCGCAGGCATGTATGTACATAAGCGTCCATGGCAAAGGTTTTTGTAGCAATGCCTATTCAAAACAAATAGCTTTAGACATAAAAAACAATAGATGAGAAATAGTTAAACCAAATGAATGTGTTCATATCTGTCGACGTACTACGATAAAATTCTAGACTTCCATCACCCGCACCACAATATGCAATAAAAACAAAGAAAAACATTCCATGCCTTACATACATCTCACTCGCACAGTTTAGTGATAATTTTCTTTATTAATGCTTACCAAAGACTGCTTCTCGGAGAGCCTCTCCGGGTAGTAGCTCTGAGAGCCGCTCAGGACAGCAGCTCGGAGAGCGGCACGGAGCAGCAGCTTGGGCCATCGTCAGTCAGATATTCTTCTATAACACACAAAAAGTATTACGGTAGCGTTTTAAAACATAAGCATTACTTTCTTCAGTGTGAAAACTAATAAGATTCAATGATTTATGAGCATGAGCTATAAATAAAAAAGGCTAGCTCCTGTGCCACCGGCGCAGGAATGTATGTACAAAGCGTCCATGGCAAAGGTTCTTGTAGCAATGCCTATTCAAAACAAATAGCTTCAGACATAAAAAAACAAAAGGTGAGTAATAGTTTAAAACAAATGAAGGTGTTAATATCTGTCGACGTACTACGATAAAATTCTGGACTTCCATCATCCGCACCACAATATGCAATGAAAACAAAGAAAAACATTCCATGCCTTACATACATCTCACTCGCACAGTTTAGTGATAATTATCTTTATTAATGCTTACCAAAGACAGCTTCTCGGAGAGCCTCTCCGGGTAGCAGCTCAGAGAGCCGCTCAGGACAGCAGCTCGGAGAGCCACTCAGGACAGTAGCTCGGAGAGCTGCACGGCGCAGCAGCTTGGGCCATCGTCAATTCTTCTATAACACATAAAAAGTATCACGGTAGCGTCTTAAAACATTAGCATTACTTTCTTCAGTGTGACAACTAATAAGATTCAATGATTTATGAGCATGAGCGATAAATTAAAAAGGCTTGCTCCTGTGCCACCGGCGCAGGTATGTATGTACATAAGCGTCCATGGCAAAGGTTTTTGTAGCAATGCCTATTCAAAACAAATAGCTTTAGACATAAAAAACAATAGATGAGAAATAGTTAAACCAAATGAATGTGTTCATATCTGTCGACGTACTACGATAAAATTCTAGACTTCCATCACCCGCACCACAATATGCAATAAAAACAAAGAAAAACATTCCATGCCTTACATACATCTCACTCGCACAGTTTAGTGATAATTTTCTTTATTAATGCTTACCAAAGACTGCTTCTCGGAGAGCCTCTCCGGGTAGTAGCTCTGAGAGCCGCTCAGGACAGCAGCTCGGAGAGCGGCACGGAGCAGCAGCTTGGGCCATCGTCAGTCAGATATTCTTCTATAACACACAAAAAGTATTACGGTAGCGTTTTAAAACATAAGCATTACTTTCTTCAGTGTGAAAACTAATAAGATTCAATGATTTATGAGCATGAGCTATAAATAAAAAAGGCTAGCTCCTGTGCCACCGGCGCAGGAATGTATGTACAAAGCGTCCATGGCAAAGGTTCTTGTAGCAATGCCTATTCAAAACAAATAGCTTCAGACATAAAAAAACAAAAGGTGAGTAATAGTTTAAAACAAATGAAGGTGTTAATATCTGTCGACGTACTACGATAAAATTCTGGACTTCCATCATCCGCACCACAATATGCAATGAAAACAAAGAAAAACATTCCATGCCTTACATACATCTCACTCGCACAGTTTAGTGATAATTTTCTTTATTAATGCTTACCAAAGACAGCTTCTCGGAGATCCTCTCCGGATAGCAGCTCAGAGAGTCGCTCAGGCCAGCAGCTCTGAGAGCTGCACGGCGCAGCAGCTTGGGCTATCGTCAGTCAGATATTCTTCTATAACAAATAAAAAGTATTACGGTAGCGTCTTAAAACATTAGCATTACTTTCTTCAGTGTGACAACTAATAAGATTCAATGATTTATGAGCATGAGCTATAAATAAAAAATGCTAGTGCCTGTGCCACCGGCGCAGGCATGTATGTACATAAGCGTTCATGGCAAAGGTTCTTGTAGCAATGCCTATTCAAAACAAATAGCTTCAGACATAAAAAAACAATTAGTGAGTAATAGTTAAAAACAAATGAATGTGTTAATATCTGTCGACGTACTACGATAAAATTCTGGACTTCCATCACCCGAACCACATTATTCAATGAAAACAAAGGAAAACATTCCATGCCTTACATACATCTCACTCGCACAATTTAGTGATAATTTTCTTTATAAATGCTTACCAAAGACAGCTTCTCGGAGAGCCTCTCCGGATAGCTTCTCGGAGAGCCTCTCCGGATAGCAGCTGGGAGAGCAGCTCAGGACAGCAGCTCGGAGAGTCACTTAGGACAGCAGCTCGGAGAGCTGCACGGCGCAGCAGCTTGGGCCATCGTCAGTCAGATATTCTTCTATAACACACAAAAAGTATTACGGTAGTGTTTTAAAACATTAGCATTACTTTCTTCAGTGTGACAACTAATAAGATTCAATGATTTATGAGCATGAGCTATAAATTAAAAATGCTAGTGCCTGTGCCACCGGCGCAGGCATGTATGTACATATGCGTCCATGGCAAAGGTTCTTGTAGCAATGCCTATTCAACACAAATAGCTTCAGACATAAAAAACAATTACTGAGTAATAGTTAAAAACAAATGAATGTGTTAATATCTGTCGACGTACTACGATAAAATTCTGGACTTCCATCACCCGCACCACAATATGCAATGAAAACAAAGAAAAACATTCCATGCCTTACATACATCTAACTCGCACAGTTTAGTGATAATTTTCTTTATTTATGCTTACCAAAGACAGCTTCTCGGAGAGCCTCTCCGGATAGCAGCTTGGAGAGCCGCTCAGGACAGCAGCTCGGAGAGCCACTCAGGACAGCAGTTTGGAGAGCGGCACGGAGCAGCAGCTTGGGCCATCGTCATCCAGATATTCTTCTATAAAACACAAAAAGTATTAAGGTAGTGTTTTAAAATATAAGCATTACTTTCTTTAGTGTGACAACTAATAAGATTCAATGATTTATGAGCATGAGCTATAAATAAAAAAGACTAGCTCCTGTGCCATCGGCGCAGGAATGTATGTACATAAGCGTCCATGGCAAAGGTTCTTGTAGCAATGCCTATTCAAAACAAATAGCTTCAGACATAAAAAACAATTAGTGAGTAATAGTTAAAAACAAATGAATGTGTTATTATCTGTCGACGTACTACGATTAAATTCTGGACTTCCATCACCCGCACCACAATATGCAATGAAAACAAAGAAAAACATTCCATGCCTTACATACATCTCACTCGCACAGTTTAGTGATAATTTTATTTATGAATGCTTACCAAAGACAGCTTCTCGGAGAGCCTCTCCGGATAGCAGCTCAGAGAGCCGCTCAGGACAGCAGCTCGGAGAGCCACTCAGGACAGTAGCTCGGAGAGCTGCACGGCGCAGCAGCTTGGGCCATCGTCAATTCTTCTATAACACACAAAAAGTATCACGGTAGCGTCTTAAAACATTAGCATTACTTTCTTCAGTGTGACAACTAATAAGATTCAATGATTTATGAGCATGAGCGATAAATAAAAAAGGCTTGCTCCTGTGCCACCGGCGCAGGCATGTATGTACATAAGCGTCCATGGCAAAGGTTTTTGTAGCAATGCCTATTCAAAACAAATAGCTTTAGACATAAAAAACAATAGATGAGAAATAGTTAAACCAAATGAATGTGTTAATATCTGTCGACGTACTACGATAAAATTTTAGACTTCCATCACCCGCACCACAATATGCAATGTAAACAAAGAAAAACATACCATGCCTTACATACATCTAACTCGCACAGTTTAGTGATAATTTTCTTTATTAATGCTTACCAAAGACAGCTTCTCGGAGAGCCTCTCCGGGTAGCAGCTCGGAGAGCCACTCAAGACAGCAGCTCGGAGAGCGGCACGGCGCAGCAGCTTGGGCCATCCTCAGTTAGATATTCTTCTATAACACACAAAAAGTATTAAGGTAGTGTTTTAAAATATAAGCATTACTTTCTTCAGTGTGAAAACTAATAAGATTCAATGATTTATGAGCATGAGCTATAAATAAAAAATGCTAGTGCCTGTGCCACCGGCGCAGGCATGTATGTACATACGCGTCCATGGCAAAGGTTCTTGTAGCAATGCCTATTCAAAACAAATAGCTTCAGACATAAAAAACAATTAGTGAGTAATAGTTAAAAACAAATGAATGTGTTATTATCTGTCGACGTACTACGATAAAATTCTGGACTTCCATCACCCGCACCACAATATGCAATGAAAACAAAGAAAAACATTCCATGCCTTACATACATCTCACTCGCACAGTTTAGTGATAATTTTCTTTATTAATGCTTACCAAAGACAGCTTCTCGGAGAGCCTCTCCGGGTAGTAGCTCGGAGAGCCGCTCAGGACAGCAGCTCGGAGATTGGCACGGAGCAGCAGCTTGGGCCATCGTCAGTCAGATATTCTTCTATAACACACAAAAAGTATTAAGGTAGTGTTTTAAAATATAAGCATTACTTTCTTCAGTGTGAAAACTAATAAGATTCAATGATTTATGAGCATGAGCTATAAATAAAAAATGCTAGTGCCTGTGCCACCGGCGCAGGCATGTATGTACATAAGCGTCCATGGCAAAGGTTCTTGTAGCAATGCCTATTCAAAACAAATAGCTTCAGACATAAAAAACAATTAGTAAGTAATAGTTAAAAACAAATGAATGTGTTATTATCTGTCGACGTACTACGATAAAATTCTGGACTTCCATCACCCGCACCACAATATGCAATTAAAACAAAGAAAAACATTCCATGCCTTACATACATCTCACTCGCACAGTTTAGTGATAATTTTCTTTATGAATGCTTACCAAAGACAGCTTCTCGGAGAGCCTCTCCGGATAGCAGCTCAGAGAGCCGCTCAGGACAGCAGCTCGGAGAGCCACTCAGGACAGTAGCTCGGAGAGCTGCACGACGCAGCAGCTTGGGCCATCGTCAATTCTTCTATAACACACAAAAAGTATCACGGTAGCGTCTTAAAACATTAGCATTACTTTCTTCAGTGTGACAACTAATAAGATTCAATGATTTATGAGCATGAGCGATAAATTAAAAAGGCTTGCTCCTGTGCCACCGGCGCAGGCATGTATGTACATAAGCGTCCATGGCAAAGGTTTTTGTAGCAATGCCTATTCAAAACAAATAGCTTTAGACATAAAAAACAATAGATGAGAAATAGTTAAACCAAATGAATGTGTTAATATCTGTCGACGTACTACGATAAAATTCTAGACTTCCATCACCCGCACCACAATATGCAATGAAAACAAAGAAAAACATTCCATGCCTTACATACATCTAACTCGCACAGTTTAGTGATAATTTTCTTTATTAATGCTTACCAAAGACAGCTTCTCGGAGAGCCTCTCCGGGTAGCAGCTCGGAGAGCCGCTCAGGACAGCAGCTCGGAGAGCGGCACGGCGCAGCAGCTTGGGCCATCGTCAGTCAGATATTCTTCTATAACACACAAAAAGTATTAAGGTAGTGTTTTAAAATATAAGCATTACTTTCTTCAGTGTGAAAACTAATAAGATTCAATGATTTATGAGCATGAACTATAAATAAAAAATGCTAGTGCCTGTGCCACCGGCGCAGGCATGTATGTACATAAGCGTCCATGGCAAAGGTTCTTGTAGCAATGCCTATTCAAAACAAATAGCTTCAGACATAAGAAACAATTAGTGAGTAATAGTTAAAAACAAATGAATGTGTTAATATCTGTCGACGTACTACGATAAAATTCTGGACTTCCATCACCCGCACCACAATATGCAATGAAAACAAAGAAAAACATTCCATGCCTTACATACATCTCACTCGCACAGTTTAGTGATAATTTTCTTTATGAATGCTTACCAAAGACAGCTTCTCGGAGAGCCTCTCCGGATAGCAGCTCAGAGAGCCGCTCAGGACAGCAGCTCGGAGAGCCACTCAGGACAGTAGCTCGGAGAGCTGCACGACGCAGCAGCTTGGGCCATCGTCAATTCTTCTATAACACACAAAAAGTATCACGGTAGCGTCTTAAAACATTAGCATTACTTTCTTCAGTGTGACAACTAATAAGATTCAATGATTTATGAGCATGAGCGATAAATTAAAAAGGCTTGCTCCTGTGCCACCGGCGCAGGCATGTATGTACATAAGCGTCCATGGCAAAGGTTTTTGTAGCAATGCCTATTCAAAACAAATAGCTTTAGACATAAAAAACAATAGATGAGAAATAGTTAAACCAAATGAATGTGTTAATATCTGTCGACGTACTACGATAAAATTCTAGACTTCCATCACCCGCACCACATTATGCAATGAAAACAAAGAAAAACATTCCATGCCTTACATACATCTAACTCGCACAGTTTAGTGATAATTTTCTTTATTAATGCTTACCAAAGACAGCTTCTCGGAGAGCCTCTCCGGGTAGTAGCTCGGAGAGCCGCTCAGGACAGCAGCTCGGAGAGCGGCACGGAGCAGCAGCTTGGGCCATCGTCAGTCAGATATTCTTCTATAACACACAAAAAGTATTAAGGTAGTGTTTTAAAATATAAGCATTACTTTCTTCAGTGTGAAAACTAATAAGATTCAATGATTTATGAGCATGAGCTATAAATAAAAATGCTAGTGCCTGTACCACCGGCGCAGGCATGTATGTACATAAGCGTCCATGGCAAAGGTTCTTGTAGCAATGCCTATTCAAAACAAATAGCTTCAGACATAAAAAACAATTAGTGAGTAATAGTTAAAAACAAATGAATGTGTTAATATCTGTCGACGTACTACGATAAAATTCTGGACTTCCATCACCCGCACCACAATATGCAATGAAAACAAAGAAAACATTCCATGCCTTACATACATCTCACTCGCACAGTTTAGTGATAATTTTCTTTATTAATGCTTACCAAAGACAGCTTCTCGGAGAGCCTCTCCGGGTAGCAGCTCGGAGAGCCACTCAGGACAGCAGCTCGGAGAGCGGCACGGCGCAGCAGCTTGGGCCATCGTCAGTCAGATATTCTTCTATAACACACAAAAAGTATTAAGGTAGTGTTTTAAAATATAAGCATTACTTTCTTCAGTGTGAAAACTAATAAGATTCAATGATTTATGAGCATGAGCTATAAATAAAAAATGCTAGTGCCTGTGCCACCGGCGCAGGCATGTATGTACATAAGCGTCCATGGCAAAGGTTCTTGTAGCAATGCCTATTCAAAACAAATAGCTTCAGACATAAAAAACAATTAGTGAGTAATAGTTAAAAACAAATGAATGTGTTATTATCTGTCGACGAACTACGATAAAATTCTGGACTTCCATCACCCGCACCACAATATGCAATGAAAACAAAGAAAAACATTCCATGCCTTACATACATCTCACTCGCACAGTTTAGTGATAATTTTCTTTATTAATGCTTACCAAAGACAGCTTCTCGGAGAGCCTCTCCGGGTAGTAGCTCGGAGAGCCGCTCAGGACAGCAGCTCGGAGAGCGGCACGGAGCAGCAGCTTGGGCCATCGTCAGTCAGATATTCTTCTATAACACACAAAAAGTATTAAGGTAGTGTTTTAAAATATAAGCATTACTTTCTTCAGTGTGAAAACTAATAAGATTCAATGATTTATGAGCATGAGCTATAAATAAAAAATGCTAGTGCCTGTGCCACCGGCGCAGGCATGTATGTACATAAGCGTCCATGGCAAAGGTTCTTGTAGCAATGCCTATTCAAAACAAATAGCTTCAGACATAAAAAACAATTAGTGAGTAATAGTTAAAAACAAATGAATGTGTTAATATCTGTCGACGTACTACGATAAAATTCTGGACTTCCATCACCCGCACCACAATATGCAATGAAAACAAAGAAAAACATTCCATGCCTTACATACATCTAACTCGCACAGTTTAGTGATAATTTTCTTTATTAATGCTTACCAAAGACAGCTTCTCGGAGAGCCTCTCCGGGTAGCAGCTCGGAGAGCCGCTCAGGACAGCAGCTCGGAGAGCGGCACGGCGCAGCAGCTTGGGCCATCGTCAGTCAGATATTCTTCTATAACACACAAAAAGTATTAAGGTAGTGTTTTAAAATATAAGCATTACTTTCTTCAGTGTGAAAACTAATAAGATTCAATGATTTATGAGCATGAGCTATAAATAAAAAATGCTAGTACCTGTGCCACCGGCGCAGGCATGTATGTACATAAGCGTCCATGGCAAAGGTTCTTGTAGCAATGCCTATTCAAAACAAATAGCTTCAGACATAAAAAACAATTAGTGAGTAATAGTTAAAAACAAATAAATGTGTTAATATCTGTCGCCGTACTACGATAAAATTCTGGACTTCCATCACCCGCACCACAATATGCAATGAAAACAAAGAAAAACATTCCATGCCTTACATACATCTCACTCGCACAGTTTAGTGATAATTTTCTTTATGAATGCTTACCAAAGACAGCTTCTCGGAGAGCCTCTCCGGATAGCAGCTCAGAGAGCCGCTCAGGACAGCAGCTCGGAGAGCCACTCAGGACAGTAGCTCGGAGAGCTGCACGGCGCAGCAGCTTGGGCCATCGTCAATTCTTCTATAACACACAAAAAGTATCACGGTAGCGTCTTAAAACATTAGCATTACTTTCTTCAGTGTGACAACTAATAAGATTCAATGATTTATGAGCATGAGCGATAAATTAAAAAGGCTTGCTCCTGTGCCACCGGCGCAGGCATGTATGTACATAAGCGTCCATGGCAAAGGTTTTTGTAGCAATGCCTATTCAAAACAAATAGCTTTAGACATAAAAAACAATAGATGAGAAATAGTTAATCCAAATGAATGTGTTAATATCTGTCGACGTACTACGATAAAATTTTAGACTTCCATCACCCGCACCACAATATGCAATGTAAACAAAGAAAAACATACCATGCCTTACATACATCTAACTCGCACAGTTTAGTGATAATTTTTTTTATTAATGCTTACCAAAGACAGCTTCTCGGAGAGCCTCTCCGGGTAGCAGCTCGGAGAGCCGCTCAGGACAGCAGCTCGGAGAGCGGCACGGCGCAGCAGCTTGGGCCATCGTCAGTCAGATATTCTTCTATAACACACAAAAAGTATTAAGGTAGTGTTTTAAAATATAAGCATTACTTTCTTCAGTGTGAAAACTAATAAGATTCAATGATTTATGAGCATGAGCTATAAATAAAAAATGCTAGTGCCTGTGCCACCGGCGCAGGCATGTATGTACATAAGCGTCCATGGCAAAGGTTCTTGTAGCAATGCCTATTCAAAACAAATAGCTTCAGACATAAAAAACAATTAGTGAGTAATAGTTAAAAACAAATGAATGTGTTATTATCTGTCGACGTACTACGATAAAATTCTGGACTTCCATCACCCGCACCACAATATGCAATGAAAACAAAGAAAAACATTCCATGCCTTACATACATCTCACTCGCACAGTTTAGTGATAATTTTATTTATGAATGCTTACCAAAGACAGCTTCTCGGAGAGCCTCTCCGGATAGCAGCTCAGAGAGCCGCTCAGGACAGCAGCTCGGAGAGCCACTCAGGACAGTAGCTCGGAGAGCTGCACGGCGCAGCAGCTTGGGCCATCGTCAATTCTTCTATAACACACAAAAAGTATCACGGTAGCGTCTTAAAACATTAGCATTACTTTCTTCAGTGTGACAACTAATAAGATTCAATGATTTATGAGCATGAGCGATAAATTAAAAAGGCTTGCTCCTGTGCCACCGGCGCAGGCATGTATGTACATAAGCGTCCATGGCAAAGGTTTTTGTAGCAATGCCTATTCAAAACAAATAGCTTTAGACATAAAAAACAATAGATGAGAAATAGTTAAACCAAATGAATGTGTTAATATCTGTCGACGTACTACGATAAAATTTTAGACTTCCACCACCCGCACCACAATATGCAATGTAAACAAAGAAAAACATTCCATGCCTTACATACATCTAACTCGCACAGTTTAGTGATAATTTTCTTTATTAATGCTTACCAAAGACAGCTTCTCGGTGAGCCTCTCCGGGTAGCAGCTCGGAGAGCCACTCAAGACAGCAGCTCGGAGAGCGGCACGGCGCAGCAGCTTGGGCCATCGTCAGTCAGATATTCTTCTATAACACACAAAAAGTATTAGGGTAGTGTTTTAAAATATAAGCATTACTTTCTTCAGTGTGAAAACTAATAAGATTCAATGATTTATGGGCATGAGCGATAAATCAAAAAGGCTTGCTCCTGTGCCACCGGCGCAGGCATGTATGTATATAAGCGTCCATGGCAAAGGTTTTTGTAGCAATGCCTATTCAAAACAAATAGCTTAAGACATAAAAAACAATAGATGAGAAATAGTTAAACCAAATGAATGTGTTAATATCTGTCGACGTACTACGATAAAATTCTAGACTTCCATCACCCGCACCACAATATGCAATGAAAACAAAGAAAAACATTCCATGCCTTACATACATCTAACTCGCACAGTTTAGTGATAATTTTCTTTATGAATGCTTACCAAAGACAGCTTCTCGGAGAGCCTCTCCGGATAGCAGCTCAGAGAGCCGCTCAGGACAGCAGCTCGGAGAGCCACTCAGGACAGTAGCTCGGAGAGCTGCACGGCGCAGCAGCTTGGGCCATCGTCAATTCTTCTATAACACACAAAAAGTATCACGGTAGCGTCTTAAAACATTAGCATTACTTTCTTCAGTGTGACAACTAATAAGATTCAATGATTTATGAGCATGAGCGATAAATTAAAAAGGCTTGCTCCTGTGCCACCGGCGCAGGCATGTATGTACATAAGCGTCCATGGCAAAGGTTTTTGTAGCAATGCCTATTCAAAACAAATAGCTTTAGACATAAAAAACAATAGATGAGAAATAGTTAAACCAAATGAATGTGTTAATATCTGTCGACGTACTACGATAAAATTTTAGACTTCCATCACCCGCACCACAATATGCAATGTAAACAAAGAAAAACATACCATGCCTTACATACATCTAACTCGCACAGTTTAGTGATAATTTTCTTTATTAATGCTTACCAAAGACAGCTTCTCGGAGAGCCTCTCCGGGTAGCAGCTCGGAGAGCCACTCAAGACAGCAGCTCGGAGAGCGGCACGGCGCAGCAGCTTGGGCCATCGTCAGTCAGATATTCTTCTATAACACACAAAAAGTATTAAGGTAGTGTTTTAAAATATAAGCATTACTTTCTTCAGTGTGAAAACTAATAAGATTCAATGATTTATGAGCATGAGCTATAAATAAAAAATGCTAGTGCCTGTGCCACCGGCGCAGGCATGTATGTACATAAGCGTCCATGGCAAAGGTTCTTGTAGCAATGCCTATTCAAAACAAATAGCTTCAGACATAAAAAACAATTAGTGAGTAATAGTTAAAAACAAATGAATGTGTTATTATCTGTCGACGTACTACGATAAAATTCTGGACTTCCATCACCCGCACCACAATATGCAATGAAAACAAAGAAAAACATTCCATGCCTTACATACATCTCACTCGCACAGTTTAGTGATAATTTTCTTTATTAATGCTTACCAAAGACAGCTTCTCGGAGAGCCTCTCCGGGTAGTAGCTCGGAGAGCCGCTCAGGACAGCAGCTCGGAGATTGGCACGGAGCAGCAGCTTGGGCCATCGTCAGTCAGATATTCTTCTATAACACACAAAAAGTATTAAGGTAGTGTTTTAAAATATAAGCATTACTTTCTTCAGTGTGAAAACTAATAAGATTCAATGATTTATGAGCATGAGCTATAAATAAAAAATGCTAGTGCCTGTGCCACCGGCGCAGGCATGTATGTACATAAGCGTCCATGGCAAAGGTTCTTGTAGCAATGCCTATTCAAAACAAATAGCTTCAGACATAAAAAACAATTAGTGAGTAATAGTTAAAAACAAATGAATGTGTTATTATCTGTCGACGTACTACGATAAAATTCTGGACTTCCATCACCCGCACCACAATATGCAATGAAAACAAAGAAAAACATTCCATGCCTTACATACATCTCACTCGCACAGTTTAGTGATAATTTTCTTTATGAATGCTTACCAAAGACAGCTTCTCGGAGAGCCTCTCCGGATAGCAGTTTAGAGAGCCGCTCACGACAGCAGCTCAGAGAGCCGCTCAGGACAGCAGCTCGGAGAGCCACTCAGGACAGTAGCTCGGAGAGCTGCACGGCGCAGCAGCTTGGGCCATCGTCAATTCTTCTATAACACACAAAAAGTATCACGGTAGCGTCTTAAAACATTAGCATTACTTTCTTCAGTGTGACAACTAATAAGATTCAATGATTTATGAGCATGAGCGATAAATTAAAAAGGCTTGCTCCTGTGCCACCGGCGCAGGCATGTATGTACATAAGCGTCCATGGCAAAGGTTTTTGTAGCAATGCCTATTCAAAACAAATAGCTTTAGACATAAAAAAACAATAGATGAGAAATAGTTAAACCAAATGAATGTGTTAATATCTGTCGACGTACTACGATAAAATTTTAGACTTCCATCACCCGCACCACAATATGCAATGTAAACAAAGAAAAACATACCATGCCTTTCATACATCTCACTCGCACAGTTTAGTGATAATTTTCTTTATGAATGCTTACCAAAGACAGCTTCTCGGAGAGCCTCTCCGGATAGCAGCTCAGAGAGCCGCTCAGGACAGCAGCTCAGAGAGCCGCTCAGGACAGCAGCTCGGAGAGCCACTCAGGACAGTAGCTCGGAGAGCTGCACGGCGCAGCAGCTTGGGCCATCGTCAATTCTTCTATAACACACAAAACGTATCACGGAAGCGTCTTAAAACATTAGCATTACTTTCTTCAGTGTGACAACTAATAAGATTCAATGATTTATGAGCATGAGCGATAAATTAAAAAGGCTTGCTCCTGTGCCACCGGCGCAGGCATGTATGTACATAAGCGTCCATGGCAAAGGTTTTTGTAGCAATGCCTATTCAAAACAAATAGCTTTAGACATAAAAAACAATAGATGAGAAATAGTTAAACCAAATGAATGTGTTAATATCTGTCGACGTACTACGATAAAATTCTAGACTTCCATCACCCGCACCACAATATGCAATGAAAACAAAGAAAAACATTCCATGCCTTACATACATCTAACTCGCACAGTTTAGTGATAATTTTCTTTATGAATGCTTACCAAAGACAGCTTCTCGGAGAGCCTCTCCGGATAGCAGCTCAGAGAGCCGCTCAGGACAGCAGCTCGGAGAGCCACTCAGGACAGTAGCTCGGAGAGCTGCACGGCGCAGCAGCTTGGGCCATCGTCAATTCTTCTATAACACACAAAAAGTATCACGGTAGCGTCTTAAAACATTAGCATTACTTTCTTCAGTGTGACAACTAATAAGATTCAATGATTTATGAGCATGAGCGATAAATTAAAAAGGCTTGCTCCTGTGCCACCGGCGCAGGCATGTATGTACATAAGCGTCCATGGCAAAGGTTTTTGTAGCAATGCCTATTCAAAACAAATAGCTTTAGACATAAAAAACAATAGATGAGAAATAGTTAAACCAAATGAATGTGTTAATATCTGTCGACGTACTACGATAAAATTTTAGACTTCCATCACCCGCACCACAATATGCAATGTAAACAAAGAAAAACATACCATGCCTTACATACATCTAACTCGCACAGTTTAGTGATAATTTTCTTTATTAATGCTTACCAAAGACAGCTTCTCGGAGAGCCTCTCCGGGTAGCAGCTCGGAGAGCCACTCAAGACAGCAGCTCGGAGAGCGGCACGGCGCAGCAGCTTGGGCCATCGTCAGTCAGATATTCTTCTATAACACACAAAAAGTATTAAGGTAGTGTTTTAAAATATAAGCATTACTTTCTTCAGTGTGAAAACTAATAAGATTCAATGATTTATGAGCATGAGCTATAAATAAAAAATGCTAGTGCCTGTGCCACCGGCGCAGGCATGTATGTACATAAGCGTCCATGGCAAAGGTTCTTGTAGCAATGCCTATTCAAAACAAATAGCTTCAGACATAAAAAACAATTAGTGAGTAATAGTTAAAAACAAATGAATGTGTTATTATCTGTCGACGTACTACGATAAAATTCTGGACTTCCATCACCCGCACCACAATATGCAATGAAAACAAAGAAAAACATTCCATGCCTTACATACATCTCACTCGCACAGTTTAGTGATGATTTTCTTTATTAATGCTTACCAAAGACAGCTTCTCGGAGAGCCTCTCCGGGTAGTAGCTCGGAGAGCCGCTCAGGACAGCAGCTCGGAGATTGGCACGGAGCAGCAGCTTGGGCCATCGTCAGTCAGATATTCTTCTATAACACACAAAAAGTATTAAGGTAGTGTTTTAAAATATAAGCATTACTTTCTTCAGTGTGAAAACTAATAAGATTCAATGATTTATGAGCATGAGCTATAAATAAAAAATGCTAGTGCCTGTGCCACCGGCGCAGGCATGTATGTACATAAGCGTCCATGGCAAAGGTTCTTGTAGCAATGCCTATTCAAAACAAATAGCTTCAGACATAAAAAACAATTAGTGAGTAATAGTTAAAAACAAATGAATGTGTTATTATCTGTCGACGTACTACGATAAAATTCTGGACTTCCATCACCCGCACCACAATATGCAATGAAAACAAAGAAAAACATTCCATGCCTTACATAAATCTCACTCGCACAGTTTAGTGATAATTTTCTTTATGAATGCTTACCAAAGACAGCTTCTCGGAGAGCCTCTCCGGATAGCAGCTCAGAGAGCCGCTCAGGACAGCAGCTCAGAGAGCCGCTCAGGACAGCAGCTCAGAGAGCCGCTCAGGACAGCAGCTCGGAGAGCCATTTAGGACAGTAGCTCGGAGAGCTGCACGGCGCAGCAGCTTGGGCCATCGTCAATTCTTCTATAACACACAAAAAGTATCACGGTAGCGTCTTAAAACATTAGCATTACTTTCTTCAGTGTGACAACTAATAAGATTCAATGATTTCTGAGCATGAGCGATAAATTAAAAAGGCTTGCTCCTGTGCTACCGGCGCAGGCATGTATGTACATAAGCGTCCATGGCAAAGGTTTTTGTAGCAATGCCTATTCAAAACAAATAGCTTTAGACATAAAAAACAATAGATGAGAAATAGTTAAACCAAATGAATGTGTTAATATCTGTCGACGTACTACGATAAAATTTTAGACTTCCATCACCCGCACCACAATATGCAATGTAAACAAAGAAAAACATTCCATGCCTTACATACATCTAACTCGCACAGTTTAGTGATAATTTTCTTTATTAATGCTTACCAAAGACAGCTTCTCGGAGAGCCTCTCCGGGTAGCAGCTCGGAGAGCCACTCAAGACAGCAGCTAGGAGAGCTGCACGGCGCAGCAGCTTGGGCCATCGTCAGTCAGATATTCTTCTATAACACACAAAAAGTATTAAGGTAGTGTTTTAAAATATAAGCATTACTTTCTTCAGTGTGAAAACTAATAAGATTCAATGATTTATGGGCATGAGCGATAAATCAAAAAGGCTTGCTCCTGTGCACCGGCGCAGGCATGTATGTATATAAGCGTCCATGGCAAAGGTTTTTGTAGCAATGCCTATTCAAAACAAATAGCTTAAGACATAAAAAACAATAGATGAGAAATAGTTAAACCAAATGAATGTGTTAATATCTGTCGACGAACTACGATAAAATTCTAGACTTCCATCACCCGCACCACAATATGCAATGAAAACAAAGAAAAACATTCCATGCCTTACATACATCTAACTCGCACAGTTTAGTGATAATTTTCTTTATTAATGCTTACCAAAGACAGCTTCTCGGAGAGCCTCTCCGGGTAGCAGCTCGGAGAGCCGCTCAGGACAGCAGCTCGGAGAGCGGCACGGCGCAGCAGCTTGGGCCATCGTCAGTCAGATATTCTTCTATAACACACAAAAAGTATTAAGGTAGTGTTTTAAAATATAAGCATTACTTTCTTCAGTGTGAAAACTAATAAGATTCAATGATTTATGAGCATGAGCTATAAATAAAAAATGCTAGTGCCTGTGCCACCGGCGCAGGCATGTATGTACATAAGCGTTCATGGCAAAGGTTCTTGTAGCAATGCCTATTCAAAACAAATAGCTTCAGACATAAAAACAATTAGTGAGTAATAGTTAAAAACAAATGAATGTGTTACTATCTGTCGACGTACTACGATAAAATTTTGAACTTCCATCACCCGCACCACAAAATGCAATGAAAACAAAGAAAAACATTCCATGCCTTACATACATCTCACTCGCACAGTTTAGTGATAATTTTCTTTATGAATGCTTACCAAAGACAGCTTCTCGGAGAGCCTCTCCGGATAGCAGCTCAGAGAGCCGCTCAGGACAGCAGCTCGGAGAGCCACTCAGGACAGTAGCTCGGAGAGCTGCACGGCGCAGCAGCTTGGGCCATCGTCAATTCTTCTATAACACACAAAAAGTATCACGGAAGCGTCTTAAAACATTAGCATTACTTTCTTCAGTGTGACAACTAATAAGATTCAATGATTTATGAGCATGAGCGATAAATTAAAAAGGCTTGCTCCTGTGCCACCGGCGCAGGCATGTATGTACATAAGCGTCCATGGCAAAAGTTTTTGTAGCAATGCCTATTCAAAACAAATAGCTTTAGACATAAAAAACAATAGATGAGAAATAGTTCAACCAAATGAATGTGTTAATATCTGTCGACGTACTACGATAAAATTCTAGACTTCCATCACCCGCACCACAATATGCAATGAAAACAAAGAAAAACATTCCATGCCTTACATACATCTAACTCGCACAGTTTAGTGATAATTTTCTTTATTAATGCTTACCAAAGACAGCTTCTCGGAGAGCCTCTCCGGGTAGCAGCTCGGAGAGCCGCTCAGGACAGCAGCTCGGAGAGCGGCACGGCGCAGCAGCTTGGGCCATCGTCAGTCAGATATTCTTCTATAACACACAAAAAGTATTAAGGTAGTGTTTTAAAATATAAGCATTACTTTCTTCAGTGTGAAAACTAATAAGATTCAATGATTTATGAGCATGAGCTATAAATAAAAAATGCTAGTGCCTGTGCCACCGGCGCAGGCATGTATGTACATAAGCGTCCATGGCAAAGGTTCTTGTAGCAATGCCTATTCAAAACAAATAGCTTCAGACATAAAAAACAATTAGTGAGTAATAGTTAAAAACAAATGAATGTGTTAATATCTGTCGCCGTACTACGATAAAATTTTGAACTTCCATCACCCGCACCACAATATGCAATGAAAACAAAGAAAAACATTCCATGCCTTACATACATCTCACTCGCACAGTTTAGTGATAATTTTCTTTATGAATGCTTACCAAAGACAGCTTCTCGGAGAGCCTCTCCGGACAGCAGCTCAGAGAGCCGCTCAGGACAGCAGCTCGGAGAGCCACTCAGGACAGTAGCTCGGAGAGCTGCACGGCGCAGCAGCTTGGGCCATCGTCAATTCTTCTATAACACACAAAAAGTATCACGGTAGCGTCTTAAAACATTAGCATTACTTTCTTCAGTGTAACAACTAATAAGATTCAATGATTTCTGAGCATGAGCGATAAATTAAAAAGGCTTGCTCCTGTGCCACCGGCGCAGGCATGTATGTACATAAGCGTCCATGGCAAAGGTTATTGTAGCAATGCCTATTCAAAACAAATAGCTTTAGACATAAAAAACAATAGATGAGAAATAGTTAAACCAAATGAATGTGTTAATATCTGTCGACGTACTACGATAAAATTTTAGACTTCCATCACCCGCACCACAATATGCAATGTAAACAAAGAAAAACATTCCATGCCTTACATACATCTAACTCGCACAGTTTAGTGATAATTTTCTTTATTAATGCTTACCAAAGACAGCTTCTCGGAGAGCCTCTCCGGGTAGCAGCTCGGAGAGCCACTCAAGACAGCAGCTCGGAGAGCTGCACGGCGCAGCAGCTTGGGCCATCGTCAGTCAGATATTCTTCTATAACACACAAAAAGTATTAAGGTAGTGTTTTAAAATATAAGCATTACTTTCTTCAGTGTGAAAACTAATAAGATTCAATGATTTATGGGCATGAGCGATAAATCAAAAAGGCTTGCTCCTGTGCACCGGCGCAGGCATGTATGTATATAAGCGTCCATGGCAAAGGTTTTTGTAGCAATGCCTATTCAAAACAAATAGCTTAAGACATAAAAAACAATAGATGAGAAATAGTTAAACCAAATGAATGTGTTAATATCTGTCGACGTACTACGATAAAATTCTAGACTTCCATCACCCGCACCACAATATGCAATGAAAACAAAGAAAAACATTCCATGCCTTACATACATCTAACTCGCACAGTTTAGTGATAATTTTCTTTATTAATGCTTACCAAAGACACTGTTTTAAACTATCACGGTTGTTCTCTAAAATTATATGATTATTAACGGGATATTTACCGTGGTAAGGTTGTGGAATGAGCTCCCGATATTTCGGCGCAGTTACATGCACCATGTTCACGGGAAGACTGAATAATGCGGGTGGTTGGTCAAAAAGTTTAAAAGTTAGGTGCAGACATAACGATTGTGAAGAATATTAAACACCACAGAATATAATCACACTGTTTATTTCACTCATATTTACTTACTTTATATAAATACACATCACTTGATTAGATAATATATCACTACTAAGCGATATTGGTAATTATTTGTTCACTTTTCACAACACTTAAACAATAACACCTTACGGAGATGTTGCTTGCTCGAAATCACTCAAGGTAGTGTTCGTTCCAAACTCCACTCCCAGTAAATCGCTTGTGTAGCTATATTCAGACTAGTTGGCGTCATTTAGGCGCCAGCCAATCAGACACAATCAGTTGACGCACTAAAACACCACCTCCGGAAAGTCAATTACAAAACTAAAAGTACTTAAATATAAATTGGGGCTAGTTCCAAAAAGTCAATAGACGTCAGAATAATGTTGAATTCATAACAAAATATTGATTTAATTACTAATCATTACAAAATCATTACATTCGGCCATCCGATACCGTGCGATCTCCTGACGCACGATAGCTTAAATATTCAAGAAATAGCCGGGTTTTATTGGTTTACAATACAACTAATTACAATTACATACTGGCATTAATTAGGTTTACAGTTTCACAATAAGGATTTACTATTTATTTGTTTACAATTGCTATAATGGATGATATTCTTAAACGTTCCATTTTCTAATTACATAAGTAAGTGATATGATAGTGATGACAACAGTATCATTACATTCGGCTTAAATTTAAATTTATCTCATTCTTTCTGGTGACTGGTAGATGGTGAACTGTTCTCATCCGGATCATCTTCACTTTGTGACGTTGAACTACTGGTATTATTGGAAGGACGTGTATTGTTATAAGTGTCTGGTAGGTTCAAATTAATCCATGGTCGAATACGATCGGCCGCAACTACACTTTTAAATTTATTATTTCGTGAACTAAAACCGGGAATTTCAGCAATTTTATATCTATCGTTACCAAAAACTTCCGTAATCTTATAGGGGCCAATAAATTTCGATAACAGTTTTGCGCTTTTGCCTTTGTTGTTAAAATTTGTTCTTGTTATTTTTATCAAGTCTCCTATTTTGTAAATGCTAGCAGGAATTCTACCTGCTAGTATTCTGACAAATCTGACAAATAAATATTTTGAATTTGAATTTGAATTTACCTTTATCATAATTTCGTTTCTGTTTTTCTTGACTAACTTTAATATTACTACTGACTTCGTCCCTTACGTCTTGTATTTCTGCTGGTGTCTATCAATGCCTATATTCATTTTGTTAGTAAGACTATCTCTTAACCTAATACCAAATAAAGCTTCCGTGGCTGTCTTTTGCGTAGAAGAATTTAAGGAGTTATTAATACCCCACTGAATTTTTCCCAGGCGCATGTCCCAAATGCGTTCGTCTTTGCCATCGTTGTGCTTTGCTAAGGCATTTAAGATGGTTTGGTTATACCTTTCAGCTTGACCATTTGCTCTGGGACATGCGACTGCGTTAAGTATATGCCTAATGCCATGACTATCGCAAAAACTCTTAAAACCCGTCGAGGTAAAAGATGTGCCACGATCAGATATTATTCTGGATGGTAAACCAAAGTCATAGAATATACCTGTCAGAACTTTTACTGTAGTTTTAGTTTTTGTGTCTTTCACCGCCCTTACAAACAAGTACTTCGTGAATCCGTCCACAATAGTTAAAATGTAAGCATTACCATTTTTACTTTTTACGAATGGCCCAAGATGATCTACGTGAATCGTGTGGAAGGGAATGCTTATTTTCTCAATCGGATACATTTCTCCAGCTTTGCGTCCACCAGCGTTATCTTTATTATAAGCACATTGAATACAAGATCTAACGTATTTTTTTACAAATCGTCCTAATTTTGGGAACCAGAAAAGAGATTTAATTCTTTCGATTGTTTTTGAAATACCTAAGTGTCCTACTTCGTCGTGATTTGAGCGGCAAATTTGCCAGCGAGCACCTCGAGGAATAACCAAGCAAAGAGTTTCTCCTACTTTCCTATAAACTCTATGATTTTTGATGACATAATTTCTTTTAATATCCTTAGACACATCGTCGGTTTCGGGTTTAAGAATTTTGACAATCCGGGAAATATCAGGATCTGACATTTGTAGAGTTAATAGCCAATTATCTGTCTCTATATTATAAACTGTTACAGTAGATTCATCGTCAATATCAGTCGTCAATGTTGTATTTCGGCTAAGGGCATCTACATGTGCCATACGGGTTCCTGGACGGTATTCAATACTAAAAGTATATTCGCTGATTTGAAGCCACCACCTAGCTATGCGGGGTACTAAATCACGCTTAGTTAATGTGGTTCGCAGTGCATGGCAATCTGTTACAATTTTAAATTTTAACCCTAATAGATAGACGCGGAATTTTTTTAGTGAGCAAACTATTGCCAACGTCTCAAGTTCGTAAGAGTGCAGGTGACGCTCTTCTGGTGTAGTTTGTCTACTAAAGTTAGCTACTGGTTTGAGAACTCGAGGATTATTTTGCCATTGCATTAAAATTCCTCCAACTCCTAAAGCGCTGGCATCAGTGTGCAACTCCGTTTCAAGTTCAGGGTTATACAAGGCTAGTGTTGGTCTGTCGATTAGATCTTTTCTTAAGTAAAGAAAATGCGTTTGATTCAATTTTCGTCCAGTTGAATACAGTTCCCTTTTTCAGTAAATTTGTCAAAGGCCTCGCTATTTCACCAAAACCTTTGACAAACTTCCTAAAATAGCTTGCTAAACCTAAAAATTGACGAACTTCATGTACGTTCTGGGGTGTGGGAAAATCTTTTACAGCCAAAACTTTATTTTCATTTGGACGTATGCCATTGGCAGATACTTCGTATCCGAGGTAATTAATGAAATTGTCAAAAAAACGACACTTTGAAAGTTTAAGGGTTAGACCATTTACACGCAATAATTTTAAGACTTCTTCAAGCCTATTGAAGCCTTCTTCTAGATCAATAGATGGCAACAGGATATCATCTAAATAAGCCAAAGCTGTTTCGTACCGTTTAGGACCAAGCATGCTATTTATGACCCTTTGGAAAACAGCTGGTGCGTTAGCCAACCCGAAAGGCATTCTTTTGAATTCGTAATGCCCATCGGGAGTTACAAATGCAATGAGGGGCTGACTGTCCTTTGATACAGGGACCTGGTAATAACCAGAAGCGAGGTCCAAAGAAGTGAAGAATTTATTACCACTTAAGTTTGTTAGTTGGTCGTCAATAAGGGGTAAAGGGAAACAATCTTTTCTAGTCTTGTTGTTGAGAGCCCTATAATCGACGCATAGCCGCGGTTCGCCCGTCTTTTTCTTTACTATGAGAATTGGACTCGCGTAGTTGGATTCAGATTCTTTAATGATATCGTTTTGTAATAGTTCGTCAACTATTTCGCGCACTTGACTTCTCTCAGAGTGAGACAAACGATATGGTCTATATACGACAGGCCTATCGTCTAGCAGGTCTATTTTCATTTCTACAGAGTTTGTGCAACCAATCTCACTCAAATTAAACGCAAAACAGTCACGATAGGATTGTAGAAGTTCGAAAAGCCTATCGAGAGTTTTATCATCTACCCCAGAACCTACTTTAATGTCCAATTTCAGTAAAGGCTCAAAATTTGAAATACCTTTCATGATCCTGTTAGTAAACATAGTTTCTCTTTCGACAAAAAGTAATGCTCTAGCTATTAAAGTATTCCCTGGTATGCCTAAAGACACGCGACATAGATTTGTCAAAAGTATGTGACACTTCCCTTTCTTGATATGGTAAGCTCCTTGATGTAAGATATATTCCTTACCAGGTTCACTACTAGTATAACCTTCTATATAGACATCCCCAGAGAAAGAAGAGTCTGAAGCGGTAACTTCGACTAGTCTTGACTTAGAAACTTCAGTATCATTCGAAATTGATAGTTTTAAGCAGTGCTCGTTGGTGTCACTAGTGTTGAGATTAGGACTATTGTAAAAAAATAGTTTACTATTGTCCTTATAAACAGTAACTGATGACAATTCTGTAAAGTTTTGTCCCAATAATAAGGGTGTTTGCATAAACTTATCATTTACTACAAGTACTTCGACAGTCGCCTCAACTCCATCAATCCTAATATTTACGAAGCTGCGATAAATAGGGGTTACTGCAGAGTTACCGAAACCTTTGATAACAGGCAATTTCGTGATGACCTTGGACAAATTAAGGTTCTCTGCATCAGATTCTCTCATCAAGCTGCATTCACTACCAAAATCTACATATGCAATAAAATTACTATTGTTAACGATTATTTCTTTAAAAAATTTACTTTTACTATCGTTCAGAGTCGAAATAGTAAAAGTTTTGCGTTCTTCATTATTATTAGATCTAAGTCCCGACCACGGCATTAGAGGTTCAAGATTGCAATTTTCGCTATCGTGACCCACCCTGTTGCATTTTTTGCATTTGATGAGAGGTTTCGGACACTTGAAAAAAGTGTGACCCTTTGTACGACAGTTAAAACAAACAACCGAATTATTATTAGAGGTTGATGCAGAGTTGCGCAGTGGCAAGACGTCGTTACTTCGCCTCTTAGCTGGCAACGAGTTGTTGCCCGAATAGGGGCACTGAGAGTTCAGATAATTTAATAAATCTTCCGGTTCTTTACAATTTAGCGCTTGAGCCCCATTTCGAATAGATTTATCAAGTATGCCATGTATAATACAGTCTACAGCTTTCTTTCCAATAATATCACATTTGTTCACAAGTGTTAGTTTGTCATAAAAATATTCGCCTAAATTTTCGTTGTTTATTGTCGTACGAGCTAACATTTCTTCGAGAAGCCGACCATAATTTTGCTCATTTGGAAACGCCTTTTTAAGCTTTGCTTGCCATTCGGGCCAAGAAAAAATTACGCTAGGGAGAGCTTCAAACCATTTTTTGGGAAGTCCTGTGAGTTTTTGAAGTGCAAAATGTATGGTCTGCTTCTCATTCCATTCGTATATGGTAGCAATTTCATTTACTTTCCTAAGCCAACTCTCAACACTTTGAGATTTACTTGTGGGGTCAAATTCTGGTACAACATTATGGAGGCTATTATTGCTTAAATTACGAGACTTACTATTTTCCGGTTGCAAAGAATTCATAAGCTTCAGTACCTTTTGAGTAGTCCAGCTAGTAGACTTCTTACGTTTCTTGTGCCGGGATGATGTACCCGATGACTCCGTTGAAGAATTACTTGAAGAAGTCGAAGTAGATCTTCTTCGATTCTTCCTTGACCTCTTCTTTGCACGTTTCGACTTGGCTGCTGTCCTCGAAGTCGAAGTATCCTTACGCTTTTTTTTGGACCTTTTCCGTTCGAATACTGGTGGTTCTTCCTCTGGAGTTTTTGGTTTGTCTGATTCCATTACCGGATAGTAAATATATTCACGGCGGCTTCGAGCGTACTTAGCTCGCTTACTAAGCACACTTAGCTTCTGGAGGCACACTTAACCTCACTGCGTTCTAATACAATGATTCTTAGCACACTTGGCTTTCTTGGTCACAACTCACTTTGCTTTCAGAGGCACACTTAACCTCCCTGCTTTCTAGTTCATTTACAGCACACTTGGCTATAACTCTTTGGTTACATCCCTTTTCTGAAATGTGAAGAATATTAAACACCACAGAATATAATCACACTGTTTATTTCACTCATATTTACTTACTTTATATAAATACACATCACTTGATTAGATAATATATCACTACTAAGCGATATTGGTAATTATTTGTTCACTTTTCACAACACTTAAACAATAACACCTTACGGAGATGTTGCTTGCTCGAAATCACTCAAGGTAGTGTTCGTTCCAAACTCCACTCCCAGTAAATCGCTTGTGTAGCTATATTCAGACTAGTTGGCGTCATTTAGGCGCCAGCCAATCAGACACAATCAGTTGACGCACTAAAACACCACCTCCGGAAAGTCAATTACAAAACTAAAAGTACTTAAATATAAAATGGGGCTAGTTCCAAAAAGTCAATAGACGTCAGAATAATGTTGAATTCATAACAAAATATTGATTTAATTACTAATCATTACAAAATCATTACACGATCTACCCTCTTTCTTAGTCTTTTGCTACGGTTATCACTGGAACTCGAACTCGATCCTAAGTCCCGACAAAACACACTCACTGTATCACTGCGTATAGTATTTTGAACACATTTTGAACGCGGACTTTTATTTTTAAAACAACCTAATACTGGATTCCACGCACTGGCGAGTTGAAAACCATCACCTCGATTGAAATTCTGGCATTTCGAGATCTCAATAGTTTCCTTTACTAGCCTTGGTATGTAATGGCGTTCGGTGGACAAGATTTTAGGGTTATGGAATTCAATCCAGTGGTTAGGACCCGCGTCCAGCAGATGCTCAGCTATGGCAGATTTGTGTCTTTCATTGTTTTTTACTGCCTTTATGTGTTCCTTGATGCGGCATGAAACAGTTCGCTTCGTCTGTCCTATGTACGAACTTCCGCAGCTGCAGTTAATTTTGTACACCCCGGGATGCTGAAAAGGAATCTTGTCCTTATGGGAACGCAGACATTGCGCAATCTTCTGATGAGGAGTAAATATGGTCTTGATAGCATATTTGTCAAGAATTCGACCTATTTTGTCTGTGACTCCTTTAACATATCGACGGCAAAAAGCGGAAAGGTTGTAACCCACAACTTATAAAATGTTCAAGAGAACCGAAAAACTTTTGAGATTTCAGAAAAAAATTACTATCTTCTTTGTTATTTCACCTACAAATGTAATTCTAAGAATCTAAGAGTATTTTTTGATCATTTATCAAGATAAATATCTAAAATCGACTTAAAGTTTCTATAGATCAATATTTTTGTGGGTTACAGCAGTAACACCTATTTTTTGTAACGATAAAAAGCTGTAAACAAAACAAAGAATAGTATGGACGACTCCAAATCAAGTATTTTTCTATAAAGCCAAAATGATGTAAATACATAATACATTCAAGTAATTTACCTTTATTTTGACTTAAATTCAAATGTCTATGTAACAACGAGCGCTGAATTATATTTACTGTTAAAAGATAAAAGAGATAATTTAAATAAAATGACGTAAATGTTGTTTTAATTACTTTATTTATAGTTTTTAAGGACTGTTAAAATAACAAAAATAATAATGAGATCACAATTAGGTTACGCAATAATTAAAATTAATAAAGAGAAAATATTTGAAAGTTTGTTTGTAATAGATACACGCAAAAAATACATAACTGGTTCAAAAAAATATTTCACCAGTAGAAAGCTATATTACGAGTATGTCTGAGTAACATTATACGCTTCGAGTTTCCCAACGGGTAGCTTAAGATGAACATGGACAAAACGAATATTATGTCTAATGCCCATGTTGTACCTACCCCAATATCAGATGGGAACTCAATTCTCGAAGTTGTTGACAAATACATTTACCTAGGACAGACAGTCAAACTAGGCAGGTCCAACTTCGAGTAAGAGGTCAATCGTCGAATCCAACTCGGTTGGGCAGCATTCCGGAAACATCGCGAAGTCTTCTCGTCAAAAATACGCCAGTGCCTCAAGACAAGAGCTTTCGACCAATATGTGTTACCAGTGATGACTTATGGCACTGAAACGTGGTGTCTTACTATGGGCCTCATAAGTAAGCTCAAAGTCGCATAATGAGCTATGAAGAGGGCTATGCTCGGGGTTTCTCTACGTGATCGAATCAGAAATGAGGTTCAAAGATTAATTCATCTTCATCATTGACATCAGTCACATCTTCCTCAACTGTATCTAAGTATTAAATAATCTTTACCTTATTGTTAATTTTTAGGTTTTTGTATTCTGGAGCAAATCTTAAAGGAATGACATTTTTGTAAACAAGATTAATTTAAATCTTTGTAAGTTTTGTAGATATGCCTAGTTGTGTCGGATATAAGTTTTGCTTCATACCAACCGTGTATTTTAAAGGAAGCAAAGGATTTTCTATAGTGTCAGCATCAGGCATAATCGAGTTTTTAATGTACGTCACATTGAGTTCTTGTTTCTTAAAAGCAGCAATGTCATTTTTTTTATGTGGCGTTAAAACTATCAACGAATCCAATTTTAGTACCTTAACTTTATATGGCTCTGGATCTTGACGTGTGAATTCCATAATAGTTGGTCATTGCGACGACGCCAATAGTAGAGATTTTTAATTATGGTCTCAATGGTCGCGTGAATGCTGTCGACTGGCATGTAAGTATGACCAGGGATCAAGTAGTTGATTTGAATGGTCTTTATAGTATTGCACTGATTCAGGGCGAATCGGATCATACTAAGGACGGTTTTATTTTTATTTTTGCCACAGCAGGAATCACAGTAGTACCGTTTTGACTGATCCACTTAATAGTAAAAACGTTTTGACTGATAGTAAGTAAGTAAGGAGTAAGTTTGTATACCACATATATCACATACAAATTTCGTAAGCGCCACGATGTGCATTAGCCTCAGTCCATATATTGCATTGCTTAGTAGTGCTTTCATATAATGTAAAATTATACACAGCAATTTATACTGTAGTATAACATCATTGATTGGTGTGGATTTGGGGTATTTAGAACCTTCTGGATATCGAAACTTGTACATATTGTAGTTTTATCTTGTGTATGTAAATTTTGATGACATTTAAACCGCTTGTAAGACTCATGTTTTTCTTTTATATGCTTTTCTATTTTTCCTTTATAAGCTTCTATTTTTTGTTCATAATGTTTACTACAACAAATAAGACACTTATCTTTTTTAAATCAATGTTATACGAGTTTTTAAACCAGGTCCAAAATACTTGAAAAGACATTCCTTTAATTGCGCTCTGATCACATTCGTTTTCTACAGTCTTCAAAAAAGGAGGAGGTACTCAATTCGACTGTATTTTTATGTTGCCTCATAATTTTGGCCTGAGACTTTGATTTTTTTTTTTTTTTGTTTAAAAGCTGGTGCTTTCCATGTGTTCCCATGTAAATTTTATCAAATTCGGTTCAGTTATTTTTGAGTTACACTCCAATAACTGATTTTTACCAAAGTAATAGAATGAAAGCCAGTATTAAATTTTTCAAATTTCACTTGTTGTCAATACGATGTATATTACTCACGTTTCAAACTTCTTCAGGTAGATATAGTCGGTTAGAGTCTTTTCTGCATGCGATGGCACCTTTGGCAAGTTTTCGGCGCGAGCGCGTGTTACAATGGCATTAAATCCTATTAGTCAACATTTAACAGCTGTATTAAAAGGGACATAACTGTGGATATCCCAAAAAATATATATTTTTAAATCAGCGTAACTATCAATTTTCTATAATACCGTGTTTGTGTAAATACTAATAAACCGGGCTGACTAACAATTTCTTATCTAATGAATGTAGTTAATGTGGTGCGCCCCAACATTTTGATACGTAAAACGCTGTAACCCACACCGCCCGACATTTCAACAGGGCTGTAATTACCGTGGATTAATTATTTGCAAAAGTTGAATTGGCATAATGCAAAATGATAAAAATATGCTGTTTTTTATGCTATTTACAACAATTGTTCGAACGGCCTTTTAAAAAAATTGAAAAAATCTCAACGTCGTACAAAATCTTTTATTGACCATAGAGCCAAGGGGATTAGAGCGTTCGACGCAGAAAAAAAAACTGATTCCGATTCTGCAATAAAAATAAAATGACAGGGGTGTCGGTTACAACGTTTCCGCTTTTTGCCGCCGATATGGCAAAAAGGTCGGCTGTCGTTCCACCTTCGGTTTCATCAGTTTCTTCCTTGGCTTGGTTATACCGACCTGAGCCTTATAACCATTCCTGCATAACACCATCTGTACGTGGGATAGTTCCTCTTCAAGGTGTTCTGTATCGCACAGATCATAGGCCCGATTTGTCAGTGAACTGACCACAGAATTAAGATGCCGGGGATGATGGTGAGAGGTGGCATGCAAGTACAGGTCTGTGTGTGTCGGTTTTCTGTACACTGTGTGGCTCAGAGACCCGTCTTCCCTCGCTGTTATTCGAACATCCAGGAACGGCAACACTCGATCTTTCTCAATCTCAGCCGTAAACCGCATAGCGTGATGAACACTGTTTAAATGTTCCAAGCATTTGCTCACTTCTGTTTCACCGCCCTTAAGTATGCAGAAGATATCATCTACATATCTCTTCCAGCACTTGATTTCTACGGGACAGGTGGATATAGCCCGGTCTTCAAAGTGTTCCATCCACAGATTAGCAACCACAGGGGCCACTGGACTACCCATTGCTACTCCATCTATCTGCAGGTAAAACTGGCCTCTATATAAGAAATAACTGGAAGATAAACAGTGTTCCAGCAGTTTGGCGTATTCCATCGAAATGTTGTTGTCAGACAGTTTCTTCTTTATTACCTCTAAGCATTCCAGTACCGGTACCTTCGTAAATAGAGATTCGACGTCAAAACTGACCATGATCTCATCACTTTCAACCCTAGTCTGCTGCTCATTCCACAACCTTACCACGGTAAATATCCCGTTAATAATCATATAATTTTACCAAAGACAGCTTCTCGGAGAGCCTCTCCGGATAGCAGCTCAGAGAGCCGCTCAGGACAGCAGCTCGGAGAGCCACTCAGGACAGTAGCTCGGAGAGCTGCACGGCACAGCAGCTTGGGCCATCGTCAATTCATCTATAACACACAAAAAGTATCACAGTAGCGTCTTAAAACATTAGCATTACTTTCTTCAGTGTGAAAACTAATAAGATTCAATGATTTATGAGCATGAGCTATAAATTAAAAATGCTAGTGCCTGTGCCACCGGCAAAGGCATGTATGTACATAAGCGTTCATGGCAAAGGTTCTTGTAGCAATGCCTATTCAAAACAAATAGCTTCAGACATAAAAAAACAATTAGTGAGTAATAGTTAAAAACAAATGAATGTGTTAATATCTGTCGACGTACTACGATAAAATTCTGGACTTCCATCACCCGCACCACAAAATGCAATGAAAACAAAGAAAAACATTCCATGCCTTACATACATCTCACTCGCACAGTTTAGTGATAATTATCTTTATTAATGCTTACCAAAGACAGCTTCTCGGAGAGCCTCTCCGGATAGCAGCTCGGAGAGCCGCTCAGGACAGCAGCTCGGAGAGCCACTCAGGACAGCAGCTCGAAGAGCTGCACGGCGCAGCAGCTTGGGCCATCGTCAATTCTTCTATAACACACAAAAAGTATCACGGTAGCGTCTTAAAACATAAGCATTACTTTCTTCAGTGTGACAACTAATAAGATTCAATGATTTATGAGCATAAGCTATAAATAAAAAATGCTAGTGCCTGTGCCACCGGCACAGGCATGTTTGTACATAAGCGTCCATGGCAAAGGTTCTTGTAGCAATGCCTATTCAAAACAAATAGCTTCAGACATAAAAAACAATTAGTGAGTAATAGTTAAAAACAAATGAATGTGTTAATATCTGTCGACGTACTACTATAAAATTCTTGACTTCCATCACCCGCACCACAATATGCAATGAAAACAAAGAAAAACATTCCATGCCTTACATACATCTAACTCGCACAGTTTAGTGATAATTTTCTTTATTAATGCTTACCAAAGACAGCTTCTCGGAGAGCCTCTCCGGGTAGCAGCTCGGAGAGCCGCTTAGGACAGCAGCTCGGAGAGCGGCACGGCGCAGCAGCTTGGGCCATCGTCAGTCAGATATTCTTCTATAACACACAAAAAGTATTAAGGTAGTGTTTTAAAATATAAGCATTACTTTCTTCAGTGTGACAACTAATAAGATTCAATGATTTATGAGCATAAGCTATAAAAAAAAAATGCTAGTGTCTGTGCCACCGGCACAGGCATGTATGTACATAAGCGTCCATGGCAAAGGTTCTTGTAGCAATTTCTATTCAAAACAAATAGCTTCAGACATAAAAAACAATTAGTGAGTAATAGTTAAAAACAAATGAATGTGTTAATATCTGTCGACGTACTACGATAAAATTCTGGACTTCCATCACCCGAACCACATTATTCAATGAAAACAAAGAAAAACATTCCATGCCTTACATACATCTCACTCGCACAGTTTAGTGATAATTATCTTTATTAATGCTTACCAAAGACAGCTTCTCGGAGAGCCTTTCCGGGTAGCAGCTTGGAGAGCTGCACGGCGCAGCAGCTTGGGCCATCGTCAGTCAGATATTCTTCTATAACACACAAAATGTATCACGGTAGCGTCTTAAAACATTAGCATTACTTTCTTCAGTGTGATAACTAATAAGATTCAATGATTTTTGAGCATGAGCTATAAATAAAAAAGGCTAGCTCCTGTGCCATCGGCGCAGGAATGTATGTACAAAGCGTCCATGGCAAAGGTTCTTGTAGCAATGCCTCTTCAAAACAAATAGCATGAGCATGAGCTATAAATAAAAAATGCTAGTGCCTGTGCCACCGGCGCAGGCATGTATGTACATAAACGTCCATAGCAAAGGTTCTTGTAGCAATGCCTATTCAAAACAAATAGCTTCAGACATAAAAAACAATTAGTGAGTAATAGTTTAAAACAAATGAATGTGTTAATATCTGTCGACATACTACGATAAAATTCTGGACTTCCATCACCCGCACCACAATATGCAATGAAAACAAAGAAAAACATTCCATGCCTTACATACATCTCACTCGCACAGTTTAGTGATAATTATCTTTATTAATGCTTACGAAAAACAGCTTCTCGGAGAGCCTCTCCGGATAGCAGCTCGGGGAGCCGCTCAGGACAGCAGCTCGGAGAGCCACTCAGGACAGCAGCTCGAAGAGCTGCACGGCGCAGCAGCTTGGGCCATCGTCAATTCTTCTATAACACACAAAAAGTATCACGGTAGCGTCTTAAAACATAAGCATTACTTTCTTCAGTGTGACAACTAATAAGATTCAATGATTTATGAGCATAAGCTATAAATAAAAAATGCTAGTGCCTGTGCCACCGGCGCAGGCATGTATGTACATAAGTGTCCATGGCAAAGGTTCTTGTAGCAATGCCTATTCAAAACAAATAGCTTCAGACATAAAAAACAATTAGTGAGTAATAGTTAAAAACAAATGAATGTGTTAATATCTGTCGACGTACTACTATAAAATTCTGGACTTCCATCACCCGCACCACAATATGCAATGAAAACAAAGAAAAACATTCCATGCCTTACATACATCTAACTCGCACAGTTTAGTGATAATTTTCTTTATTAATGCTTACCAAAGACAGCTTCACGGAGAGCCTCTCCGGGTAGCAGCTCGGAGAGCCGCTTAGGACAGCAGCTCGGAGAGCGGCACGGCGCAGCAGCTTGGGCCATCGTCAGTCAGATATTCTTCTATAACACACAAAAAGTATTAAGGTAGTGTTTTAAAATATAAGCATTACTTTCTTCAGTGTGACAACTAATAAGATTCAATGATTTATGAGCATAAGCTATAAATAAAAAATGCTAGTGTTTGTGCCACCGGCACAGGCATGTATGTACATAAGCGTCCATGGCAAAGGTTCTTGTAGCAATGCCTATTCAAATCAAATAGCTTCAGACAAAAAAAAACCATTAGTGAGTAATAGTTAAAAACAAATGAATGTGTTAATATCTGTCGACGTACTACTATAAAATTCTGGACTTCCATCACCCGCACCACAATATGCAATGAAAACAAAGAAAAACATTCCATGCATTACATACATCTAACTCGCACAGTTTAGTGATAATTTTCTTTATTAATGCTTACCAAAGACAGCTTCTCGGAGAGCCTTTCCGGATAGCAGCTCGGAGAGCCGCTCAGGACAGCAGCTCGGAGAGCCACTCAGGACAGCAGCTCGAAAAGCTGCACGACGCAGCAGCTTGGGCCATCGTCAATTCTTCTATAACACACAAAAAGTATCACGGTAGCGTCTTAAAACATTAGCATTACTTTCTTCAGTGTGACAACTAATAAGATTCAATGATTTATGAGCATAAGCTATAAATAAAAAAGACTAGCTCCTGTGCCACCAGCGCAGGCATGTATGTACATAAGCGTCCATGGCAAAGGTTCTTGTAGCAATGCCTATTCAAAACAAATAGCTTCAGACATAAACAATTAGTGAGTGTTAGTTAATAACAAATGAATGTGTTAATATCTGTCGACGTACTACTATAAAATTCTGGACTTTCATCACCCGCACCACAAAATGCAATGAAAACAAAGAAAAACATTCCATGCCTTACATACATCTCACTCGCACAGTTTAGTGATAATTTTCTTTATGAATGCTTACCAAAGACAGCTTCTCGGAGAGCCTCTCCGGATAGCAGCTCAGAGAGCCGCTCAGGGCAGCAGCTCGGAGAGCCACTCAGGACAGTAGCTCGGAGAGCTGCACGGCGCAGCAGCTTGGGCCATCGTCAATTCTTCTATAACACACAAAAAGTATCACGGTAGCGTCTTAAAACATTAGCATTACTTTCTTCAGTGTGACAACTAATAAGATTCAATGATTTATGAGCATGAGCGATAAATTAAAAAGGCTAGCTCCTGAGCCACCGGCGCAGGCATGTATGTACATAAGCGTCCATGGCAAAGGTTCTTGTAGCAATGCATATTCAAAACAAATAGCTTCAGAAATAAAAAACAATAGGTGAGAAATAGTTAAAAACAAGTGAATGCGTTAATATCTGTCGACGTACTACGATAAAATTCTGGACTTCCATCACCCGCACCACAATATGCAATGAAAACAAAGAAATAAATTCCATGCCTTACATACATCTCACTCGCACAATTTAGTGATAATTTTCTTTATTAATGCTTACCAAAGACAGCTTCTCGGAGATCCTCTCCGGATAGCAGCTCAGAGAGTCGCTCAGGCCAGCAGCTCGGAGAGCTGCACGGCGCAGCAGCTTGGGCTATCGTCAGTCAGATATTTTTCTATAACACACAAAAAGTATTAAGGTAGTGTTTTAAAATATAAGCATTACTTTCTTCAGTGTGAAAACTAATAAGATTCAATGATTTATGAGCATGAGCTATAAATAAAAAATGCTAGTGCCTGTGCCACCGGCGCAGGCATGTATGTACATAAGCGTCCATGGCAAAGGTTCTTGTAGCAATGCCTATTCAAAACAAATAGCTTCAGACATAAAAAACAATTAGTGAGTAATAGTTAAAAACAAATGAATGTGTTAATATCTGTCGACGTACTACGATAAAATTCTGGACTTCCATCACCCGCACCACAATATGCAATGAAAACAAAGAAAAACATTCCATGCCTTACATACATCTCACTCGCACAGTTTAGTGATAATTTTCTTTATGAATGCTTACCAAAGACAGCTTCTCGGAGAGCCTCTCCGGATAGCAGCTCAGAGAGCCGCTCAGGACAGCAGCTCGGAGAGCCACTCAGGAAAGTAGCTCGGAGAGCTGCACGGCGCAGCAGCTTGGGCCATCGTCAATTCTTCTATAACACACAAAAAGTATCACTATAGCGTCTCAAAACATTAGCATTACTTTCTTCAGTGTGACAACTAATAAGATTCAATGATTTATGAGCATGAGCGATAAATTAAAAAGGCTTGCTCCTGTGCCACCGGCGCAGGCATGTATGTACATAAGCGTCCATGGCAAAGGTTTTTGTAGCAATGCCTATTCAAAACAAATAGCTTTAGACATAAAAAACAATAGATGAGAAATAGTTAAACCAAATGAATGTGTTAATATCTGTCGACGTACTACGATAAATTTCTAGACTTCCATCACCCGCACCACAATATGCAATGAAAACAAAGAAAAACATTCCATGCCTTACATACATCTATCTCGCACAGTTTAGTGATAATTTTCTTTATTAATGCTTACCAAAGACAGCTTCTCGGAGAGCCTCTCCGGGTAGCAGCTCGGAGAGCCGCTCAGGACAGCAGCTCGGAGAGCGGCACGGCGCAGCAGCTTGGGCCATCGTCAGTCAGATATTCTTCTATAACACACAAAAAGTATTAAGGTAGTGTTTTAAAATATAAGCATTACTTTCTTTAGTGTGAAAACTAATAAGATTCAATGATTTATGAGCATGAGCTATAAATAAAAAATGCTAGTGCCTGTGCCACCGGCGCAGGCATGTATCGACTAGTTTGCCCTCGCCACAAAACTGCAAGGATTTTTGAGGTCCAAAGTGTCGGCGCAACAATTGTTGCAAGTAAGTGTCACGCGCGTTTTTCTTTTGTTTATTTTTTTAAGTCATCCCAATGTTTAACCATAGAGTTTAATTCTTTAGCGTAATATATTTTCTTTCTATGGCAACACTACACACGGACATGTTCTATCTGTGAACTTTAAAAAAAAAATATAATCAATGTTTATATTTTCATCTGCGTTTGGCGGCGAGGTTATGTTTTGTGCTATAGTTTTTTGTGAATTAATCGGGTTAAACTCATGATTTTGATACAAATTAAACATGAATATGATCGTGAATGTGTAAGGAATACTGTAAATATGTGATTTAAGTTCTGACATCAAAATTTACACGAAATAAATTTGTCACGAATCGACAACACTCGGTAAGCTAATTTCTCATTGTTATGATTGGTTATAATTTGCTTTATTTTGAATAGATTATACTTTTACATTGTAAAATATCACAGAAATAATGTTGTCAAGTAATTACACCCACTCAGAATATGATAAGTACGCCATATCATGTCAGGATCGATAAAAAATCGAAGTCACGTGACAGTTAAATTAGCTTGTTCTAAAAATTCAAAATTTGTAATTTTTTTTAAATATTTCTGATTTATAATTATTCTTTGAAACCTAGTTTGGTTTGTAGAATTTCTAATAAGAATTCCAATAAAATAAAAAAACCAACAAGAAAAAATATATTTCATAAAGAAAATTTTTTTAGAAATCACCATGTCTAAGTCTAGAAAATAGGCCCCCAAGTTGAAAAAAAAAATCATTAGTGGCTGAAATTTCAAAGTAGCTCTTATTTTTTATGTAATTATTAATAACCTAAGCATATGTTACTAGGTAAAAATAATATTTCTGTTCTAGACATTCAAAATATTTATAAATATCAAATCAAAATCCTGTGTTGGTAAACATTATTTATTGATAAAACTTAATTTTTGTGGTCAGATTGCAAGTTTTTTTTATGATATTATTTCTTCTACGAATTTAAATATTTGAATGTTATTAGTTAGATATGTTTTTTTACTATTTAATTACCGCAAAAAACCTATAGGTATTAATGTAAAATTTTTGAATTACAATTTTTTTCCACATCAACTCAGATTTTTTCGGCTACGTCAAGTTTGTCCTCGTGTAACATAACATTTTACTAATACATTTGACATGAATGATTCCTTGGTTATTCAACTATCTCTGACAAAAATTTCGTTTCTTAACTCGCTATAGGTATGGCACAAGAGCCATTTATTCCCAACTCGGCGCAAACTTTTGACGCGGGCGCAGGTCGTAACACTCGGGAGCAATCACGAGGGCGCCACAGGGCTCCTTAGGCAAGTTAGTCGGTATGTACATAAGCGTCCATGGCAAAGGTTCTTGTAGCAATGCCTATTCAAAACAAATAGCTTCAGACATAAAAAACAATTAGTGAGAAATAGTTAAAACAAATGAATGTGTTAATATCTGTCGACGTACTACGATAAAATTCTGGACTTCCATCACCCGCACCACAATATGCAATGAAAACAAAGAAAAACATTCCATGCCTTACATACATCTCACTCGCACAGTTTAGTGATAATTATCTTTATTAATGCTTACCAAAGACAGCTTCTCGGAGAGCCTCTCCGGGTAGCAGCTCGGAGAGCTGCACGGCGCAGCAGCTTGGGCCATCGTCAGTCAGATATTCTTCTATAACACACAAAAAGTATCACGGTAGCGTCTTAAAACATTAGCATTACTTTCTTCAGTGTGACAACTAACAAGATTCAATGATTTATGAGCATGAGCTATAAATTAAAAAGGCTTGCTCCTGTGCCACCGGCGCAGGCATGTATGTACATAAGCGTCCATGGCAAAGGTTTTTGTAGCAATGCCTATTCAAAACAAATAGCTTTAGACATAAAAAACAATAGATGAGAAATAGTTAAACCAAATGAATGTGTTAATATCTGTCGACGTACTACGATAAAATTCTAGACTTCCATCACCCGCACCACAATATGCAACGAAAACAAAGAAAAACATTCCATGCCTTACATACATCTAACTCGCACAGTTTAGTGATAATTATCTTTATTAATGCTTACCAAAGACAGCTTCTCGGAGAGCCTCTCCGGGTAGCAGCTCGGAGAGCCGCTCAGGACAGCAGCTCGGAGAGCGGCACGGCGCAGCAGCTTGGGCCATCGTCAGTCAGATATTCTTCTATAACACACAAAAAGTATTAAGGTAGTGTTTTAAAATATAAGCATTACTTTCTTCAGTGTGAAAACTAATAAGATTCAATGATTTATGAGCATGAGCTATAAATAAAAAATGCTAGTGCCTGTGCCACCGGCGCAGGCATGTATGTACATAAGCGTCCATGGCAAAGGTTCTTGTAGCAATGCCTATTCAAAACAAATAGCTTCAGACATAAAAAACAATTAGTGAGTAATAGTTAAAAACAAATGAATGTGTCAATATCTGTCGACGTACTACGATAAAATTCTGGACTTCCATCACCCGCACCACAATATGCAATGAAAACAAAGAAAAACATTCCATGCCTTACATACATCTCACTCGCACAGTTTAGTGATAATTTTCTTTATGAATGCTTACCAAAGACAGCTTCTCGGAGAGCCTCTCCGGATAGCAGCTCAGAGAGCCGCTCAGGACAGCAGCTCGGAGAGCCACTCAGGACAGTAGCTCGGAGAGCTGCACGGCGCAGCAGCTTGGGCCATCGTCAATTCTTCTATAACACACAAAAAGTATCACTATAGCGTCTCAAAACATTAGCATTACTTTCTTCAGTGTGACAACTAATAAGATTCAATGATTTATGAGCATGAGCGATAAATTAAAAAGGCTTGCTCCTGTGCCACCGGCGCAGGCATGTATGTACATAAGCGTCCATGGCAAAGGTTTTTGTAGCAATGCCTATTCAAAACAAATAGCTTTAGACATAAAAAACAATAGATGAGAAATAGTTAAACCAAATGAATGTGTTAATATCTGTCGACGTACTACGATAAATTTCTAGACTTCCATCACCCGCACCACAATATGCAATGAAAACAAAGAAAAACATTCCATGCCTTACATACATCTATCTCGCACAGTTTAGTGATAATTTTCTTTATTAATGCTTACCAAAGACAGCTTCTCGGAGAGCCTCTCCGGGTAGCAGCTCGGAGAGCCGCTCAGGACAGCAGCTCGGAGAGCGGCACGGCGCAGCAGCTTGGGCCATCGTCAGTCAGATATTCTTCTATAACACACAAAAAGTATTAAGGTAGTGTTTTAAAATATAAGCATTACTTTCTTCAGTGTGAAAACTAATAAGATTCAATGATTTATGAGCATGAGCTATAAATAAAAAATGCTAGTGCCTGTGCCACCGGCGCAGGCATGTATGTACATAAGCGTCCATGGCAAAGGTTCTTGTAGCAATGCCTATTCAAAACAAATAGCTTTAGACATAAAAAACAATAGATGAGAAATAGTTAAACCAAATGAATGTGTTAATATCTGTCGACGTACTACGATAAATTTCTAGACTTCCATCACCCGCACCACAATATGCAATGAAAACAAAGAAAAACATTCCATGCCTTACATACATCTATCTCGCACAGTTTAGTGATAATTTTCTTTATTAATGCTTACCAAAGACAGCTTCTCGGAGAGCCTCTCCGGGTAGCAGCTCGGAGAGCCGCTCAGGACAGCAGCTCGGAGAGCGGCACGGCGCAGCAGCTTGGGCCATCGTCAATTCTTCTATAACACACAAAAAGTATCACTATAGCGTCTCAAAACATTAGCATTACTTTCTTCAGTGTGACAACTAATAAGATTCAATGATTTATGAGCATGAGCGATAAATTAAAAAGGCTTGCTCCTGTGCCACCGGCGCAGGCATGTATGTACATAAGCGTCCATGGCAAAGGTTTTTGTAGCAATGCCTATTCAAAACAAATAGCTTTAGACATAAAAAACAATAGATGAGAAATAGTTAAACCAAATGAATGTGTTAATATCTGTCGACGTACTACGATAAATTTCTAGACTTCCATCACCCGCACCACAATATGCAATGAAAACAAAGAAAAACATTCCATGCCTTACATACATCTCACTCGCACAGTTTAGTGATAATTATCTTTATTAATGCTTACCAAAGACAGCTTCTCGGAGAGCCTCTCCGGATAGCAGCTCAGAGAGCCGCTCAGGACAGCAGCTCGGAGAGCCACTCAGGACAGCAGCTCGAAGAGCTGCACGGCGCAGCAGCTTGGGCCATCGTCAATTCTTCTATAACACACAAAAAGTATCACGGTAGCGTCTTAAAACATAAGCATTACTTTCTTCAGTGTGACAACTAATAAGATTCAATGATTTATGAGCATAAGCTATAAATAAAAAATGCTAGTGCCTGTGCCACCGGCGCAGGCATGTATGTACATAAGTGTCCATGGCAAAGGTTCTTGTAGCAATGCCTATTCAAAACAAATAGCTTCAGACATAAAAAAACAATTAGTGAGTAATAGTTAAAAACAAATGAATGTGTTAATATCTGTCGACGTACTACTATAAAATTCTGGACTTCCATCACCCGCACCACAATATGCAATGAAAACAAAGAAAAACATTCCATGCCTTACATACATCTAACTCGCACAGTTTAGTGATAATTTTCTTTATTAATGCTTACCAAAGACAGCTTCACGGAGAGCCTCTCCGGGTAGCAGCTCGGAGAGCCGCTTAGGACAGCAGCTCGGAGAGCGGCACGGCGCAGCAGCTTGGGCCATCGTCAGTCAGATATTCTTCTATAACACACAAAAAGTATTAAGGTAGTGTTTTAAAATATAAGCATTACTTTCTTCAGTGTGACAACTAATAAGATTCAATGATTTATGAGCATAAGCTATAAATAAAAAATGCTAGTGTCTGTGCCACCGGCACAGGCATGTATGTACATAAGCGTCCATGGCAAAGGTTCTTGTAGCAATGCCTATTCAAATCAAATAGCTTCAGACATAAAAAACAATTAGTGAGTAATAGTTAAAAACAAATGAATGTGTTAATATCTGTCGACGTACTACTATAAAATTCTGGACTTCCATCACCCGCACCACAATATGCAATGAAAACAAAGAAAAACATTCCATGCATTACATACATCTAACTCGCACAGTTTAGTGATAATTTTCTTTATTAATGCTTACCAAAGACAGCTTCTCGGAGAGCCTTTCCGGATAGCAGCTCGGAGAGCCGCTCAGGACAGCAGCTCGGAGAGCCACTCAGGACAGCAGCTCGAAAAGCTGCACGACGCAGCAGCTTGGGCCATCGTCAATTCTTCTATAACACACAAAAAGTATCACGGTAGCGTCTTAAAACATTAGCATTACTTTCTTCAGTGTGACAACTAATAAGATTCAATGATTTATGAGCATAAGCTATAAATAAAAAAGACTAGCTCCTGTGCCACCAGCGCAGGCATGTATGTACATAAGCGTCCATGGCAAAGGTTCTTGTAGCAATGCCTATTCAAAACAAATAGCTTCAGACATAAACAATTAGTGAGTGTTAGTTAATAACAAATGAATGTGTTAATATCTGTCGACGTACTACTATAAAATTCTGGACTTTCATCACCCGCACCACAAAATGCAATGAAAACAAAGAAAAACATTCCATGCCTTACATACATCTCACTCGCACAGTTTAGTGATAATTTTCTTTATGAATGCTTACCAAAGACAGCTTCTCGGAGAGCCTCTCCGGATAGCAGCTCAGAGAGCCGCTCAGGGCAGCAGCTCGGAGAGCCACTCAGGACAGTAGCTCGGAGAGCTGCACGGCGCAGCAGCTTGGGCCATCGTCAATTCTTCTATAACACACAAAAAGTATCACGGTAGCGTCTTAAAACATTAGCATTACTTTCTTCAGTGTGACAACTAATAAGATTCAATGATTTATGAGCATGAGCGATAAATTAAAAAGGCTAGCTCCTGAGCCACCGGCGCAGGCATGTATGTACATAAGCGTCCATGGCAAAGGTTCTTGTAGCAATGCATATTCAAAACAAATAGCTTCAGAAATAAAAAACAATAGGTGAGAAATAGTTAAAAACAAGTGAATGCGTTAATATCTGTCGACGTACTACGATAAAATTCTGGACTTCCATCACCCGCACCACAATATGCAATGAAAACAAAGAAATAAATTCCATGCCTTACATACATCTCACTCGCACAATTTAGTGATAATTTTCTTTATTAATGCTTACCAAAGACAGCTTCTCGGAGATCCTCTCCGGATAGCAGCTCAGAGAGTCGCTCAGGCCAGCAGCTCGGAGAGCTGCACGGCGCAGCAGCTTGGGCTATCGTCAGTCAGATATTTTTCTATAACACACAAAAAGTATTAAGGTAGTGTTTTAAAATATAAGCATTACTTTCTTCAGTGTGAAAACTAATAAGATTCAATGATTTATGAGCATAAGCTATAAATAAAAAATGCTAGTGTCTGTGCCACCGGCACAGGCATGTATGTACATAAGCGTCCATGGCAAAGGTTCTTGTAGCAATGCCTATTCAAATCAAATAGCTTCAGACATAAAAAACAATTAGTGAGTAATAGTTAAAAACAAATGAATGTGTTAATATCTGTCGACGTACTACTATAAAATTCTGGACTTCCATCACCCGCACCACAATATGCAATGAAAACAAAGAAAAACATTCCATGCATTACATACATCTAACTCGCACAGTTTAGTGATAATTTTCTTTATTAATGCTTACCAAAGACAGCTTCTCGGAGAGCCTTTCCGGATAGCAGCTCGGAGAGCCGCTCAGGACAGCAGCTCGGAGAGCCACTCAGGACAGCAGCTCGAAAAGCTGCACGACGCAGCAGCTTGGGCCATCGTCAATTCTTCTATAACACACAAAAAGTATCACGGTAGCGTCTTAAAACATTAGCATTACTTTCTTCAGTGTGACAACTAATAAGATTCAATGATTTATGAGCATAAGCTATAAATAAAAAAGACTAGCTCCTGTGCCACCAGCGCAGGCATGTATGTACATAAGCGTCCATGGCAAAGGTTCTTGTAGCAATGCCTATTCAAAACAAATAGCTTCAGACATAAACAATTAGTGAGTGTTAGTTAATAACAAATGAATGTGTTAATATCTGTCGACGTACTACGATAAAATTCTGGACTTCCATCACCCGCACCACAATATGCAATGAAAACAAAGAAAAACATTCCATGCCTTACATACATCTCACTCGCACAGTTTAGTGATAATTATCTTTATTAATGCTTACCAAAGACAGCTTCTCGGAGAGCCTCTCCGGGTAGCAGCTCGGAGAGCTGCACGGCGCAGCAGCTTGGGCCATCGTCAGTCAGATATTCTTCTATAACACACAAAAAGTATCACGGTAGCGTCTTAAAACATTAGCATTACTTTCTTCAGTGTGACAACTAACAAGATTCAATGATTTATGAGCATGAGCTATAAATTAAAAAGGCTTGCTCCTGTGCCACCGGCGCAGGCATGTATGTACATAAGCGTCCATGGCAAAGGTTTTTGTAGCAATGCCTATTCAAAACAAATAGCTTTAGACATAAAAAACAATAGATGAGAAATAGTTAAACCAAATGAATGTGTTAATATCTGTCGACGTACTACGATAAAATTCTAGACTTCCATCACCCGCACCACAATATGCAACGAAAACAAAGAAAAACATTCCATGCCTTACATACATCTAACTCGCACAGTTTAGTGATAATTATCTTTATTAATGCTTACCAAAGACAGCTTCTCGGAGAGCCTCTCCGGGTAGCAGCTCGGAGAGCCGCTCAGGACAGCAGCTCGGAGAGCGGCACGGCGCAGCAGCTTGGGCCATCGTCAGTCAGATATTCTTCTATAACACACAAAAAGTATTAAGGTAGTGTTTTAAAATATAAGCATTACTTTCTTCAGTGTGAAAACTAATAAGATTCAATGATTTATGAGCATGAGCTATAAATAAAAAATGCTAGTGCCTGTGCCACCGGCGCAGGCATGTATGTACATAAGCGTCCATGGCAAAGGTTCTTGTAGCAATGCCTATTCAAAACAAATAGCTTCAGACATAAAAAACAATTAGTGAGTAATAGTTAAAAACAAATGAATGTGTCAATATCTGTCGACGTACTACGATAAAATTCTGGACTTCCATCACCCGCACCACAATATGCAATGAAAACAAAGAAAAACATTCCATGCCTTACATACATCTCACTCGCACAGTTTAGTGATAATTTTCTTTATGAATGCTTACCAAAGACAGCTTCTCGGAGAGCCTCTCCGGATAGCAGCTCAGAGAGCCGCTCAGGACAGCAGCTCGGAGAGCCACTCAGGACAGTAGCTCGGAGAGCTGCACGGCGCAGCAGCTTGGGCCATCGTCAATTCTTCTATAACACACAAAAAGTATCACTATAGCGTCTCAAAACATTAGCATTACTTTCTTCAGTGTGACAACTAATAAGATTCAATGATTTATGAGCATGAGCGATAAATTAAAAAGGCTTGCTCCTGTGCCACCGGCGCAGGCATGTATGTACATAAGCGTCCATGGCAAAGGTTTTTGTAGCAATGCCTATTCAAAACAAATAGCTTTAGACATAAAAAACAATAGATGAGAAATAGTTAAACCAAATGAATGTGTTAATATCTGTCGACGTACTACGATAAATTTCTAGACTTCCATCACCCGCACCACAATATGCAATGAAAACAAAGAAAAACATTCCATGCCTTACATACATCTATCTCGCACAGTTTAGTGATAATTTTCTTTATTAATGCTTACCAAAGACAGCTTCTCGGAGAGCCTCTCCGGGTAGCAGCTCGGAGAGCCGCTCAGGACAGCAGCTCGGAGAGCGGCACGGCGCAGCAGCTTGGGCCATCGTCAGTCAGATATTCTTCTATAACACACAAAAAGTATTAAGGTAGTGTTTTAAAATATAAGCATTACTTTCTTTAGTGTGAAAACTAATAAGATTCAATGATTTATGAGCATGAGCTATAAATAAAAAATGCTAGTGCCTGTGCCACCGGCGCAGGCATGTATGTACATAAGCGTCCATGGCAAAGGTTCTTGTAGCAATGCCTATTCAAAACAAATAGCTTCAGACATAAAAAACAATTAGTGAGAAATAGTTAAAACAAATGAATGTGTTAATATCTGTCGACGTACTACGATAAAATTCTGGACTTCCATCACCCGCACCACAATATGCAATGAAAACAAAGAAAAACATTCCATGCCTTACATACATCTCACTCGCACAGTTTAGTGATAATTATCTTTATTAATGCTTACCAAAGACAGCTTCTCGGAGAGCCTCTCCGGATAGCAGCTCAGAGAGCCGCTCAGGACAGCAGCTCGGAGAGCCACTCAGGACAGCAGCTCGAAGAGCTGCACGGCGCAGCAGCTTGGGCCATCGTCAATTCTTCTATAACACACAAAAAGTATCACGGTAGCGTCTTAAAACATAAGCATTACTTTCTTCAGTGTGACAACTAATAAGATTCAATGATTTATGAGCATAAGCTATAAATAAAAAATGCTAGTGCCTGTGCCACCGGCGCAGGCATGTATGTACATAAGTGTCCATGGCAAAGGTTCTTGTAGCAATGCCTATTCAAAACAAATAGCTTCAGACATAAAAAACAATTAGTGAGTAATAGTTAAAAACAAATGAATGTGTTAATATCTGTCGACGTACTACTATAAAATTCTGGACTTCCATCACCCGCACCACAATATGCAATGAAAACAAAGAAAAACATTCCATGCCTTACATACATCTAACTCGCACAGTTTAGTGATAATTTTCTTTATTAATGCTTACCAAAGACAGCTTCACGGAGAGCCTCTCCGGGTAGCAGCTCGGAGAGCCGCTTAGGACAGCAGCTCGGAGAGCGGCACGGCGCAGCAGCTTGGGCCATCGTCAGTCAGATATTCTTCTATAACACACAAAAAGTATTAAGGTAGTGTTTTAAAATATAAGCATTACTTTCTTCAGTGTGACAACTAATAAGATTCAATGATTTATGAGCATAAGCTATAAATAAAAAATGCTAGTGTCTGTGCCACCGGCACAGGCATGTATGTACATAAGCGTCCATGGCAAAGGTTCTTGTAGCAATGCCTATTCAAATCAAATAGCTTCAGACATAAAAAACAATTAGTGAGTAATAGTTAAAAACAAATGAATGTGTTAATATCTGTCGACGTACTACTATAAAATTCTGGACTTCCATCACCCGCACCACAATATGCAATGAAAACAAAGAAAAACATTCCATGCATTACATACATCTAACTCGCACAGTTTAGTGATAATTTTCTTTATTAATGCTTACCAAAGACAGCTTCTCGGAGAGCCTTTCCGGATAGCAGCTCGGAGAGCCGCTCAGGACAGCAGCTCGGAGAGCCACTCAGGACAGCAGCTCGAAAAGCTGCACGACGCAGCAGCTTGGGCCATCGTCAATTCTTCTATAACACACAAAAAGTATCACGGTAGCGTCTTAAAACATTAGCATTACTTTCTTCAGTGTGACAACTAATAAGATTCAATGATTTATGAGCATAAGCTATAAATAAAAAAGACTAGCTCCTGTGCCACCAGCGCAGGCATGTATGTACATAAGCGTCCATGGCAAAGGTTCTTGTAGCAATGCCTATTCAAAACAAATAGCTTCAGACATAAACAATTAGTGAGTGTTAGTTAATAACAAATGAATGTGTTAATATCTGTCGACGTACTACTATAAAATTCTGGACTTTCATCACCCGCACCACAAAATGCAATGAAAACAAAGAAAAACATTCCATGCCTTACATACATCTCACTCGCACAGTTTAGTGATAATTTTCTTTATGAATGCTTACCAAAGACAGCTTCTCGGAGAGCCTCTCCGGATAGCAGCTCAGAGAGCCGCTCAGGGCAGCAGCTCGGAGAGCCACTCAGGACAGTAGCTCGGAGAGCTGCACGGCGCAGCAGCTTGGGCCATCGTCAATTCTTCTATAACACACAAAAAGTATCACGGTAGCGTCTTAAAACATTAGCATTACTTTCTTCAGTGTGACAACTAATAAGATTCAATGATTTATGAGCATGAGCGATAAATTAAAAAGGCTAGCTCCTGAGCCACCGGCGCAGGCATGTATGTACATAAGCGTCCATGGCAAAGGTTCTTGTAGCAATGCATATTCAAAACAAATAGCTTCAGAAATAAAAAACAATAGGTGAGAAATAGTTAAAAACAAGTGAATGCGTTAATATCTGTCGACGTACTACGATAAAATTCTGGACTTCCATCACCCGCACCACAATATGCAATGAAAACAAAGAAATAAATTCCATGCCTTACATACATCTCACTCGCACAATTTAGTGATAATTTTCTTTATTAATGCTTACCAAAGACAGCTTCTCGGAGATCCTCTCCGGATAGCAGCTCAGAGAGTCGCTCAGGCCAGCAGCTCGGAGAGCTGCACGGCGCAGCAGCTTGGGCTATCGTCAGTCAGATATTTTTCTATAACACACAAAAAGTATTAAGGTAGTGTTTTAAAATATAAGCATTACTTTCTTCAGTGTGAAAACTAATAAGATTCAATGATTTATGAGCATAAGCTATAAATAAAAAATGCTAGTGTCTGTGCCACCGGCACAGGCATGTATGTACATAAGCGTCCATGGCAAAGGTTCTTGTAGCAATGCCTATTCAAATCAAATAGCTTCAGACATAAAAAACAATTAGTGAGTAATAGTTAAAAACAAATGAATGTGTTAATATCTGTCGACGTACTACTATAAAATTCTGGACTTCCATCACCCGCACCACAATATGCAATGAAAACAAAGAAAAACATTCCATGCATTACATACATCTAACTCGCACAGTTTAGTGATAATTTTCTTTATTAATGCTTACCAAAGACAGCTTCTCGGAGAGCCTTTCCGGATAGCAGCTCGGAGAGCCGCTCAGGACAGCAGCTCGGAGAGCCACTCAGGACAGCAGCTCGAAAAGCTGCACGACGCAGCAGCTTGGGCCATCGTCAATTCTTCTATAACACACAAAAAGTATCACGGTAGCGTCTTAAAACATTAGCATTACTTTCTTCAGTGTGACAACTAATAAGATTCAATGATTTATGAGCATAAGCTATAAATAAAAAAGACTAGCTCCTGTGCCACCAGCGCAGGCATGTATGTACATAAGCGTCCATGGCAAAGGTTCTTGTAGCAATGCCTATTCAAAACAAATAGCTTCAGACATAAACAATTAGTGAGTGTTAGTTAATAACAAATGAATGTGTTAATATCTGTCGACGTACTACTATAAAATTCTGGACTTTCATCACCCGCACCACAAAATGCAATGAAAACAAAGAAAAACATTCCATGCCTTACATACATCTCACTCGCACAGTTTAGTGATAATTTTCTTTATGAATGCTTACCAAAAACAGCTTCTCGGAGAGCCTCTCCGGATAGCAGCTCAGAGAGCCGCTCAGGGCAGCAGCTCGGAGAGCCACTCAGGACAGTAGCTCGGAGAGCTGCACGGCGCAGCAGCTTGGGCCATCGTCAATTCTTCTATAACACACAAAAAGTATCACGGTAGCGTCTTAAAACATAAGCATTACTTTCTTCAGTGTGACAACTAATAAGATTCAATGATTTATGAGCATAAGCTATAAATAAAAAATGCTAGTGCCTGTGCCACCGGCGCAGGCATGTATGTACATAAGTGTCCATGGCAAAGGTTCTTGTAGCAATGCCTATTCAAAACAAATAGCTTCAGACATAAAAAACAATTAGTGAGTAATAGTTAAAAACAAATGAATGTGTTAATATCTGTCGAAGTACTACTATAAAATTCTGGACTTCCATCACCCGCACCACAATATGCAATGAAAACAAAGAAAAACATTCCATGCCTTACATACATCTAACTCGCACAGTTTAGTGATAATTTTCTTTATTAATGCTTACCAAAGACAGCTTCACGGAGAGCCTCTCCGGGTAGCAGCTCGGAGAGCCGCTTAGGACAGCAGCTCGGAGAGCGGCACGGCGCAGCAGCTTGGGCCATCGTCAGTCAGATATTCTTCTATAACACACAAAAAGTATTAAGGTAGTGTTTTAAAATATAAGCATTACTTTCTTCAGTGTGACAACTAATAAGATTCAATGATTTATGAGCATAAGCTATAAATAAAAAATGCTAGTGTCTGTGCCACCGGCACAGGCATGTATGTACATAAGCGTCCATGGCAAAGGTTCTTGTAGCAATGCCTATTCAAATCAAATAGCTTCAGACATAAAAAACAATTAGTGAGTAATAGTTGAAAACAAATGAATGTGTTAATATCTGTCGACGTACTACTATAAAATTCTGGACTTCCATCACCCGCACCACAATATGCAATGAAAACAAAGAAAAACATTCCATGCATTACATACATCTAACTCGCACAGTTTAGTGATAATTTTCTTTATTAATGCTTACCAAAGACAGCTTCTCGGAGAGCCTTTCCGGATAGCAGCTCGGAGAGCCGCTCAGGACAGCAGCTCGGAGAGCCACTCAGGACAGCAGCTCGAAAAGCTGCACGACGCAGCAGCTTGGGCCATCGTCAATTCTTCTATAACACACAAAAAGTATCACGGTAGCGTCTTAAAACATTAGCATTACTTTCTTCAGTGTGACAACTAATAAGATTCAATGATTTATGAGCATAAGCTATAAATAAAAAAGACTAGCTCCTGTGCCACCAGCGCAGGCATGTATGTACATAAGCGTCCATGGCAAAGGTTCTTGTAGCAATGCCTATTCAAAACAAATAGCTTCAGACATAAACAATTAGTGAGTGTTAGTTAATAACAAATGAATGTGTTAATATCTGTCGACGTACTACTATAAAATTCTGGACTTTCATCACCCGCACCACAAAATGCAATGAAAACAAAGAAAAACATTCCATGCCTTACATACATCTCACTCGCACAGTTTAGTGATAATTTTCTTTATGAATGCTTACCAAAGACAGCTTCTCGGAGAGCCTCTCCGGATAGCAGCTCAGAGAGCCGCTCAGGGCAGCAGCTCGGAGAGCCACTCAGGACAGTAGCTCGGAGAGCTGCACGGCGCAGCAGCTTGGGCCATCGTCAATTCTTCTATAACACACAAAAAGTATCACGGTAGCGTCTTAAAACATTAGCATTACTTTCTTCAGTGTGACAACTAATAAGATTCAATGATTTATGAGCATGAGCGATAAATTAAAAAGGCTAGCTCCTGAGCCACCGGCGCAGGCATGTATGTACATAAGCGTCCATGGCAAAGGTTCTTGTAGCAATGCATATTCAAAACAAATAGCTTCAGAAATAAAAAACAATAGGTGAGAAATAGTTAAAAACAAGTGAATGCGTTAATATCTGTCGACGTACTACGATAAAATTCTGGACTTCCATCACCCGCACCACAATATGCAATGAAAACAAAGAAATAAATTCCATGCCTTACATACATCTCACTCGCACAATTTAGTGATAATTTTCTTTATTAATGCTTACCAAAGACAGCTTCTCGGAGATCCTCTCCGGATAGCAGCTCAGAGAGTCGCTCAGGCCAGCAGCTCGGAGAGCTGCACGGCGCAGCAGCTTGGGCTATCGTCAGTCAGATATTTTTCTATAACACACAAAAAGTATCACGGTAGCGTTTTAAAACATTAGCATTACTTTCTTCAGTGTGAAAACTAATAAGATTCAATTATTTATGAGCATGAGCTATTTATAAAAAATGCTAGTGCCTGTGCCACCGGCGCAGGCATGTATGTACATAAGCGTCCATGGCAAAGGTTCTTGTAGCAATGCCTATTCAAAACAAATAGCTTCAGACATAAAAAACAATTAGTGAGTAATAGTTAAAAACAAATGAATGTGTTAATATCTGTCGACGTACTACGATAAAATTCTGGACTTCCATCACCCGCACCACAATATGCAATGAAAACAAAGAAAAACATTCCATGCCTTACATACATCTCACTCGCACAGTTTAGTGATAATTTTCTTTATGAATGCTTACCAAAGACAGCTTCTCGGAGAGCCTCTCCGGATAGCAGCTCAGAGAGCCGCTCAGGGCAGCAGCTCGGAGAGCCACTCAGGACAGTAGCTCGGAGAGCTGCACGGCGCAGCAGCTTGGGCCATCGTCAATTCTTCTATAACACACAAAAAGTATCACGGTAGCGTCTTAAAACATTAGCATTACTTTCTTCAGTGTGACAACTAATAAGATTCAATGATTTATGAGCATGAGCAATAAATTAAAAAGGCTTGCTCCTGTGCCACCGGCGCAGGCATGTATGTACATAAGCGTCCATGGAAAAGGTTTTTGTAGTAATGCCTATTCAAAACAAATAGCTTTAGACATAAAAAACAATAGATGAGAAATAGTTAAACCAAATGAATGTGTTAATATCTGTCGACGTACTACGATAAAATTCTAGACTTCCATCACCCGCACCACAATATGCAATGAAAACAAAGAAAAACATTCCATGCCTTACATACATCTAACTCGCACAGTTTAGTGATAATTTTCTTTATTAATGCTTACCAAAGACAGCTTCTCGGAGAGCCTCTCCGGGTAGCAGCTCGGAGAGCCGCTTAGGACAGCAGCTCGGAGAGCGGCACGGCGCAGCAGCTTGGGCCATCGTCAGTCAGATATTCTTCTATAACACACAAAAAGTATTAAGGTAGTGTTTTAAAATATAAGCATTACTTTCTTCAGTGTGAAAACTAATAAGATTCAATGATTTATGAGCATGAGCTTTAAATAAAAAATGCTAGTGCCTGTGCCACCGGCGCAGGCATGTATGTACATAAGCGTCCATGGCAAAGGTTCTTGTAGCAATGCCTATTCAAAACAAATAGCTTCAGACATAAAAAACAATTAGTGAGTAATAGTCAAAAACAAATGAATGTGTTAATATCTGACGACGTACTACGATAAAATTCTGGACTTCCATCACCCGCACCACAATATGCAATGAAAACAAAGAAAAACATTCCATGCCTTACATACATCTCACTCGCACAGTTTAGTGATAATTTTCTTTATGAATGCTTACCAAAGACAGCTTCTCGGAGAGCCTCTCCGGGTAGCAGCTCGGAGAGCCGCTCAGGACAGCAGCTCGGAGAGCGGCACGGCGCAGCAGCTTGGGCCATCGTCAGTCAGATATTCTTCTATAACACACAAAAAGTATTAAGGTAGTGTTTTAAAATATAAGCATTACTTTCTTCAGTGTGAAAACTAATAAGATTCAATGATTTATGAGCATGAGCGATAAATAAAAAATGCTAGTGCCTGTGCCACCGGCGCAGGCATGTATGTACATAAGCGTCCATGGCAAAGGTTCTTGTAGCAATGCCTATTCAAAACAAATAGCTTCAGACATAAAAAACAATTAGTAAGTAATAGTTAAAAACAAATTAATGTGTTAATATCTGTCGACGTACTACGATAAAATTCTGGACTTCCATCACCCGCACCACAATATGCAATGAAAACAAAGAAAAACATTCCATGCCTTACATACATCTCACTCGCACAGTTTAGTGATAATTTTCTTTAAGAATGCTTACCAAAGACAGCTTCTCGGAGAGCCTCTCCGGATAGCAGCTCAGAGAGCCGCTCAGGACAGCAGCTCGGAGAGCCACTCAGGACAGTAGCTCGGAGAGCTGCACGGCGCAGCAGCTTGGGCCATCGTCAATTCTTCTATAACACACAAAAAGTATCACGGTAGCGTCTTAAAACATTAGCATTACTTTCTTCAGTGTGACAACTAATAAGATTCAATGATTTATGAGCATGAGCGATAAATTTAAAAGGCTTGCTCCTGTGCCACCGGCGCAGGCATGTATGTACATAAGCGTCCATGGCAAAGGTTTTTGTAGCAATGCTTATTCAAAACAAATAGCTTTAGAAACAAAAAACAATAGATGAGAAATAGTTAAACCAAATGAATGTGTTAATATCTATCGACGTACTACGATAAAATTCTAGACTTCCATCACCTGCACCACAATATGCAATGAAAACAAAGAAAAACATTCCATGCCTTACATACATCTAACTCGCACAGTTTAGTGATAATTTTCTTTATTAATGCTTACCAAAGACAGCTTCTCGGAGAGCCTCTCCGGGTAGCAGCTCGGAGAGCCGCTCAGGACAGCAGCTCGGAGAGCGGCACGGCGCAGCAGCTTGGGCCATCGTCAGTCAGATATTCTTCTATAACACACAAAAAGTATTAAGGTAGTGTTTTAAAATATAAGCATTACTTTCTTCAGTGTGAAAACTAATAAGATTCAATGATTTATGAGCATGAGCTATTTATAAAAAATGCTAGTGCCTGTGCCACCGGCGCAGGCATGTATGTACATAAGCGTCCATGGCAAAGGTTCTTGTAGCAATGCCTATTCAAAACAAATAGCTTCAGACATAAAAAACAATTAGTGAGTAATAGTTAAAAACAAATGAATGTGTTAATATCTGTCGACGTACTACGATAAAATTCTGGACTTCCATCACCCGCACCACAATATGCAATGAAAACAAAGAAAAACATTCCATGCCTTACATACATCTCACTCGCACAGTTTAGTGATAATTTTCTTTATGAATGCTTACCAAAGACAGCTTCTCGGAGAGCCTCTCCGGATAGCAGCTCAGAGAGCCGCTCAGGGCAGCAGCTCGGAGAGCCACTCAGGACAGTAGCTCGGAGAGCTGCACGGCGCAGCAGCTTGGGCCATCGTCAATTCTTCTATAACACACAAAAAGTATCACGGTAGCGTCTTAAAACATTAGCATTACTTTCTTCAGTGTGACAACTAATAAGATTCAATGATTTATGAGCATGAGCAATAAATTAAAAAGGCTTGCTCCTGTGCCACCGGCGCAGGCATGTATGTACATAAGCGTCCATGGAAAAGGTTTTTGTAGTAATGCCTATTCAAAACAAATAGCTTTAGACATAAAAAACAATAGATGAGAAATAGTTAAACCAAATGAATGTGTTAATATCTGTCGACGTACTACGATAAAATTCTAGACTTCCATCACCCGCACCACAATATGCAATGAAAACAAAGAAAAACATTCCATGCCTTACATACATCTAACTCGCACAGTTTAGTGATAATTTTCTTTATTAATGCTTACCAAAGACAGCTTCTCGGAGAGCCTCTCCGGGTAGCAGCTCGGAGAGCCGCTTAGGACAGCAGCTCGGAGAGCGGCACGGCGCAGCAGCTTGGGCCATCGTCAGTCAGATATTCTTGTATAACACACAAAAAGTATTAAGGTAGTGTTTTAAAATATAAGCATTACTTTCTTCAGTGTGAAAACTAATAAGATTCAATGATTTATGAGCATGAGCTTTAAATAAAAAATGCTAGTGCCTGTGCCACCGGCGCAGGCATGTATGTACATAAGCGTCCATGGCAAAGGTTCTTGTAGCAATGCCTATTCAAAACAAATAGCTTCAGACATAAAAAACAATTAGTGAGTAATAGTCAAAAACAAATGAATGTGTTAATATCTGACGACGTACTACGATAAAATTCTGGACTTCCATCACCCGCACCACAATATGCAATGAAAACAAAGAAAAACATTCCATGCCTTACATACATCTCACTCGCACAGTTTAGTGATAATTTTCTTTATGAATGCTTACCAAAGACAGCTTCTCGGAGAGCCTCTCCGGGTAGCAGCTCGGAGAGCCGCTCAGGACAGCAGCTCGGAGAGCGGCACGGCGCAGCAGCTTGGGCCATCGTCAGTCAGATATTCTTCTATAACACACAAAAAGTATTAAGGTAGTGTTTTAAAATATAAGCATTACTTTCTTCAGTGTGAAAACTAATAAGATTCAATGATTTATGAGCATGAGCGATAAATAAAAAAATGCTAGTGCCTGTGCCACCGGCGCAGGCATGTATGTACATAAGCGTCCATGGCAAAGGTTCTTGTAGCAATGCCTATTCAAAACAAATAGCTTCAGACATAAAAAACAATTAGTAAGTAATAGTTAAAAACAAATTAATGTGTTAATATCTGTCGACGTACTACGAGAAAAATTCTGGACTTCCATCACCCGCACCACAATATGCAATGAAAACAAAGAAAAACATTCCATGCCTTACATACATCTCACTCGCACAGTTTAGTGATAATTTTCTTTAAGAATGCTTACCAAAGACAGCTTCTCGGAGAGCCTCTCCGGATAGCAGCTCAGAGAGCCGCTCAGGACAGCAGCTCGGAGAGCCACTCAGGACAGTAGCTCGGAGAGCTGCACGGCGCAGCAGCTTGGGCCATCGTCAATTCTTCTATAACACACAAAAAGTATCACGGTAGCGTCTTAAAACATTAGCATTACTTTCTTCAGTGTGACAACTAATAAGATTCAATGATTTATGAGCATGAGCGATAAATTTAAAAGGCTTGCTCCTGTGCCACCGGCGCAGGCATGTATGTACATAAGCGTCCATGGCAAAGGTTTTTGTAGCAATGCTTATTCAAAACAAATAGCTTTAGAAACAAAAAACAATAGATGAGAAATAGTTAAACCAAATGAATGTGTTAATATCTATCGACGTACTACGATAAAATTCTAGACTTCCATCACCTGCACCACAATATGCAATGAAAACAAAGAAAAACATTCCATGCCTTACATACATCTAACTCGCACAGTTTAGTGATAATTTTCTTTATTAATGCTTACCAAAGACAGCTTCTCGGAGAGCCTCTCCGGGTAGCAGCTCGGAGAGCCGCTCAGGACAGCAGCTCGGAGAGCGGCACGGCGCAGCAGCTTGGGCCATCGTCAGTCAGATATTCTTCTATAACACACAAAAAGTATTAAGGTAGTGTTTTAAAATATAAGCATTACTTTCTTCAGTGTGAAAACTAATAAGATTCAATGATTTATGAGCATGAGCTATAAATAAAAAATGCTAGTGCCTGTGCCACCGGCGCAGGCATGTATGTACATAAGCGTCCATGGCAAAGGTTCTTGTAGCAATGCCTATTCAAAACAAATAGCTTCAGACATGAAAAACAATTAGTGAGTAATAGTTAAAAACAAATAAATGTGTTAATATCTGTCGACGTACTACGATAAAATTCTGGACTTCCATCACCCGCACCACAATATGCAATGAAAACAAAGAAAAACATTCCATGCCTTACATACATCTCAATCGCACAGTTTAGTGATAATTTTCTTTATGAATGCTTACCAAAGACAGCTTCTCGGAGAGCCTCTCCGGATAGCAGCTCAGAGAGCCGCTCAGGACAGCAGCTCGGAGAGCTGCACGGCGCAGCAGCTTGGGCCATGTTCAGTCAGATATTCTTCTATAACACACAAAATGTATCGCAGTAGCGTCTTAAAACATTAGCATTACTTTCTTCAGTGTGATAACTTTAATATTCAATGATTTATGAGCATGAGCTATAAATTAAAAAGGCTGGCTCGTGTGCCACCGGCGCAGGAATGTATGTACAAAGCGTCCATGGCAAAGGTTCTTGTAGCAATGCCTATTCAAAACAAATAGCTTCAGACATAAAAAAACAAAAGGTGAGTTATAGTTAAAAACAAATGAAGGTGTTAATATCTGTCGATGTACTACGATAAAATTCTAGACTTCCATCACCCGCACCACAATATGCAATGAAAACAAAGAAAAACATTCCATGCCTTACATACATCTCACTCGCACAGTTTAGTGATAATTTTCTTTATGAATGCTTACCAAAGACAGCTTCTCGGAGAGCCTCTCCGGATAGCAGCTCAGAGAGCCGCTCAGGACAGCAGCTCGGAGAGCCACTCAGGACAGTAGCTCGGAGAGCTGCACGGCGCAGCAGCTTGGGCCATCGTCAATTCTTCTATAACACACAAAAAGTATCACGGTAGCGTCTTAAAACATTAGCATTACTTTCTTCAGTGTGACAACTAATAAGATTTAATGATTTATGAGCATGAGCGATAAATTAAAAAGGCTTGCTCCTGTGCCACCGGCGCAGGCATGTATGTACATAAGCGTCCATGGCAAAGGTTTTTGTAGCAATGCCTATTCAAAACAAATAGCTTTAGACATAAAAAACAATAGATGAGAAATAGTTAAACCAAATGAATGTGTTAATATCTGTCGACGTACTACGATAAAATTCTAGACTTCCATCACCCGCACCACAATATGCAATGAAAACAAAGAAAAACATTCCATGCCTTACATACATCTAACTCGCACAGTTTAGTGATAATTTTCTTTATAAATGCTTACCAATGACAGCTTCTCGGAGCGCCTCTCCGGATAGCAGCTGGGAGAGCCACTTAGGACAGCAGCTCGGAGAGCTGCACGGCGCAGCAGCTTGGGCCATCGTCAGTCAGATATTCTTCTATAACACACAAAAAGTATCACGGTAGCGTCTTAAAACATTAGCATTACTTTCTTCAGTGTGACAACTAATAAGATTCAATGATTTATGAGCATGAGCTATAAATTAAAAAGGCTAACTCCTGTGCCACCGGCGCAGGCATGTATGTTCATAAGCGTCCATGGCAAAGGTTTTTGTAGCAATGCCTATTCAAAACAAATAGCTTTAGACATAAAAAAAATAGATGAGAAATAGTTAAAACAAATGAATGTGTTAATATCTGTCGACGTACTACGATAAAATTATGGACTTCCATCACCCGCACCACAATATGCAATGAAAACAAAGAAAAACATTCCATGCCTTACATACATCTCACTCGCACAGTTTAGTGATAATTTTCTTTATGAATGCTTACCAAAGACAGCTTCTCGGAGAGCCTCTCCGGATAGCAGCTCAGAGAGCCGCTCAGGACAGCAGCTCGGAGAGCCACTCAGGACAGTAGCTCGGAGAGCTGCACGGCGCAGCAGCTTGGGCCATCGTCAATTCTTCTATAACACACAAAAAGTATCACGGTAGCGTCTTAAAACATTAGCATTACTTTCTTCAGTGTGACAACTAATAAGATTCAATGATTTATGAGCATGAGCGATAAATTAAAAAGGCTTGCTCCTGTGCCACCGGCGCAGGCATGTATGTACATAGGCGTCCATGGCAAAGGTTTTTGTAGCAATGCCTATTCAAAACAAATAGCTTTAGACATAAAAAACAATAGATGAGAAATAGTTAAACCAAATGAATGTGTTAATATCTGTCGACGTATTACGATAAAATTCTAGACTTCCATCACCCGCTCCACAATATGCAATGAAAACAAAGAAAAACATTCCATGCCTTACATACATCTAACTCGCACAGTTTAGTGATAATTTTCTTTATTAATGCTTACCAAAGACAGCTTCTCTGAGAGCCTCTCCGGGTAGCAGCTCGGAGAGCCACTCAGGACAGCAGCTCGGAGAGCGGCACGGCGCAGCAGCTTGGGCCATCGTCAGTCAGATATTCTTCTATAACACACAAAAAGTATTAAGGTAGTGTTTTAAAATATAAGCATTACTTTCTTCAGTGTGAAAACTAATAAGATTCAATGATTTATGAGCATGAGTTATAAATAAAAAATGCTAGTGCCTGTGCCACCGGCGCAGGCATGTTTGTACATAAGCGTCCATGGCAAAGGTTCTTGAAGCAATGCCTATTCAAAACAAATAGCTTCAGACATAAAAAACAATTAGTGAGTAATAGTTAAAAACAAATGAATGTGTTAATATCTGTCGACGTACTACGATAAAATTCTGGACTTCCATCACCCGCACCACAATATGCAATGAAAACAAAGAAAAACATTCCATGCCTTACATACATCTCACTCGCACAGTTTAGTGATAATTTTCTTTATGAATGCTTACCAAAGACAGCTTCTCGGAGAGCCTTTTCGGATAGCAGCTCAGAGAGCCGCTCAGGACAGCAGCTCGGAGAGCAACTCAGGACAGTAGCTCGGAGAGCTGCACGGCGCAGCAGCTTGGGCCATCGTCAATTCTTCTATAATACACAAAAAGTATCACGGCAGCGTCTTAAAACATTAGCATTACTTTCTTCAGTGTGACAACTAATAAGATTCAATGATTTATGAGCATGAGCGATAAATTAAAAAGGCTTGCTCCTGTGCCACCGGCGCAGGCATGTATGTACATAAGCGTCCATGGCAAGCCTCTCCGGGTAGCAGCTCGGAGAGCTGCACGGCGCAGCAGCTTGGGCCATCGTCAGTCAGATATTCTTCTATAACATACAAAAAGTATCACGGTAGCGTCTTAAAACATTAGCATTACTTTCTTTAGTGTGACAACTAATAAGATTCAATGATTTATGAGCATGAGCTATAAATTAAAAAGGCTAGCTCCTGTGCCACCGGCGCAGGCATGTATGTACATAAGCGTCCATGGCAAAGGTTCTTGTAGCAATGCCTATTCAAAACAAATAGCTTCAGACATAAAAAACAATTAGTGAGTAATAGTTAAAAACAAATTAATGTGTTAATATCTGTCGATGTACTACGCAAAAATTCTGGACTTCCATCACCCGAACCACATTATTCAATGAAAACAAAGAAAAACATTCCATGCCTTACATAAATCTCACTCGCACAATTAAGTGATAATTTTCTTTATAAATGCTTACCAATGACAGCTTCTCGGAGAGCCTCTCCGGATAGCAGCTGGGAGAGCCACTTAGGACAGCAGCTCGGAGAGCTGCACGGCGCAGCAGCTTGGGCCAACTTCAGTCAGATATTCTTCTATAACACACAAAATGTATCGCAGTAGCGTCTTAAAACATTAGCATTACTTTCTTCAGTGTGATAACTAATAAGATTCAATGATTTATGAGCATGAGCTATAAATTAAAAAGGCTGGCTCCTGTGCCACTGGCGCAGGAATGTATGTACAAAGCGTCCATGGCAAAGGTTCTTGTAGCAATGCCTATTCAAAACAAATAGCTTCAGACATAAAAAACAATTAGTGAGTAATAGTTAAAAACAAATGAATGTGTTAATATCTGTCGACGTACTACGATAAAATTCTGGACTTCCATCACCCGAACCACATTATTCAATGAAAACAAAGAAAAACATTCCATGCCTTACATACATCTCACTCGCACAATTAAGTGATAATTTTCTTTATAAATGCTTACCAATGACAGCTTCTCGGAGAGCCTCTCCGGATAGCAGCTGGGAGAGCCACTTAGGACAGCAGCTCGGAGAGCTGCACGGCGCAGCAGCTTGGGCCAACTTCAGTCAGATATTCTTCTATAACACACAAAATGTATCGCAGTAGCGTCTTAAAACATTAGCATTACTTTCTTCAGTGTGATAACTAATAAGATTCAATGATTTATGAGCATGAGCTATAAATTAAAAAGGCTGGCTCCTGTGCCACCGGCGCAGGAATGTATGTACAAAGCGTCCATGGCAAAGGTTCTTGTAGCAATGCCTATTCAAAACAAATAGCTTCAGACATAAAAAACAATAGATGAGAAATAGTTAAAAACAAATGAAGGTGTTAATATCTGTCGATGTACTACTATAAAATTCTGGACTTCCATCACCCGCACCACAATATGCAATGAAAACAAAGAAAAACATTCCATGCCTTACATACATCTCACTCGCACAGTTTAGTGATAATTATCTTTATTAATGCTTACCAAAGACAGCTTCTCGGAGAGCCTCTCCGGGTAGCAGCTCGGAGAGCTGCACGGCGCAGCAGCTTGGGCCATCGTCAGTCAGATATTCTTCTATAACACACAAAAAGTATCACGGTAGCGTCTTAAAACATTAGCATTACTTTCTTCAGTGTGACAACTAACAAGATTCAATGATTTATGAGCATAAGCTATAAATAAAAAAGACTAGCTCCTGTGCCACCAGCGCAGGCATGTATGTACATAAGCGTCCATGGCAAAGGTTCTTGTAGCAATGCCTATTCAAAACAAATAGCTTCAGACATAAACAATTAGTGAGTGTTAGTTAATAACAAATGAATGTGTTAATATCTGTCGACGTACTACTATAAAATTCTGGACTTTCATCACCCGCACCACAAAATGCAATGAAAACAAAGAAAAACATTCCATGCCTTACATACATCTCACTCGCACAGTTTAGTGATAATTTTCTTTATGAATGCTTACCAAAGACAGCTTCTCGGAGAGCCTCTCCGGATAGCAGCTCAGAGAGCCGCTCAGGGCAGCAGCTCGGAGAGCCACTCAGGACAGTAGCTCGGAGAGCTGCACGGCGCAGCAGCTTGGGCCATCGTCAATTCTTCTATAACACACAAAAAGTATCACGGTAGCGTCTTAAAACATAAGCATTACTTTCTTCAGTGTGACAACTAATAAGATTCAATGATTTATGAGCATAAGCTATAAATAAAAAATGCTAGTGCCTGTGCCACCGGCGCAGGCATGTATGTACATAAGTGTCCATGGCAAAGGTTCTTGTAGCAATGCCTATTCAAAACAAATAGCTTCAGACATAAAAAACAATTAGTGAGTAATAGTTAAAAACAAATGAATGTGTTAATATCTGTCGACGTACTACTATAAAATTCTGGACTTCCATCACCCGCACCACAATATGCAATGAAAACAAAGAAAAACATTCCATGCCTTACATACATCTAACTCGCACAGTTTAGTGATAATTTTCTTTATTAATGCTTACCAAAGACAGCTTCACGGAGAGCCTCTCCGGGTAGCAGCTCGGAGAGCCGCTTAGGACAGCAGCTCGGAGAGCGGCACGGCGCAGCAGCTTGGGCCATCGTCAGTCAGATATTCTTCTATAACACACAAAAAGTATTAAGGTAGTGTTTTAAAATATAAGCATTACTTTCTTCAGTGTGACAACTAATAAGATTCAATGATTTATGAGCATAAGCTATAAATAAAAAATGCTAGTGTCTGTGCCACCGGCACAGGCATGTATGTACATAAGCGTCCATGGCAAAGGTTCTTGTAGCAATGCCTATTCAAATCAAATAGCTTCAGACATAAAAAACAATTAGTGAGTAATAGTTAAAAACAAATGAATGTGTTAATATCTGTCGACGTACTACTATAAAATTCTGGACTTCCATCACCCGCACCACAATATGCAATGAAAACAAAGAAAAACATTCCATGCATTACATACATCTAACTCGCACAGTTTAGTGATAATTTTCTTTATTAATGCTTACCAAAGACAGCTTCTCGGAGAGCCTTTCCGGATAGCAGCTCGGAGAGCCGCTCAGGACAGCAGCTCGGAGAGCCACTCAGGACAGCAGCTCGAAAAGCTGCACGACGCAGCAGCTTGGGCCATCGTCAATTCTTCTATAACACACAAAAAGTATCACGGTAGCGTCTTAAAACATTAGCATTACTTTCTTCAGTGTGACAACTAATAAGATTCAATGATTTATGAGCATAAGCTATAAATAAAAAAGACTAGCTCCTGTGCCACCAGCGCAGGCATGTATGTACATAAGCGTCCATGGCAAAGGTTCTTGTAGCAATGCCTATTCAAAACAAATAGCTTCAGACATAAACAATTAGTGAGTGTTAGTTAATAACAAATGAATGTGTTAATATCTGTCGACGTACTACTATAAAATTCTGGACTTTCATCACCCGCACCACAAAATGCAATGAAAACAAAGAAAAACATTCCATGCCTTACATACATCTCACTCGCACAGTTTAGTGATAATTTTCTTTATGAATGCTTACCAAAGACAGCTTCTCGGAGAGCCTCTCCGGATAGCAGCTCAGAGAGCCGCTCAGGGCAGCAGCTCGGAGAGCCACTCAGGACAGTAGCTCGGAGAGCTGCACGGCGCAGCAGCTTGGGCCATCGTCAATTCTTCTATAACACACAAAAAGTATCACGGTAGCGTCTTAAAACATTAGCATTACTTTCTTCAGTGTGACAACTAATAAGATTCAATGATTTATGAGCATGAGCGATAAATTAAAAAGGCTAGCTCCTGAGCCACCGGCGCAGGCATGTATGTACATAAGCGTCCATGGCAAAGGTTCTTGTAGCAATGCATATTCAAAACAAATAGCTTCAGAAATAAAAAACAATAGGTGAGAAATAGTTAAAAACAAGTGAATGCGTTAATATCTGTCGACGTACTACGATAAAATTCTGGACTTCCATCACCCGCACCACAATATGCAATGAAAACAAAGAAATAAATTCCATGCCTTACATACATCTCACTCGCACAATTTAGTGATAATTTTCTTTATTAATGCTTACCAAAGACAGCTTCTCGGAGATCCTCTCCGGATAGCAGCTCAGAGAGTCGCTCAGGCCAGCAGCTCGGAGAGCTGCACGGCGCAGCAGCTTGGGCTATCGTCAGTCAGATATTTTTCTATAACACACAAAAAGTATTAAGGTAGTGTTTTAAAATATAAGCATTACTTTCTTCAGTGTGAAAACTAATAAGATTCAATGATTTATGAGCATGAGCTATAAATAAAAAATGCTAGTGCCTGTGCCACCGGCGCAGGCATGTATGTACATAAGCGTCCATGGCAAAGGTTCTTGTAGCAATGCCTATTCAAAACAAATAGCTTCAGACATAAAAAACAATTAGTGAGTAATAGTTAAAAACAAATGAATGTGTTAATATCTGTCGACGTACTACGATAAAATTCTGGACTTCCATCACCCGCACCACAATATGCAATGAAAACAAAGAAAAACATTCCATGCCTTACATACATCTCACTCGCACAGTTTAGTGATAATTTTCTTTATGAATGCTTACCAAAGACAGCTTCTCGGAGAGCCTCTCCGGATAGCAGCTCAGAGAGCCGCTCAGGACAGCAGCTCGGAGAGCCACTCAGGAAAGTAGCTCGGAGAGCTGCACGGCGCAGCAGCTTGGGCCATCGTCAATTCTTCTATAACACACAAAAAGTATCACTATAGCGTCTCAAAACATTAGCATTACTTTCTTCAGTGTGACAACTAATAAGATTCAATGATTTATGAGCATGAGCGATAAATTAAAAAGGCTTGCTCCTGTGCCACCGGCGCAGGCATGTATGTACATAAGCGTCCATGGCAAAGGTTTTTGTAGCAATGCCTATTCAAAACAAATAGCTTTAGACATAAAAAACAATAGATGAGAAATAGTTAAACCAAATGAATGTGTTAATATCTGTCGACGTACTACGATAAATTTCTAGACTTCCATCACCCGCACCACAATATGCAATGAAAACAAAGAAAAACATTCCATGCCTTACATACATCTATCTCGCACAGTTTAGTGATAATTTTCTTTATTAATGCTTACCAAAGACAGCTTCTCGGAGAGCCTCTCCGGGTAGCAGCTCGGAGAGCCGCTCAGGACAGCAGCTCGGAGAGCGGCACGGCGCAGCAGCTTGGGCCATCGTCAGTCAGATATTCTTCTATAACACACAAAAAGTATCACGGTAGCGTCTTAAAACATTAGCATTACTTTCTTCAGTGTGACAACTAACAAGATTCAATGATTTATGAGCATGAGCTATAAATTAAAAAGGCTTGCTCCTGTGCCACCGGCGCAGGCATGTATGTACATAAGCGTCCATGGCAAAGGTTCTTGTAGCAATGCATATTCAAAACAAATAGCTTCAGAAATAAAAAACAATAGGTGAGAAATAGTTAAAAACAAGTGAATGCGTTAATATCTGTCGACGTACTACGATAAAATTCTGGACTTCCATCACCCGCACCACAATATGCAATGAAAACAAAGAAATAAATTCCATGCCTTACATACATCTCACTCGCACAATTTAGTGATAATTTTCTTTATTAATGCTTACCAAAGACAGCTTCTCGGAGATCCTCTCCGGATAGCAGCTCAGAGAGTCGCTCAGGCCAGCAGCTCGGAGAGCTGCACGGCGCAGCAGCTTGGGCTATCGTCAGTCAGATATTTTTCTATAACACACAAAAAGTATTAAGGTAGTGTTTTAAAATATAAGCATTACTTTCTTCAGTGTGAAAACTAATAAGATTCAATGATTTATGAGCATGAGCTATAAATAAAAAATGCTTGCTCCTGTGCCACCGGCGCAGGCATGTATGTACATAAGCGTCCATGGCAAAGGTTCTTGTAGCAATGCATATTCAAAACAAATAGCTTCAGAAATAAAAAACAATAGGTGAGAAATAGTTAAAAACAAGTGAATGCGTTAATATCTGTCGACGTACTACGATAAAATTCTGGACTTCCATCACCCGCACCACAATATGCAATGAAAACAAAGAAAAACATTCCATGCCTTACATACATCTATCTCGCACAGTTTAGTGATAATTTTCTTTATTAATGCTTACCAAAGACAGCTTCTCGGAGAGCCTCTCCGGGTAGCAGCTCGGAGAGCCGCTCAGGACAGCAGCTCGGAGAGCGGCACGGCGCAGCAGCTTGGGCCATCGTCAGTCAGATATTCTTCTATAACACACAAAAAGTATCACGGTAGCGTCTTAAAACATTAGCATTACTTTCTTCAGTGTGACAACTAACAAGATTCAATGATTTATGAGCATGAGCTATAAATTAAAAAGGCTAGTGCCTGTGCCACCGGCGCAGGCATGTATGTACATAAGCGTCCATGGCAAAGGTTCTTGTAGCAATGCCTATTCAAAACAAATAGCTTCAGACATAAAAAACAATTAGTGAGTAATAGTTAAAAACAAATGAATGTGTTAATATCTGTCGACGTACTACGATAAAATTCTGGACTTCCATCACCCGCACCACAATATGCAATGAAAATAAAGAAAAACATTCCATGCCTTACATACATCTCACTCGCACAGTTTAGTGATAATTTTCTTTATGAATGCTTACCAAAGACAGCTTCTCGGAGAGCCTCTCCGGATAGCAGCTCAGAGAGCCGCTCAGGACAGCAGCTCGGAGAGCCACTCAGGACAGTAGCTCGGAGAGCTGCACGGCGCAGCAGCTTGGGCCATCGTCGATTCTTCTATAACACACAAAAAGTATCACGGTAGCGTCTTAAAACATTAGCATTACTTTCTTCAGTGTGACAACTAATAAGATTCAATGATTTATGAGCATGAGCGATAAATTAAAAAGGCTTGCTCCTGTGCCACCGGCGCAGGCATGTATGTACATAAGCGTCCATGGCAAAGGTTTTTGTAGCAATGCCTATTCGAAACAAATAGCTTTAGACATAAAAAACAATAGATGAGAAATAGTTAAACCAAATGAATGTGTTAATATCTGTCGACGTACTACGATAAAATTCTAGACTTCCATCACCCGCACCACAATATGCAATGAAAACAAAGAAAAACATTCCATGCCTTACATACATCTAACTCGCACAGTTTAGTGATAATTTTCTTTATTAATGCTTACCAAAGACAGCTTCTCGGAGAGCCTCTCCGGGTAGCAGCTCGGAGAGCCGCTCAGGACAGCAGCTCGGAGAGCGGCACGGCGCAGCAGCTTGTGCCATATCCAGTCAGATATTCTTCTATAACACACAAAAAGTATTAAGGTAGTGTTTTAAAATATAAGCATTACTTTCTTCAGTGTGAAAACTAATAAGATTCAATGATTTATGAGCATGAGCTATAAATAAAAAAAGCTAGTGCCTGTGCCACCGGCGCAGGCATGTATGTACATAAGCGTCCATGGCAAAGGTTCTTGTAGCAATGCCTATTCAAAACAAATAGCTTCAGACATAAAAAACAATTAGTGAGTAATAGTTAAAAACAAATGAAAGTGTTAATATCTGTTGACGTACTACGATAAAATTCTGGACTTCCATCACCCGCACCATAATATGCAATGAAAACAAAGAAAAACATTCCATGCCTTACATACATCTCACTCGCACAGTTGAGTGATAATTTTCTTTATGAATGCTTACCAAAGACAGCTTCTCGGAGAGCCTCTCCGGATAGCAGCTCAGAGAGCCGCTCAGGACAGCAGCTCGGAGAGCCACTCAGGACAGTAGCTCGGAGAGCTGCACGGCGCAGCAGCTTGGGCCATCGCCAATTCTTCTATAACACACAAAAAGTATCACGGTAGCGTCTTAAAACATTAGCATTACTTTCTTCAGTGTGACAACTAATAAGATTCAATGATTTATGAGCATGAGCGATAAAATAAAAAGGCTTGCTCCTGTGCCACCGGCGCAGGCATGTATGTACATAAGCGTCCATGGCAAAGGTTTTTGTAGCAATGCCTATTCAAAACAAATAGCTTTAGACATAAAAAACAATAGATGAGAAATAGTTAAACCAAATGAATGTGTTAATATCTGTCGACGTACTACGATAAAATTCTAGACTTCCATCACCCGCACCACAATATGCAATGAAAACAAAGATAAACATTCCATGCCTTACATACATCTAACTCGCACAGTTTAGTGATAATTTTCTTTATTAATGCTTACCAAAGACAGCTTCTCGGAGAGCCTCTCCGGGTAGCAGCTCGGAGAGCCGCTCAGGACAGCAGCTCGGAGAGCGGCACGGCGCAGCAGCTTGGGCCATCGTCAGTCAAATATTCTTCTATAACACACAAAAAGTATTAAGGTAGTGTTTTAAAATATAAGCATTACTTTCTTCAGTGTGAAAACTAATAATATTCAATGATTTATGAGCATGAGCTATAAATAAAAAATTCTAGTGCCTGTGCCACCGGCGCAGGCATGTATGTACATAAGCGTCCATGGCAAAGGTTCTTGTAGCAATGCCTATTCAAAACAAATAGCTTCAGACATAAAAAACAATTAGTGAGTAATGGTTAAAAACAAATGAATGTGTTAATATCTGTCGACGTACTACGATAAAATTCTGGACTTCCATCACCCGCACCACAATATGCAATGAAAACAAAGAAAAACATTCCATGCCTTACATACATCTCACTCGCACAGTTTAGTGATAATTTTCTTTATGAATGCTTACCAAAGACAGCTTCTCGGAGAGCCCCTCCGGATAGCAGCTCAGAGAGCCGCTCAGGACAGCAGCTCGGAGAGCCACTCAGGACAGTAGCTCGGAGAGCTGCACGGCGCAGCAGCTTGGGCCATCGTCAATTCTTCTATAACACACAAAAAGTATCACGGTAGCGTCTTAAAACATTAGCATTACTTTCTTCAGTGTGACAACTAATAAGATTCAATGATTTATGAGCATGAGCGATAAATTAAAAAGGCTTGCTCCTGTGCCACCGGCGCAGGCATGTATGTACATAAGCGTCCATGGCAAAGGTTTTTGTAGCAATGCCTATTCAAAACAAATAGCTTTAGACATAAAAAACAATAGATGAGAAATAGTTAAACCAAATGAATGTGTTAATATCTGTCGACGTACTACGATAAAATTCTAGACTACCATCACCCGCACCACAATATGCAATGAAAACAAAGAAAAACATTCCATGCCTTACATACATCTCACTCGCACAGTTTAGTGATAATTTTCTTTATGAATGCTTACCAAAGACAGCTTCTCGGAGAGCCTCTCCGGATAGCAGCTCAGAGAGCTGCTCAGGACAGCAGCTCGGAGAGCCACTCAGGACAGTAGCTCGGAGAGCTGCACGGCGCAGCAGCTTGGGCTATCGTAAATACTTCTATAACACACAAAAAGTATCACGGTAGCGTCTTAAATTATTAGCATTACTTTCTTCAGTGTGACAACTAATAAGATTCAATGATTTATGAGCATGAGCGATAAATTAAAAAGGCTTGCTCCTGTGCCACCGGCGCAGGCATGTATGTACATAAGCGTCCATGGCAAAGGTTTTTGTAGCAATGCCTATTCAAAACAAATAGCTTTAGACATAAAAAACAATAGATGAGAAATAGTTAAACCAAATGAATGTGTTAATATCTGTCGACGTACTACGATAAAATTCTAGACTTCCATCACCCGCACCACAATATGCAATGAAAACAAAGAAAAACATTCCATGCCTTACATACATCTAACTCGCACAGTTTAGTGATAATTTTCTTTATTAATGCTTACCAAAGACAGCTTCTCGGAGAGCCTCTCCGGGTAGCAGCTCGGAGAGCCGCTCAGGACAGCAGCTCGGAGAGCGGCACGGCGCAGCAGCTTGGGCCATCGTCAGTCAGATATTCTTCTATAACACACAAAAAGTATTAAGGTAGGGTTTTAAAATATAAGCATTACTTTCTTCAGTGTGAAAACTAATAAGATTCAATGATTTATGAGCATGAGCTATAAATAAAAAATTCTAGTGCCTGTGCCACCGGCGCAGGCATGTATGTACATAAGCGTCCATGGCAAAGGTTCTTGTAGCAATGCCTATTCAAAACAAATAGCTTCAGACATAAAAAAAAATTAGTGAGTAATAGTTAAAAACAAATGAATGTGTTAATATCTGTCGACGTACTACGATAAAATTCTGGACTTCCATCACCCGCACCACAATATGCAATGAAAACAAAGAAAAACATTCCATGCCTTACATACATCTCACTTGCACAGTTTAGTGATAATTTTCTTTATGAATGCTTACCAAAGACAGCTTCTCGGAGAGCCTCTCCGGATAGCAGCTCAGAGAGCCGCTCAGGACAGCAGCTCGGAGAGCCACTCAGGACAGCAGCTCGGAGAGCCACTCAGGACAGTAGCTCGGAGGGCTGCACGGCGCAGCAGCTTGGGCCATCGTCAATTCTTCTATAACATACAAAAAGTATCACGGTAGCGTCTTAAAACATTAGCATTACTTTCTTCAGTGTGACAACTAATAAGATTCAATGATTTATGAGCATGAGCGATAAATTAAAAAGGCTTGCTCCTGTGCCACCGGCGCAGGCATGTATGTACATAAGCGTCCATGGCAAAGGTTTTTGTAGCAATGCCTATTCAAAACAAATAGCTTTAGACATAAAAAACAATAGATGAGAAATAGTTAAACCAAATGAATGTGTTAATATCTGTCGACGTACTACGATAAAATTCTAGACTTCCATCACCCGCACCACAATATGCAATGAAAACAAAGATAAACATTCCATGCCTTACATACATCTAACTCGCACAGTTTAGTGATAATTTTCTTTATTAATGCTTACCAAAGACAGCTTCTCGGAGAGCCTCTCCGGGTAGCAGCTCGGAGAGCCGCTCAGGACAGCAGCTCGGAGAGCGGCACGGCGCAGCAGCTTGGGCCATCGTCAGTCAAATATTCTTCTATAACACACAAAAAGTATTAAGGTAGTGTTTTAAAATATAAGCATTACTTTCTTCAGTGTGAAAACTAATAATATTCAATGATTTATGAGCATGAGCTATAAATAAAAAATTCTAGTGCCTGTGCCACCTGCGCAGGCATGTATGTACATAAGCGTCCATGGCAAAGGTTCTTGTAGCAATGCCTATTCAAAACAAATAGCTTCAGTCTTAAAAAACAATTAGTGAGTAATAGTTAAAAACAAATGAATGTGTTAATATCTGTCGACGTACTACGATAAAATTCTGGACTTCCATCACCCGCACCACAATATGCAATGAAAACAAAGAAAAACATTCCATGCCTTACATACATCTCACTCGCACAGTTTAGTGATAATTTTCTTTATGAATGCTTACCAAAGACAGCTTCTCGGAGAGCCCCTCCGGATAGCAGCTCAGAGAGCCGCTCAGGACAGCAGCTCGGAGAGCCACTCAGGACAGTAGCTCGGAGAGCGGCACGGCGCAGCAGCTTGGGCCATCGTCAGTCAGATATTCTTCTATAACACACAAAAAGTATTAAGGTAGTGTTTTAAAATATAAGCATTACTTTCTTCAGTGTGAAAACTAATAAGATTCAATGATTTATGAGCATGAGCTATAAATAAAAAATTCTAGTGCCTGTGCCACCGGCGCAGGCATGTTTGTACATAAGCGTCCATGGCAAAGGTTCTTGTAGCAATGCCTATTCAAAACAAATAGCTTCAGTCATAAAAAACAATTAGTGAGTAATAGTTAAAAACAAATGAATGTGTTAATATCTGTCGACGTACTACGATAAAATTCTGGACTTCCATCACCCGCACCACAATATGCAATGAAAACAAAGAAAAACATTCCATGCCTTACATACATCTCACTCGCACAGTTTAGTGATAATTTTCTTTATGAATGCTTACCAAAGACAGCTTCTCGGAGAGCCCCTCCGGATAGCAGCTCAGAGAGCCGCTCAGGACAGCAGCTCGGAGAGCCACTCAGGACAGTAGCTCGGAGAGCTGCACGGCGCAGCAGCTTGGGCCATCGTCAGTCAGATATTCTTCTATAACACACAAAAAGTATTAAGGTAGTGTTTTAAAATATAAGCATTACTTTCTTCAGTGTGACAACTAATAAGATTCAATGATTTATGAGCATGAGCGATAAATTAAAAAGGCTTGCTCCTGTGCCACCGGCGCAGGCATGTATGTACATAAGCGTCCATGGCAAAGGTTTTTGTAGCAATGCCTATTCGAAACAAATAGCTTTAGACATAAAAAACAATAGATGAGAAATAGTTAAACCAAATGAATGTGTTAATATCTGTCGACGTACTACGATAAAATTCTAGACTTCCATCACCCGCACCACAATATGCAATGAAAACAAAGATAAACATTCCATGCCTTACATACATCTAACTCGCACAGTTTAGTGATAATTTTCTTTATTAATGCTTACCAAAGACAGCTTCTCGGAGAGCCTCTCCGGGTAGCAGCTCGGAGAGCCGCTCAGGACAGCAGCTCGGAGAGCGGCACGGCGCAGCAGCTTGGGCCATCGTCAGTCAGATATTCTTCTATAACACACAAAAAGTATTAAGGTAGTGTTTTAAAATATAAGCATTACTTTCTTCAGTGTGAAAACTAATAAGATTCAATGATTTATGAGCATGAGCTATAAATAAAAAATTCTAGTGCCTGTGCCACCGGCGCAGGCATGTATGTACATAAGCGTCCATGGCAAAGGTTCTTGTAGCAATGCCTATTCAAAACAAATAGCTTCAGACATAAAAAAAAATTAGTGAGTAATAGTTAAAAACGAATGAATGTGTTAATATCTGTCGACGTACTACGATAAAATTCTGGACTTCCATCACCCGCACCACAATATGCAATGAAAACAAAGAAAAACATTCCATGCCTTACATACATCTCACTTGCACAGTTTAGTGATAATTTTCTTTATGAATGCTTACCAAAGACAGCTTCTCGGAGAGCCTCTCCGGATAGCAGCTCAGAGAGCCGCTCAGGACAGCAGCTCGGAGAGCCACTCAGGACAGCAGCTCGGAGAGCCACTCAGGACAGTAGCTCGGAGGGCTGCACGGCGCAGCAGCTTGGGCCATCGTCAATTCTTCTATAACACACAAAAAGTATCACGGTAGCGTCTTAAAACATTAGCATTACTTTCTTCAGTGTGACAACTAATAAGATTCAATGATTTATGAGCATGAGCGATAAATTAAAAAGGCTTGCTCCTGTGCCACCGGCGCAGGCATGTATGTACATAAGCGTCCATGGCAAAGGTTTTTGTAGCAATGCCTATTCAAAACAAATAGCTTTAGACATAAAAAACAATAGATGAGAAATAGTTAAACCAAATGAATGTGTTAATATCTGTCGACGTACTACGATAAAATTCTAGACTTCCATCACCCGCACCACAATATGCAATGAAAACAAAGATAAACATTCCATGCCTTACATACATCTAACTCGCACAGTTTAGTGATAATTTTCTTTATTAATGCTTACCAAAGACAGCTTCTCGGAGAGCCTCTCCGGGTAGCAGCTCGGAGAGCCGCTCAGGACAGCAGCTCGGAGAGCGGCACGGCGCAGCAGCTTGGGCCATCGTCAGTCAAATATTCTTCTATAACACACAAAAAGTATTAAGGTAGTGTTTTAAAATATAAGCATTACTTTCTTCAGTGTGAAAACTAATAATATTCAATGATTTATGAGCATGAGCTATAAATAAAAAATTCTAGTGCCTGTGCCACCTGCGCAGGCATGTATGTACATAAGCGTCCATGGCAAAGGTTCTTGTAGCAATGCCTATTCAAAACAAATAGCTTCAGTCTTAAAAAACAATTAGTGAGTAATAGTTAAAAACAAATGAATGTGTTAATATCTGTCGACGTACTACGATAAAATTCTGGACTTCCATCACCCGCACCACAATATGCAATGAAAACAAAGAAAAACATTCCATGCCTTACATACATCTCACTCGCACAGTTTAGTGATAATTTTCTTTATGAATGCTTACCAAAGACAGCTTCTCGGAGAGCCCCTCCGGATAGCAGCTCAGAGAGCCGCTCAGGACAGCAGCTCGGAGAGCCACTCAGGACAGTAGCTCGGAGAGCGGCACGGCGCAGCAGCTTGGGCCATCGTCAGTCAGATATTCTTCTATAACACACAAAAAGTATTAAGGTAGTGTTTTAAAATATAAGCATTACTTTCTTCAGTGTGAAAACTAATAAGATTCAATGATTTATGAGCATGAGCTATAAATAAAAAATGCTAGTGCCTGTGCCACCGGCGCAGGCATGTATGTACATAAGCGTCCATGGCAAAGGTTCTTGTAGCAATGCCTATTCAAAACAAATAGCTTCAGTCATAAAAAACAATTAGTGAGTAATAGTTAAAAACAAATGAATGTGTTAATATCTGTCGACGTACTACGATAAAATTCTGGACTTCCATCACCCGCACCACAATATGCAATGAAAACAAAGAAAAACATTCCATGCCTTACATACATCTCACTCGCACAGTTTAGTGATAATTTTCTTTATGAATGCTTACCAAAGACAGCTTCTCGGAGAGCCCCTCCGGATAGCAGCTCAGAGAGCCGCTCAGGACAGCAGCTCGGAGAGCCACTCAGGACAGTAGCTCGGAGAGCTGCACGGCGCAGCAGCTTGGGCCATCGTCAGTCAGATATTCTTCTATAACACACAAAAAGTATTAAGGTAGTGTTTTAAAATATAAGCATTACTTTCTTCAGTGTGACAACTAATAAGATTCAATGATTTATGAGCATGAGCGATAAATTAAAAAGGCTTGCTCCTGTGCCACCGGCGCAGGCATGTATGTACATAAGCGTCCATGGCAAAGGTTTTTGTAGCAATGCCTATTCGAAACAAATAGCTTTAGACATAAAAAACAATAGATGAGAAATAGTTAAACCAAATGAATGTGTTAATATCTGTCGACGTACTACGATAAAATTCTAGACTTCCATCACCCGCACCACAATATGCAATGAAAACAAAGAAAAACATTCCATGCCTTACATACATCTAACTCGCACAGTTTAGTGATAATTTTCTTTATTAATGCTTACCAAAGACAGCTTCTCGGAGAGCCTCTCCGGGTAGCAGCTCGGAGAGCCGCTCAGGACAGCAGCTCGGAGAGCGGCACGGCGCAGCAGCTTGGGCCATCGTCAGTCAGATATTCTTCTATAACACACAAAAAGTATTAAGGTAGTGTTTTAAAATATAAGCATTACTTTCTTCAGTGTGAAAACTAATAAGATTCAATGATTTATGAGCATGAGCTATAAATAAAAAATGCTAGTGCCTGTGCCACCGGCGCAGGCATGTATGTACATAAGCGTCCATGGCAAAGGTTCTTGTAGCAATGCCTATTCAAAACAAATAGCTTCAGACATAAAAAACAATTAGTGAGTAATAGTTAAAAACAAATGAATGTGTTAATATCTGTTGACGTACTACGATAAAATTCTGGACTTCCATCACCCGCACCACAATATGCAATGAAAACAAAGAAAAACATTCCATGCCTTACATACATCTCACTCGCACAGTTTAGTGATAATTTTCTTTATGAATGCTTACCAAAGACAGCTTCTCGGAGAGCCTCTCCGGATAGCAGCTCAGAGAGCCGCTCAGGACAGCAGCTCGGAGAGCCACTCAGGACAGTAGCTCGGAGAGCTGCACGGCGCAGCAGCTTGGGCCATCGCCAATTCTTCTATAACACACAAAAAGTATCACGGTAGCGTCTTAAAACATTAGCATTACTTTCTTCAGTGTGACAACTAATAAGATTCAATGATTTATGAGCATGAGCGATAAATTAAAAAGGCTTGCTCCTGTGCCACCGGCGCAGGCATGTATGTACATAAGCGTCCATGGCAAAGGTTTTTGTAGCAATGCCTATTCAAAACAAATAGCTTTAGACATAAAAAACAATAGATGAGAAATAGTTAAACCAAATGAATGTGTTAATATCTGTCGACGTACTACGATAAAATTCTAGACTTCCATCACCCGCACCACAATATGCAATGAAAACAAAGATAAACATTCCATGCCTTACATACATCTAACTCGCACAGTTTAGTGATAATTTTCTTTATTAATGCTTACCAAAGACAGCTTCTCGGAGAGCCTCTCCGGGTAGCAGCTCGGAGAGCCGCTCAGGACAGCAGCTCGGAGAGCGGCACGGCGCAGCAGCTTGGGCCATCGTCAGTCAAATATTCTTCTATAACACACAAAAAGTATTAAGGTAGTGTTTTAAAATATAAGCATTACTTTCTTCAGTGTGAAAACTAATAATATTCAATGATTTATGAGCATGAGCTATAAATAAAAAATTATAGTGCCTGTGCCACCGGCGCAGGCATGTATGTACATAAGCGTCCATGGCAAAGGTTCTTGTAGCAATGCCTATTCAAAACAAATAGCTTCAGACATAAAAAACAATTAGTGAGTAATAGTTAAAAACAAATGAATGTGTTAATATCTGTCGACGTACTACGATAAAATTCTGGACTTCCATCACCCGCACCACAATATGCAATGAAAACAAAGAAAAACATTCCATGCCTTACATACATCTCACTCGCACAGTTTAGTGATAATTTTCTTTATGAATGCTTACCAAAGACAGCTTCTCGGAGAGCCTCTCCGGATAGCAGCTCAGAGAGCCGCTCAGGACAGCAGCTCGGAGAGCCACTCAGGACAGTAGCTCGGAGAGCTGCACGGCGCAGCAGCTTGGGCCATCGTCAATTCTTCTATAACACACAAAAAGTATCACGGTAGCGTCTTAAAACATTAGCATTACTTTCTTCAGTGTGACAACTAATAGCGATGTTTTACCTGCAATTAAAACATTTATTAAACATACTTACCTAATTCGAAACCTAATTATACATGAGAGAGTAGCGTACTCGACTTCCGTTCCGAACAAGTCATGCTGTGATTGGTCCGCCCGCTCTCCTCGCCCAATCAGCGTCGACTCCGCCCCTGCCGCTCCCCTCAAATGTCAACCATCACCCCAGGTAGTGCGCCTAGCGCAACTTGGCTTCATTGGTTTTCTCGTGTTATGCCACCAGGCAGGTATAGAAAGTGTTAGGTTTCGAATTAGGTAAGTATGTTTAATAAATGTTTTAATTGCAGGTAAAACATCGCTATTAAACAACTGTACCGTAATTCGAAACCTAATTATACATGAGAGATGTGTTTGTTATCGCCTGGTGGTGATGGTGACGCCAATGTGATAAATCTTTAATAGGTATTGAATGTTCTGACGCCCAGCGGTCCAGGTTTCATTCACAAAACTTTTGTTGTCTGCGTAAGCATGAATTCTAGGTGTAGGAAAATTAGACTACTCATTTTAGTACATGAAACGTCCATTATTTGATTTGTCTGCCAAATCACTGCGAACAAAGAGTAAATAAGGAAGGTACGCCCAATTTCTCAATGGAACTGCTTGCAGACTTGAGGCAAGGTCAATTCATCAATACGTTCCACTAATTATGAGTTTTACCAAATTAGTAACCTTGGCACGTGTTGCTGTTCAAGGTTTATTTATGTGCTGATTTCAACCCATCTTTTAACTCTCGTAATCACTCATGATGTTTTGAATGTGGGGCGGAGCCCCGAGCATTCTTGAATGAGTGTTGGCATTTAAATATATATTTAAATGCCGAGTGCAGTCAGTGTGCTGGACACATTACAACTGTCTGTTTCGTGAGAGTATCTGTTTTAAGACCATAGCAGTGCTAAAGTAGTTTGCAGTTCCGTAATTTAATTCTGGAAAAAAACTTATAAACTATTGTGACATAGAAATAACGATGGCTACTATATTCCTTGAATTAGGTAGATAAAAACTATTTTCTTCACAAATGTTCTGAATAAAATTATTGATTTATTAAGGTATCGACTTCCAGGTTGGGGGTCGCGGTCGTCTTGGCTAAAATAGTGATTTTAGCTTTAAATATTTATATTTAAGTATTTTTATAATTTCGCCTTAAAAATGCATGAGGTAAGTATTCCAGATTTGTGAATTAAGAATATACTAAGGGTAGTTTTAATAAGATTGGTTAAGAATCTTGCAAGATTAGACCACTTTGGGTTTTGTTGGTTTCCTGGGTAATTATCTCACGAAGAGTGCTATTTTTTCCCAAGCTAAACTTTCTCCAAGGAGCAGATAAGCCTTAACATTTTCTTGCATTATAGTCGGTTAGATTTTGATACATTCGTACATCTACGAGTACAAACCTTTTGTATCATTTCTATCGCACGCGACAATGGTTAGTCACCCATACAGGAAGCCGACCAGTCGGTCGGCATTGTTGGGACTCTGGATAGATTTGTAATCGTGAACGGGTCATCCAACGATCAATTTAACAGCGCCTTAATAAAAAAAAAACGATAACTAGCGGTACCAATGTTTGAAAAACATTGAATCGTTTAGAATAAAACATACCTAATAGCATCGGTAACTGAGTAATCGTGAGGTCTGCTAATGCGACGACTGTTTCTCACTGTAATTCAGCGATCAGGGAAATTCCTGTTGATTTGTTTTAAATCGGCTAGTATTTCTTATGGTATGCCGGGGGATAAACCCAACCCTACTCTAAAGTTCCAAGTCAGCCGGTGGGGCGTAACAGTGACCTTGGGAATCTAATCTGTCTATTGTGCAGAAATTGTAGGCACTCGTAAGCTTGGCGAAAGGCAAAAAGATAGGTTTCTTGTTTGCCCCACTTTACAAAAACTGTGTCTGTTAGTTTTGTAGTAGATCACTGTTTGGCAATACCACTCGGAACAGAGCTTCCAAAATAAATAGCTTTTCCATGAGCTGTGAGCTTTGATCTTACTCTAGTTCGTAGTAGAGTCGATTCGAAGTTAAGAATAACTAATCATTTCTGTGTATATTTTGCAACGAATACGAGGATGCGTAAACGAGGTACTCGCATATATTCACGGTTAATACAATAAGGTTTTGCAGTATTAGTAGTATCTGATGCGTCAGAAGGAATTCAAATTATTATTACAATTATCCCCAGCCTTGCTCAGTGTCAGGGTTTTTGTGATGCTCGCAAGCGCACATGTTTTTGGGGCACTGAGCTAAAGACAGATTGCAAGCAGATATTTTTGAGTCATTCGTATATAAACTAAAATAGTCTAGAAATAGTCATTGTAAATGAACTGAAGGAAACGGTGATTGTTTGAATCGACCGACAAGTGGTCCAGAGGAAGATCGACCTTGGCCATCCAGTCTACTCTTAGAGAAAGTAGCACGCAATGCTCGATCCAGTCTTCTCTTGGAGAACTAACTAGCTAACTAGCACGCAATTATGGTTAATCAATCTGAATTTTAAGAGAGCACCGTAGGTACTTCTTCAAGTTTTTTTAGATCCCAAAAACGGTCTTGGTGTGCCGTTGCCTTTAAGTCTGAGAATATTGCTAACAGCTTGGAAAAGACTGGCTTCTCATTTTTATGATACCTCGAGTGTGCATTTCGTCAACCACTTTCATTTCAGTTTAGTTAGATATTTTGCTGTAACGGTCGCTCGACAAAAGCAATGACAATTTCGTGTATAATGGTAAATAGTAGTTACTTATTATGTTTAGAATGTCGAGCGGAGCTCCGAGCATTCTTCGATGCGTTCGGTAGCTCGACAAAAGCAATGACCGTTTCTTTTTGCACGGTATACAGTCACTTATTATGCTTAGAATGCAGAGCGGAGCTCCGAGCATTCTTCGATGCGTTCGGTAGCTCGACAAAAGCAATGACAGTTTCTTTGTGAACGGTATACAGTCACTTATTATGCTTAGAATGCAGAGCGGAGCTCTTAGCATTCTTCGATGCGTTTAGCTTTGTTACGGTAGCTCGACAAAAGCAATGACGTTTTCTTTTTGAACGGTACAAGTAATCACTTATTATGCTTAGAATGTAGAGCGGAGCTCCGAGCATTCTTCGATGTGCTTAACTTTTGTTATGGTCGCTGGATAAAAGCAATGAAGTTTTCTTTTTAAATGGTACACAGTAGTCCCTTATTATGCTTAGAATGTGAAGCGGAGCTCCAGGCATTCTTCGATGAGTTTAACTTTGCTTAATGACCCTCACGAAGGGCTGCTTATATGCATATTTTATTATATATCACCTATCACCTATCTCGATGCAAACTAAGCCTCTTGAGCTTTTTGAATGGTGTACGGAAGCCATTTATTACGTTTAGAATATAGAGCGGAGCCCCAAGACTTTTTCAACGAGTAATTTTTCTTGAGAACCAGTGATTGCAACCTTTTTTGGTAGCTGCCTGGCACGGAAGGGTTTCGAGTCAGAATCTTTTCGTTTTATTTCGTTGCTTCCATATTATGATTTCCTGTCCTATCCCGATGGGATGAGGAATTATGCCTCTTGTCGGGCTGTAAAATTTGTTAGTTACACTGGCAACGCCCTCATGTTAGGGATCGAATATGTCGACCCGGGTTTCAAGCAAAACAAACTCATCTTTGGGTGTGCAGCAGCGACTGCAAAATACAGTTGGCCACTGCAGACATTGGCGTGTGCTGTGTCACTTTCTAGACTGACCTACTTTGACGTAGCAATGTGGTATCTAGGGTAGTGGCAGTTAGCCCGTGGTGTTCAGAAACTTATCTTATGATGCATAGTTTTTAGATGTGTTTCTTTGCGTTTTGTTTTACCAGAGGTCCAGGCCAATATTTCGTATGTAGGTTGTTTAACAACTACATATAATCCAGGGACTTTACGAAGATACTAAATAACATTGAATTTTTCAGTTTTGCTACTTTACCTGGTGTGAAAGTGCATGAATATATGTAGAAGTTTTCTTTCTACATTTTCGTATTAGAATGAGCTTTAACAGATTTTAGCCAATCTGGTACATTAATCAGTCGATTGCATGTCATCTAAGAAACCATTTAAACTGTTTTAAGTCTGGTTTTGTGGAACTCTTTCACTAACGAGTGAACGACTTTGACTGGTTAAGCAAGGCGAAAAGTAAGCGTAGCGTTTGATTTCATTATGGGGATCACACCATAGCTAATGAACTCATAACATTGGAGATAGAAGCGTTTGAGTTTTATAGTATTGGACATTATTACAATATTGTTCAAAAGGTTGTGGTTCTATGAGCTGTTCTACATAACCTTTATTTTTCTGAAGCGTAAACTAAGATTATTACACGCTTTAACCATTTGAAAGTTCAGTGGTTTTAATTTGAGGTGCTCAGTAGGGCTTATCCTCGTTTGATTACCCACACATGTTTGGGTCTGCTCAAATCGCAGTACAAGTCAGAATGACTGTAGCTTGGATTGTAATTTACCCCGATTATATTATAGTTGATGAAAAATAGTAAGTGTTACTTACGGTTTGGTGATGAGCCGGAGCTAAACTACGAACCAGCACTTGAATCCGATACCGTTGGTAGGTTATCATCTTCTTTTTCCTGTTTTTATTCCGCTTCTTCCATCGTTGGGGCTGGACCAGTATAACTATCAATTTAAAGAATCTAAAATTCAACTGAAACAGTGTGAAACAGTTAAAATATTTCATTTATATCTAGAACCAGCGGTTGCACTGGCTATAAACAAAAAATAATTAGTATTGAAGCGAACGGTAACACCGTTAAAATATTTTTAGTAAGTATATATAATTGCACATGAATTTACTAGTTGGTTCAGGACTTTACCTGAACTTTCACCAGCATGACGCAGTCAGTAAAGTAAATATTTCGTACTTACGACCGCTCCGGATGAAAATCCAAACGCCAATGAAGCCAAGTTGCGCTAGGCGCACTACCTGGGGTGATGGTTGACATTTGAGGGGAGCGGCAGGGGCGGAGTCGACGCTGATTGGGCGAGGAGAGCGGGCGGACCAATCACAGCATGACTTGTTCGGAACGGAAGTCGAGTACGCTACTCTCTCATGTATAATTAGGTTTCGAATTACGGTACAGTTGTTTAATAAGATTCAATGATTTATGAGCATGAGCGATAAATTAAAAAGGCTTGCTCCTGTGCCACCGGCGCAGGCATGTATGTACATAAGCGTCCATGGCAAAGGTTTTTGTAGCAATGCCTATTCAAAACAAATAGCTTTAGACATAAAAAACAATAGATGAGAAATAGTTAAACCAAATGAATGTGTTAATATCTGTCGACGTACTACGATAAAATTCTAGACTTCCATCACCCGCACCACAATATGCAATGAAAACAAAGAAAAACATTCCATGCCTTACATACATCTCACTCGCACAGTTTAGTGATAATTTTCTTTATGAATGCTTACCAAAGACAGCTTCTCGGAGAGCCTCTCCGGATAGCAGCTCAGAGAGCTGCTCAGGACAGCAGCTCGGAGAGCCACTCAGGACAGTAGCTCGGAGAGCTGCACGGCGCAGCAGCTTGGGCTATCGTCAATACTTCTATAACACACAAAAAGTATCACGGTAGCGTCTTAAATTATTAGCATTACTTTCTTCAGTGTGACAACTAATAAGATTCAATGATTTATGAGCATGAGCGATAAATTAAAAAGGCTTGCTCCTGTGCCACCGGCGCAGGCATGTATGTACATAAGCGTCCATGGCAAAGGTTTTTGTAGCAATGCCTATTCAAAACAAATAGCTTTAGACATAAAAAACAATAGATGAGAAATAGTTAAACCAAATGAATGTGTTAATATCTGTCGACGTACTACGATAAAATTCTAGACTTCCATCACCCGCACCACAATATGCAATGAAAACAAAGAAAAACATTCCATGCCTTACATACATCTAACTCGCACAGTTTAGTGATAATTTTCTTTATTAATGCTTACCAAAGACAGCTTCTCGGAGAGCCTCTCCGGGTAGCAGCTCGGAGAGCCGCTCAGGACAGCAGCTCGGAGAGCGGCACGGCGCAGCAGCTTGGGCCATCGTCAGTCAGATATTCTTCTATAACACACAAAAAGTATTAAGGTAGTGTTTTAAAATATAAGCATTACTTTCTTCAGTGTGAAAACTAATAAGATTCAATGATTTATGAGCATGAGCTATAAATAAAAAATTCTAGTGCCTGTGCCACCGGCGCAGGCATGTATGTACATAAGCGTCCATGGCAAAGGTTCTTGTAGCAATGCCTATTCAAAACAAATAGCTTCAGACATAAAAAAAAATTAGTGAGTAATAGTTAAAAACAAATGAATGTGTTAATATCTGTCGACGTACTACGATAAAATTCTGGACTTCCATCACCCGCACCACAATATGCAATGAAAACAAAGAAAAACATTCCATGCCTTACATACATCTCACTTGCACAGTTTAGTGATAATTTTCTTTATGAATGCTTACCAAAGACAGCTTCTCGGAGAGCCTCTCCGGATAGCAGCTCAGAGAGCCGCTCAGGACAGCAGCTCGGAGAGCCACTCAGGACAGCAGCTCGGAGAGCCACTCAGGACAGTAGCTCGGAGGGCTGCACGGCGCAGCAGCTTGGGCCATCGTCAATTCTTCTATAACACACAAAAAGTATCACGGTAGCGTCTTAAAACATTAGCATTACTTTCTTCAGTGTGACAACTAATAAGATTCAATGATTTATGAGCATGAGCGATAAATTAAAAAGGCTTGCTCCTGTACCACCGGCGCAGGCATGTATGTACATAAGCGTCCATGGCAAAGGTTTTTGTAGCAATGCCTATTCAAAACAAATAGCTTTAGACATAAAAAACAATAGATGAGAAATAGTTAAACCAAATGAATGTGTTAATATCTGTCGACGTACTACGATAAAATTCTAGACTTCCATCACCCGCACCACAATATGCAATGAAAACAAAGAAAAACATTCCATGCCTTACATACATCTAACACGCACAGTTTAGTGATAATTTTCTTTATGAATGCTTACCAAAGACAGCTTCTCGGAGAGCCTCTCCGGATAGCAGCTCAGAGAGCCGCTCAGGACAGCAGCTCGGAGAGCCACTCAGGACAGTAGCTCGGAGAGCTGCACGGCGCAGCAGCTTGGGCCATCGTCAATTCTTCTATAACACACAAAAAGTATCACGGTAGCGTCTTAAATTATAAGCATTACTTTCTTCAGTGTGACAACTAATAAGATTCAATGATTTATGAGCATGAGCGATAAATTAAAAAGGCTTGCTCCTGTGCCACCGGCGCAGGCATGTATGTACATAAGCGTCCATGGCAAAGGTTTTTGTAGCAATGCCTATTCAAAACAAATAGCTTTAGACATAAAAAACAATAGATGAGAAATAGTTAAACCAAATGAATGTGTTAATATCTGTCGACGTACTACGATAAAATTCTAGACTTCCATCACCCGCACCACAATATGCAATGAAAACAAAGAAAAACATTCCATGCCTTACATACATCTAACTCGCACAGTTTAGTGATAATTTTCTTTATTAATGCTTACCAAAGACAGCTTCTCGGAGAGCCTCTCCGGGTAGCAGCTCGGAGAGCCGCTCAGGACAGCAGCTCGGAGAGCGGCACGGCGCAGCAGCTTGGGCCATCGTCAGTCAGATATTCTTCTATAACACACAAAAAGTATTAAGGTAGTGTTTTAAAATATAAGCATTACTTTCTTCAGTGTGAAAACTATCAAGATTCAATGATTTATGAGCATGAGCTATAAATAAAAAATGCTAGTGCCTGTGCCACCGGCGCAGGCATGTATGTACATAAGCGTCCATGGCAAAGGTTCTTGTAGCAATGCCTATTCAAAACAAATAGCTTCAGACATAAAAAACAATTAGTGAGTAATAGTTAAAAACAAATGAATGTGTTAATATCCTTCGACGTACTACGATAAAATTCTGGACTTCCATCACCCGCACCACAATATGCAATGAAAACAAAGAAAAACATTCCATGCCTTACATACATCTCACTCGCACAGTTTAGTGATAATTTTCTTTATGAATGCTTACCAAAGACAGCTTCTCGGAGAGCCTCTCCGGATAGCAGCTCGAAGAGCCGCTCAGGACAGCAGCTCGGAGAGACACTCAGGACAGTAGCTCGGAGAACTGCACGGCGCAGCAGCTTGGGCCATCGTCAATTCTTCTATAACACACAAAAAGTATCACGGTAGCGTCTTAAAACATTAGCATTACTTTCTTCAGTATGACAACTAATAAGATACAATGATTTAAGAGCATGAGCGATAAATTAAAAAGGCTTGCTCCTGTGCCACCGGCGCAGGCATGTATGTACATAAGCGTCCATGGCAAAGGTTTTTGTAGCAATGCCTATTCAAAACAAATAGCTTTAGACATAAAAAACAATAGATGAGAAATAGTTAAACCAAATGAATGTGTTAATATCTGTCGACGTACTACGATAAAATTCTAGACTTCCATCACACGCACCACAATATGCAATGAAAACAAAGAAAAACATTCCATGCCTTACATACATCTAACACGCACAGTTTAGTGATAATTTTCTTTATTAATGCTTACCAAAGACAGCTTCTCGGAGAGCCTCTCCGGGTAGCAGCTCGGAGAGCCGCTCAGGACAGCAGCTCGGAGAGCGGCACGGCGCAGCAGCTTGGGCCATCGTCAGTCAGATATTCTTCTATAACACACAAAAAGTATTAAGGTAGTGTTTTAAAATATAAGCATTACTTTCTTCAGTGTGAAAACTAATAAGATTCAATGATTTATGAGCATGAGCTATAAATAAAAAATGCTAGTGCCTGTGCCACCGGCGCAGGCATGTATGTACATAAGCGTCCATGGCAAAGGTTCTTGTAGCAATGCCTATTCAAAACAAATAGCTTCAGACATAAAAAACAATTAGTGAGTAATAGTTAAAAACAAATGAATGTGTTAATATCTGTCGACGTACTACGATAAAATTCTGGACTTCCATCACCCGCACCACAATATGCAATGAAAACAAAGAAAAACATTCTATGCCTTACATACATCTCACTCGCACAGTTTAGTGATAATTTTCTTTATGAATGCTTACCAAAGACAGCGTCTCGGAGAGCCTCTCCAGATAGCAGCTCAGAGAGCCGCTCAGGACAGCAGCTCGGAGAGCCACTCAGGACAGTAGCTCGGAGAGCTGCACGGCGCAGCAGCTTGGGCCATCGTCAATTCTTCTATAACACACAAAAAGTATCACGGTAGCGTCTTAAAACATTAGCATTACTTTCTTCAGTATGACAACTAATAAGATACAATGATTTAAGAGCATGAGCGATAAATTAAAAAGGCTTGCTCCTGTGCCACCGGCGCAGGCATGTATGTACATAAGCGTCCATGGCAAAGGTTTTTGTAGCAATGCCTATTCAAAACAAATAGCTTTAGACATAAAAAACAATAGATGAGAAATAGTTAAACCAAATGAATGTGTTAATATCTGTCGACGTACTACGATAAAATTCTAGACTTCCATCACACGCACCACAATATGCAATGAAAACAAAGAAAAACATTCCATGCCTTACATACATCTAACACGCACAGTTTAGTGATAATTTTCTTTATTAATGCTTACCAAAGACAGCTTCTCGGAGAGCCTCTCCGGGTAGCAGCTCGGAGAGCCGCTCAGGACAGCAGCTCGGAGAGCGGCACGGCGCAGCAGCTTGGGCCATCGTCAGTCAGATATTCTTCTATAACACACAAAAAGTATTAAGGTAGTGTTTTAAAATATAAGCATTACTTTCTTCAGTGTGAAAACTAATAAGATTCAATGATTTATGAGCATGAGCTATAAATAAAAAATGCTAGTGCCTGTGCCACCGGCGCAGGCATGTATGTACATAAGCGTCCATGGCAAAGGTTCTTGTAGCAATGCCTATTCAAAACAAATAGCTTCAGACATAAAAAACAATTAGTGAGTAATAGTTAAAAACAAATGAATGTGTTAATATCTGTCGACGTACTACGATAAAATTCTGGACTTCCATCACCCGCACCACAATATGCAATGAAAACAAAGAAAAACATTCTATGCCTTACATACATCTCACTCGCACAGTTTAGTGATAATTTTCTTTATGAATGCTTACCAAAGACAGCGTCTCGGAGAGCCTCTCCAGATAGCAGCTCAGAGAGCCGCTCAGGACAGCAGCTCGGAGAGCCACTCAGGACAGTAGCTCGGAGAGCTGCACGGCGCAGCAGCTTGGGCCATCGTCAATTCTTCTATAACACACAAAAAGTATCACGGTAGCGTCTTAAAACATTCGCATTACTTTCTTCAGTGTGACAACTAATAAGATTCAATGATTTATGAGCATGAGCGATAAATTAAAAAGGCTTGCTCCTGTGCCACCGGCGCAGGCATGTATGTACATAAGCGTCCATGGCAAAGGTTTTTGTAGCAATGCCTATTCAAAACAAATAGCTTTAGACATAAAAAACAAAAGATGAGAAATAGTTAAACCAAATGAGTGTGTAATATCTGTCGACGTACTACGATAAAATTCTAGACTTCCATCACCCGCACCACAATATGCAATGAAAACAAAGATAAACATTCCATGCCTTACATACATCTAACTCGCACAGTTTAGTGATAATTTTCTTTATTAATGCTTACCAAAGACAGCTTCTCGGAGAGCCTCTCCGGGTAGCAGCTCGGAGAGCCGCTCAGGACAGCAGCTCGGAGAGCGGCACGGCGCAGCAGCTTGGGCCATCGTCAGTCAGATATTCTTCTATAACACACAAAAAGTATTAAGGTAGTGTTTTAAAATATAAGCATTACTTTCTTCAGTGTGAAAACAAATAAGATTCAATGATTTATGAGCATGAGCTATAAATGAAAAATGCTAGTGCCTGTGCCACCGGCGCAGGCATGTATGTACATAAGCGTCCATGGCAAAGGTTCTTGTAGCAATGCCTATTCAAAACAAATAGCTTCAGACATAAAAAACAATTAGTGAGTAATAGTTAAAAACAAATGAATGTGTTAATATCTGTCGACGTACTACGATAAAATTCTGGACTTCCATCACCCGCACCACAATATGCAATGAAAACAAAGAAAAACATTCTATGCCTTACATACATCTCACTCGCACAGTTTAGTGATAATTTTCTTTATGAATGCTTACCAAAGACAGCTTCTCGGAGAGCCTCTCCAGATAGCAGCTCAGAGAGCCGCTCAGGACAGCAGCTCGGAGAGCCACTCAGGACAGTAGCTCGGAGAGCTGCACGGCGCAGCAGCTTGGGCCATCGTCAATTCTTCTATAACACACAAAAAGTATCACGGTAGCGTCTTAAAACATTAGCATTACTTTCTTCAGTGTGACAACTAATAAGATTCAATGATTTATGAGCATGAGCGATAAATTAAAAAGGCTTGCTCCTGTGCCACCGGCGCAGGCATGTATGTACATAAGCGTCCATGGCAAAGGTTTTTGTAGCAATGCCTATTCAAAACAAATAGCTTTAGACATAAAAAACAATAGATGAGAAATAGTTAAACCAAATGAGTGTGTAATATCTGTCGACGTACTACGATAAAATTCTAGACTTCCATCACCCGCACCACAATATGCAATGAAAACAAAGATAAACATTCCATGCCTTACATACATCTAACTCGCACAGTTTAGTGATAATTTTCTTTATTAATGCTTACCAAAGACAGCTTCTCGGAGAGCCTCTCCGGGTAGCAGCTCGGAGAGCCGCTCAGGACAGCAGCTCGGAGAGCGGCACGGCGCAGCAGCTTGGGCCATCGTCAGTCAGATATTCTTCTATAACACACAAAAAGTATTAAGGTAGTGTTTTAAAATATAAGCATTACTTACTTCAGTGTGAAAACAAATAAGATTCAATGATTTATGAGCATGAGCTATAAATGAAAAATGCTAGTGCCTGTGCCACCGGCGCAGGCATGTATGTACATAAGCGTCCATGGCAAAGGTTCTTGTAGCAATGCCTATTCAAAACAAATAGCTTCAGACATAAAAAACAATTAGTGAGTAATAGTTAAAAACAAATGAATGTGTTAATATCTGTCGACGTACTACGATAAAATTCTGGACTTCCATCACCCGCACCACAATATGCAATGAAAACAAAGAAAAACATTCCATGCCTTACATACATCTAACTCGCACAGTTTAGTGATAATTTTCTTTATTAATGCTTACCAAAGACAGCTGCTCGGAGAGCCTCTCCGGGTAGCAGCTCGGAGAGCCGCTCAGGACAGCAGCTCGGAGAGCCGCTCAGGAAAGCAGCTCGGAGAGCGGCACGGCGCAACAGCTTGGGCCATCGTCAGTCAGATATTCTTCTATAACACACAAAAACTATTAAGGTAGTGTTTTAAAATATAAGCATTACTTTCTTCAGTGTGAAAACTAATAAGATTCAATGATTTATGAGCATGAGCTATAAATAAAAAATGCTAGTGCCTGTGCCACCGGCGCAGGCATGTATGTACATAAGCGTCCATGGCAAAGGTTTTTGTAGCAATGCCTATTCAAAACAAATAGCTTTAGACATAAAAAACAGTAGATGATAAATAGTTAAACCAAATGAGTGTGTAATATCTGTCGACGTACTACGATAAAATTCTAGACTTCCATCACCCGCACCACAATATGCAATGAAAACAAAGAAAAACATTCCATGCCTTACATACATCTAACTCGCACAGTTTAGTGATAATTTTCTTTATTAATGCTTACCAAAGACAGCTTCTCGGAGAGCCTCTCCGGGTAGCAGCTCGGAGAGCCGCTCAGGACAGCAGCTCGGAGAGCGGCACGGCGCAGCAGCTTGGGCCATCGTCAGTCAGATATTCTTCTATAACACACAAAAAGTATTAAGGTAGTGTTTTAAAATATAAGCATTACTTTCTTCAGTGTGAAAACTAATAAGATTCAATGATTTATGAGCATGAGCTATAAATAAAAAATTCTAGTGCCTGTGCCACCGGCGCAGGCATGTATGTACATAAGCGTCCATGGCAAAGGTTCTTGTAGCAATGCCTATTCAAAACAAATAGCTTCAGACATAAAAAAAAATTAGTGAGTAATAGTTAAAAACAAATGAATGTGTTAATATCTGTCGACGTACTACGATAAAATTCTGGACTTCCATCACCCGCACCACAATATGCAATGAAAACAAAGAAAAACATTCCATGCCTTACATACATCTAACTCGCACAGTTTAGTGATAATTTTCTTTATTAATGCTTACCAAAGACAGCTTCTCGGAGAGCCTCTCCGGGTAGCAGCTCGGAGAGCCGCTCAGGACAGCAGCTCGGAGAGCCGCTCAGGACAGCAGCTCGGAGAGCGGCACGGCGCAGCAGCTTGGGCCATCGTCAGTCAGATATTCTTCTATAACACACAAAAAGTATTAAGGTAGTGTTTTAAAATATAAGCATTACTTTCTTCAGTGTGAAAACTAATAAGATTCAATGATTTATGAGCATGAGCTATAAATAAAAAATGCTAGTGCCTGTGCCACCGGCGCAGGCATGTATGTACATAAGCGTCCATGGCAAAGGTTCTTGTAGCAATGCCTATTCAAAACAAATAGCTTCAGACATAAAAAACAATTAGTGAGTAATAGTTAAAACCAAATGAGTGTGTAATATCTGTCGACGTACTACGATAAAATTCTAGACTTCCATCACCCGCACCACAATATGCAATGAAAACAAAGAAAAACATTCCATGCCTTACATACATCTAACTCGCACAGTTTAGTGATAATTTTCTTTATTAATGCTTACCAAAGACAGCTTCTCGGAGAGCCTCTCCGGGTAGCAGCTCGGAGAGCCGCTCAGGACAGCAGCTCGGAGAGCGGCACGGCGCAGCAGCTTGGGCCATCGTCAGTCAGATATTCTTCTATAACACACAAAAAGTATTAAGGTAGTGTTTTAAAATATAAGCATTACTTTCTTCAGTGTGAAAACTATCAAGATTCAATGATTTATGAGCATGAGCTATAAATAAAAAATGCTAGTGCCTGTGCCACCGGCGCAGGCATGTATGTACATAAGCGTCCATGGCAAAGGTTCTTGTAGCAATGCCTATTCAAAACAAATAGCTTCAGACATAAAAAACAATTAGTGAGTAATAGTTAAAAACAAATGAATGTGTTAATATCCTTCGACGTACTACGATAAAATTCTGGACTTCCATCACCCGCACCACAATATGCAATGAAAACAAAGAAAAACATTCCATGCCTTACATACATCTCACTCGCACAGTTTAGTGATAATTTTCTTTATGAATGCTTACCAAAGACAGCTTCTCGGAGAGCCTCTCCGGATAGCAGCTCGAAGAGCCGCTCAGGACAGCAGCTCGGAGAGCCACTCAGGACAGTAGCTCGGAGAACTGCACGGCGCAGCAGCTTGGGCCATCGTCAATTCTTCTATAACACACAAAAAGTATCACGGTAGCGTCTTAAAACATTAGCATTACTTTCTTCAGTATGACAACTAATAAGATACAATGATTTAAGAGCATGAGCGATAAATTAAAAAGGCTTGCTTCTGTGCCACCGGCGCAGGCATGTATGTACATAAGCGTCCATGGCAAAGGTTTTTGTAGCAATGCCTATTCAAAACAAATAGCTTTAGACATAAAAAACAATAGATGAGAAATAGTTAAACCGAATGAATGTGTTAATATCTGTCGACGTTCTACGATAAAATTCTAGACTTCCATCACCCGCACCACAATATGCAATGAAAACAAAGAAAAACATTCCATGCCTTACATACATCTAACTCGCACAGTTTAGTGATAATTTTCTTTATTAATGCTTACCAAAGACAGCTTCTCGGAGAGCCTCTCCGGGTAGCAGCTCGGAGAGCCGCTCAGGACAGCAGCTCGGAGAGCGGCACGGCGCAGCAGCTTGGGCCATCGTCAGTCAGATATTCTTCTATAACACACAAAAAGTATTAAGGTAGTGTTTTAAAATATAAGCATTACTTTCTTCAGTGTGAAAACTAATAAGATTCAATGATTTATGAGCATGAGCTATAAATAAAAAATGCTAGTGCCTGTGCCACCGGAGCAGGCATGTATGTACATAAGCGTCCATGGCAAAGGTTCTTGTAGCAATGCCTATTCAAAACAAATAGCTTCAGACATAAAAAACAATTAGTGAGTAATAGTTAAAAACAAATGAATGTGTTAATATCTGTCGACGTACTACGATAAAATTCTGGACTTCCATCACCCGCACCACAATATGCAATGAAAACAAAGAAAAACATTCTATGCCTTACATACATCTAACACGCACAGTTTAGTGATAATTTTCTTTATTAATGCTTACCAAAGACAGCTTCTCGGAGAGCCTCTCCGGGTAGCAGCTCGGAGAGCCGCTCAGGACAGCAGCTCGGAGAGCGGCACGGCGCAGCAGCTTGGGCCATCGTCAGTCAGATATTCTTCTATGACACACAAAAAGTATTAAGTTAGTGTTTTAAAATATAAGTATTACTTTCTTCAGTGTGAAAACTAATAAGATTCAATGATTTATGAGCATGAGCTATAAATAAAAAATGCTAGTGCCTGTGCCACCGGCGCAGGCATGTATGTACATAAGCATCCATGGCAAAGGTTCTTGTAGCAATGCCTATTCAAAACAAATAGCTTCAGACATAAAAAACAATAAGTGAGTAATAGTTAAAAACAAATGAATGTGTTAATATCTGTCGACGTACTAAGATAAAATTCTGGACTTCCATCACCCGCACCACAATATGCAATGAAAACAAAGAAAAACATTCCATGCCTTACATACATCTCACTCGCACAGTTTAGTGATAATTTTCTTTAAGAATGCTTACCAAAGACAGCTTCTCGGAGAGCCTATCCGGATAGCAGCTCAGAGAGCCGCTCAGGACAGCAGCTCGGAGAGCCACTCAGGACAGTAGCTCGGAGAGCTGCACGGCGCAGCAGCTTGGGCCATCGTCAATTCTTCTATAACACACAAAAAGTATCACGGTAGCGTCTTAAAACATTAGCATTACTTTCTTCAGTGTGACAACTAATAAGATTCAATGATTTATGAGCATGAGCGATAAATTAAAAAGGCTTGCTCCTGTGCCACCGGCGCAGGCATGTATGTACATAAGCGTCCATGGCAAAGGTTTTTGTAGCAATGCCTATTCAAAACAAATAGCTTTAGACATAAAAAACAATAGATGAGAAATAGTTAAACCAAATGAATGTGTTAATATCTGTCGACGTACTACGATAAAATTCTAGACTTCCATCACCCGCACCACAATATGCAATGAAAACAAAGAAAAACATTCCATGCCTTACATACATCTCACTCGCACAGTTTAGTGATAATTTTCTTTATGAATGCTTACCAAAGACAGCTTCTCGGAGAGCCTCTCCGGATACCAGTTTAGAGAGCTGCTCAGGACAGCAGCTCGGAGAGCTACTCAGGACAGTAGCTCGGAGAGCTGCACAGCGCAGCAGCTTGGGCCATCGTCAATTCTTCTATAACACACAAAAAGTATCACGGTAGCGTCTTAAATTATAAGCATTACTTTCTTCAGTGTGACAACTAATAAGATTCAATGATTTATGAGCATGAGCGATAAATTAAAAAGGCTTGCTCCTGTGCCACCGGCGCAGGCATGTATGTACATAAGCGTCCATGGCAAAGGTTTTTGTAGCAATGCCTATTCAAAACAAATAGCTTTAGACATAAAAAACAATAGATGAGAAATAGTTAAACCAAATGAATGTGTTAATATCTGTCGACGTACTACGATAAAATTCTAGACTTCCATCACCCGCACCACAATATGCAATAAAAACAAAGAAAAACATTCCATGCCTTACATACATCTAACTCGCACAGTTTAGTGATAATTTTCTTTATTAATGCTTACCAAAGACAGCTTCTCGGAGAGCCTCTCCGGGTAGCAGCTCGGAGAGCCGCTCAGGACAGCAGCTCGGAGAGCGGCACGGCGCAGCAGCTTGGGCCATCGTCAGTCAGATATTCTTCTATAACACACAAAAAGTATTAAGGTAGTGTTTTAAAATATAAGCATTACTTTCTTCAGTGTGAAAACTATCAAGATTCAATGATTTATGAGCATGAGCTATAAATAAAAAATGCTAGTGCCTGTGCCACCGGCGCAGGCATGTATGTACATAAGCGTCCATGGCAAAGGTTCTTGTAGCAATGCCTATTCAAAACAAATAGCTTCAGACATAAAAAACAATTAGTGAGTAATAGTTAAAAACAAATGAATGTGTTAATATCCTTCGACGTACTACGATAAAATTCTGGACTTCCATCACCCGCACCACAATATGCAATGAAAACAAAGAAAAACATTCCATGCCTTACATACATCTCACTCGCACAGTTTAGTGATAATTTTCTTTATGAATGCTTACCAAAGACAGCTTCTCGGAGAGCCTCTCCGGATAGCAGCTCGAAGAGCCGCTCAGGACAGCAGCTCGGAGAGCCACTCAGGACAGTAGCTCGGAGAACTGCACGGCGCAGCAGCTTGGGCCATCGTCAATTCTTCTATAACACACAAAAAGTATCACGGTAGCGTCTTAAAACATTAGCATTACTTTCTTCAGTATGACAACTAATAAGATACAATGATTTAAGAGCATGAGCGAAAAATTAAAAAGGCTTGCTTCTGTGCCACCGGCGCAGGCATGTATGTACATAAGCGTCCATGGCAAAGGTTTTTGTAGCAATGCCTATTCAAAACAAATAGCTTTAGACATAAAAAACAATAGATGAGAAATAGTTAAACCAAATGAATGTGTTAATATCTGTCGACGTACTACGATAAAATTCTAGACTTCCATCACACGCACCACAATATGCAATGAAAACAAAGAAAAACATTCCATGCCTTACATACATCTAACACGCACAGTTTAGTGATAATTTTCTTTATTAATGCTTACCAAAGACAGCTTCTCGGAGAGCCTCTCCGGATAGCAGCTCGGAGAGCCGCTCAGGACAGCAGCTCGGAGAGCGGCACGGCGCAGCAGCTTGGGCCATCGACAGTCAGATATTCTTCTATAACACACAAAAAGTATTAAGGTAGTGTTTTAAAATATAAGCATTACTTTCTTCAGTGTGAAAACTAATAAGATTCAATGATTTATGAGCATGAGCTATAAATAAAAAATGCTAGTGCCTGTGCCACCGGCGCAGGCATGTATGTACATAAGCGTCCATGGCAAAGGTTCTTGTAGCAATGCCTATTCAAAACAAATAGCTTCAGACATAAAAAACAATTAGTGAGTAATAGTTAAAAACAAATGAATGTGTTAATATCTGTCGACGTACTACGATAAAATTCTGGACTTCCATCACCCGCACCACAATATGCAATGAAAACAAAGAAAAACATTCCATGCCTTACATACATCTAACTCGCACAGTTTAGTGATAATTTTCTTTATTAATGCTTACCAAAGACAGCTTCTCGGAGAGCCTCTCCAGGTAGCAGCTCGGAGAGCCGCTCAGGACAGCAGCTCGGAAAGCCGCTCAGGAAAGCAGCTCGGAGAGCGGCACGGCGCAACAGCTTGGGCCATCGTCAGTCAGATATTCTTCTATAACACACAAAAAGTATTAAGGTAGTGTTTTAAAATATAAGCATTACTTTCTTCAGTGTGAAAACTAATAAGATTCAATGATTTATGAGCATGAGCTATAAATGAAAAATGCTAGTGCCTGTGCCACCGGCGCAGGCATGTATGTACATAAGCGTCCATGGCAAAGGTTCTTGTAGCAATGCCTATTAAAAACAAATAGCTTCAGACATAAAAAACAATTAGTGAGTAATAGTTAAAAACAAATGAATGTGTTAATATCTGTCGACGTACTACGATAAATTTCTGGACTTCCATCACCCGCACCACAATATGCAATGAAAACAAAGAAAAACATTCTATGCCTTACATACATCTCACTCGCACAGTTTAGTGATAATTTTCTTTATGAATGCTTACCAAAGACAGCTTCTCGGAGAGCCTCTCCAGATAGCAGCTCAGAGAGCCGCTCAGGACAGCAGCTCGGAGAGCCACTCAGGACAGTAGCTCGGAGAGCTGCACGGCGCAGCAGCTTGGGCCATCGTCAATTCTTCTATAACACACAAAAAGTATCACGGTAGCGTCTTAAAACATTAGCATTACTTTCTTCAGTGTGACAACTAATAAGATTCAATGATTTATGAGCATGAGCTATAAATAAAAAATGCTAGTGCCTGTGCCACCGGCGCAGGCATGTATGTACATAAGCGTCCATGGCAAAGGTTTTTGTAGCAATGCCTATTCAAAACAAATAGCTTTAGACATAAAAAACAATAGATGATAAATAGTTAAACCAAATGAGTGTAATATCTGTCGACGTACTACGATAAAATTCTAGACTTCCATCACCCGCACCACAATATGCAATGAAAACAAAGAAAAACATTCCATGCCTTACATACATCTAACTCGCACAGTTTAGTGATAATTTTCTTTATTAATGCTTACCAAAGACAGCTTCTCAGAGAGCCTCTCCGGGTAGCAGCTCGGAGAGCCGCTCAGGACAGCAGCTCGGAGAGCGGCACGGCGCAGCAGCTTGGGCCATCGTCAGTCAGATATTCTTCTATAACACACAAAAAGTATTAAGGTAGTGTTCTAAAATATAAGCATTACTTTCTTCAGTGTGAAAACTAATAAGATTCAATGATTTATGAGCATGAGCTATAAATAAAAAATGCTAGTGCCTGTGCCACCGGCGCAGGCATGTATGTACATAAGCGTCCATGGCAAAGGTTCTTGTAGCAATGCCTATTCAAAACAAATAGCTTCAGACATAAAAAACAATTAGTGAGTAATAGTTAAAAACAAATGAATGTGTTAATATCTGTCGACGTACTACGATAAAATTCTGGACTTCCATCACCCGCACCACAATATGCAATGAAAACAAAGAAAAACATTCCATGCCTTACATACATCTCACTCGCACAGTTTAGTGATAATTTTCTTTATGAATGCTTACCAAAGACAGCTTCTCGGAGAGCCTCTCCGGATAGCAGCTCAGAGAGCCGCTCAGGAAAGCAGCTCGGAGAGCCATTCAGGACAGTAGCTCGGAGAGCTGCACGGCGCAGCAGCTTGGGCCATCGTCAATTCTTCTATAACACACAAAAAGTATCACGGTAGCGTCTTAAAACATTAGCATTACTTTCTTCAGTATGACAACTAATAAGATACAATGATTTATGAGCATGAGCGATAAATTAAAAAGGCTTGCTCCTGTGCCACCGGCGCAGGCATGTATGTACATAAGCGTCCATGGCAAAGGTTTTTGTAGCAATGCCTATTCAAAACAAATAGCTTTAGACATAAAAAAACAATAGATGAGAAATAGTTAAACCAAATGATTGTGTTAATATCTGTCGACTTACTACGATAAAATTCTAGACTTCCATCACCCGCACCACAATATGCAATGAAAACAAAGAAAAACATTCCATGCCTTACATTCATCTAACTCGCACAGTTTAGTGATAATTTTCTTTATTAATGCTTACCAAAGACAGCTTCTCGGAGAGCCTCTCCGGGTAGCAGCTCGGAGAGCCGCTCAGGACAGCAGCTCGGAGAGCGGCACGGCGCAGCAGCTTGGGCCATCGTCAGTCAGATATTCTTCTATAACACACAAAAAGTATTAAGGTAGTGTTTTAAAATATAAGCATTACTTTCTTCAGTGTGAAAACTAATAAGATTCAATGATTTATGAGCATGAGCTATAAATAAAAAATTCTAGTGCCTGTGCCACCGGCGCAGGCATGTATGTACATAAGCGTCCATGGCAAAGGTTCTTGTAGCAATGCCTATTCAAAACAAATAGCTTCAGACATAAAAAACAATAGATGAGATATATAAATAGTTAAACCAAATGAATGTGTTAATATCTGTCGACGTACTACGATAAAATTCTAGACTTCCATCACCCGCACCACAATATGCAATGAAAACAAAGAAAAACATTCCATGCCTTACATACATCTAACTCGCACAGTTTAGTGATAATTTTCTTTATTAATGCTTACCAAAGACAGCTTCTCGGAGAGCCTCTCCAGGTAGCAGCTCGGAGAGCCGCTCAGGACAGCAGCTCGGAAAGCCGCTCAGGAAAGCAGCTCGGAGAGCGGCACGGCGCAACAGCTTGGGCCATCGTCAGTCAGATATTCTTCTATAACACACAAAAAGTATTAAGGTAGTGTTTTAAAATATAAGCATTACTTTCTTCAGTGTGAAAACTAATAAGATTCAATGATTTATGAGCATGAGCTATAAATAAAAAATGCTAGTGCCTGTGCCACCGGCGCAGGCATGTATGTACATAAGCGTCCATGGCAAAGGTTCTTGTAGCAATGCCTATTCAAAACAAATAGCTTCAGACATAAAAAACAATTAGTGAGTAATAGTTAAAAACAAATGAATGTGTTAATATCTGTCGACGTACTACGATAAAATTCTGGACTTCCATCACCCGCACCACAATATGCAATGAAAACAAAGAAAAACATTCTATGCCTTACATACATCTAACTCGCACAGTTTAGTGATAATTTTCTTTATTAATGCTTACCAAAGACAGCTTCTCGGAGAGCCTCTCCGGGTAGCAGCTCGGAGAGCCGCTCAGGACAGCAGCTCGGAGAGCGGCACGGCGCAGCAGCTTGGGCCATCGACAGTCAGATATTCTTCTATAACACACAAAAAGTATTAAGGTAGTGTTTTAAAATATAAGCATTACTTTCTTCAGTGTGAAAACTAATAAGATTCAATGATTTATGAGCATGAGCTATAAATGAAAAATGCTAGTGCCTGTGCCACCGGCGCAGGCATGTATGTACATAAGCGTCCATGGCAAAGGTTCTTGTAGCAATGCCTATTCAAAACAAATAGCTTCAGACATAAAAAACAATTAGTGAGTAATAGTTAAAAACAAATGAATGTGTTAATATCTGTCGACGTACTACGATAAAATTCTGGACTTCCATCACCCGCACCACAATATGCAATGAAAACAAAGAAAAACATTCCATGCCTTACATACATCTAACTCGCACAGTTTAGTGATAATTTTCTTTATTAATGCTTACCAAAGACAGCTTCTCGGAGAGCCTCTCCGGGTAGCAGCTCGGAGAGCCGCTCAGGACAGCAGCTCGGAGAGCGGCACGGCGCAGCAGCTTGGGCCATCGACAGTCAGATATTCTTCTATAACACACAAAAAGTATTAAGGTAGTGTTTTAAAATATAAGCATTACTTTCTTCAGTGTGACAACTAATAAGATTCAATGATTTATGAGCATGAGCTATAAATGAAAAATGCTAGTGCCTGTGCCACCGGCGCAGGCATGTATGTACATAAGCGTCCATGGCAAAGGTTCTTGTAGCAATGCCTATTCAAAACAAATAGCTTCAGACATAAAAAACAATTAGTGAGTAATAGTTAAAAACAAATGAATGTGTTAATATCTGTCGACGTACTACGATAAAATTCTGGACTTCCATCACCCGCACCACAATATGCAATGAAAACAAAGAAAAACATTCCATGCCTTACATACATCTAACTCGCACAGTTTAGTGATAATTTTCTTTATTAATGCTTACCAAAGACAGCTTCTCGGAGAGCCTCTCCAGGTAGCAGCTCGGAGAGCCGCTCAGGACAGCAGCTCGGAAAGCCGCTCAGGAAAGCAGCTCGGAGAGCGGCACGGCGCAACAGCTTGGGCCATCGTCAGTCAGATATTCTTCTATAACACACAAAAAGTATTAAGGTAGTGTTTTAAAATATAAGCATTACTTTCTTCAGTGTGAAAACTAATAAGATTCAATGATTTATGAGCATGAGCTATAAATGAAAAATGCTAGTGCCTGTGCCACCGGCGCAGGCATGTATGTACATAAGCGTCCATGGCAAAGGTTCTTGTAGCAATGCCTATTAAAAACAAATAGCTTCAGACATAAAAAACAATTAGTGAGTAATAGTTAAAAACAAATGAATGTGTTAATATCTGTCGACGTACTACGATAAATTTCTGGACTTCCATCACCCGCACCACAATATGCAATGAAAACAAAGAAAAACATTCTATGCCTTACATACATCTCACTCGCACAGTTTAGTGATAATTTTCTTTATGAATGCTTACCAAAGACAGCTTCTCGGAGAGCCTCTCCAGATAGCAGCTCAGAGAGCCGCTCAGGACAGCAGCTCGGAGAGCCACTCAGGACAGTAGCTCGGAGAGCTGCACGGCGCAGCAGCTTGGGCCATCGTCAATTCTTCTATAACACACAAAAAGTATCACGGTAGCGTCTTAAAACATTAGCATTACTTTCTTCAGTGTGACAACTAATAAGATTCAATGATTTATGAGCATGAGCTATAAATAAAAAATGCTAGTGCCTGTGCCACCGGCGCAGGCATGTATGTACATAAGCGTCCATGGCAAAGGTTTTTGTAGCAATGCCTATTCAAAACAAATAGCTTTAGACATAAAAAACAATAGATGATAAATAGTTAAACCAAATGAGTGTAATATCTGTCGACGTACTACGATAAAATTCTAGACTTCCATCACCCGCACCACAATATGCAATGAAAACAAAGAAAAACATTCCATGCCTTACATACATCTAACTCGCACAGTTTAGTGATAATTTTCTTTATTAATGCTTACCAAAGACAGCTTCTCAGAGAGCCTCTCCGGGTAGCAGCTCGGAGAGCCGCTCAGGACAGCAGCTCGGAGAGCGGCACGGCGCAGCAGCTTGGGCCATCGTCAGTCAGATATTCTTCTATAACACACAAAAAGTATTAAGGTAGTGTTCTAAAATATAAGCATTACTTTCTTCAGTGTGAAAACTAATAAGATTCAATGATTTATGAGCATGAGCTATAAATAAAAAATGCTAGTGCCTGTGCCACCGGCGCAGGCATGTATGTACATAAGCGTCCATGGCAAAGGTTCTTGTAGCAATGCCTATTCAAAACAAATAGCTTCAGACATAAAAAACAATTAGTGAGTAATAGTTAAAAACAAATGAATGTGTTAATATCTGTCGACGTACTACGATAAAATTCTGGACTTCCATCACCCGCACCACAATATGCAATGAAAACAAAGAAAAACATTCCATGCCTTACATACATCTCACTCGCACAGTTTAGTGATAATTTTCTTTATGAATGCTTACCAAAGACAGCTTCTCGGAGAGCCTCTCCGGATAGCAGCTCAGAGAGCCGCTCAGGAAAGCAGCTCGGAGAGCCATTCAGGACAGTAGCTCGGAGAGCTGCACGGCGCAGCAGCTTGGGCCATCGTCAATTCTTCTATAACACACAAAAAGTATCACGGTAGCGTCTTAAAACATTAGCATTACTTTCTTCAGTATGACAACTAATAAGATACAATGATTTATGAGCATGAGCGATAAATTAAAAAGGCTTGCTCCTGTGCCACCGGCGCAGGCATGTATGTACATAAGCGTCCATGGCAAAGGTTTTTGTAGCAATGCCTATTCAAAACAAATAGCTTTAGACATAAAAAAACAATAGATGAGAAATAGTTAAACCAAATGATTGTGTTAATATCTGTCGACTTACTACGATAAAATTCTAGACTTCCATCACCCGCACCACAATATGCAATGAAAACAAAGAAAAACATTCCATGCCTTACATTCATCTAACTCGCACAGTTTAGTGATAATTTTCTTTATTAATGCTTACCAAAGACAGCTTCTCGGAGAGCCTCTCCGGGTAGCAGCTCGGAGACCCGCTCAGGACAGCAGCTCGGAGAGCGGCACGGCGCAGCAGCTTGGGCCATCGTCAGTCAGATATTCTTCTATAACACACAAAAAGTATTAAGGTAGTGTTTTAAAATATAAGCATTACTTTCTTCAGTGTGAAAACTAATAAGATTCAATGATTTATGAGCATGAGCTATAAATAAAAAATTCTAGTGCCTGTGCCACCGGCGCAGGCATGTATGTACATAAGCGTCCATGGCAAAGGTTCTTGTAGCAATGCCTATTCAAAACAAATAGCTTCAGACATAAAAAACAATAGATGAGAAATAGTTAAACCAAATGAATGTGTTAATATCTGTCGACGTACTACGATAAAATTCTAGACTTCCATCACCCGCACCACAATATGCAATGAAAACAAAGAAAAACATTCCATGCCTTACATACATCTAACTCGCACAGTTTAGTGATAATTTTCTTTATTAATGCTTACCAAAGACAGCTTCTCGGAGAGCCTCTCCAGGTAGCAGCTCGGAGAGCCGCTCAGGACAGCAGCTCGGAAAGCCGCTCAGGAAAGCAGCTCGGAGAGCGGCACGGCGCAACAGCTTGGGCCATCGTCAGTCAGATATTCTTCTATAACACACAAAAAGTATTAAGGTAGTGTTTTAAAATATAAGCATTACTTTCTTCAGTGTGAAAACTAATAAGATTCAATGATTTATGAGCATGAGCTATAAATAAAAAATGCTAGTGCCTGTGCCACCGGCGCAGGCATGTATGTACATAAGCGTCCATGGCAAAGGTTCTTGTAGCAATGCCTATTCAAAACAAATAGCTTCAGACATAAAAAACAATTAGTGAGTAATAGTTAAAAACAAATGAATGTGTTAATATCTGTCGACGTACTACGATAAAATTCTGGACTTCCATCACCCGCACCACAATATGCAATGAAAACAAAGAAAAACATTCTATGCCTTACATACATCTAACTCGCACAGTTTAGTGATAATTTTCTTTATTAATGCTTACCAAAGACAGTTTCTCGGAGAGCCTCTCCGGGTAGCAGCTCGGAGAGCCGCTCAGGACAGCAGCTCGGAGAGCGGCACGGCGCAGCAGCTTGGGCCATCGACAGTCAGATATTCTTCTATAACACACAAAAAGTATTAAGGTAGTGTTTTAAAATATAAGCATTACTTTCTTCAGTGTGAAAACTAATAAGATTCAATGATTTATGAGCATGAGCTATAAATGAAAAATGCTAGTGCCTGTGCCACCGGCGCAGGCATGTATGTACATAAGCGTCCATGGCAAAGGTTCTTGTAGCAATGCCTATTCAAAACAAATAGCTTCAGACATAAAAAACAATTAGTGAGTAATAGTTAAAAACAAATGAATGTGTTAATATCTGTCGACGTACTACGATAAAATTCTGGACTTCCATCACCCGCACCACAATATGCAATGAAAACAAAGAAAAACATTCCATGCCTTACATACATCTAACTCGCACAGTTTAGTGATAATTTTCTTTATTAATGCTTACCAAAGACAGCTTCTCGGAGAGCCTCTCCGGGTAGCAGCTCGGAGAGCCGCTCAGGACAGCAGCTCGGAGAGCGGCACGGCGCAGCAGCTTGGGCCATCGACAGTCAGATATTCTTCTATAACACACAAAAAGTATTAAGGTAGTGTTTTAAAATATAAGCATTACTTTCTTCAGTGTGACAACTAATAAGATTCAATGATTTATGAGCATGAGCTATAAATGAAAAATGCTAGTGCCTGTGCCACCGGCGCAGGCATGTATGTACATAAGCGTCCATGGCAAAGGTTCTTGTAGCAATGCCTATTCAAAACAAATAGCTTCAGACATAAAAAACAATTAGTGAGTAATAGTTAAAAACAAATGAATGTGTTAATATCTGTCGACGTACTACGATAAAATTCTGGACTTCCATCACCCGCACCACAATATGCAATGAAAACAAAGAAAAACATTCCATGCCTTACATACATCTAACTCGCACAGTTTAGTGATAATTTTCTTTATTAATGCTTACCAAAGACAGCTTCTCGGAGAGCCTCTCCAGGTAGCAGCTCGGAGAGCCGCTCAGGACAGCAGCTCGGAAAGCCGCTCAGGAAAGCAGCTCGGAGAGCGGCACGGCGCAACAGCTTGGGCCATCGTCAGTCAGATATTCTTCTATAACACACAAAAAGTATTAAGGTAGTGTTTTAAAATATAAGCATTACTTTCTTCAGTGTGAAAACTAATAAGATTCAATGATTTATGAGCATGAGCTATAAATGAAAAATGCTAGTGCCTGTGCCACCGGCGCAGGCATGTATGTACATAAGCGTCCATGGCAAAGGTTCTTGTAGCAATGCCTATTGAAAACAAATAGCTTCAGACATAAAAAACAATTAGTGAGTAATAGTTAAAAACAAATGAATGTGTTAATATCTGTCGACGTACTACGATAAAATTCTGGACTTCCATCACCCGCACCACAATATGCAATGAAAACAAAGAAAAACATTCTATGCCTTACATACATCTCACTCGCACAGTTTAGTGATAATTTTCTTTATGAATGCTTACCAAAGACAGCTTCTCGGAGAGCCTCTCCAGATAGCAGCTCAGAGAGCCGCTCAGGACAGCAGCTCGGAGAGCCACTCAGGACAGTAGCTCGGAGAGCTGCACGGCGCAGCAGCTTGGGCCATCGTCAATTCTTCTATAACACACAAAAAGTATCACGGTAGCGTCTTAAAACATTAGCATTACTTTCTTCAGTGTGACAACTAATAAGATTCAATGATTTATGAGCATGAGCTATAAATAAAAAATGCTAGTGCCTGTGCCACCGGCGCAGGCATGTATGTACATAAGCGTCCATGGCAAAGGTTTTTGTAGCAATGCCTATTCAAAACAAATAGCTTTAGACATAAAAAACAATAGATGATAAATAGTTAAACCAAATGAGTGTGTAATATCTGTCGACGTACTACGATAAAATTCTAGACTTCCATCACCCGCACCACAATATGCAATGAAAACAAAGAAAAACATTCCATGCCTTACATACATCTAACTCGCACAGTTTAGTGATAATTTTCTTTATTAATGCTTACCAAAGACAGCTTCTCAGAGAGCCTCTCCGGGTAGCAGCTCGGAGAGCCGCTCAGGACAGCAGCTCGGAGAGCGGCACGGCGCAGCAGCTTGGGCCATCGTCAGTCAGATATTCTTCTATAACACACAAAAAGTATTAAGGTAGTGTTCTAAAATATAAGCATTACTTTCTTCAGTGTGAAAACTAATAAGATTCAATGATTTATGAGCATGAGCTATAAATAAAAAATGCTAGTGCCTGTGCCACCGGCGCAGGCATGTATGTACATAAGCGTCCATGGCAAAGGTTCTTGTAGCAATGCCTATTCAAAACAAATAGCTTCAGACATAAAAAACAATTAGTGAGTAATAGTTAAAAACAAATGAATGTGTTAATATCTGTCGACGTACTACGATAAAATTCTGGACTTCCATCACCCGCACCACAATATGCAATGAAAACAAAGAAAAACATTCCATGCCTTACATACATCTCACTCGCACAGTTTAGTGATAATTTTCTTTATGAATGCTTACCAAAGACAGCTTCTCGGAGAGCCTCTCCGGATAGCAGCTCAGAGAGCCGCTCAGGAAAGCAGCTCGGAGAGCCATTCAGGACAGTAGCTCGGAGAGCTGCACGGCGCAGCAGCTTGGGCCATCGTCAATTCTTCTATAACACACAAAAAGTATCACGGTAGCGTCTTAAAACATTAGCATTACTTTCTTCAGTATGACAACTAATAAGATACAATGATTTATGAGCATGAGCGATAAATTAAAAAGGCTTGCTCCTGTGCCACCGGCGCAGGCATGTATGTACATAAGCGTCCATGGCAAAGGTTTTTGTAGCAATGCCTATTCAAAACAAATAGCTTTAGACATAAAAAAACAATAGATGAGAAATAGTTAAACCAAATGAATGTGTTAATATCTGTCGACTTACTACGATAAAATTCTAGACTTCCATCACCCGCACCACAATATGCAATGAAAACAAAGAAAAACATTCCATGCCTTACATTCATCTAACTCGCACAGTTTAGTGATAATTTTCTTTATTAATGCTTACCAAAGACAGCTTCTCGGAGAGCCTCTCCGGGTAGCAGCTCGGAGAGCCGCTCAGGACAGCAGCTCGGAGAGCGGCACGGCGCAGCAGCTTGGGCCATCGTCAGTCAGATATTCTTCTATAACACACAAAAAGTATTAAGGTAGTGTTTTAAAATATAAGCATTACTTTCTTCAGTGTGAAAACTAATAAGATTCAATGATTTATGAGCATGAGCTATAAATAAAAAATTCTAGTGCCTGTGCCACCGGCGCAGGCATGTATGTACATAAGCGTCCATGGCAAAAGTTTTTGTAGCAATGCCTATTCAAAACAAATAGCTTTAGACATAAAAAACAATAGATGAGAAATAGTTAAACCAAATGAATGTGTTAATATCTGTCGACGTACTACGATAAAATTCTAGACTTCCATCACCCGCACCACAATATGCAATGAAAACAAAGGAAAAAATTCCATGCCTTACATACATCTAACTCGCACAGTTTAGTGATAATTTTCTTTATTAATGCTTACCAAAGACAGCTTCTCGGAGAGCCTCTCCGGGTAGCAGCTCGGAGAGCCGCTCAGGACAGCAGCTCGGAGAGCGGCACGGCGCAGCAGCTTGGGCCATCGTCAGTCAGATATTCTTCTATAACACACAAAAAGTATTAAGGTAGTGTTTTAAAATATAAGCATTACTTTCTTCAGTGTGAAAACTAATAAGATTCAATGATTTATGAGCATGAGCTATAAATAAAAAATGCTAGTGCCTGTGCCACCGGCGCAGGCATGTATGTACATAAGCGTCCATGGCAAAGGTTTTTGTAGCAATGCCTATTCAAAACAAATAGATTTAGATATAAAAAACAATAGATGATAAAAAGTTAAACCAAATGAATGTGTTAATATCTGTCGACGTACTACGATAAAATTCTAGACTTCCATCACCCGCACCACAATATGCAATGAAAACAAAGAAAAACATTCCATGCCTTACATACATCTAACTCGCACAGTTTAGTGATAATTTTCTTTATTAATGCTTACCAAAGACAGCTTCTCGGAGAGCCTCTCCGGGTAGCAGCTCGGAGAGCCGCTCAGGACAGCAGCTCGGAGAGCGGCACGGCGCAGCAGCTTGGGCCATCGTCAGTCAGATATTCTTCTATAACACACAAAAAGTATTAAGGTAGTGTTTTAAAATATAAGCATTACTTTCTTCAGTGTGAAAACTAATAAGATTCAATGATTAATGAGCATGAGCTATAAATAAAAAATTCTAGTGCCTGTGCCACCGGCGCAGGCATGTATGTACATAAGCGTCCATGGCAAAGGTTCTTGTAGCAATGCCTATTCAAAACAAATAGCTTCAGACATAAAAAACAATTAGTGAGTAATAGTTAAAAACAAATGAATGTGTTAATATCTGTCGACGTACTACGATAAAATTCTGGACTTCCATCACCCGCACCACAATATGCAATGAAAACAAAGAAAAACATTCCATGCCTTACATACATCTCAGTCGCACAGTTTAGTGATAATTTTCTTTATGAATGCTTACCAAAGACAGCTTCTCGGAGAGCCTCTCCGGATAGCAGCTCAGAGAGCCGCTCAGGACAGCAGCTCGGAGAGCCACTCAAGACAGTAGCTCGGAGAGCTGCACGGCGCAGCAGCTTGGGCCATCGTCAATTCTTCTATAACACACAAAAAGTATCACGGTAGCGTCTTAAAACATTATCATTACTTTCTTCAGTGTGACAACTAATAAGATTCAATGATTTATGAGCATGAGCGATAAATTAAAAAGGCTTGCTCCTGTGCCACCGGCGCAGGCATGTATGTACATAAGCGTCCATGGCAAAGGTTTTTGTAGCAATGCCTATTCAAAACAAATAGCTTTAGACATAAAAAACAATAGATGATAAATAGTTAAACCAAATGAGTGTGTAATATCTGTCGACGTACTACGATAAAATTCTAGACTTCCATCACCCGCACCACAATATGCAATGAAAACAAAGAAAAACATTCCATGCCTTACATACATCTAACTCGCACAGTTTAGTGATAATTTTCTTTATTAATGCTTACCAAAGACAGCTTCTCGGAGAGCCTCTCCGGGTAGCAGCTCGGAGAGCCGCTCAGGACAGCAGCTCGGAGAGCGGCACGGCGCAGCAGCTTGGGCCATCGTCAGTCAGATATTATTCTATAACACACAAAAAGTATTAAGGTAGTGTTTTAAAATATAAGCATTACTTTCTTCAGTGTGAAAACTAATAAGATTCAATGATTAATGAGCATGAGCTATAAATAAAAAATTCTAGTGCCTGTGCCACCGGCGCAGGCATGTATGTACATAAGCGTCCATGGCAAAGGTTCTTGTAGCAATGCCTATTCAAAACAAATAGCTTCAGACATAAAAAACAATTAGTGATTAATAGTTAAAAACAAATGAATGTGTTAATATCTGTCGACGTACTACGATAAAATTCTGGACTTCCATCACCCGCACCACAATATGCAATGAAAACAAAGAAAAACATTCCATGCCTTACATACATCTCACTCGCACAGTTTAGTGATAATTTTCTTTATGAATGCTTACCAAAGACAGCTTCTCGGAGAGCCTCTCCGGATAGCAGCTCAGAGAGCCGCTCAGGAAAGCAGCTCGGAGAGCCATTCAGGACAGTAGCTCGGAGAGCTGCACGGCGCAGCAGCTTGGGCCATCGTCAATTCTTCTATAACACACAAAAAGTATCACGGTAGCGTCTTAAAACATTAGCATTACTTTCTTCAGTATGACAACTAATAAGATACAATGATTTATGAGCATGAGCGATAAATTAAAAAGGCTTGCTCCTGTGCCACCGGCGCAGGCATGTATGTACATAAGCGTCCATGGCAAAGGTTTTTGTAGCAATGCCTATTCAAAACAAATAGCTTTAGACATAAAAAAACAATAGATGAGAAATAGTTAAACCAAATGAATGTGTTAATATCTGTCGACTTACTACGATAAAATTCTAGACTTCCATCACCCGCACCACAATATGCAATGAAAACAAAGAAAAACATTCCATGCCTTACATTCATCTAACTCGCACAGTTTTGTGATAATTTTATTTTCTTTATTAATGCTTACCAAAGACAGCTTCTCGGAGAGCCTCTCCGGGTAGCAGCTCGGAGAGCCGCTCAGGACAGCAGCTCGGAGAGCGGCACGGCGCAGCAGCTTGGGCCATCGTCAGTCAGATATTCTTCTATAACACACAAAAAGTATTAAGGTAGTGTTTTAAAATATAAGCATTACTTTCTTCAGTGTGAAAACTAATAAGATTCAATGATTTATAAGCATGAGCTATAAATAAAAAATGCTAGTGCCTGTGCCACCGGCGCAGGCATGTATGTACATAAGCGTCCATGGCAAAGGTTCTTGTAGCAATGCCTATTCAAAACAAATAGCTTCAGACATAAAAAAACAATTAGTGAGTAATAGTTAAAAACAAATGAATGTGTTAATATCTGTCGACGTACTACGATAAAATTCTGGACTTCCATCACCCGCACCACAATATGCAATGAAAAAAAAGAAAAACATTCCATGCCTTACATACATCTCACTCGCACAGTTTAGTGATAATTTTCTTTATGAATGCTTACCAAAGACAGCTTCTCGGAGAGCCTCTCCGGATAGCAGCTCAGAGAGCCGCTCAGGACAGCAGCTCGGAGAGCCATTCAGGACAGTAGCTCGGAGAGCTGCACGGCGCAGCAGCTTGGGCCATCGTCAATTCTTCTATAACACACAAAAAGTATCACGGTAGCGTCTTAAAACATTAGCATTACTTTCTTCAGTGTGACAACTAATAAGATACAATGATTTATGAGCATGAGCGATAAATTAAAAAGGCTTGCTCCTGTGCCACCGGCGCAGGCATGTATGTACATAAGCGTCCATGGCAAAGGTTTTTGTAGCAATGCCTATTCAAAACAAATAGCTTTAGACATAAAAAACAATAGATGAGAAATAGTTAAACCAAATGAATGTGTTAATATCTGTCGACGTACTACGATAAAATTCTAGACTTCCATCACCCGCACCACAATATGCAATGAAAACAAAGAAAAACATTCCATGCCTTACATACATCTAACTCGCACAGTTTAGTGATAATTTTCTTTATTAATGCTTACCAAAGACAGCTTCTCGGAGAGCCTCTCCGGGTAGCAGCTCGGAGAGCCGCTCAGGACAGCAGCTCGGAGAGTGGCACGGCGCAGCAACTTGGGCCATCGTCAGTCAGATATTCTTCTATAACACACAAAAAGTATTAAGGTAGTGTTTTAAAATATAAGCATTACTTTCTTCAGTGTGAAATCTAATAAGATTCAATGATTTATGAGCATGAGCTATAAATAAAAAATGCTAGTGCCTGTGCCACCGGCGCAGGCATGTATGTACATAAGCGTCCATGGCAAAGGTTCTTGTAGCAATGCCTATTCAAAACAAATAGCTTCAGACATAAAAAACAATTAGTGAGTAATAGTTAAAAACAAATGAATGTGTTAATATCTGTCGACGTACTACGATAAAATTCTGGACTTCCATCACCCGCACCACAATATGCAATGAAAACAAAGAAAAACATTCCATGCCTTACATACATCTCACTCGCACAGTTTAGTGATAATTTTCTTTATGAATGCTTACCAAAGACAGCTTCTCGGAGAGCCTCTCCGGATAGCAGCTCAGAGAGCCGCTCAGGACAGCAGCTCGGAGAGCCATTCAGGACAGTAGCTCGGAGAGCTGCACGGCGCAGCAGCTTGGGCCATCGTCAATTCTTCTAAAACACACAAAAAGTATCACGGTAGCGTCTTAAAACATTAGCATTACTTTCTTCAGTGTGACAACTAATAAGATTCAATGATTTATGAGCATGAGCGATAAATTAAAAAGGCTTGCTCCTGTACCACCGGCGCAGGCATGTATGTACATAAGCGTCCATGGCAAAGGTTTTTGTAGCAATGCCTATTCAAAACAAATAGCTTTAGACATAAAAAACAATAGATGAGAAATAGTTAAACCAAATGAATGTGTTAATATCTGTCGACGTATTACGATAAAATTCTAGACTTCCATCACCCGCACCACAATATGCAATGAAAACAAAGAAAAACATTCCATGCCTTACATACATCTCACTCGCACAGTTTAGTGATAATTTTCTTTATTAATGCTTACCAAAGACAGCTTCTCTGAGAGCCTCTCCGGGTAGCAGCTCGGAGAGCCGCTCAGGACAGCAGCTCGGAGAGTGGCACGGCGCAGCAGCTTGGGCCATCGTCAGTCAGATATTCTTCTATAACACACAAAAAGTATTAAGGTAGTGTTTTAAAATATAAGCATTACTTTCTTCAGTGTGAAAACTAATAAGATTCAATGATTTATGAGCATGAGCTATAAATAAAAAATGCTAGTGCCTGTGCCACCGGCGCAGGCATGTATGTACATAAGCGTCCATGGCAAAGGTTCTTGTAGCAATGCCTATTCAAAACAAATAGCTTCAGACATAAAAAACAATTAGTGAGTAATAGTTAAAAACAAATGAATGTGTTAATATCTGTCGACGTACTTCGATAAAATTCTGGACTTCCATCACCCGCACCACAATATGCAATGAAAACAAAGAAAAACATTCCATGCCTTACATACATCTCACTCGCACAGTTTAGTGATAATTTTCTTTATGAATGCTTACCAAAGACAGCTTCTCGGAGAGCCTCTCCGGATAGCAGCTCAGAGAGCCGCTCAGGACAGCAGCTCGGAGAGCCATTCAGGACAGTAGCTCGGAGAGCTGCACGGCGCAGCAGCTTGGGCCATCGTCAATTCTTCTAAAACACACAAAAAGTATCACGGTAGCGTCTTAAAACATTAGCATTACTTTCTTCAGTGTGACAACTAATAAGATTCAATGATTTATGAGCATGAGCGATAAATTAAAAAGGCTTGCTCCTGTACCACCGGCGCAGGCATGTATGTACATAAACGTCCATGGCATAGGTTTTTGTAGCAATGCCTATTCAAAACAAATAGCTTTAGACATAAAAAACAATAGATGAGAAATAGTTAAACCAAATGAATGTGTTAATATCTGTCGACTTACTACGATAAAATTCTAGACTTCCATCACCCGCACCACAATATGCAATGAAAACAAAGAAAAACATTCCATGCCTTACATACATCTAACTCGCACAGTTTAGTGATATTTTTTTTTATTAATGCTTACCATAGACAGCTTCTCGGAGAGCCTCTCCGGGTAGCAGCTCGGAGAGCCGCTCAGGACAGCAGCTCGGAGAGCGGCACGGCGCAGCAGCTTGGGCCATCGTCAGTCAGATATTCTTCTATAACACACAAAAAGTATTAAGGTAGTGTTTTAAAATATAAGCATTACATTCTTCAGTGTGAAAACTAATAAGATTCAATGATTTATGAGCATGAGCTATAAATAAAAAATGCTAGTGCCTGTGCCACCGGCGCAGGTATGTATGTACATAAGCGTCCATGGCAAAAGTTCTTGTAGCAATGCCTATTCAAAACAAATAGCTTCAGACATAAAAAACAATTAGTGAGTAATAGTTAAAAACAAATGAATGTGTTAATATCTGTCGACGTACTACGATAAAATTCTGGACTTCCATCACCCGCACCACAATATGCAATGAAAACAAAGAAAAACATTCCATGCCTTACATACATCTCACTCGCACAGTTAAGTGATAATTTTCTTTATGAATGCTTACCTAAGACAGCTTCTCGGAGAGCCTCTCCGGATAGCAGCTCAGAGAGCCGCTCAGGACAGCAGCTCGGAGAGCCACTCAGGACAGTAGCTCGGAGAGCTGCACGGCGCAGCAGCTTGGGCCATCGCCAATTCTTCTATAACACACAAAAAGTATTAAGGTAGTGTTTTAAAATATAAGCATTACTTTCTTCAGTGTGAAAACTAATAAGATTCAATGATTTATGAGCATGAGCTATAAATAAAAAATGCTAGTGCCTGTGCCACCGGCGCAGGCATGTATGTACATAAGCGTCCATGGCAAAGGTTCTTGTAGCAATGCCTATTCAAAACAAATAGCTTCAGACATAAAAAACAATTAGTGAGTAATAGTTAAAAACAAATGAATGTGTTAATATCTGTCGACGTACTTCGATAAAATTCTGGACTTCCATCACCCGCACCACAATATGCAATGAAAACAAAGAAAAACATTCCATGCCTTACATACATCTCACTCGCACAGTTTAGTGATAATTTTCTTTATGAATGCTTACCAAAGACAGCTTCTCGGAGAGCCTCTCCGGATAGCAGCTCAGAGAGCCGCTCAGGACAGCAGCTCGGAGAGCCATTCAGGACAGTAGCTCGGAGAGCTGCACGGCGCAGCAGCTTGGGCCATCGTCAATTCTTCTAAAACACACAAAAAGTATCACGGTAGCGTCTTAAAACATTAGCATTACTTTCTTCAGTGTGACAACTAATAAGATTCAATGATTTATGAGCATGAGCGATAAATTAAAAAGGCTTGCTCCTGTACCACCGGCGCAGGCATGTATGTACATAAACGTCCATGGCATAGGTTTTTGTAGCAATGCCTATTCAAAACAAATAGCTTTAGACATAAAAAACAATAGATGAGAAATAGTTAAACCAAATGAATGTGTTAATATCTGTCGACTTACTACGATAAAATTCTAGACTTCCATCACCCGCACCACAATATGCAATGAAAACAAAGAAAAACATTCCATGCCTTACATACATCTAACTCGCACAGTTTAGTGATAATTTTTTTTATTAATGCTTACCATAGACAGCTTCTCGGAGAGCCTCTCCGGGTAGCAGCTCGGAGAGCCGCTCAGGACAGCAGCTCGGAGAGCGGCACGGCGCAGCAGCTTGGGCCATCGTCAGTCAGATATTCTTCTATAACACACAAAAAGTATTAAGGTAGTGTTTTAAAATATAAGCATTACATTCTTCAGTGTGAAAACTAATAAGATTCAATGATTTATGAGCATGAGCTATAAATAAAAAATGCTAGTGCCTGTGCCACCGGCGCAGGTATGTATGTACATAAGCGTCCATGGCAAAAGTTCTTGTAGCAATGCCTATTCAAAACAAATAGCTTCAGACATAAAAAACAATTAGTGAGTAATAGTTAAAAACAAATGAATGTGTTAATATCTGTCGACGTACTACGATAAAATTCTGGACTTCCATCACCCGCACCACAATAAGCAATGAAAACAAAGAAAAACATTCCATGCCTTACATACATCTCACTCGCACAGTTAAGTGATAATTTTCTTTATGAATGCTTACCTAAGACAGCTTCTCGGAGAGCCTCTCCGGATAGCAGCTCAGAGAGCCGCTCAGGACAGCAGCTCGGAGAGCCACTCAGGACAGTAGCTCGGAGAGCTGCACGGCGCAGCAGCTTGGGCCATCGCCAATTCTTCTTTAACACACAAAAAGTATCACGGTAGCGTCTTAAAACATTAGCATTACTTTCTTCAGTGTGACAACTAATAAGATTCAATGATTTATGAGCATGAGCGATAAATTAAAAAGGCTTGCTCCTGTGCCACCGGCGCAGGCATGTATGTACATAAGCGTCCATGGCAAAGGTTCTTGTAGCAATGCCTATTCAAAACAAATAGCTTCAGACATAAAAAACAATTAGTGAGTAATAGTTAAAAACAAATGAATGTGTTAATATCTGTCGACGTACTACGATAAAATTCTGGACTTCCATCACCCGCACCACAATATGCAATGAAAACAAAGAAAAACATTCCATGCCTTACATACATCTCACTCGCACAGTTTAGTGATAATTTTCTTTATGAATGCTTACCAAAGACAGCTTCTCGGAGATTCTCTCCGGATAGCAGCTCAGAGAGCCGCTCAGGACAGCAGCTCGGAGAGCCATTCAGGACAGTAGCTCGGAGAGCTGCACGGCGCAGCAGCTTGGGCCATCGTCAATTCTTCTATAACACACAAAAAGTATCACGGTAGCGTCTTAAAACATTAGCATTACTTTCTTCAGTGTGACAACTAATAAGATACAATGATTTATGAGCATGAGCGATAAATTAAAAAGGCTTGCTCCTGTGCCACCGGCGCAGGCATGTATGTACATAAGCGTCCATGACAAAGGTTTTTGTAGCAATGCCTATTCAAAACAAATAGCTTTAGACATAAAAAACAATAGATGAGAAATAGTTAAACCAAATGAATGTGTTAATATCTGTCGACGTATTACGATAAAATTCTAGACTTCCATCACCCGCACCACAATATGCAATGAAAACAAAGAAAAACATTCCATGCCTTACATACATCTCACTCGCACAGTTTAGTGATAATTTTCTTTATTAATGCTTACCAAAGACAGCTTCTCTGAGAGCCTCTCCGGGTAGCAGCTCGGAGAGCCGCTCAGGACAGCAGCTCGGAGAGTGGCACGGCGCAGCAGCTTGGGCCATCGTCAGTCAGATATTCTTCTATAACACACAAAAAGTATTAAGGTAGTGTTTTAAAATATAAGCATTACTTTCTTCAGTGTGAAAACTAATAAGATTCAATGATTTATGAGCATGAGCTATAAATAAAAAATGCTAGTGCCTGTGCCACCGGCGCAGGCATGTATGTACATAAGCGTCCATGGCAAAGGTTCTTGTAGCAATGCCTATTCAAAACAAATAGCTTCAGACATAAAAAACAATTAGTGAGTAATAGTTAAAAACAAATGAATGTGTTAATATCTGTCGACGTACTTCGATAAAATTCTGGACTTCCATCACCCGCACCACAATATGCAATGAAAACAAAGAAAAACATTCCATGCCTTACATACATCTCACTCGCACAGTTTAGTGATAATTTTCTTTATGAATGCTTACCAAAGACAGCTTCTCGGAGAGCCTCTCCGGATAGCAGCTCAGAGAGCCGCTCAGGACAGCAGCTCGGAGAGCCACTCAGGACAGTAGCTCGGAGAGCTGCACGGCGCAGCAGCTTGGGCCATCGTCAATTCATCTATAACACACAAAAAGTATCACGGTAGCGTCTTAAAACATTAGCATTACTTTCTTCAGTGTGACAACTAATAAGATTCAATGATTTATGAGCATGAGCGATAAATTAAAAAGGCTTGCTCCTGTGCCACCGGCGCAGGCATGTATGTACATAAACGTCCATGGCATAGGTTTTTGTAGCAATGCCTATTCAAAACAAATAGCTTTAGACATAAAAAACAATAGATGAGAAATAGTTAAACCAAATGAATGTGTTAATATCTGTCGACGTACTACGATAAAATTCTAGACTTCCATCACCCGCACCACAATATGCAATGAAAACAAAGAAAAACATTCCATGCCTTACATACATCTAACTCGCACAGTTTAGTGATAATTTTTTTTATTAATGCTTACCAAAGACAGCTTCTCGGAGAGCCTCTCCGGGTAGCAGCTCGGAGAGCCGCTCAGGACAGCAGCTCGGAGAGCGGCACGGCGCAGCAGCTTGGGCCATCGTCAGTCAGATATTCTTCTATAACACACAAAAAGTATTAAGGTAGTGTTTTAAAATATAAGCATTACTTTCTTCAGTGTGAAAACTAATAAGATTCAATGATTTATGAGCATGAGCTATAAATAAAAAATGCTAGTGCCTGTGCCACCGGCGCAGGCATGTATGTACATAAGCGTCCATGGCAAAAGTTCTTGTAGCAATGCCTATTCAAAACAAATAGCTTCAGACATAAAAAACAATTAGTGAGTAATAGTTAAAAACAAATGAATGTGTTAATATCTGTCGACGTACTACGATAAAATTCTGGACTTCCATCACCCGCACCACAATATGCAATGAAAACAAAGAAAAACATTCCATGCCTTACATACATCTCACTCGCACAGTTAAGTGATAATTTTCTTTATGAATGCTTACCTAAGACAGCTTCTCGGAGAGCCTCTCCGGATAGCAGCTCAGAGAGCCGCTCAGGACAGCAGCTCGGAGAGCCACTCAGGACAGTAGCTCGGAGAGCTGCACGGCGCAGCAGCTTGGGCAATCGCCAATTCTTCTTTAACACACAAAAAGTATCACGGTAGCGTCTTAAAACATTAGCATTACTTTCTTCAGTGTGACAACTAATAAGATTCAATGATTTATGAGCATGAGCGATAAATTAAAAAGGCTTGCTCCTGTGCCACCGGCGCAGGCATGTATGTACATAAGCGTCCATGGCAAAGGTTCTTGTAGCAATGCCTATTCAAAACAAATAGCTTCAGACATAAAAAACAATTAGTGAGTAATAGTTAAAAACAAATTAATGTGTTAATATCTGTCGACGTACTACGATAAAATTCTGGACTTCCATCACCCGCACCACAATATGCAATGAAAACAAAGAAAAACATTCCATGCCTTACATACATCTCACTCGCACAGTTAAGTGATAATTTTCTTTATGAATGCTTACCTAAGACAGCTTCTCGGAGAGCCTCTCCGGATAGCAGCTCAGAGAGCCGCTCAGGACAGCAGCTCGGAGAGCCACTCAGGACAGTAGCTCGGAGAGCTGCACGGCGCAGCAGCTTGGGCCATCGCCAATTCTTCTTTAACACACAAAAAGTATCACGGTAGCGTCTTAAAACATTAGCATTACTTTCTTCAGTGTGACAACTAATAAGATTCAATGATTTATGAGCATGAGCGATAAATTAAAAAGGCTTGCTCCTGTGCCACCGGCGCAGGCATGTATGTACATAAGCGTCCATGGCAAAGGTTTTTGTAGCAATGCCTATTCAAAACAAATAGCTTTAGACATAAAAAACAATAGATGAGAAAAAGTTAAACCAAATGAGTGTGTAATATCTGTCGACGTACTACGATAAAATTCTAGACTTCCATCACCCGCACCACAATATGCAATGAAAACAAAGAAAAACATTCCATGCCTTACATACATCTAACTCGCCCAGTTTAGTGATAATTTTCTTTATTAATGCTTACCAAAGACAGCTTCTCGGAGAGCCTCTCCGGGTAGCAGCTCGGAGAGCCTCTCCGGGTAGCAGCTCGGAGAGCCGCTCAGGACAGCAGCTCGGAGAGCGGCACGGCGCAGCAGCTTGGGCCATCGTCAGTCAGATATTCTTCTATAACACACAAAAAGTATTAAGGTAGTGTTTTAAAATATAAGCATTACTTTCTTCAGTGTGAAAACTAATAAGATTCAATGATTTATGAGCATGAGCTATAAATAAAAAATGCTAGTGCCTGTGTCACCGGCGCAGGCATGTATGTACATAAGCGTCCATGGCAAAGGTTCTTGTAGCAATGCCTATTCAAAACAAATTGTGTTAATATCTGTCGACGTACTACGATAAAATTCTGGACTTCCATCACCCGCACCACAATATGCAATGAAAACAAAGAAAAAAATTCCATGCCTTACATACATCTCACTCGCACAGTTTAGTGATAATTTTCTTTATGAATGCTTACGAAAGACAGCTTCTCGGAGAGCCTCTCCGGATAGCAGCTCAGAGAGCCGCTCAGGACAGCAGCTCGGAGAGCCACTCAGGACAGTAGCTCGGAGAGCTGCACGGCGCAGCAGCTTGGGCCATCGCCAATTCTTCTATAACACACAAAAAGTATCACGGTAGCGTCTTAAAACATTAGCATTACTTTCTTCAGTGTGACAACTAATAAGATTCAATGATTTATGAGCATGAGCGATAAATTAAAAAGGCTTGCTCCTGTGCCACCGGCGCAGGCATGAATGTACATAAGCGTCCATGGCAAAGGTTTTTGTAGCAATGCCTATTCAAAACAAATAGCTTTAGACATAAAAAACAATAGATGAGAAATAGTTAAACCAAATGAATGTGTTAATATCTGTCGACGTACTACGATAAAATTCTAGACTTCCATCACCCGCACCATAATATGCAATGAAAACAAAGAAAAACATTCCATGCCTTACATACATCTCACTCGCACAGTTTAGTGATAATTTTCTTTATGAATGCTTACCAAAGACAGCTTCTCGGAGAGCCTCTCCGGGTAGCAGCTCGGAGAGCCTCTCCGGGTAGCAGCTCGGAGAGCCGCTCAGGACAGCAGCTCGGAGAGCGGCACGGCGCAGCAGCTTGGGCCATCGTCAGTCAGATATTCTTCTATAACACACAAAAAGTATTAAGGTAGTGTTTTAAAATATAAGCATTACTTTCTTCAGTGTGAAAACTAATAAGATTCAATGATTTATGAGCATGAGCTATAAATAAAAAATGCTAGTGCCTGTGTCACCGGCGCAGGCATGTATGTACATAAGCGTCCATGGCAAAGGTTCTTGTAGCAATGCCTATTCAAAACAAATTGTGTTAATATCTGTCGACGTACTACGATAAAATTCTGGACTTCCATCACCCGCACCACAATATGCAATGAAAACAAAGAAAAAAATTCCATGCCTTACATACATCTCACTCGCACAGTTTAGTGATAATTTTCTTTATGAATGCTTACGAAAGACAGCTTCTCGGAGAGCCTCTCCGGATAGCAGCTCAGAGAGCCGCTCAGGACAGCAGCTCGGAGAGCCACTCAGGACAGTAGCTCGGAGAGCTGCACGGCGCAGCAGCTTGGGCCATCGCCAATTCTTCTATAACACACAAAAAGTATCACGGTAGCGTCTTAAAACATTAGCATTACTTTCTTCAGTGTGACAACTAATAAGATTCAATGATTTATGAGCATGAGCGATAAATTAAAAAGGCTTGCTCCTGTGCCACCGGCGCAGGCATGAATGTACATAAGCGTCCATGGCAAAGGTTTTTGTAGCAATGCCTATTCAAAACAAATAGCTTTAGACATAAAAAACAATAGATGAGAAATAGTTAAACCAAATGAATGTGTTAATATCTGTCGACGTACTACGATAAAATTCTAGACTTCCATCACCCGCACCATAATATGCAATGAAAACAAAGAAAAACATTCCATGCCTTACATACATCTCACTCGCACAGTTTAGTGATAATTTTCTTTATGAATGCTTACCAAAGACAGCTTCTCGGAGAGCCTCTCCGGATAGCAGCTCAGAGAGCCGCTCAGGACAGCAGCTCGGAGAGCCACTCAGGACAGTTGCTCGGAGAGCTGCACGGCGCAGCAGCTTGGGCCATCGCCAATTCTTCTATAACACACAAAAAGTATCACAGTAGCGTCTTAAAACAATAGCATTACTTTCTTCAGTGTGACAACTAATAAGATTCAATGATTTATGAGCATGAGCGATAAATTAAAAAGGCTTGCTCCTGTGCCACCGGCGCAGGCATGTATGTACATAAGCGTCCATGGCAAAGGTTTTTGTAGCAATGCCTATTCAAAACAAATAGCTTTAGACATAAAAAACAATAGATGAGAAATAGTTAAACCAAATGAATGTGTTAATATCTGTCGACGTACTACGATAAAATTCTAGACTTCCATCACCCGCACCACAATATGCAATGAAAACAAAGAAAAACATTCCATGCCTTACATACATCTCACTCGCACAGTTTAGTGATAATTTTCTTTATTAATGCTTACCAAAGACAGCTTCTCGGACAGCCTCTCCGGGTAGCAGCTCGGAGAGCCGCTCAGGACAGCAGCTCGGAGAGCGGCACGGCGCAGCAGCTTGGGCCATCGTCAGTCAGATATTCTTCTATAACACACAAAAAGTATTAAGGTAGTGTTTTAAAATATAAGCATTACTTTCTTCAGTGTGAAAACTAATAAGATTCAATTATTTATGAGCATGAGCTATAAATAAAAAATGCTAGTGCCTGTGCCACCGGCGCAGGCATGTATGTACATAAGCGTCCATGGCAAAGGTTCTTGTAGCAATGCCTATTCAAAACAAATAGCTTCAGACATAAAAAACAATTAGTGAGTAATAGTTAAAAACAAATGAATGTGTTAATATCTGTCGACGTACTACGATAAAATTCTGGACTTCCATCACCCGCACCACAATATGCAATGAAAACAAAGAAAAACATTCCATGCCTTACATACATCTCACTCGCACAGTTTAGTGATAATTTTCTTTATGAATGCTTACCAAAGACAGCTTCTCGGAGAGCCTCTCCGGATAGCAGCTCAGAGAGCCGCTCAGGACAGCAGCTCGGAGAGCCATTCAGGACAGTAGCTCGGAGAGCTGCACGGCGCAGCAGCTTGGGCCATCGTCAATTCTTCTATAACACACAAAAAGTATCACGGTAGCGTCTTAAAACATTAGCATTACTTTCTTCAGTGTGACAACTAATAAGATTCAATGATTTATGAGCATGAGCGATAAATTAAAAAGGCTTGCTCCTGTGCCACCGGCGCAGGCATGTATGTACATAAGCGTCCATGGCAAAGGTTTTTGTAGCAATGCCTATTCAAAACAAATAGCTTTAGACATAAAAAACAATAGATGAGAAATAGTTAAACCAAATGAATGTGTTAATATCTGTCGACGTACTACGATAAAATTCTAGACTTCCATCACCCGCACCACAATATGCAATGAAAACAAAGAAAAACATTCCATGCCTTACAAACATCTAACTCGCACAGTTTAGTGATAATTTTCTTTATTAATGCTTACCAAAGACAGCTTCTCGGAGAGCCTCTCCGGGTAGCAGCTCGGAAAGCCGCTCAGGACAGCAGCTCGGAGAGTGGCACGGCGCAGCAGCTTGGGCCATCATCAGTCAGATATTCTTCTATAACACACAAAAAGTATTAAGGTAGTGTTTTAAAATATAAGCATTACTTTCTTCAGTGTGAAAACTAATAAGATTTAATGATTTATGAGCATGAGCTATAAATAAAAAATGCTAGTGCCTGTGCCACCGGCGCAGGCATGTATGTACATAAGCGTCCATGGCAAAGGTTCTTGTAGCAATGCCTATTCAAAACAAATAGCTTCAGACATAAAAAACAATTAGTGAGTAATAGTTAAAAACAAATGAATGTGTTAATATCTGTCGACGTACTACGATAAAATTCTGGACTTCCATCACCCGCACCACGATATGCAATGAAAACAAAGAAAAACATTCCATGCCTTACATACATCTCACTCGCACAGTTTAGTGATAATTTTCTTTATGAATGCTTACCAAAGACAGCTTCTCGGAGAGCCTCTCCGGATAGCAGCTCAGAGAGCCGCTCAGGACAGCAGCTCGGAGAGCCACTCAGGACAGTAGCTCGGAGAGCTGCACGGCGCAGCAGCTTGGGCCATCGTCAATTCTTCTATAACACACAAAAAGTATCACGGTAGCGTCTTAAAACATTAGCATTACTTTCTTCAGTGTGACAACTAATAAGATTCAATGATTTATGAGCATGAGCGATAAATTAAAAAGGCTTGCTCCTGTGCCACCGGCGCAGGCATGTATGTACATAAGCGTCCATGGCAAAGGTTTTTGTAGCAATGCCTATTCAAAACAAATAGCTTTAGACATAAAAAACAATAGATGAGAAATAGTTAAACCAAATGAATGTGTTAATATCTGTCCACGTACTACGATAAAATTCTAGACTTCCATCACCCGCACCACAATATGCAATGAAAACAAAGAAAAACATTCCATGCCTTACATATATCTAACTCGCACAGTTTAGTGATAATTTTCTTTATTAATGCTTACCAAAGACAGCTTCTCGGAGAGCCTCTCCGGGTAGCAGCTCGGAGAGCCGCTCAGGACAGCAGCTCGGAGAGCGGCACGGCGCAGCAGCTTGGGCCATCGTCAGTCAGATATTCTTCTATAACACACAAAAAGTATTAAGGTAGTGTTTTAAAATATAAGCATTACTTTCTTCAGTGTGAAAACTAATAAGATTCAATGATTTATGAGCATGAGCTATAAATAAAAAATGCTAGTGCCTGTGCCACCGGCGCAGGCATGTATGTACATAAGCGTCCATGGCAAAGGTTCTTGAAGCAATGCCTATTCAAAACAAATTGTGTTAATATCTGTCGACGTACTACGATAAAATTCTGGACTTCCATCACCCGCACCACAATATGCAATGAAAACAAAGAAAAACATTCCATGCCTTACATACATCTCACTCGCACAGTTTAGTGATAATTTTCTTTATGAATGCTTACCAAAGACAGCTTCTCGGAGAGCCTCTCCGGATAGCAGCTCAGAGAGCCGCTCAGGACAGCAGCTCGGAGAGCCACTCAGGACAGTAGCTCGGAGAGCTGCAAGGCGCAGCAGCTCGGGCCATCGTCAATTCTTCTATAACACACAAAAAGTATCACGGTAGCGTCTTAAAACATTAGCATTACTTTCTTCAGTGTGACAACTAATAAGATTCAATGATTTATGAGCATGAGCGATAAATTAAAAAGGCTTGCTCCTGTGCCACCGGCGCAGGCATGTATGTACATAAGCGTCCATGGCAAAGGTTTTTGTAGCAATGCCTATTCAAAACAAATAGCTTTAGACATAAAAAACAATAGATGAGAAATAGTTAAACCAAATGAATGTGTTAATATCTGTCGACGTACTACGATAAAATTCTAGACTTCCATCACCCGCACCACAATATGCAATGAAAACAAAGAAAAACATTCCATGCCTTACATACATCTAACTCGCACAGTTTAGTGATAATTTTCTTTATTAATGCTTACCAAAGACAGCTTCTCGGACAGCCTCTCCGGGTAGCAGCTCGGAGAGCCGCTCAGGACAGCAGCTCGGAGAGCGGCACGGCGCAGCAGCTTGGGCCATCGTCAGTCAGATATTCTTCTATAACACACAAAAAGTATTAAGGTAGTGTTTTAAAATATAAGCATTACTTTCTTCAGTGTGAAAACTAATAAGATTCAATTATTTATGAGCATGAGCTATAAATAAAAAATGCTAGTGCCTGTGCCACCGGCGCAGGCATGTATGTACATAAGCGTCCATGGCAAAGGTTCTTGTAGCAATGCCTATTCAAAACAAATAGCTTCAGACATAAAAAACAATTAGTGAGTAATAGTTAAAAACAAATGAATGTGTTAATATCTGTCGACGTACTACGATAAAATTCTGGACTTCCATCACCCGCACCACAATATGCAATGAAAACAAAGAAAAACATTCCATGCCTTACATACATCTCACTCGCACAGTTTAGTGATAATTTTCTTTATGAATGCTTACCAAAGACAGCTTCTCGGAGAGCCTCTCCGGATAGCAGCTCAGAGAGCCGCTCAGGACAGCAGCTCGGAGAGCCATTCAGGACAGTAGCTCGGAGAGCTGCACGGCGCAGCAGCTTGGGCCATCGTCAATTCTTCTATAACACACAAAAAGTATCACGGTAGCGTCTTAAAACATTAGCATTACTTTCTTCAGTGTGACAACTAATAAGATTCAATGATTTATGAGCATGAGCGATAAATTAAAAAGGCTTGCTCCTGTGCCACCGGCGCAGGCATGTATGTACATAAACGTCCATGGCATAGGTTTTTGTAGCAATGCCTATTCAAAACAAATAGCTTTAGACATAAAAAACAATAGATGAGAAATAGTTAAACCAAATGAATTTGTTAATATCTGTCGACGTACTACGATAAAATTCTAGACTTCCATCACCCGCACCACAATATGCAATGAAAACAAAGAAAAACATTACATGCCTTACATACATCTAACTCGCACAGTTTAGTGATAATTTTCTTTATTAATGCTTACCAAAGACAGCTTCTCGGAGAGCCTCTCCGGGTAGCAGCTCGGAAAGCCGCTCAGGACAGCAGCTCGGAGAGTGGCACGGCGCAGCAGCTTGGGCCATCATCAGTCAGATATTCTTCTATAACACACAAAAAGTATTAAGGTAGTGTTTTAAAATATAAGCATTACTTTCTTCAGTGTGAAAACTAATAAGATTTAATGATTTATGAGCATGAGCTATAAATAAAAAATGCTAGTGCCTGTGCCACCGGCGCAGGCATGTATGTACATAAGCGTCCATGGCAAAGGTTCTTGTAGTAATGCCTATTCAAAACAAATAGCTTCAGACATAAAAAACAATTAGTGAGTAATAGTTAAAAACAAATGAATGTGTTAATATCTGTCGACGTACTACGATAACATTCTAGACTTCCATCACCCGCACCACAATATGCAATGAAAACAAAGAAAAACATTCCATGCCTTACATACATCTTACTCGCACAGTTTAGTGATAATTTTCTTTATGAATGCTTACCAAAGACAGCTTCTCGGAGAGCCTCTCCGGATAGCAGCTCAGAGAGCCGCTCAGGACAGCAGCTCGGAGAGTCACTCAGGACAGTAGCTCGGAGAGCTGCACGGCGCAGCAGCTTGGGCCAACGTCAATTCTTCTATAACACACAAAAAGTATCACGGTAGCGTCTTAAAACATTAGCATTACTTTCTTCAGTGTGACAACTAATAAGATTCAATGATTTATGAGCATGAGCGATAAATTAAAAAGGCTTGCTCCTGTGCCACCGGCGCAGGCATGTATGTACATAAGCGTCCATGGCAAAGGTTTTTGTAGCAATGCCTATTCAAAACAAATAGCTTTAGACATAAAAAACAATAGATGAGAAATAGTTAAACCAAATGAATTCGTTAATATCTGTCGACGTACTACGATAAAATTCTAGACTTCCATCACCCGCACCACAATATGCAATGAAAACAAAGAAAAACATTCCATGCCTTACATACATCTAACTCGCACAGTTTAGTGATAATTTTCTTTATTAATGCTTACCAAAGACAGCTTCTCGGAGAGCCTCTCCGGGTAGCAGCTCGGAGAGCCGCTCAGGACAGCAGCTCGGAGAGCGGCACGGCGCAGCAGCTTGGGCCATCGTCAGTCAGATATTCTTCTATAACACACAAAAAGTATTAAGGTAGTGTTTTAAAATATAAGCATTACTTTCTTCAGTGTGAAAACTAATAAGATTCAATGATTAATGAGCATGAGCTATAAATAAAAAATGCTAGTGCCTGTGCCACCGGCGCAGGCATGTATGTACATAAGCGTCCATGGCAAAGGTTCTTGTAGCAATGCCTATTCAAAACAAATAGCTTCAGACATAAAAAACAATTAGTGAGTAATAGTTAAAAACAAATGAATGTGTTAATATCTGTCGACGTACTACGATAAAATTCTGGACTTCCATCACCCGCACCACAATATGCAATGAAAACAAAGAAAAACATTCCATGCCTTACATACATCTCACTCGCACAGTTTAGTGATAATTTTCTTTATGAATGCTTACCAAAGACAGCTTCTCGGAGAGCCTCTCCGGATAGCAGCTCAGAGAGCCGCTCAGGACAGCAGCTCGGAGAGCCACTCAGGACAGTAGCTCGGAGAGCTGCACGGCGCAGCAGCTTGGGCCATCGTCAATTCTTCTATAACACACAAAAAGTATCACGGTAGCGTCTTAAAACATTAGCATTACTTTCTTCAGTGTGACAACTAATAAGATTCAATGATTTATGAGCATGAGCGATAAATTAAAAAGGCTTGCTCCTGTGCCACCGGCGCAGGCATGTATGTACATAAGCGTCCATGGCAAAGGTTTTTGTAGCAATGCCTATTCAAAACAAATAGCTTTAGACATAAAAAACAATAGATGAGAAATAGTTAAACCAAATGAATTTGTTAATATCTGTCGACGTACAACGATAAAATTCTAGACTTCCATCACCCGCACCACAATATGCAATGAAAACAAAGAAAAACATTCCATGCCTTACATACATCTAACTCGCACAGTTTAGTGATAATTTTCTTTATTAATGCTTACCAAAGACAGCTTCTCGGAGAGCCTCTCCGGGTAGCAGCTCGGAGAGCCGCTCAGGACAGCAGCTCGGAGAGCGGCACGGCGCAGCAGCTTGGGCCATCGTCAGTCAGATATTCTTCTATAACACACAAAAAGTATTAAGGTAGTGTTTTAAAATATAAGCATTACTTTCTTCAGTGTGAAAACTAATAAGAGTCAATGATTTATGAGCATGAGCTATAAATAAAAAATGCTAGTGCCTGTGCCACCGGCGCAGGCATGTATGTACATAAGCGTCCATGGCAAAGGTTCTTGTAGCAATGCCTATTCAAAACAAATAGCTTCAGACATAAAAAACAATTATTGAGTAATAGTTAAAAACAAATGAATGTGTTAATATCTGTCGACGTACTACGATAAAATTCTGGACTTCCATCACCCGCACCACAATATGCAATGAAAACAAAGAAAAACATTCCATGCCTTACATACATCTCACTCGCACAGTTTAGTGATAATTTTCTTTATGAATGCTTACCAAAGATAGCTTCTCGGAGAGCCTCTCCGGATAGCAGCTCAGAGAGCCGCTCAGGACAGCAGCTCGGAGAGCCACTCAGGACAGTAGCTCTGAGAGCTGCACGGCGCATCAGCTTGGGCCATCGTCAATTCTTCTATAACACACAAAAAGTATCACGGTAGCGTCTTAAAACATTAGCATTACTTTCTTCAGTGTGACAACTAATAAGATTCAATGATTTATGAGCATGAGCGATAAATTAAAAAGGCTTGCTCCTGTGCCACCGGCGCAGGCATGTATGTACATAAGCGTCCATGGCAAAGGTTTTTGTAGCAATGCCTATTCAAAACAAATAGCTTTAGACATAAAAAACAATAGATGAGAAATAGTTAAACCAAATGAATGTGTTAATATCTGTCGACGTACTACGATAAAATTCTAGACTTCCATCACCCGCACCACAATATGCAATGAAAACAAAGAAAAACATTCCATGCCTTACATACATCTAACTCGCACAGTTTAGTGATAATTTTCTTTATTAATGCTTACCAAAGACAGCTTCTCGGAGAGCCTCTCCGGGTAGCAGCTCGGAGAGCCGCTCAGGACAGCAGCTCGGAGAGCGGCACGGCGCAGCAGCTTGGGCCATCGTCAGTCAGATATTCTTCTATAACACACAAAAAGTATTAAGGTAGTGTTTTAAAATATAAGCATTACTTTCTTCAGTGTGAAAACTAATAAGATTCAATGATTAATGAGCATGAGCTATAAATAAAAAATGCTAGTGCCTGTGCCACCGGCGCAGGCATGTATGTACATAAGCGTCCATGGCAAAGGTTCTTGTAGCAATGCCTATTCAAAACAAATAGCTTCAGACATAAAAAACAATTAGTGAGTAATAGTTAAAAACAAATGAATGTGTTAATATCTGTCGACGTACTACGATAAAATTCTGGACTTCCATCACCCGCACCACAATATGCAATGAAAACAAAGAAAAACATTCCATGCCTTACATACATCTCACTCGCACAGTTTAGTGATAATTTTCTTTATGAATGCTTACCAAAGATAGCTTCTCGGAGAGCCTCTCCGGATAGCAGCTCAGAGAGCCGCTCAGGACAGCAGCTCGGAGAGCCACTCAGGACAGTAGCTCTGAGAGCTGCACGGCGCATCAGCTTGGGCCATCGTCAATTCTTCTATAACACACAAAAAGTATCACGGTAGCGTCTTAAAACATTAGCATTACTTTCTTCAGTGTGACAACTAATAAGATTCAATGATTTATGAGCATGAGCTATAAATAAAAAATGCTAGTGCCTGTGCCACCGGCGCAGGCATGTATGTACATAAGCGTCCATGGCAAAGGTTCTTGTAGCAATGCCTATTCAAAACAAATAGCTTCAGACATAAAAAACAATTAGTGAGTAATAGTTAAAAACAAATGAATGTGTTACTATCTGTCGACGTACTACGATAAAATTCTGGACTTCCATCACCCGCACCACAATATGCAATGAAAACAAAGAAAAACATTCCATGCCTTACATACATCTCACTCGCACAGTTTAGTGATAATTTTCTTTATGAATGCTTACCAAAGACAGCTTCTCGGAGAGCCTCTCCGGATAGCAGCTCAGAGAGCCGCTCAGGACAGCAGCTCGGAGAGCCACTCAGGACAGTAGCTCGGAGAGCTGCACGGCGCAGCAGCTTGGGCCATCGTCAATTCTTCTATAACACACAAAAAGTATCACGGTAGCGTCTTAAAACATTAGCATTACTTTCTTCAGTGTGACAACTAATAAGATTCAATGATTTATGAGCATGAGCGATAAATTAAAAAGGCTTGCTCCTGTGCCACCGGCGCAGGCATGTATGTACATAAGCGTCCATGGCAAAGGTTTTTGTAGCAATGCCTATTCAAAACAAATAGCTTTAGACATAAAAAACAATAGATGAGAAATAGTTAAACCAAATGAATTTGTTAATATCTGTCGACGTACAACGATAAAATTCTAGACTTCCATCACCCGCACCACAATATGCAATGAAAACAAAGAAAAACATTCCATGCCTTACATACATCTAACTCGCACAGTTTAGTGATAATTTTCTTTATTAATGCTTACCAAAGACAGCTTCTCGGAGAGCCTCTCCGGGTAGCAGCTCGGAGAGCCGCTCAGGACAGCAGCTCGGAGAGCGGCACGGCGCAGCAGCTTGGGCCATCGTCAGTCAGATATTCTTCTATAACACACAAAAAGTATTAAGGTAGTGTTTTAAAATATAAGCATTACTTTCTTCAGTGTGAAAACTAATAAGAGTCAATGATTTATGAGCATGAGCTATAAATAAAAAATGCTAGTGCCTGTGCCACCGGCGCAGGCATGTATGTACATAAGCGTCCATGGCAAAGGTTCTTGTAGCAATGCCTATTCAAAACAAATAGCTTCAGACATAAAAAACAATTATTGAGTAATAGTTAAAAACAAATGAATGTGTTAATATCTGTCGACGTACTACGATAAAATTCTGGACTTCCATCACCCGCACCACAATATGCAATGAAAACAAAGAAAAACATTCCATGCCTTACATACATCTCACTCGCACAGTTTAGTGATAATTTTCTTTATGAATGCTTACCAAAGATAGCTTCTCGGAGAGCCTCTCCGGATAGCAGCTCAGAGAGCCGCTCAGGACAGCAGCTCGGAGAGCCACTCAGGACAGTAGCTCTGAGAGCTGCACGGCGCATCAGCTTGGGCCATCGTCAATTCTTCTATAACACACAAAAAGTATCACGGTAGCGTCTTAAAACATTAGCATTACTTTCTTCAGTGTGACAACTAATAAGATTCAATGATTTATGAGCATGAGCGATAAATTAAAAAGGCTTGCTCCTGTGCCACCGGCGCAGGCATGTATGTACATAAGCGTCCATGGCAAAGGTTTTTGTAGCAATGCCTATTCAAAACAAATAGCTTTAGACATAAAAAACAATAGATGAGAAATAGTTAAACCAAATGAATGTGTTAATATCTGTCGACGTACTACGATAAAATTCTAGACTTCCATCACCCGCACCACAATATGCAATGAAAACAAAGAAAAACATTCCATGCCTTACATACATCTAACTCGCACAGTTTAGTGATAATTTTCTTTATGAATGCTTACCAAAGACAGCTTCTCGGAGAGCCTCTCCGGGTAGCAGCTCGGAGAGCCGCTCAGGACAGCAGCTCGGAGAGCGGCACGGCGCAGCAGCTTGGGCCATCGTCAGTCAGATATTCTTCTATAACACACAAAAAGTATTAAGGTAGTGTTTTAAAATATAAGCATTACTTTCTTCAGTGTGAAAACTAATAAGATTCAATGATTAATGAGCATGAGCTATAAATAAAAAATGCTAGTGCCTGTGCCACCGGCGCAGGCATGTATGTACATAAGCGTCCATGGCAAAGGTTCTTGTAGCAATGCCTATTCAAAACAAATAGCTTCAGACATAAAAAACAATTAGTGAGTAATAGTTAAAAACAAATGAATGTGTTAATATCTGTCGACGTACTACGATAAAATTCTGGACTTCCATCACCCGCACCACAATATGCAATGAAAACAAAGAAAAACATTCCATGCCTTACATACATCTCACTCGCACAGTTTAGTGATAATTTTCTTTATGAATGCTTACCAAAGATAGCTTCTCGGAGAGCCTCTCCGGATAGCAGCTCAGAGAGCCGCTCAGGACAGCAGCTCGGAGAGCCACTCAGGACAGTAGCTCTGAGAGCTGCACGGCGCATCAGCTTGGGCCATCGTCAATTCTTCTATAACACACAAAAAGTATCACGGTAGCGTCTTAAAACATTAGCATTACTTTCTTCAGTGTGACAACTAATAAGATTCAATGATTTATGAGCATGAGCTATAAATAAAAAATGCTAGTGCCTGTGCCACCGGCGCAGGCATGTATGTACATAAGCGTCCATGGCAAAGGTTCTTGTAGCAATGCCTATTCAAAACAAATAGCTTCAGACATAAAAAACAATTAGTGAGTAATAGTTAAAAACAAATGAATGTGTTACTATCTGTCGACGTACTACGATAAAATTCTGGACTTCCATCACCCGCACCACAATATGCAATGAAAACAAAGAAAAACATTCCATGCCTTACATACATCTCACTCGCACAGTTTAGTGATAATTTTCTTTATGAATGCTTACCAAAGACAGCTTCTCGGAGAGCCTCTCCGGATAGCAGCTCAGAGAGCCGCTCAGGACAGCAGCTCGGAGAGCCACTCAGGACAGTAGCTCGGAGAGCTGCACGGCGCAGCAGCTTGGGCCATCGTCAATTCTTCTATAACACACAAAAAGTATCACGGTAGCGTCTTAAAACATTAGCATTACTTTCTTCAGCGTGACAACTAATAAGATTCAATGATTTATGAGCATGAGCGATAAATTAAAAAGGCTTGCTCCTGTGCCACCGGCGCAGGCATGTATGTACATAAGCGTCCATGGCAAAGGTTTTTGTAGCAATGCCTATTCAAAACAAATAGCTTTAGACATAAAAAACAATAGATGAGAAATAGTTAAACCAAATGAATGTGTTAATATCTGTCGACGTACTACGATAAAATTCTAGACTTCCATCACCCGCACCACAATATGCAATGAAAACAAAGAAAAACATTCCATGCCTTACATACATCTAACTCGCACAGTTTAGTGATAATTTTCTTTATTAATGCTTACCAAAGACAGCTTCTCGGAGAGCCTCTCCGGGTAGCAGCTCGGAGAGCCACTCAGGACAGCAGCTCGTAGAGCGGCACGGCGCAGCAGCTTGGGCCATCGTCAGTCAGATATTCTTCTATAACACACAAAAAGTATTAAGGTAGTGTTTTAAAATATAAGCATTACTTTCTTCAGTGTGAAAACTAATAAGATTCAATGATTTATGAGCATGAGCTATAAATAAAAAATGCTAGTGCCTGTGCCACCGGCGCAGGCATGTATGTACATAAGCGTCCATGGCAAAGGTTTTTGTAGCAATGCCTATTCAAAACAAATAGCTTCAGACATAAAAAACAATTAGTGAGTAATAGTTAAAAACAAATGAATGTGTTAATATCTGTCGACGTACTACGATAAAATTCTGGACTTCCATCACCCGCACCACAATATGCAATGAAAACAAAGAAAAACATTCCATGCCTTACATACATCTCACTCGCACAGTTTAGTGATAATTTTCTTTATGAATGCTTACCAAAGACAGCTTCTCGGAGAGCCTCTCCGGATAGCAGCTCAGAGAGCCGCTCAGGACAGCAGCTCGGAGAGCCACTCAGGACAGTAGCTCGGAGAGCTGCACGGCGCAGCAGCTTGGGCCATCGTCAATTCTTCTATAACACACAAAAAGTATCACGGTAGCGTCTTAAAACATTAGCATTACTTTCTTCAGTGTGACAACTAATAAGATTCAATGATTTATGAGCATGAGCGATAAATTAAAAAGGCTTGCTCCTGTGCCACCGGCGCAGGCATGTATGTACATAAGCGTCCATGGCAAAGGTTTTTGTAGCAATGCCTATTCAAAACAAATAGCTTTAGACATAAAAAACAATAGATGAGAAATAGTATAACCAAATGAATGTGTTAATATCTGTCGACGTACTACGATAAAATTCTAGACTTCCATCACCCGCGCCACAATATGCAATGAAAACAAAGAAAAACATTCCATGCCTTACATACATCTAACTCGCAAAGTTTAGTGATAATTTTCTTTATTAATGCTTACCAAAGACAGCTTCTCGGAGAGCCTCTCCGGGTAGCAGCTCGGAGAGCTGCTCAGGACAGCAGCTCGTAGAGCGGCACGGCGCAGCAGCTTGGGCCATCGTCAGTCAGATATTCTTCTATAACACACAAAAAGTATTAAGGTAGTGTTTTAAAATGTAAGCATTACTTTCTTCAGTGTGAAAACTAATAAGATTCAATGATTTATGAGCATGAGCTATAAATAAAAAATGCTAGTGCCTGTGCCACCGGCGCAGGCATGTATGTACATAAGCGTCCATGGCAAAGGTTCTTGTAGCAATGCCTATTCAAAACAAATAGCTTCAGACATAAAAAACAATTAGTGAGTAATAGTTAAAAACAAATGAATGTGTTAATATCTGTCGACGTACTACGATAAAATTCTGGACTTCCATCACCCGCACCACAATATGCAATGAAAACAAAGAAAAACATTCCATGCCTTACATACATCTCACTCGCACAGTTTAGTGATAATTTTCTTTATGAATGCTTACCAAAGACAGCTTCTCGGAGAGCCTCTCCGGATAGCAGCTCAGAGAGCCGCTCAGGACAGCAGCTCGGAGAGCCACTCAGGACAGTAGCTCGGAGAGCTGCACGGCGCAGCAGCTTGGGCCATCGTCAATTCTTCTATAACACACAAAAAGTATCACGGTAGCGTCTTAAAACATTAGCATTACTTTCTTCAGTGTGACAACTAATAAGATTCAATGATTTATGAGCATGAGCGATAAATTAAAAAGGCTTGCTCCTGTGCCACCGGCGCAGGCATGTATGTACATAAGCGTCCATGGCAAAGGTTTTTGTAGCAATGCCTATTCAAAACAAATAGCTTTAGACATAAAAAACAATAGATGAGAAATAGTTAAACCAAATGAGTGTGTAATATCTGTCGACGTACTACAATAAAATTCTAGACTTCCATCACCCGCACCACAATATGCAATGAAAACAAAGAAAAACATTCCATGCCTTACATACATCTTACTCGCACAGTTTAGTGATAATTTTCTTTATTAATGCTTACCAAAGACAGCTTCTCGGAGAGCCTCTCCGGGTAGCAGCTCGGAGAGCCGCTCAGGACAGCAGCTCGGAGAGCGGCACGGCGCAGCACCTTGGGCCATCGTCAGTCAGATATTCTTCTATAACACACAAAAAGTATTAAGGTAGTGTTTTAAAATATAAGCATTACTTTCTTCAGTGTGAAAACTAATAATATTCAATGATTTATGAGCATGAGCTATAAATAAAAAATGCTAGTGCCTGTGCCACCGGCGCAGGCATGTATGTACATAAGCTTACATGGCAAAGGTTCTTGTAGCAATGCCTATTCAAAACAAATAGCTTCAGACATAAAAAACAATTAGTGAGTAATAGTTAAAAACAAATGAATGTGTTAATATCTGTCGACGTACTACGATAAAATTCTGGACTTCCATCACCCGCACCACAATATGCAATGAAAACAAAGAAAAACATTCCATGCCTTACATACATCTCACTCGCACAGTTTAGTGATAATTTTCTTTATGAATGCTTACCAAAGACAGCTTCTCGGAGAGCCTCTCCGGATAGCAGCTCAGAGAGCCGCTCAGGACAGCAGCTCGGAGAGCCACTCAGGACAGTAGCTCTGAGAGCTGCACGGCGCATCAGCTTGGGCCATCGTCAATTCTTCTATAACACACAAAAAGTATCACGGTAGCGTCTTAAAACATTAGCATTACTTTCTTCAGTGTGACAACTAATAAGATTCAATGATTTATGAGCATGAGCTATAAATAAAATATGCTAGTGCCTGTGCCACCGGCGCAGGCATGTATGTACATAAGCGTCCATGGCAAAGGTTCTTGTAGCAATGCCTATTCAAAACAAATAGCTTCAGACATAAAAAACAATTAGTGAGTAATAGTTAAAAACAAATGAATGTGTTAATATCTGTCGACGTACTACGATAAAATTCTGGACTTCCATCACCCGCACCACAATATGCAATGAAAACAAAGAAAAACATTCCATGCCTTACATACATCTCAGTCGCACAGTTTAGTGATAATTTTCTTTATGAATGCTTACCAAAGACAGCTTCTCGGAGAGCCTCTCCGGATAGCAGCTCAGAGAGCCGCTCAGGACAGCAGCTCGGAGAGCCACTCAGGACAGTAGCTCGGAGAGCTGCACGGCGCAGCAGCTTGGGTCATCGTCAATTCTTCTATAACACACAAAAAGTATCACGGTAGCGTCTTAAAACATTAGCATTACTTTCTTCAGTGTGACAACTAATAAGATTTAATGATTTATGAGCATGAGCGATAAATTAAAAAGGCTTGCTCCTGTGCCACCGGCGCAGGCATGTATGTACATAAGCGTCCATGGCAAAGGTTTTTGTAGCAATGCCTATTCAAAACAAATAGCTTTAGACATAAAAAACAATAGATGAGAAATAGTTAAACCAAATGAATGTGTTAATATCTGTCGACGTACTACGATAAAATTCTAGACTTCCATCACCCGCACCACAATATGCAATGAAAACAAAGAAAAACATTCCATGCCTTACATACATCTAACTCGCACAGTTTAGTGATAATTTTCTTTATTAATGCTTACCAAAGACAGCTTCTCGGAGAGCCTCTCCGGGTAGCAGCTCGGAGAGCCGCTCAGGACAGCAGCTCGGAGAGCTGCACGGCGCAGCAGCTTGGGCCATCGTCAATTCTTCTATAATACACAAAAAGTATCACGGTAGCGTCTTAAAACATTAGCATTACTTTCTTCAGTGTGACAACTAATAAGATTCAATGATTTATGAGCATGAGCGATAAATAAAAAATGCTAGTGCCTGTGCCACCGGCGCAGGCATGTATGTACATAAGCGTCCATGGCAAAGGTTATTGTAGCAATGCCTATTCAAAACAAATAGCTTTAGACATAAAAAACAATAGATGAGAAATAGTTAAACCAAATGAATGTGTTAATATCTGTCGACGTACTACGATAAAATTCTAGACTTCCATCACCCGCACCACAATATGCAATGAAAACAAAGAAAAACATTCCATGCCTTACATACATCTAACTCGCACAGTTTAGTGATAATTTTCTTTATTAATGCTTACCAAAGACAGCTTCTCGGAGAGCCTCTCCGGGTAGCAGCTCGGAGAGCCGCTCAGGACAGCAGCTCGGAGAGCGGCACGGCGCAGCAGCTTGGGCCATCGTCAGTCAGATATTCTTCTATAACACACAAAAAGTATTAAGGTAGTGTTTTAAAATATAAGCATTACTTTCTTCAGTGTGACAACTAATAAGATTCAATGATTTATGAGCATGAGCGATAAATTAAAAGGCTTGCTCCTGTGCCACCGGCGCAGGCATGTATGTACATAAGCGTCCATGGCAAAGGTTCTTGTAGCAATGCCTATTCAAAACAAATAGCTTCAGACATAAAAAACAATTAGTGAGTAATAGTTAAAAACAAATGAATGTGTTAATATCTGTCGACGTACTACGATAAAATTCTGGACTTCCATCACCCGCACCACAATATGCAATGAAAACAAAGAAAAACATTCCATGCCTTACATACATCTCACTCGCACAGTTTAGTGATAATTTTCTTTATGAATGCTTACCAAAGACAGCTTCTCGGAGAGCCTCTCCGGATAGCAGCTCAGAGAGCCGCTCAGGACAGCAGCTCGGAGAGCCACTCAGGACAGTAGCTCGGAGAGCTGCACGGCGCAGCAGCTTGAGCCATCGTCAATTCTTCTATAACACACAAAAAGTATCACGGTAGCGTCTTAAAACATTAGCATTACCTTTTTCAGTGTGACAACTAATAAGATTCAATGATTTATGAGCATGAGCGATAAATTAAAAAGGCTTGCTCCTGTGCCACCGGCGCAGGCATGTATGTACATAAGCGTCCATGGCAAAGGTTTTTGGAGCAATGCCTATTCAAAACAAATAGCTTTAGACATAAAAAACAATAGATGAGAAATAGTTAAACCAAATGAATGTGTTAATATCTGTCGACGTACTACGATAAAATTCTAGACTTCCATCACCCGCACCACAATATGCAATGAAAACAAAGAAAAACATTCCATGCCTTACATACATCTAACTCGCACAGTTTAGTGTTAATTTTCTTTATTAATGCTTACCAAAGACAGCTTCTCGGAGAGCCTCTCCGGGTAGCAGCTCGGAGAGCCGCTCAGGACAGCAGCTCGGAGAGCGGCACGGCGCAGCAGCTCGGGCCATCGTCAGTCAGATATTCTTCTATAACACACAAAAAGTATTAAGGTAGTGTTTTAAAATATAAGCATTACTTTCTTCAGTGTGAAAACTAATAAGATTCAATGATTTATGAGCATGAGCTATAAATAAAAAATGCTAGTGCCTGTGCCATCGGCGCAGGCATGTATGTACATAAGCGTCCATGGCAAAGGTTCTTGTAGCAATGCCTATTCAAAACAAATAGCTTCAGACATAAAAAACAATTAGTGAGTAATAGTTAAAAACAAATGAATGTGTTAATATCTGTCGACGTACTACGATAAAATTCTGGACTTCCATCACCCGCACCACAATATGCAATGAAAACAAAGAAAAACATTCCATGCCTTACATACATCTCACTCGCACAGTTTAGTGATAATTTTCTTTATGAATGCTTACCAAAGACAACTTCTCGGAGAGCCTCTCCGGATAGCAGCTCAGAGAGCCGCTCAGGACAGCAGCTCGGAGAGCCACTCAGGACAGTAGCTCGGAGAGCTGCACGGCGCAGCAGCTTGGGCCATCGTCAATTCTTCTATAACACACAAAAAGTATCACGGTAGCGTCTTAAAACATTAGCATTACTTTCTTCAGTGTGACAACTAATAAGATTCAATGATTTATGAGCATGAGCGATAAATTAAAAAGGCTTGCTCCTGTGCCACCGGCGCAGGCATGTATGTACATAAGCGTCCATGGCAAAGGTTTTTGTAGCAATGCCTATTCAAAACAAATAGCTTTAGACATAAAAAACAATAGATGAGAAATAGTTAAACCAAATGAATGTGTTAATATCTGTCGACGTACTACGATAAAATTCTAGACTTCCATCACCCGCACCACAATATGCAATGAAAACAAAGAAAAACATTCCATGCCTTACATACATCTAACTCGCACAGTTTAGTGATAATTTTCTTTATTAATGCTTACCAAAGACAGCTTCTCGGAGAGCCTCTCCGGGTAGCAGCTCGGAGAGCCGCTCAGGACAGCAGCTCGGAGAGCGGCACGGCGCAGCAGCTTAGGCCATCGTCAGTCAGATATTCTTCTATAACACACAAAAAGTATTAAGGTAGTGTTTTAAAATATAAGCATTACTTTCTTCAGTGTGAAAACTAATAAGATTCAATGATTTATGAGCATGAGCTATAAATAAAAAATGCTAGTGCCTGTGCCACCGGCGCAGGCACTAGCATTTTTACTAGCATTTTTAATTTTTACTAGCACTAGCAATTAGTGAGTCAGACATAAAAAACAATTAGTGATTAATAGTTAAAAACAAATGAATGTGTTAATATCTGTCGACGTACTACGATAAAATTCTGGACTTCCATCACCCGCACCACAATACGCAATGAAAACAAAGAAAAACATTCCATGCCTTACATACATCTCACTCGCACAGTTTAGTGATAACTTTCTTTATGAATGCTTACCAAAGACAGCTTCTCGGAGAGCCTCTCCGGATAGCAGCTCAGAGAGCCGCTCAGGACAGCAGCTCGGAGAGCCACTCAGGACAGTAGCTCGGAGAGCTGCACGGCGCAGCAGCTTGGGCCATCGTCAATTCTTCTATAACACAAAAAGTATCACGGTAGCGTCTTAAAACATTAGCATTACTTTCTTCAGTGTGACAACTAATAAGATTCAATGATTTATGAGCATGAGCGATAAATTAAAAAGGCTTGCTCCTGTGCCACCGGCGCAGGCATGTATGTACATAAGCGTCCATGGCAAAGGTTTTTGTAGCAATGCCTATTCAAAACAAATAGCTTTAGACATAAAAAACAATAGATGAGAAATAGTTAAACCAAATGAATGTGTTAATATCTGTCGACGTACTACGATAAAATTCTAGACTTCCATCACCCGCACCACAATATGCAATGAAAACAAAGAAAAACATTCCATGCCTTACATACATCTAACTCGCACAGTTTAGTGATAATTTTCTTTATTAATGCTTACCAAAGACAGCTTCTCGGAGAGCCTCTCCGGGTAGCAGCTCGGAGAGCCGCACAGGACAGCAGCTCGGAGAGCGGCACGGCGCAGCAGCTTAGGCCATCGTCAGTCAGATATTCTTCTATAACACACAAAAAGTATTAAGGTAGTGTTTTAAAATATAAGCATTACTTTCTTCAGTGTGAAAACTAATAAGATTCAATGATTTATGAGCATGAGCTATAAATAAAAAATGCTAGTGCCTGTGCCACCGGCGCAGGCACTAGCATTTTAACTAGCATTTTTAATTTTTACTAGCACTAGCAATTAGTGAGTCAGACATAAAAAACAATTAGTGATTAATAGTTAAAAACAAATGAATGTGTTAATATCTGTCGACGTACTACGATAAAATTCTGGACTTCCATCACCCGCACCACAATACGCAATGAAAACAAAGAAAAACATTCCATGCCTTACATACATCTCACTCGCACAGTTTAGTGATAATTTTCTTTATGAATGCTTACCAAAGACAGCTTCTCGGAGAGCCTCTCCGGATAGCAGCTCAGAGAGCCGCTCAGGACAGCAGCTCGGAGAGCCACTCAGGACAGCAGCTCGGAGAGCTGCACGGCGCAGCAGCTTGGGCCATCGTCAATTCTTCTATAACACACAAAAAGTATCACGGTAGCGTCTTAAAACATTAGCATTACTTTCTTCAGTGTGACAACTAATAAGATTCAATGATTTATGAGCATGAGCGATAAATTAAAAAGGCTTGCTCCTGTGCCACCGGCGCAGGCATGTATGTACATAAGCGTCCATGGCAAAGGTTTTTGTAGCAATGCCTATTCAAAACAAATAGCTTTAGACATAAAAAACAATAGATGAGAAATAGTTAAACCAAATGAATGTGTTAATATCTGTCGACGTACTTCGATAAAATTCTAGACTTCCATCACCCGCACCACAATATGCAATGAAAACAAAGAAAAACATTCCATGCCTTACATACATCTAACTCGCACAGTTTAGTGATGATTTTCTTTATTAATGCTTACCAAAGACAGCTTCTCGGAGAGCCTCTCCGGGTAGCAGCTCGGAGAGCCGCTCAGGACAGCAGCTCGGAGAGCGGCACGGCGCAGCAGCTTGGGCCATCGTCAGTCAGATATTCTTCTATAACACACAAAAAGTATTAAGGTAGTGTTTTAAAATATAAGCATTACTTTCTTCAGTGTGAAAACTAATAAGATTCAATGATTTATGAGCATGAGCTATAAATAAAAAATGCTAGTGCCTGTGCCGCCGGCGCAGGCATGTATGTACATAAGCGTCCATGGCAAAGGTTCTTGTAGCAATGCCTATTCAAAACAAATAGCTTCAGACATAAAAAACAATTAGTGAGTAATAGTTAAAAACAAATGAATGTGTTAATATCTGTCGACGTACTACGATAAAATTCTGGACTTCCATCACCCGCACCACAATATGCAATGAAAACAAAGAAAAACATTCCATGCCTTTCATACATCTCACTCGCACAGTTTAGTGATAATTTTCTTCATGAATGCTTACCAAAAACAGCTTCTCGGAGAGCCTCTCCGGATAGCAGCTCAGAGAGCCGCTCAGGACAGCAGCTCGGAGAGCCACTCAGGACAGTAGCTCGGAGAGCTGCACGGCGCAGCAGCTTGGGCCATCGTCAATTCTTCTATAACACACAAAAAGTATCACGGTAGCGTCTTAAAACATTAGCATTACTTTCTTCAGTGTGACAACTAATAAGATTCAATGATTTATGAGCATGAGCGATAAATTAAAAAGGCTTGCTCCTGTGCCACCGGCGCAGGCATGTATGTACATAAGCGTCCATGGCAAAGGTTTTTGTAGCAATGCCTATTCAAAACAAATAGCTTTAGACATAAAAAACAATAGATGAGAAATAGTTAAACCAAATGAATGTGTTAATATCTGTCGACGTACTTCGATAAAATTCTAGACTTCCATCACCCGCACCATAATATGCAATAAAAACAAAGAAAAACATTCCATGCCTTACATACATCTAACTCGCACAGTTTAGTGATGATTTTCTTTATTAATGCTTACCAAAGACAGCTTCTCGGAGAGCCTCTCCGGGTAGCAGCTCGGAGAGCCGCTCAGGACAGCAGCTCGGAGAGCGGCACGGCGCAGCAGCTTGGGCCATCGTCAGTCAGATATTCTTCTATAACACACAAAAAGTATTAAGGTAGTGTTTTAAAATATAAGCATTACTTTCTTCAGTGTGAAAACTAATAAGATTCAATGATTTATGAGCATGAGCGATAAATTAAAAAGGCTTGCTCCTGTGCCACCGGCGCAGGCATGTATGTACATAAGCGTCCATGGCAAAGGTTTTTGTAGCAATGCCTATTCAAAACAAATAGCTTTAGACATAAAAAACAATAGATGAGAAATAGTTAAACCAAATGAATGTGTTAATATCTGTCGACGTACTACGATAAAATTCTAGACTTCCATCACCCGCACCACAATATGCAATGAAAACAAAGAAAAACATTCCATGCCTTACATACATCTAACTCGCACAGTTTAGTGATAATTTTCTTTATTAATGCTTACCAAAGACAGCTTCTCGGAGAGCCTCTCCGGGTAACAGCTCGGAGAGCCGCTCAGGACAACAGCTCGGAGAGCGGCACGGCGCAGCAGCTTGGGCCATCGTCAGTCAGATATTCTTCTATAACACACAAAAAGTATTAAGGTAGTGTTTTAAAATATAAGCATTACTTTCTTCAGTGTGACAACTAATGAGATTTAATGATTTATGAGCATGAGCGATAAATTAAAAAGGCTTGCTCCTGTGCCACCGGCGCAGGCATGTATGTACATAAGCGTCCATGGCAAAGGTTTTTGTAGCAATGCCTATTCAAAACAAATAGCTTTAGACATAAAAAACAATAGATGAGAAATAGTTAAACCAAATGAATGTGTTAATATCTGTCGACGTACTACGATAAAATTCTAGACTTCCATCACCCGCACCACAATATGCAATGAAAACAAAGAAAAACATTCCATGCCTTACATACATCTAACTCGCACAGTTTAGTGATAATTTTCTTTATTAATGCTTACCAAAGACAGCTTCTCGGAGAGCCTCTCCGGGTAGCAGCTCGGAGAGCCGCTCAGGACAGCAGCTCGGAGAGCTGCACGGCGCAGCAGCTTGGGCCATCGTCAATTCTTCTATAACACACAAAAAGTATCACGGTAGCGTCTTAAAACATTAGCATTACTTTCTTCAGTGTGACAACTAATAAGATTCAATGATTTATGAGCATGAGCGATAAATAAAAAATGCTAGTGCCTGTGCCACCGGCGCAGGCATGTATGTACATAAGCGTCCATGGCAAAGGTTATTGTAGCAATGCCTATTCAAAACAAATAGCTTTAGACATAAAAAACAATAGATGAGAAATAGTTAAACCAAATGAATGTGTTAATATCTGTCGACGTACTACGATAAAATTCTAGACTTCCATCACCCGCACCACAATATGCAATGAAAACAAAGAAAAACATTCCATGCCTTACATACATCTAACTCGCACAGTTTAGTGATAATTTTCTTTATTAATGCTTACCAAAGACAGCTTCTCGGAGAGCCTCTCCGGGTAGCAGCTCGGAGAGCCGCTCAGGACAGCAGCTCGGAGAGCGGCACGGCGCAGCAGCTTGGGCCATCGTCAGTCAGATATTCTTCTATAACACACAAAAAGTATTAAGGTAGTGTTTTAAAATATAAGCATTACTTTCTTCAGTGTGACAACTAATAAGATTCAATGATTTATGAGCATGAGCGATAAATTAAAAAGGCTTGCTCCTGTGCCACCGGCGCAGGCATGTATGTACATAAGCGTCCATGGCAAAGGTTCTTGTAGCAATGCCTATTCAAAACAAATAGCTTCAGACATAAAAAACAATTAGTGAGTAATAGTTAAAAACAAATGAATGTGTTAATATCTGTCTACGTACTACGATAAAATTCTGGACTTCCATCACCCGCACCACAATATGCAATGAAAACAAAGAAAAACATTCCATGCCTTACATACATCTCACTCGCACAGTTTAGTGATAATTTTCTTTATGAATGCTTACCAAAGACAGCTTCTCGGAGAGCCTCTCCGGATAGCAGCTCAGAGAGCCACTCAGGACAGCAGCTCGGAGAGCCACTCAGGACAGTAGCTCGGAGAGCTGCACGGCGCAGCAGCTTGGGTAATCGTCAATTCTTCTATAACACACAAAAAGTATCACGGTAGCGTCTTAAAACATTAGCATTACTTTCTTCAGTGTGACAACTAATAAGATTCAATGATTTATGAGCATGAGCTATAAATAAAAAATGCTAGTGCCTGTGCCACCGGCGCAGGCATGTATGTACATAAGCGTCCATGGCAAAGGTTCTTGTAGCAATGCCTATTCAAAACAAATAGCTTCAGACATAAAAAACAATTAGTGAGTAATAGTTAAAAACAAATGAATGTGTTAATATCTGTCGACGTACTACGATAAAATTCTAGACTTCCATCACCCGCACCACAATATGCAATGAAAACAAAGAAAAACATTCCATGCCTTACATACATCTAACTCGCACAGTTTAGTGATAATTTTCTTTATTAATGCTTACCAAAGACAGCTTCTCGGAGAGCCTCTCCGGGTAGCAGCTCGGAGAGCCGCTCAGGACAGCAGCTCGGAGAGCGGCACGGCGCAGCAGCTCGGGCCATCGTCAGTCAGATATTCTTCTATAACACACAAAAAGTATTAAGGTAGTGTTTTAAAATATAAGCATTACTTTCTTCAGTGTGAAAACTAATAAGATTCAATGATTTATGAGCATGAGCTATAAATAAAAAATGCTAGTGCCTGTGCCACCGGCGCAGGCATGTATGTACATAAGCGTCCATGGCAAAGGTTCTTGTAGCAATGCCTATTCAAAACAAATAGCTTCAGACATAAAAAACAATTAGTGAGTAATAGTTAAAAACAAATGAATGTGTTAATATCTGTCGACGTACTACGATAAAATTCTGGACTTCCATCACCCGCACCACAATATGCAATAAAAACAAAGAAAAACATTCCATGCCTTACATACATCTCACTCGCACAGTTTAGTGATAATTTTCTTTATGAATGCTTACCAAAGACAACTTCTCGGAGAGCCTCTCCGGATAGCAGCTCAGAGAGCCGCTCAGGACAGCAGCTCGGAGAGCCACTCAGGACAGTAGCTCGGAGAGCTGCACGGCGCAGCAGCTTGGGCCATCGTCAATTCTTCTATAACACACAAAAAGTATCACGGTAGCGTCTTAAAACATTAGCATTACTTTCTTCAGTGTGACAACTAATAAGATTCAATGATTTATGAGCATGAGCGATAAATTAAAAAGGCTTGCTCCTGTGCCACCGGCGCAGGCATGTATGTACATAAGCGTCCATGGCAAAGGTTTTTGTAGCAATGCCTATTCAAAACAAATAGCTTTAGACATAAAAAACAATTGATGAGAAATAGTTAAACCAAATGAGTGTGTTAATATCTGTCGACGTACTACGATAAAATTCTAGACTTCCATCACCCGCACCACAATATGCAATGAAAACAAAGAAAAACATTCCATGCCTTACATACATCTAACTCGCACAGTTTAGTGATAATTTTCTTTATTAATGCTTACCAAAGACAGCTTCTCGGAGAGCCTCTCCGGGTAGCAGCTCGGAGAGCCGCTCAGGACAGCAGTTCGGAGAGCGGCACGGCGCAGCAGCTTGGGCCATCGTCAGTCAGATATTCTTCTATAACACACAAAAAGTATTAAGGTAGTGTTTTAAAATATAAGCATTACTTTCTTCAGTGTGAAAACTAATAAGATTCAATGATTTATGAGCATGAGCTATAAATGAAAAATGCTAGTGCCTGTGCCACCGGCGCAGGCATGTACGTACATAAGCGTCCATGGCAAAGGTTCTTGTAGCAATGCCTATTCGAAACAAATAGCTTCAGACATAAAAAACAATTAGTGAGTAATAGTTAAAAACAAATGAATGTGTTAATATCTGTCGACGTACTACGATAAAATTCTGGACTTCCATCACCCACACCACAATATGCAATGAAAACAAAGAAAAACATTCCATGCCTTACATACATCTCACTCGCACAGTTTAGTGATAATTTTCTTTATGAATGCTTACCAAAGACAGCTTCTCGGAGAGCCTCTCCGGATAGCAGCTCAGAGAGCCGCTCAGGACAGCAGCTCGGAGAGCCACTCAGGACAGCAGCTCGGAGAGCCACTCAGGACAGTAGCTCGGAGAGCTGCACGGCGCAGCAGCTTGGGTCATCGTCAATTCTTCTATAACACACAAAAAGTATCACGGTAGCGTCTTAAAACATTAGCATTACTTTCTTCAGTGTGACAACTAATAAGATTCAATGATTTATGAGCATGAGCGATAAATTAAAAAGGCTTGCTCCTGTGCCACCGGCGCAGGCATGTATGTACATAAGCGTCCATGGCAAAGGTTTTTGTAGCAATGCCTATTCAAAACAAATAGCTTTAGACATAAAAAACAATAGATGAGAAATAGTTAAACCAAATGAATGTGTTAATATCTGTCGACGTACTACGATAAAATTCTAGACTTCCATCACCCGCACCACAATATGCAATGAAAACAAAGAAAAACATTCCATGCCTTACATACATCTAACTCGCACAGTTTAGTGATAATTTTCTTTATTAATGCTTACCAAAGACAGCTTCTCGGAGAGCCTCCGCGTAGCAGCTCGGAGAGCCGCTCAGGACAGCAGCTCTGAGAGCTGCACGGCGCAGCAGCTTGGGCCATCGTCAGATATTCTTCTATAACACAAAAAGTATCACGGTAGCGTCTTAAAACATTAGCATTACTTTCTTCAGTGTGACAACTAATAAGATTCAATGATTTATGAGCATGAGCTATAAATAAAAAAGACTAGCTACTGTGCCACCGGCGCAGGCGTGTATGTACATAAGCGTCCATGGCAAAGGTTCTTGTAGCAATGCCTTTTCAAAACAAATAGCTTCAGACATAAAAAACAATAGGTGAGTAATTTTTAAAAACAAATTAATGTGTTAATATCTCTCGACGTACTGCGATAAAATTCTGGACTTCCATCACCCGCACCACATACACATATATATATATGTATATATATATATATATATAATATATAATATATATATATATATATATATATATTGTTGGAGACGAAAATAGCCTACTACACTACACAAAATCACGACAAGGTTTGACTCACCGCAATAACGAACTCGGAGATGTTGACTCGTCGACGGTTGAAGGCAGAGTGAGCCACGACCGCTCTGCGCGCTGCCTTTTATACTTTTCGGTCTACTAGGCTATTTTCGTCTCCAACAATATATATATATATATATCGGCGCGTATACAATAATTTGCCAATAATAATTAGTCTATAACAATTACATTTGTTAAATTGATTTATTTGAATGGATTTATAAAACATAGATTCATACTTTTGAAATTGTTTACAGTAAATTATTCCAATTAAAATTAATAATATAATTATTCTCAAAATGATTTTACTTTATTACGATGTACAATTAATTATAAAACATTATTATATATATATGTGTTTATATATATATGTATATATATATATACATATATATATATGTATATATATATATATATACATATATATATATTGTTGGAGACGAAAATAGCCTACTACACTACACAAAATAACGACAAGGTTTGACTCACCGCAATAACGAACTCGGAGATGTTGACTCGTCGACGGTTGAAGGCAGAGTGAGCCACGACCGCTCTGCGCGCTGCCTTTTATACTTTTCGGTCTACTAGGCTATTTTCGTCTCCAACAATTATATATATATATATATATATATATATATTATATATATCGGCGCGTATACAATAATTTGCCAATAATAATTAGTCTATAACAATTACATTTGTTAAATTGATTTATTTGAATGGATTTATAAAACATAGATTCATACTTTTGAAATTGTTTACAGTAAATTATTCCAAT